>OY856410.1:1287577303-1288226053 GCA_963693085.1 Alisma plantago-aquatica | reverse complement strand
TTAGATCTAGTGCCCCCTCTCTCCCTGTGGATCGACCCTTATCTTGCCACCTTCCAATACTACAACACGACCATGTGCGCTTGTTGGTGAAGTTTGGATAGTCTGAGTGAGTGTGTTAGAATAGGTCAATTATAAATTCAAAATATCCACACATGTTTACCTAAGTTACATCTAATCAAATCCAATTGGCTAATTGTAACCCAAGGCAAGTGGAAACACACCAAGCTTTCTGGCATTTTCATTGGGGATTGAGGCACTTAGCCTATCTAGTTAGAGTAGACTAGCTTTTCCTACTACCCTCACCATTACTATTCTTTATTCTTTGCTTACTTTTGCATACTTGTCTTCTAACTTAGCCCTTGTTGCTTGTTTTTGACTTGTGTAGGTGACAGTTGTGCATGCTTGGAAGACATTCAACTTCTACTATTTTGGTTCCTTTTGATCCCAAAATAGGTATTAGGAGATGTTAACACCAATGCAAATAACACCAAGAAGCAGAGATGGATGAGGAAGGTCCCCATGTAGATGGAGGGGGTCCTCCACCCAAGTGCCCCCTCCATGTATACTTCACTCCAAGGAACTACACCTCACCCATTTCCACCCTTGTTTACCATATGCCAGGTCAACAATTTTCCATCCCACCAACCCTTCTTGGACTGCTACCCACTTTCTATGGGATGGAGAACAAGAACCCATACCTCCATATTGATGTTTTTTTAGAGATCTACTCCACCTTACACACACATACAACCACAGACGACTCCATAAGAAGAACCCTCTTCCCTTTCTCCCTCAAAGAAAAAGCCAAAGAGTGGTACATGTCTAAGCCTGAGCTGGTGACTTGGATGGTTGTGAAGAACAAGTTCCTAAAGAAGTTCTACCCAATATCCAAAATAAATCATATGAGGAGATGCATCACCTCCTTCATGCAAAAAGAAAATGAGCCTTTTCATGAAGCCTAGGAGAGATTCCAAAAGCTCTTGCAAGACTGCCTCCACCATGAAGTTCCTGTATGGAAGTTGGTGCAGTCTTTCTACATTGGACTTGTTGAACTGAGCTAGACTACAATTGATTCCTTTTGTGGCGGAACATTCATGAATAGACCTCCAGAGGTGTAACATCATGATCTCTATCCCAAATTAAAACTCCTTATTAGAGCTATTCATAAAAACAAGCTTCTTTGAGGATTTTTTTGTAAAATCAATTTTAATATTAAAATAATTCATTTTGATTAGTTTAAAAGCTTTTATATATTGAAAATATAATTGCGGTACTTTTTGCCAATTTTGGAAAAATATCATTTTGGTGGGTAAGCACACAAGCATGTAGCTGGGTGGCAAGCAAGATGCTTATGTAGGAAAGCATATAGCTGGATAGCAAGTAGGTAGCTTGAGCAAGCACATTAGTTGGTGAAGCAAGTAGATGAGTGGCATGCTCCTTCCCTTGACACCTAGCACCTCCAAAAGTTGACACCTATCCTACCATGTGTCAACCACCCTTTAATAGCTATCTTGAGATGACACATATGCTTCCATGTGTCATCTAGCAATTCTTGAGATGACACCTAACCAACCATGTGTAACCTAACTAGTACGCATCCACCTAAAGATGACACCTTGCACCCATGTGTCATCCACATACTTTTTTCTATTAGGACCATGCTACCCTTCACCATTCCTATATAAAGAGCCCCCATCCACCCCACCATAAGCATAAGTTCTCTCCTCTTCATCACAAAGAAAAGGTGAACGTCCCTTCTCCCTCCTTTCCCATCTCCTTCAACATAAACCTCCAATCTCTATCTATATTAGCAAACCACTCTCTCTTTCTTTATGTTAGTGAAAGGAACCACCTCCCAACAAATACTCTCTCTATAGAAACCTACTACCTCCTTCCTCCACCATAGTAAGAGCAACCCAATACTATGTCTTCCAAAATATCCTTTCTCTAAGAATATATAAGCCATCTCTCTTCTACCCTAGTGAAAGAAACCCTAGAAGCTGATCTAGCTAGGAACGATGATTGAGGTAATGGAAAATGCAATAGAATGTTGCCAAAATATATCATGACTGGATATATTTAATGATGCTATGGTCTTCTTGTGGAACTATGTATCAATGTACATCTAAAGGTATGGTTCCCACATTTTATCATCCAAAAAGTATAGTTTATTATTGTTTAATATGATATTCAATTCCTATTCTAATCTATTATATCAACATCAATAAAAGGTATGGTATAGAATGGTTTGGTATTATATGCAGTAAGAGTATAGTATACTTCATATACTTTCCTAAAGAATGAATAAGTGATCAACTATACACAACATCTTTATTAATAAGGTAGGTATGACTTCCTTATATTCGTCCATATTATCTCTTTTAAAATTGAGTTTAAAGGCTTTAGATGATAATCAAGCATTTCTTTGGATCTAGTCCTATTGTCTTTTGGTTCCCTTTTCCTTTATTTCTCTCTATTAATTGTGTCATGTGATATTGATGGAAAGTGGAATTCTATCAGACACTTGTAAGGTGACTAGGAGCCTATTTCACTGATGTTTGTAGCCAGTAAAGAGGAAATGTTATCTAATTTGTTCTGTGTTCGCACGGGGGGACTCCATAACCTCTTGCACGCTCCTGGCCATAGACTTGTCTGATTCAAAACCACAATCCCACAAGTTTACATTTTAGGTTTCATAGTGAAATAATAATCAGTGATTCATTTACTTGACTACCTTTTGATCTCTCCAACTATGAATATCCATCAATTAGTTGTATATCATTGATGATGTCCTTTTGATTCTAAAATTCATATTGGGAGATGTGTTGGTAACAGAGTCGTCATGTCTTGGCCGGGGATTGATACATTTGGGATCCAGATCTAAGTCCTTTGGAGTCAGGGATGGATGAGTATAATGCTCTACCATACTCAGGCCCACACTTGGGTTGGTCATGTAGAGTCAGGCATGATCAAGTTAGTAATGGAGAATAATCTACAACAAAGATTAAGAATGCTAACTAATGATTATTCAAGTGGCATGTTGTGCAAGGAGCACCCTCTTCTGGTCTTGGAAAGGCGACCAGTGGCTGCATGTGGTAATCTGATTCATTGAATAGAGCATGCAGTGTGTACGAGTGGCTGAGGGTGTACTAGGGTACTTACAGGTGTTTTGGTGACCCTAATGGACTAAAGTCTTGGCTAAGCAAGTTTTTGTGGTTGCAGGCCAGTTGCCCAAGGTGAATTGACACCTTCTCTGAGAGTTGTAGATAAACTCGTTTATGGAATAAGGTCTCCCTTTTTGTTATCCTTATAACAATAATCCTGATTACAGAGTGTGCTTCCTTCTGTTGTTAGTGATAATCAATGTGTGTTTGTGCATGGTAGAAGCATCAAGGATGTTGTTCTCCTCTCCAATGAGCTCATTCATGATTTTAATAATAAAGGCTCTAAACCCAGAATGTGTCTTATGATTGAAATCACTAAAGCCTATGATACAATTTCTTGGGATGCTCTCTTCTTCATTCTTCAGTCCATGCGGTTTCCTCACTGTTGGATTGTTTGGTTAAAAGAAATTTTTGACACTATGTCCTATGAGGTTTTGTTCAATGGAGAAGCTACTGATTCTTTCAAGCCCAGCAACGGAGTAAGGCAGGGTGATCCCCTCGCTCCTTACCTCTTTGTTCTCGTTATGCAGGTGGTTTCTCTCTTGCTTGAAAAGGAGGTGAAAGAGGGTAATCTTAAACCTTTGAGGGCTTCTGATGCTCTAGAAATTTCACATCTGATCTTCACTGACGATCTTATGATTTTTTCTGAGGATGATATCCAGAGTGCTAATGCTATTAAGAATGTTCTTGATAAGCTGTACACTTCGACTGGTCTGAAGATCAACTATGATAAAAGTGTGGTTATTTACAGTTCGGAAGTGGATAAGAACTTCATTTGTGAAATTTTGGGATTAAAAGAAGGCTCTCTCCTGATTAGATATCTTGGTATTCCTCTATTTATTGGCAGGCTTAACAAAATCCATTACAGTCCCTTAGTGGACAGAGTCAAAAGGTGGTTAGATGGTTGGAAAACTTCTCATCTGTCTATGGCTGGAAGGGTTGAGTTAGTCCAATACACTCTCACTACTATTTATCAATACTGGGCTTCTGTCTTTCCTCTTCCTTCCTCTATATGTGAAGATATTGACAAGTTGTGTCGAGATTTCATTTGGGGGAACACACTCAATACGAATCTAGTTCATCTTGTCAAGTGGAGCTCTGTTACCAAACCTAAAAATGAAGGAAGTCTTGGTATCAAAAACATTAGAGAGGTGATTAGAGCTTCGATCATTCTTAATGGCTGGAATATCGCTAAGAAGAAAGATAGCGTTTGGGTTAAATGGATACATGAAAAATACTTAAGTAGGTGCTCCTTTTGGACTGTGCCTCTCAATGATTCCTTTTCTTGGCTCTTTAGGAAAGTTCTGTTGGAACGTGATGCTCTTAGGAGCTTTACTGATCTTACCATTGGTAATGGTGTTGATACGTTTGTTTGTCTTGATCCGTGGCTCCCAAACTCTAAGTTTTTGGTGGACGTTCTTGGTAAGCAGAGTCTTATTCAGCTAGGCATTCCTGGAAATGCTAAAGTTAGCATCCTTATTCATGACGGGGAGTGGTTTTTCGATGAATCCAGACTTCAAGTCAAGTTGTTTAATATTCTGCAATCTCTGCCCCCTCCTTCTGGTTGCTTTGATAGTATTAAGTTTGCAGGGAAGGTTGAGGCGAATCTTAGGCTGGTTCTGGATAGTTTGAGATTGCGCAATGATGCTAAACCCATTCCATTCTTTCAATGGCTTTGGAAATATAAAGGACCCAAAAGTTTTCATATGCTGGGATGGAAGATAGGCCATAGTTGAGTTCTTACTGCTAGTTATGTGAAGAGATTGGGTATTAGTCTTGCTTCTAGATGCCCTCTTTGCAAGTCAGCAGAAGAGGATCTGGTTCATTGATTTTTCTGTTGCCCCTACACTCATTCCATTTGGAGTCTTGCTTGCTCCTCCTTTCATTTCGAGATTCCTGGAGGTGTGGAAGACCTGTGCTCTCTTCAGGGTAAGACTTTGCTGATGGTGTGCATTTGTGTTCTTCACTGGACTTGGAAAGAGAGGAATGACAGAACTCACAGAAATCTTGGAAGGGATTCTGCTGGTCTATGGTTACTCATCTTGGATGATATCCAACAGCTCACTAGTTGAGTGGATGGTGCTGTTCTCAGTTCTGGAGCTGCAATTCTCTGGTTGAGTTGATGAAGCTACTGAGTCTCAAGTGGATCTGCTCTCTTCATTTTCTTTCTTTTGTCCTTTTTATATCCTTTTTGGTTCACTCTCTTGCTTCATACAAGATGAGTGTACATATATGTATATGTACAAAATGCTCCAAAAATAGCAATAGGCGAGCTGGGTTCACAAAAAAAAACAATAATCCTAATTATGCTCCATAGTATCCTTCTAACATTTTGATCGAGTTGTCGTATGATAAATGCTTTATGAATATACATACACATTCCTTATGCTTCATGCTAGTAGATGGTCAATAATTTTGGTTTGGACTTTTGATACTTTGGTAATACATTAAGAGTACAGTTATATTAATAATGTTATGCTGCTTATCTCTATTTTTCTATACTTAGACATTTGTCTAACCCATACTCTCCCACTTGGGCTGCGACATATTCTTCCATGTTGCATATATATTATTTATAGGACCTTTTCTTGTGGAAGACTCATCTTGAAAAGATCCTGAAGGGCGTCAAGAATCTAAGACGGATCCAGCTTAATTTTAACTCATGTATCATTTTTTTATCGATATAGGAGATAATGTAAAAATACCTTTTGTAAGGGTGTAATGTTTTGAAATAAAATATTTCTTATCTCACACTTGTACTTTGATTCTTGGTGCCATATTAACGGCTCAGATTTAGCCACTTAATTTTTGAACGAAGAAAATTAGGTGGTTGAATCGGGGACGTTACAAGAGAAGTCCTGGCCACTCTTTGAGCACCTTGTTGAAAACTCACACGGTCGATCCTAAAGAAAGGGGGAGAATTATAATAGGAACTGGGCTCCTCCTCCTCCTCTTCCAGCTCTAGTTAGAGATGAGGCCAATCCTCAAATGATGAAGATCCTCAATGATATGATGAACTTGATGAAGAATGAACCTAGAGGATCTTCTAGTCACTGTACCAATGTCGTGGAGGCTATCTGAGAAGTTCTGTAAGCCTTTCAATATTTTGGGAACAAGAATAACAAAGGCCCTATGTCAAACTCCTACACTCTAGAATGGAGAAATTACCCAAAATTTTCATGGAAGCAATAAGGTGAAGAAGGGCAAGGGCAACCAAGGCAACACCAGGGGCCAAGGTACAACTCATAGTTTGAAGATTAAGTTCTTTGAAGGATAAGAAACCTTGATAAGGTGAATAAGGATGTATCCTCCCATGGACAAACAATTAGCCACCTTGAGCAAAGACTAGATCAAATTTCTCTTTCACTTACCCACCATGAAAAGGGAAGACTCCCCTCCTAGCCCATGTCCAACCCAAACAATGATGGTGGTTATATGAGTACTACTCAAGGTTCCTATACCCACCACAAGGCCAAGTACCCACTCTTTAAAATACCAAGGACCTCCTAACCCATATTCCCCTCACCTCTACAACCCCCATTCAACTACCAATACACTCCACCTCCACCACACTCATACCAACAATCCCCTCCAAAATATCAACCCCATCCACAACAACCACCATCTCAACCACAATTCATTCTCCAAAAGCTAAACCCACCACACCAAAGGCCATCACCACCTCAACAACCACAAAAGCCACCACAAGCTCATCCTCTACCACCCATGAGCAAGTGAAGGCTGTGATAGTTTTGAGAAGTGGGAGGACTTTGGAGTTGTCGAGAGATACAATAGTGGACAATGCACCCGATGAATCTAGAGTTGATATCGTGATTTGAGGCAGTGATATTGAGATTTAGGGTGATGATATTGTGATAGACAATCAGGCAGATTCTGTGATCCAGAGTGATGATATCATGATTCTTGTGTTACTGCTTGACAATTCAGTTGATGCAAGTCATTCAGGAGCACAACTCCCTCCTTTTGCCTATGCACTTAAAGTGCCATCCACCAAGAAGAGAAAGAAGAAACATATTGAGCATATCATGGAGACCTTCAAACAAGTGAGGATCAATATCCCATTGCTAGATGCCATCAAGAAAACTCTATCCTACGCAAAATTCTTGAAAGATTTATGTACCTTCAAGAGGAGGACAACATGAAGAACACAGAGGCAAGCCACACCATAAAAGAGAAAAGATCCTGACGCACCCATCATTTCTTGCTATATTGGAACTCACTATATAGACCAAGCACTCCTTGACTTGGGTTCTAGCGTGAATCTGATGCCCTATGATATGTATGCCGAATTGAACTAGGGACAATTGCAATCAACTAACTGCACCTTGTAATTGATCAACCGTTCTGTGAAGACGCCTCAAGGGTGAGTTGATAATGTGTTGGTGAAGCTTGATGATGACACATCCACATTCTTTCTTGCTGATTTTATTGTGCTTGATATGGAAAAAGACTCAAGGAAGGTGCCAATTATATTGGAAGGACCCTTCCAAAATACAATTGATGTAGTGATTCATGTGAGAACCGACACCATGTACGTAAAATTCATGCACATGAAGAACCGATTGAACATTTTCAAGGCTTCTGCTAAAGAAGAGGTAATAGGTGCTACTGAAGAAGATTGCTATCTGATTGACTACCTCGAGGAGATTGTGGAAGAATGCTTTCCTGCATGGATTTAGACTGCCATTCAAGGGAGGGGTCTAGATCCCATTGTGAAATTCCTCGATGATGATGAGGAGGAGGAACATGAGCTAGCCTTAGTGGATGCAAGTGAGAGCCTCCCGATCTGTGTTCATATAATCTATCTTGAAGATGATGCAAGGTGGACTCGACAAATGCAAAGAAGATTGAACCCAAAGTTGAAAGAGTTGTAACACAAGAAGTGGTAAAGTTGCTATATGTTGGTGTCATCTATCCCATTTTTTACAACCCTTATGTGAGTCCGAATTAGGTTGTACACAAGAAGGGTCAGATCATCGTAGCTGAAAATGAAGATAGGGAGTTAGTACCCGTGAGAGAGCAATCTAGGTGGAGGATGTGTGTAGATTATAAGAAACTAAATGAAAAGACAAAGAACGACCATTTCCCTCTAAAATTCCTTGACCAAATCTTAGAGAGAATTACAGGATAAAGTTTCTATTACTTTATTGATGGTTACTCAGGTTACTTTCAAGTGGCAATGCACCCAGCTAATCAAGAGAAAAACCACATTCACTTGTCCAAGTGGTACTTTTGCTTATAGGAGGATGCCATTTGGATTGTTTAATGCCCCATCTACATTTTAAAGGTGTGTAACATCTATATTAGCTAACATTCTTGATTCATCTCTTGAGGTCTATATGGATGACTTCTCAGTGTTTGGAATAACTTTTGATCATTTTTTGCTCCATCTCACTGATGTTCTTAAAAGATGTCTCAAAGTCTATTTGGTACTATCTCAGGAGAAGAGTCATTTCATGTTCTCAGAAGGAATAGTGTTGGGACATAGAGTTTCAAAACCCAAGATTGAGGTTGATAAGGCCAAAGTGGGCCTAGTTTTCACTCTTACTAGTCCTTCCATTGTAAGACATGTTCTCTCTTTCTTGGGACATGCATGCTTCTATCACCAGTTCATCAAGGACTTCAACAAAATTTCTATAATGTTATGCCATTTGCTCGAAAAGGATGTAGAATTCAATTCTGATGACAAGTGTGTTGAAGCCTTCAACCACTTGAAGCATAAGTTCGATTTTGCTCCTATTATGCAGCCCCAAGTTTCTCTTTGCTATTTGAGATCATGATCGTTGCTTCAGATATGGCAGTGGAGGATGTGTTGGGCCAAAGGATTGGCCAAATTCCACGTGCCATCTATTATACAAGTAAAACCCTTGATGAGGCCCAAAGAAACTACACCAACACTGAGAGGAGCTACTTTCTATGATTTTCACACTTGATAATTTTTTCTTACTTTTTGAAAAACAAAGTCACCATCTACACGGATCATGTAGCCTTGAAGTATCTTATGGAAAAGAAAGATTCTAAGCCAAGATTAAGTCGTTGGATCCTATTGCTCCAAGAGTTTGATTTGGAAATTGTTGACAAGAAGGGGATAGAAAATTCTACATCTAATCACCTTTCCTGCATTGAGGCACCATATGATGATGTGAACTAGATTAAAGAGACAATGCCCCATGAGAAACTCTTATTGCTTTACTCCACTCAAAAGACATAGTACAAGCACATATCCAACTTTTTAGCGAGTGGGAGGGTACCAATCACATGGACTAGAGATGAAAGTAAGAGGTTGTTTGCTATGGGAAATAACTACATGTGGGATGACCCACATCTCTTCAAGTATTTTCATGATCAACTCATAATAAGGTGTGTCCCTAAAAGTGAGAAGCAAGATATCCTCTCCATGTGCCACTCCAACATTTATGGAGGACATTTTGGTGGAAAGTGTACAACTGCTAAAGTTCTTCAAAGTAGATTCTATTGGCCGACATTGTTAAAAGACTCTGATGAATATTGCAAGTGCTGCTTCAAGTTCCAAAATGTGGGCACTATCTCAAAAAGGAACATGATGCCTCTCTCACCTATTCCCGTGGTTGAGGTGTTTGATGTTTGGGGTATTGACTTTATGGGTCCATTTCCCCCCTATTTTGGATATGTGTACATCTTAGTGGCCATTGACTACATATCCAAGTGGATTGAAGTAGTTGCTACAAGGACCAATGATTACAAGGTGGTATGCAACTTTGTCAAGTCTAACATATTTAGTCAGTTTGGCATACCAAGAGCAATAATTAGTGATGGAGGAAGCCATTTCATTCATATAACCTTTGAAGGTTTACTGAAATGACATGGTGTGAACCATTTTGTGGCTACTCCTTACCACCCTCAAATAGCGGTCAAGTTGAGTTGGGCAACCAGGAGATAAAACTCATTCTTGAGAAGACGATGAGACTAGACTAGAAGGATTGGTCCATACAACTTAATGAATCTTTATGGTCATATAGAACAGAATTCAAGGCCTTGATTGGCACCACACTATTCAAGCTTGTGTATGGTAAGAGTTGCCATCTACCCATTGAGATGCAACACAAAGTGTAATGGTATTTGAAGTCTATGGATATGGATGTAGATATCGACGGAGTAAGAAGGAAACTGCAGCTCCATGAGTTGGAAGAGATGAGGCATGAAGCCTATCAGTTGTCTAAAAGTTACAAGGAGAGAACAAAACTATTGCATGACAAGTTGAACAAAAAGAAGAGCTTTGAGCCCAGACAATGGGTGTGGTTGTACAATTCAAGGATCAAGTTCTTTCCTATAAAGCTTAGATCTAGATGGGAAGGACCTTATCTAGTCAAGCATGTGTATCCATCCAATGCTATCATGATATGTGATAAGGAAGGAGAAAAAGAACTCACATTTAATGGACAAAGATTGAAGGTCATTGTTGAAGTCGGTCCGGACAAGGCAAGTCAAAGTTTTGACATTGTGATGCTAGTTGAGGAACATCCGGTTGATGAAGAGATATGCTTAAATGCACATGAAAGAGACATGCATTATAAAGATGCTTGGAATATTTTAAGAGGATGATTGAATCAAAAATCAATAAACCCGATTGAAGGTGTAAAATTTAGCACTAGTGGGAGGCAATCCACCTAGGTTTGGGAACTTTTTCACCCATCCTTCAATTTTTGATGCTTTTACTTTTCTTTTACACTTTCCAAATAAACAAATACACACACTTGTTCTTGATAGTTTTTCTTTAGTTTCTGAGATATGGCATGTGAGAGATTAGAGAGAGAGATAATGAGTGCAAAAGCTACATTGAGGGAGAATGTGGTGTCATTTCAATGAAATTGGAAAAGATGAAGATTTTTGAGATTTCATTGAAAAGGTGCACTTAAAAGACTCACCATGATCATGGTGCATCAAAACAGACATGGTGAGCACATCCAAAATCATAGGAGAATTGAGAAGGAAGAGGGAAAACCACAATGGCTACTAAAATCGACACGGGCATGGCGACAAATGTCCACCATGGTCGTAAGTGATACCACAGGCGTGGCAAAAAATATCCAACCCAGTCATGGTATTCCAACATAGGCTAGGAAACATTTTCAAATCTCACAGGGAAATTTAGTGATTTGAAGGAGGGCCACTACAACTATGGAAACCAACACATGTGTGGTGCTTAGCAGCCACCACGGCCGTGGTAGCCACCACAAGTGTGGCAGGGCCATACTTCTACAAGCATCAACGATACTACCACGGACGTGTCACCTACCATGACTGTGCCACTGGAGACCCACCTCACCCATGGCCTCCTCCATGACTGTGGTGGGGCCCGACCCCACCAAAATTTTACTTAACTTAACAAATTCCACCACAAATCCCCCCCATTCACCTCTTCATTCTACGTGACCCCCACTTCCGTGGTGAATCTCCAACATCCTACTTCGACTCGATTCTCCTCCTCTAGCACTCCTCCACCATCAAACCACCTCCCTCCCCTCTAAAATACCCTCCTCTACCCATTTCCTCCCCCGAGCTACTCCTAATCTCCACCTTCGTCTCCATTAACCCCCACCACCCAACTTCTTCCTCAAAACCCCCAGAAAAATCCTTTTTCCACCACCATCAACTCTCCCAAGTTAGTCCTTCACCTCCCCCACAACTCCAACAACCATCTCAATCCATTCCCAGCCTGTTCATACCTCCATTACACCTCTCTTCCAAGAAGCCAAAATCCCAGCATTTTCCTCCACCTGCACCTCTATACAATGAAGGGACTCAGAAAGGCTGTGAAGAAGGGAGCTAAGAAAAGCTTCCAAGCGATCACCGGGGGGAAGGTGCACACCAAGAAAGAATCCACCGACATCTTCATTCCATCACACACACCATCACCTTCAAACTCCATCTCTGCCTCACTTTGTCGCTCATCATCCATGAGTGTCTAATGAATGCATATTCATCCATCTTTTTGCATATTTTTCTTAGTCATTTTCATTAGGCTTTCTCTTTTTTTGTAATTTCTAGACTAAATTGCAATTTACCCACTTCTTGATTTATTTATGCAAATACTTATCCATTTTCTCAAATTTTGTAGGGATTTTCTCCAAATTTCATTCTGATCCACTCAGTTAGTGAGATGGTCGTCTCACTGAAACCAAATGATTGACTCACACCCCTGAAGACCCTCATTTCAAAGCCAAACCGTCACCTTGACCTTGACTCATTCAGCCAACTCTACATGCCAAACAGTCATCACGACTTAGCGAGAGGGTCGTCGCATGGAGCCAACTGAGCATCCCAACAAGCGAGATGACTAGGTCGATTAGATCTAGCCTTGCATCATAAAGCAAGTGTGCAACAACTAGATTAGGGTTCCAACACTTCGATTACATGCATGGCTTTGTGAGATGGACGCCTCAATTTCCCAAATGATCATTCCCGGTCTTACTTCAATACCAAGAAATGAAATAAGGGTGCCACCACTAGGGTTCAACTGCTACTCCAAAACCTCACCACGTCACACCCGAAACAAGCATTCCACAGACCCCAGACAACCGTCTGGGACGTTGCTTCGAGCCCAAGAATTCATCTAGATGGGCACCTCCACAACACTTCTTAGGATTTTGATCTAAATCCTCTAGGCCTACGTCTATCCACCACCAGAAGACCGTCTCTCTTACTGAGACGGCCGTTCACTGTGCATGGACAATACTTTTCAACATCCACCACTTATTTATTTTCTTTCCTCCTCTCAGGTTTTCCACCCCTCCTTCCCCTATAGAAGGAGGGGGGCTCCACTAAGAAAAGCATCCCAATTTTTGTATGCAATCAGTAATGAAGCTATGTTATTTTCATTCTAGAGTAATTTTACATTCAAAGCAATAAAGTTGGTTCTTTTCTTCTACATCTGGATCTCTCTTTTTCTCATTCTTCTTCTCACATTTTCTTCTTGGAGTAGGAGACAAAGCAATCAAGTCGTTTAGTTATCACCGCCTTGGACTATTTGGATATTCTGGAATTGTGGTCTATGGCTTCTTTTCTTTCTCTCCTTATTTCTCCCATCCTTGGTATGTATAGTGAGTAGCTACTTATCATGGCAAGGGGGTAGCCCCTTAGCCATTGTATTGATTGGATTTAGTTTTTTATGGTTTTCTTATATGGATGGCTTTTGGGTTAGAGAATCACCGATTTAGACCAAGTGATCTCCCATTTTTATCGCAAGTTAATTCTGACAGATGCGACCATGGAACCCTGAATTTGGAACAACTAAACCGCCTGTATGGGGATTTGGATGTGACTGTGGAAAAATCCTCTACATGATGATGAACTATGAAGCATGAATGCCAGGACCAATGGGTTCACATGGAGTTTGACTTTTACATTTTGTTTATGAATAATTCAGATACATGCTTTTGTCTTTTAATTATCTTATATTCTTGATTTGATCTTCACTTTGACTAAGGTGGTGAAAACCCCTAAAGCCTTAATGTTTCCCCCGTCTGATTTCAATCATTTGTTTAACATTTGTTTCAATCTGTCCTTTTTAATTTTGCAATTTTATTCTCATCTTTAGATAATCTTTTATTCTGTGACTAACCTTCACTTTCTTCTTCCTCTACTTTCTTTCTTAGTTTAATATTTCCATTTTCTTGCTTAATATAATCTTTATTCTTCTTGAACTTTATTTTTCTTGCATTAGTTTAATCAAATACCTCCAAATTTGACTTTATATTATGTCAATCTTCCAAAAATAAAAAATTTCAAAAATCAACCGGGATTAAAAGAAAACAATCTTAAAACATTTTCACGTGTGATCGACCCTTCTATACAAGCCTTAACTGGAAAGTAAAAATGAATTAAACTCTAGGATAACAATCTTAGTGAATTGATGTGCTCTTAAACATGTATTAGTGTCTCTCACCCGCACTCAACCAGCCACAATATCTCAAATGATATATATGGTGAGGAAGAGGAAGAAGAGTGTGAAGCTAATGTTGCCACACTAATTGATTCCTTAGAACCAGAGGTCACCACCCGCCCACAAAAAGGCAGGGGGATTGCTGCCGCTTATTTTTCACATGCTCCGCCTCACCCTACACCGACCTACCACTCCACCTCTTCATAAATGGAGAGGACACAACAACATCCATGAACCCAACTAAAATTGGTTATTGAGGAAGATGAGGTTGCTCATGAAGAGCAATCTGAGCAATGAATTCCATTGAATCTTGATACAAGTGCATGGTTGCACACATATGAGGATAAGGAAGAATATGAAGACAACGATGAGGAGGATTTGATTCCAGAGCCCATGGACATTGGGATCTTATTAGAGGAGGATAGGTTAAAAGGACATGGTAAGGCTCATGAGGGTGTATCATATGGGAGAGGTACAAAGAGAAAGATGATAGTAACCCCTCTCTACCCTGAGTGCATGACAAGGAGGGTCATTGCAACTAGGTATGCTTATCAGAATGTGATGGATGCCCTAGGCATTAAAGAAAAAATGGGAAACAAACTGTTGAACTCCAGATTGTGGAAGGTGTTATGCACAACACAAGTTACTTATGTGAAGTTGACACAACAATTCTTTGCTACTTTGGAAAAGGTCAAATATAAAGGGTAAGAGGCCATTAGATTTGGGATGCTAAATGAAATTCATACACTCACATCATCTCAATTGAATAACATCTTTTCCATGGACGTTGAGGAGGCCAAGGAACTCAAAGAAGGCTGCATTGAAAAAGAAACAGACATGGAGTATTGTAGCTTATGGTATACATTGACCGGGAAACCCAACTTCACTCATGGAAAGTCAAAAACCAACACAATCTGCAATCCTTTTATTAGGTATGCCCAAAAAGTCATAGCAAATACCATTTTGGGTTGGTAGGATAATCAAGGGAGTTGCTCCCAAAAGTATCTCTTTGTGTTGCATGGGATCATAAAAGACAAATTTCTCAACCTAGGGGCACTTCTAATAGATCATATGAGGACAATTCCTTTTAAAAGAAAAAATCCTTTTGTTATGGGAGGAATTGTGACCTCCATTGTATTGGCCCTAGGGTGTGATCTCACGAGGCTCACCAAGGTAGAGGGAGCACACTTTGTTGATCTTAAATACCTCCTAATCTAGTTTAGTTAATTTCTTTCATCATCTCTTAGTCAATTTCCTAGGTTTGGACAATTAGGCTTTGCTTGAATAGTTAGTGCTCTCTTGAGCTTGCTAGTATTAATTTTTCTAGTTAGTGATAACCTAGGTCATTAATTTATCTAGTGGTTAACTTGTCTCTTTAGTGTTGATTTGCATTGCTAGTGTAACTCAGTTGTAGTGTCTTGCTCTTGCTTAGTTAGTTGCCTTCTTTGGTAACTAGAATTTATTGCTTAGGGTTAACTTAGGGTTTCTACTAATTTAGTTTCCCTTCTTGCTTTCAATTGCTTGCATCATTAGTATAATCAACTCAAACCCTAGAAACCCTATTCTCTGCATTAGGAACATAGCTCACCCTAAATTAGATATAGTTCCCCCTCTCCCTGTGGATCGACCCTTATCTTTCCACTTGCCTATACTACGACACGACACCGTGCGCTTGCGGATGAAGTGTGGATAGTTTGAGTGAGTGTGTTAGAGTGGGTCCGCTATAAATTCAAAACATCCACATGTGTTTACCTAAGTTACATCTAATCAAATCCAATTGGCTAGTTGTAAACCAAGGCAAGTGGAAACACACCAATATTATCTTAAACATGCCTTTTCAACTCATCCATAACAAGAAAAAATAAATATGGGTTGAGTTTTGATCCTTGATGTACCCCAAAAGTGATAGAGAAAGTGTGTATCTCTTATTTAGGAGTCTTAATATTTGTACTTGACCCCTCATGTATGTCTTTAATCAGGTCAATATTTTGGATAGGCACACCATTTTTATGTAAAACCCTTCATAACACTTCCCTAGGTACTCGATCATAGGCCTTTTTCAGATCAATAAACACCATATGAAGATTCCTTTTATTTTATTTGTATTTCTCCATAAGCCTTCTTATCAGAAAAAATAGCATCCATTGTGGATCCTCTTGCCATGAAACCAAATTGGTTGTTTGATATTTATGTTATCAATTTTAGCCTTTGTCAATAAACCAATTTAAAAGCTTCATAGTGGAAGCTCGTCATGTGTAAGTGATATCTCTAGCATTCATGTCAATGTATTCTCTTACATTATTCACAATATCTTCATTAAAAAGCTTATGGAATTAGTTTTTCCAATTGTTCTTTATATCATTATTTGTGGCCAACACTATGCCATCTTCATTCTTGATGTACTTTACTCAACCCAAGTCTCTTCCTTCCATATATCTTACACCAACCATTTTATAAACATCATTTCCCCCTTTCTTAGTGTCCAATTTCTTATATATCTCATAAAAGTATCTGGACCTTGCCACTTGGACTGCAATCTTAGTATCTTTCTTTGCTTGTTTGTATCTCTGAAAGGTTTCATCATCTTTGGATTTGGGCAAGCACCTATAAATCTCCATTTTGAGTTTAATAGCCTTATGCACTACATCATTCCACCCCAAAGGCTCTTTCTATGGGCCCACACCCTTTGGACTCTCTTAAAACATCTTCGGTAATTTTTTTTATTAATTATCGCATACTTTGACACATTGAGTTAACATCAGACTCTAAGTTCCAAGTTTGCTCCTTTAATAAGTTTATCATAAGATGCCAATTTTTCTTCTTCTTTAATATTTCACCACTTGATCCTTCTATCTTGGCTTATCCTATGCTTGCCTTTGGGGATCTTCATGGTCACATCCAAACCACTAGCCTATGTCGAGTGGCAAGTTCTTCCCCATAGATCACTTTACTATCTTTGCATACTTTTTGATCTGGTAATTTTGTAAGGAAGTAGTCAATTTGTCTAAAATTGTGACCTCTCCCAAAACTAAAATATGGGGATCTCTTTTCTTGAAATGTGTATTTTCCAAGATCATATCATAAGCAACTACAAAATATAAAATCCTATCTCCTTCTATTTTTGCTGTCATATCCAAAATGTCCATGAACTCTCTCATATCTAATATTGCTACTTCCCACAGGCCATTTTAGTCACCCCCAATAATGATATTCTCCTCTATCGAAATTCCTTGAAACTATTTTTCCATTTATCCTAAAATTCCTTCTTTCCTCCTCACTAAGGACAACTTGGGTGGCCGAACAACTAATAACATTAGAAATATTTCCCCCAAGAACAACCTAGAAAGCTACTATTCTATCACCCATCAATGTGATCTTGACAACATCATCCTTCAACATCTTATCAACAATAATTCCAATGTCATTTCTATATACCAAATTTTATATCTAGTATCTCCAACCCCTCTACATCATTCCCCCATTTGATTGGTTTCATGCAAGCAAACCATGTTAACTTTTCATCTAATCATGATATCTACTATCTCAAAAAACTTTCCTATCAAAGAGGCAATATTCTAAGATCCCACTCTAATTTGTTTTTGCTTAATTTTATACAAAGAATCCTATTCTCCTATATATAGGAAAAGATGTTAGTACAAGGGAAGCAACCATAAACCTAATGATCCAAGACAAGTAGGCCCATATGACATAATAAAGTAAATAATAATAATAACTCTAGAACTCCCCCTCAAGATGGAATATGGGTGAAACACATACCCAACTTGGATGAAAAAATGAAAATAAACATGTCATTTTCCATTTAAGATTTCCAGTCCCCCTTAAACATGACTCTCTAAAAATAATGTGATGATGTCCCTATTTGAGTTGTGTTCTCTAGGTTAGAAAATATGAGCTTTGGAGAAGGTCTTTTGAAGTGCATATGGAATGAAGGACATCTGATAAATGGATCCAAAAATGTCATAGAAAAAACTCATCACATTCAAACCAGAGGAAATGATCATAAGTACCTGACTATGCTTGCTTCATTAGAGATAAATGTGTGAGTGGTATAAGCAAACAATTAACACACTTGACATACATAATGCGGCATAAACGTGGATGCACAATATCAATGTACCAATAGAGGTATCTTCAAATCATTTAAGAAGTATAGCCAACTAGAATTAGCATAGAAGACCACATACGTGCATAATGTGGCACAAACACACTGGATGAGGTGCTAATGGATAACATGCAATTTCCATAATCTGGAACGTGAACCTTGAGGGATTCATACGAATTAATGGTACCATCAAGGAAGAACCCAAGTAGACAAACAAAAGGGAAATGTCAATAGATGCAACTTGGATATTATGTAGCAAAAGTAGTTGGGTGAAGATAAATCTAGATGAATCCTTGCTGATACAAAATACACAGGCTAAAATATGACAAGCTTTTGAGAAATTTGATGTGAAGAAGCAACCATATGTCTCATGAGAATGTAGAAATAATGGTCAAGTGAAACATTAATAATACCAGAGGAATAAGAGTCTAGAATAAGTGCAACAAGGTCTGTCATGATGTACATAATGTGGCACGAATATGGAAACTTGGTGTTAATGTTGTAATTGAAATCCTTCAACGCATGAAAGTGATAACTTATTTCTTCCACCCACTTATCAATCTCATTCATTGGGGCTTGTGGCTCACTCTAGTATGCATTTTCCTTTGAGAAGACTACACTTCTCAACCAACAATTGTGACTAATGCTAGCTCAGATTGGAAGAAGTGCAGATAGACAACCTACATGCATATTATGATAAAAATATGAAGAAGAACAATGTCACTGGGAATGAAGCACCAACAATGCATCAAAAGCACGATGCATAGTGGGAATGAAGCATCACAAAAACATCAGAAAGACATATGTTTTGAACAACAAGAAACTTCATGGAGCTCAGAATAGCCTCTACTGATACATATAGTCTCTCTCATATAGTTTCTTCATACATTTTCTTTGAGTACAAAACTAACGATTTTAGTACAATATGATGTTTACTTATTTCCTCTCTCTTTCTTACTTTTCTAGTATTATACTATAAAGTATTTCGACAATATAAAAAAGAGGAGGGAAGTACAAAAAAGAGAGAAGTAAAAAAGAGAGACAAAGAGAAGTGCATGTTAGTAATGTATTTAAAAGAAATATTTGTATAATATCAGAGAAGAGAGAAGTATATTCTCTCATATTTTTTTCTTCTTCAAAATATGCCAACATTAGTCTTTGTTGGAAAGTATTTTTTATAAGAATTTCATATTCCACCCACCAATTATGAAATGATTGAGTAGTTAGTATGGAAAAGAAATAATACACCCCTGCTCATGGAAATTGATGCACATATGAGAGGTGATAGGGTTTTTTTAGTGTATAGGAAGAACAGAAAAAAGTTACCATGCCCAAATTATTGATGCCATGTAAACTAGCACAAGTTCTTTTGTTTCTCGCTTTTTTTAATCTTTTCTCTAGTTATTTCCTTTTTCAATTCAATGTGTTTCCTTTTTTCTCTTTATTGTTTTATTTCATTCCAAGTCGACAACTATTGTTTCAATTTTCATTCTATTTCCTTTTCTTATCTCACCAACCCCTTTGACCCAGTCAACAAATTTTTAGTTGGAGATGGAAAAACAATTAGAAAGAAGTATCTTGGAAAGGAGATTGATGAATGTAATATTGATCCAACATTTTTAGTGGGGAATTTTTAAAAAATAGAAACAATAATGGATGATTCTTAAACAAAAAATGAGAAAACCAAATATTCACTGATAATGATGACATGATAAAAGTAAAATAAAAGAGAATTTGACTACACAAATAATGACACAAGGTAAATTGGATCAAAAAAAGGAAAATTAACTAGCATTATTATTGGAGAATGAAATGAGAAAATAAAACCTTGATCCAAAAGGAGGATTTCCTTGGCATTGAGGGCTATGGGAGATGAATTTCATATATGCAAGGTAAGAAGGATGGCAGGTGATAACCTCCTATTTTAGTAGTTTATCTTAGTCTTTTTCTTTAGTTTTCCATACTCTTTCTACATTTATATTGTACTTAAACCTAATTTTACCCCTTTTTATAAATACATCATCAAACTAACTTTTCCTTTTATAATTGCAGAAAAAGCACAAAAAAATAACAAAAGAACAAACCAGCCCAAGGGTCGAGTAGATCCAAACGGTCCCAAGACCGCATGGAGTTCAAACGGTCCCGAGACCGCATGAAGCCAAACGGTCCCAAGACCGCATGGAGTTCAAACGGTCCCGAAGACCGCATGAAGCCAAACGGTCCCAAGACCGCATGGAGTTCAAACGGTCCCGAGACCGCATGAAGCCAAACGGTCCCAAGACCGCATGGAGTTCAAACGGTCCCGAGACCGCATGAAGCCAAACGGTCCCAAGACCGCATGGAGTTCAAACGGTCCCAAGACCGCATGAAGCCAAACGGTCCCGAGACCGCATGAAGCCAAACGGTCCCAAGACCGCATGGAGTTCAAACGGTCCCGAAGACCGCATGAAGCCAAACGGTCCCAAGACCGCATGGAGTTCAAACGGTCCCGAGACCGCATGAAGCCACCGAGACCGCATGAAGCCAAACGGTCCCAAGACCGCATGGAGTTCAAACGGTCCCGAGACCGCATGAAGCCAAACGGTCCCAAGACCGCATGGAGTTCAAACGATCCCGAGACCGCATGAAGCCAAACGGTCCCAAGACCGCATGGAGTTCAAACGGTCCCGAGACCGCATGAAACCAAACGGTCCCAAGACCGCATGGAGCTCAAACGGTCTCAAGACCGCTTGACGCCAAACGGTCCCAAGACCGTTTGACGCCAAACGATCTCAAGACCGTTCGACGCCAAACGGTCCCAAGACCGTTTGACGCCAAACGATCTCAAGACCGTTTGACGCCAAACGATCTCAAGACCGTTTGACGCCAAACGGTCCCAAGACCGTTTGACGCCAAACGATCCCAAGACCGTTTGAGCCCAAACGGTCTCCAAACCGTTTGGATCTCACTCAAAGCCTATAAATAAGACCTCAGGGCCGTTCACGAAGGGGAGTCCAGACGTCCAGAGGCTGTCTCTCCACTACCAGAACAACTCCATCCATCACTCGAGGCTGCCGGTCTGAGACTCACGTCCATTGCAAGCTACTCTCTCTCTCATCAACAAGGAAGGTGAGAGGAGAAGATCCGTCATCAAGCAAGCTACAAGGGGTGGAGATCGTTGCTCTCTCCACCAAGGGTTCAACCTTTTCTCCTCAGTGGAGATGATGTTTTTTCTATCTCTTCTTGCCTCCTTCTTTGTTTCTCCCTCTATGAGGAGCGAGTAGTTCCATCCACTGGGGCGCGGGGACTAGCCCCGCTGCCCATGTTTTGTATTTTGTACTGTAAAAAAGATGTTATCATTTCGTTTTAATACTAAATCGTTTCACACATGCTTGAATGATGGCCACGTTCTTGTATGCATTTATTGTCTTTCGTTGTGGTTTGTCTACGACCGCTATCGAGGCTTGAATACCGATTTAGTGTTGGTTTCTGGTGTGTGTATCCACCACGCATCCGTTTCGGTGTCTAGAAGTGTATCTCAAAGAGTGGAGTAAACTCACTATCATTGGCACACTCCCATCTGTATGGAAGAGACCTTTGGTAAGTCGAGGAACACACTTTGCGAGGGGAATGATGTAAAGCATGTGACCATTTGTTCGGGAATGGCTGGCGTTGCATCATTCCCGCACTTCTCGTAGCTAGGTTATCCGAATAGGAGACTAGGCCTACAAGGACGCTATTCGATTTGGTAATTATCGCTCGCTTGTTAGTTTTAGATGCACGTTTCGTGAGGTTGAGTAAGATTCTCTCTTCGGAGACTACATCCTTCAGTGACGCGTAGTGATGTACCGCATGAGAGTTACTTAACCCTTGGAGGATGAGATGCATTGCCCTTTTCTTATATGGGCATTGGTCTTGTGGAACATCGAAGGGTGCAATGCATCGCTCTTGTCTTATGTGGGCATCGGTCTTGTGGAACACCCTTGGATGCAACGCATCGCTCTTGTCTTATAAGGCATCGATCTTGTGGAAACATCCATGCATCTAGCTTATAAGTCTTGCTTAGTACATATACAATGCATGTGTAGCGGTGGTAAATACCTGCTTAACCCCAGTGATTCATCATCATTTGTTAACTCTTAAGATTTACTTGCTTTATTTACTTTCTTGCTTTACTTTCTTTGTACTTAGCTTAAAACAACCAAATCAAACTTTCGATCTAAATATCAATCTTTAAGTTGTTAAGTAAAGGCTAAACGTTTTCCATCTTGACTTCGTCAAGACCGTTGTCCCGAGGATTCGACCCTTAACTATACTACGATAAGACTTCCACATGTCTTAGCACATGTGGGTGGAGTTCTTACCATAGTACTAGCAAGGCTAAACTTAGAGACTCATCATCTCTAGGATTTTTAGTGGTGTTGCATAAAACAAAACTCCATCAAAAATTGGCGCCGTTGCCGGGGACAACGGAACTTTTTAGTTTTTACTTACCAATTTCTTGGTTGATTAGGATTTTACACTTTTTCTTAATAACCAATCCAATATTTCTTGATCTTTTTCATTTCCTTCCATTTTTCCTAACTTGAGATTTTCCTTCTACTCAGGTAGAAAACGTGTATGCAACCCCCGCATAACATCGGATTCTCCCCTGAACCAGAATACGATTCTGAGGTAGAAAGAAGTTTTCACCGAAGGAATAGACTTAACCGCCAAAGAGCCAGACAGATGGCCGAAGAGCAACGCCTTATTGCAGAAAGAGTCAATGCCGCCATAGCAGCACAACGAGCACAACTCATTGCTGACACTCGTGCTCAGGTGCAAGCTAAGATCCGAGCTGAGGAACAAGCCCGCATCCAAGCAGAGCAGGCTGCTGCTCAACTTGTGTTAAGAAACAAGCAACTTAGGGACTATGCAGTCCCAAAGAATTATCAAGATGATCATCCTGTCCGACCACCGATTATCAACATACCACACTTTGAAATTCGGACGCAATGGATCCAGATCATGCAAGGCATCTCTTTCTCCGGAGCACACGGAGATGATTGCATGGATCACCTTAAGAGGTTCAAGTCACTCTGCCGACTTGTACCCCAAGCAGGCATTGCAATGGAAGCAATCATGCTACACCTTTTCCACTTCACCCTATCTGGAAGAGCACTAAGCTGGTACAACGCTTTGGATAGACACCCTATCATCACTACCTGGACTCCCTTAGAAGAGAAGTTTCTTGAGAAGTTCTTCCCACCTTCCCTAACCTATGAGATCAGGGGACAGATTAATCACTTTTCCCAATTACCTGGAGAAACACTTTCTGAAGCTTGGGAAAGATTCAAAGAACTCCTGAGAAAGTGTCCTCACCATGGCATTTCTCAAAGTCAACTAATAGAAACATTCTACAGAGGAGTAAGTGATGATATCAAGCAATTCCTAGATTCCTCATATGGAGGAAACTTTATGAGAAAGAACTACGAAGACGCCTGGAATATAGTTACGTTGGGGGCAGAGAACCAATCCAATTGGGGAAGGTCATCTAACCAACCCAAAGGCGTTCTCAAGGTTTACAAAGCGGAAGAATCTATGGAACTCAAAGCCATTGCTGAGGCTTTGAAGACTATTGCTAGCAAGCAACAAGACCTCGAAACTTCTTTCGGGGAATATGATAAGAAGAAAAGCTCCCAGGTTCAACAAATTAAGGCAGCTACTGGAACTTGTGAAGCCTGTCATGCATCCGATCATCCCACATTATCATGTGGATTGTTGTACAATGTCATGATGGATTTACAACCACCTATGCCGCAATATGAACCCATCATCGAGCATCCCGAAGACCAAATGCCAGAGCAAGTCAACTCCATACATTCAATACCTGGCCAAATGAATTACAACCCAGATAAACCAAGGAACCATCTTGGTTTCCAATACAGGAATCCTGCAGGGACTGCCAACCCACAGCAGCATGCACAAGGTGGATCTTTCAACAGACAACCACCGGGATTTCAGAATAATTTCAGTCATGGGAATTACATACAAGGTTTTCAAAGACCTAACTATCCCAGGAATCCTTTTTACCAATACACTCATTCAGGACTGCACCCTCAGTTGCACCAACCCCAGTTGAAGCAGCCACAGCAACCCCAGTTGCAGCAGCCCCTGCAGCCACAGTTAACCGCACCTCTGCAACAACCAGAAGACGAACTATCTTTGATAAAGCAAATGCTTCAGTCTCAGCAAACTATGCTATCTAGCCAGCAAGCCCAACAAAGGGCAGTTGAAACCCAGCTAGCTCAGATCGCTGCACAGTTGAAGTCTTCGGCTGGCGTTTCTGATAGGCAGCCTGAACCAAATGGGCAAAATGAACACGAACAGCTGAACGCCATCACCACAAGGTCGGGACGCATTCTGCCTGAACCCATCAAGATCACTCTAGAAGATGATGATGTGCCCATTCTTTTGACGAAAGAGATCTCACAACAAGAGATTGGGAAATCTCCCGAAGACACCGAGGACAAAAACAAAGAGTATGTACCCACAGAACCAAAGGTCCCGCAATTCAAACCAAGGATTCCATATCCAGGCAGACTGCAAGAAACAAAAATGGATGCCAGGTTTCAGAAATTCAAGGAAGCAATGAAGAAACTTTATATTGATATCCCACTCCTCGACGCTCTATCCGAAGTACCAGCATGGGCAAGGTATCTCAAAACTTTGCTATCACGTAAGTATATCACCAAAGAGCAGGAAACCGTCAAGCTTGCCCAAACCACCTCTGACATCATCTTGAACAAACTGCCCAAAAAGAAGAAGGACCCAGGTTCTTTCGGAATCCAATGTTGCATTGGAAACACATCCACAAAGAAAGGATTAGCTGACCTCGGGGCTAGTATATCCATTATGCCTTTCTCAATGTGCCAACGCCTCGGTTTCACAGATCTGCTACCTACAGCAATGACTATTCAACTTGCTGACTCCACCATAACCGCACCTTTGGGAATCATTGAAGACGTTCCAGTAAGAATAGGCAAGGATGCTTACGTTCCATGTGATTTTGTCATCATGGATATTAAAGAGGACTTGAGATATCCGATCATTTTCGGCAGGCCTTTCCTAGCTACAGCCAGAGTACTAATCGATGTCGAAGCCGGAACCATCATCCTTAGGCTCGGAAAGGAAGCCATTCAGTTCTGTGTCCTCGACAGCATGAAAGGCCCTAACATTCAAGAAGAAGTCTTTCTTTTAGACGCAATCCAACAAATGTCGCAACTAGAAATCTACGAGCCAATCGACGAACTTGAAAATGCTCTTATCAATCCCGAAGTCGAGTTCTCTGCAAATGAACTAGTCCAGCAATGCATCCAATATCTAGAAAAGGTAGAAGAAGCACCAAAGGCTACCTTTGAAGAGCTTAAAGCCATAACGACTATTGAAGCAGCAGAACCACCAAAAACCCCTGAATTGAAGACCTTACCCACAGGGCTCAAATATATTTTCCTGGATAAGGAAGAGCTATGCCCAGTTATTATCAGCTCCACCCTCACCGAAGACCAAGAAGTCAGACTTCTAGACAAACTAAGGAAACACAAAAAGGTCATCGGTTATAAAATAACCGACCTCACAGGCATAAATCCGGCTCTGTGTATGCACAAGCTTCCTATGGTTGAAGAATTTAAACCCACTCGCGAACATCAAAGAAAACTGAACCCAAATTTAAAAGAGGTAGTCCGTTTGGAAGTCCTCAAACTGCTTAAAGCTGGTATGATCTACCCTATCTCCGACTCTCAGTGGGTTAGTCCAGTTCAAGTTGTCCCAAAGAAAGGGGGCACTACTGTAGTGATCAACGATAAAAATGAGCTCGTACCTACTAGGACTGTAACGGGGTGGAGAATGTGCATCGATTATAGGAAATTGAATAAAGCTACAAGGAAAGACCACTACCCTCTACCCTTTCTAGACGAAGTCCTGGAGCGCTTGGCCCACCAAAAATATTTTTGTTATCTCGATGGTTATTCTGGGTTCTACCAAATACCCATACATCCAGAGGACCAAGAAAAAACCACCTTCACTTGTCCCTTCGGGACATATGCTTTTAGAAGAATGCCATTCGGGCTATGTAACGCTCCTGCTACTTTCCAACGCTGCATGTCGGCCATTTTCGCCGGATTAACTGAATCTATTATGGAAGTCTTTATGGATGATTTCTCTGTTTATGGAGAGTCTTTCGATAACTGTCTAAATAATCTCGAACAAGTCCTGCAACGTTGCAAGGAAACAAACCTTATCCTGAACTGGGAAAAATGCCATTTCATGGTAACAGAGGGTATCGTCCTCAGACATAGAGTAAGTGATAGAGGGATCGAGGTCGACAAAGCAAAGATTGATGTCATCTCGAAGTTGTCACCTCCGAAGGACATAAGAGGAGTTCGAGCTTTCCTAGGTCATGCCGGGTTTTACAGAAGGTTCATCAAAGATTTCTCAAAAATAGCTAAACCCATGACCCAACTCCTGACAAAAGATGCCGAGTTTATTTTTGACCAAGAATGTATGCAAAGTTTCTCCACCCTTAAAGAAGCACTAATTTCCGCACCTATTCTAAGGGCTCCAGACTGGTCGCAACCCTTTGAAATTATGTGTGACGCAAGTGACTATGCCATAGGGGCCGTTTTAGGACAACGAATCGACAAGAAACCCTATGTCATCTACTATGCGTCCAAAACGCTTGATGAAGCACAAAGAAACTACACGACCACGGAAAGAGAGTTCCTAGCTATCATCTACGCCTTCGAAAAATTCCACTCTTACCTGATCGGCTCTAAGGTAATTGTCTACACTGACCATTCTGCTATCAGACATTTGATTCAGAAACAGGATGCCAAACCCAGGCTCATCCGCTGGGTATTGATGCTTCAAGAATTCGATCTAGAAATCAAAGATAAAAGTGGCGTAGAGAACGTTGTCGCCGATCACCTCAGTAGAATCGAGGTTGAAGACAAAGATAAAATCCCTATCAGGGACTCTCTTCCTGATGATCAACTTATGAAAGCCACTCATAATTTCCCTTGGTTTGCAGATATCGTCAATTATCTGGCCACAGGGATCATTCACCCGTCTGCTTCTTATCAAGATAAAAGGAAATTCCTTCATGACGTAAAACGTTATCATTGGGATGAACCCTACTTGTTCTACCTCTGTGCCGACGGACTTTTTCGTCGATGCCTTCCAGAAGAAGAAATAACATCGGTTTTGGAACACTGCCACTCCGGACCCACGGGGGGGCACATGGGCGCCAAGAAAACTGCCATAAAAGTTCTACAATCTGGTTTCTTTTGGCCCACCATATCAAAAGACTCACATAATTTTGTCAAATCCTGTGATAAATGCCAATTTTCGGGCAACATATCAAAAAGAGATGAAATGCCTCTTACCATGTGGCAGGAAATTGAGCTGTTTGATGTATGGGGGGTAGACTACATGGGACCTTTCCCCTCATCATATGGTTTCTCGTACATTTTGGTCGCTGTGGATTACGTCTCGAAGTGGGTCGAAGCTGTACCCACTGCATCTAATGACTCCAAACCTGTTGTCAAATTGTTCAAAGATACCATCTTTCCAAGATTTGGAGTCCCAAGAACGGTCATATCTGATGGCGGAACCCATTTTCTGGAACGAAGTTTCGAAGCATTACTAAGAAGATATGGAGTCCATCACAAAGTTGCCACACCTTACCACCCGCAAACTAGTGGCCAAGTGGAAGTATCCAATAGACAGATAAAAGCGATTCTTGAAAAAACAGTGAACAAAAATCGCACTGATTGGTCCACCAAACTTTCTGACGCCCTCTGGGCATATCGTACAGCTTACAAAACACCAATTGGAACAACTCCGTTCCGCTTGGTGTACGGTAAATCATGTCATCTTCCAGTAGAACTGGAACATAAAGCCTGGTGGGCCATCAAGCAACTAAACTTCGACCTTAAAAGTGCAGGAGAGAACAGACAACTTCAACTACAGGAGCTACAAGAACTCCGCATGACAGCATATCACAGTGCCAGAATCTATAAAGAGCAAACGAAAATGTGGCACGATGGACACCTTAGGAGAAAAGATATCACCGTTGGTGACAAAGTGCTCTTATTCAATTCGAAGCTCAAATTATTCCCCGGAAAGCTTCGAACAAGATGGTCCGGACCCTTCACTATAAAACATATCTACCCAACTGGAGCTGCCATTATCATCAACAACAACGGAGGAGAACGAACGGTCAACGGACACCGTTTAAAAAGATACTACACTCAGGAAGACAAAACACATCAACAAACCCTCGATGTCAGAAACGCTACGCCCACAATTTCGTCGAGCCAGTGACGTAAAACCAAGGCGCTTCTTGGGAGGCAACCCAAGACCTGAGTATCAATTTCTCCAATTTTCTAGTTTTGTTCTCTCTTAATTTTGTTTTGCTTCTTTAAGTTCTTTCATTACTAAATCTAAAAATACAAAAAAATATACAAATATTTTTATGCTCCAAACGGTCTTAAAACCGTTTGAGACCAAACGGTCCTCAAACCGTTTGGGACCAAACGGTTTTGAAACCGTTTGGGACCAAACGGTCCTCAAACCGTTTGGGACCAAACGGTCTTGAAACCGTTTGGGACCAAACGGTCTTGAAACCGTTTGGAACCAAACGGTCTTGAAACCGTTTGGAATACGATAAGTCACCGCTATAAATACCGACCCCGCATCCCCATCTTCCTCTCTTCGAATCTGCGCACTCTACAGTCTTTTCGTGCGCAGAACTTCACCTTTTTGCTTCTGTGCCTCCGCGCAAGCTTCTCAATCCACCTCCCACAAGATTGTCCGGCGACCCCAAGCACGCTGCTCACTCCGCGCCACCTTCGCAGTCGTCATCAAATAATGTTCTTCGTTGCCGTGCCGTTCTGTCGCCACTATCGCGCCAGTCGCCGTTTCCTCCACCCACCTTCAAACCCTCGCCCCGTTCCACCTTCCCCCCCCGCGCCGGCGACCTGCGGCTCCTTGCTTTCCAAGCGGTCCTCCAACCGTTTGAGACCAAACGGTCCTCAAACCGTTTGGAACCAAACGGTCCTCAAACCGTTTGGAACCAAACGGTCCTCCAACCGCTTGGAACCAAACGGTTTAGACACCGTTTAAGAACTTTTGTGTAATCAAGCAGCACATATCGCAGTGCACTCCTTTGCAATTTTGTCTTGATATTGTCTAGCAGATTCGTTGCTAGAATTGCAGATTTCGTCTACAATATCAAGACACAATTGCAAAGGAATGCACTGCGACATCCATAAAGCTCCTGAGTCAGCGCTACAAGGCACCCCAATTCGCATCCACTCTACTCCAATCCCCAGGGGTTACCACAATTTTAGCCTAACTCGCAGCCCTTGTTCAAATGACTTCTCAACCTATCACTTTCCCACTCTGAGGACAGAGTGTGTGATGAGTTAGGGGGGGGTCATCAGACAAGGGCTAGGTATCAATCTCTATACACCCTTTTCCTTAAAATAAGTCACCTCAACTAACTCTAGAATCATGTTAGTCTCTACAAGTATTTAGCACTTAGACATCAAATGGCGATTTATCGATCCCCATCCACTATGGATCCTATATTTTTGCTCCATTTCTTTATCTGACTCTCCATAGGTCAAAATCAGGGCAGAAATAAGCCAAGATCTCAAGGATGAGAGGGAAATCAGGCAACTTCCAAGTCAAAAAGCTCTGCAAGTGGACCACAAACCAAATAAGTGCATGCTGAAAAACTTTAAGAACAACTTTCCTCTCTTCAAAATAAAAGAGGCTTGGCCGCCCAAAATAAATCCTCATCCCAAAACCCAAGCCTGTGAGTTTTTGAATAAAAGCCAGAGAGACGAATAAAATCATGAGAGTTGTGCCACGAATAAGGACCTATATAAAGAACTGATAAAGGGCTCACCCGGCCGGCACATTCCGCTGCCCTCACAAAGGCAGATGCGTCGCGTCCGGTAGTGAAACCCTAAAAGTTCCAAGTATATGAAAAGGCTAATAAAGGATTTGCCCGGCCGGTACATTCAGCTGCCCTCATAAAGGCAGATGTGTCGTGTCCGGTAGTGAGATCCTAAAAAGCATAGACAGCCCCTCCCCCACTCGAAGGGGAGTTACACTTCAAAGCCTTTAGCCAACCCTCATACCCTCTCTAGCTTCCAATAGGTTTCCAGAGAAGTATAAAGTTGATTAGAGTCAACAGCATGCACAAAATAAATGTGGTCCCAAAGCAAACTTTGAGATACGGAAAAACCTGAAATCCAAGCAACTCTCGAAATCCAAAAGGATCAAGGCATGCAATAAGCCTAGATACGACCCCTGGGGAACTCAAGTCAAGAATTGAAGCAAGAGTACGGAAACTTTAATTAAGATCGCCGCGCCATTTCATGCCTCAGCTCTATCTAACTTGAGGACAAGCTAGACTCTAAGTTAGGGGGGGTGATAACCTCCTATTTTAGTAGTTTATCTTAGTCTTTTTCTTTAGTTTTCCATACTCTTTCTACATTTATATTGTACTTAAACCTAATTTTACCCCTTTTTATAAATACATCATCAAACTAACTTTTCCTTTTATAATTGCAGAAAAAGCACAAAAAAATAACAAAAGAACAAACCAGCCCAAGGGTCGAGTAGATCCAAACGGTCCCAAGACCGCATGGAGTTCAAACGGTCCCGAGACCGCATGAAGCCAAACGGTCCCAAGACCGCATGGAGTTCAAACGGTCCCGAAGACCGCATGAAGCCAAACGGTCCCAAGACCGCATGGAGTTCAAACGGTCCCGAGACCGCATGAAGCCAAACGGTCCCAAGACCGCATGGAGTTCAAACGGTCCCGAGACCGCATGAAGCCAAACGGTCCCAAGACCGCATGGAGTTCAAACGGTCCCAAGACCGCATGAAGCCAAACGGTCCCGAGACCACATGAAGCCAAACGGTCCCAAGACCGCATGGAGTTCAAACGGTCCCGAAGACCGCATGAAGCCAAACGGTCCCAAGACCGCATGGAGTTCAAACGGTCCCGAGACCGCATGAAGCCACCGAGACCGCATGAAGCCAAACGGTCCCAAGACCGCATGGAGTTCAAACGGTCCCGAGACCGCATGAAGCCAAACGGTCCCAAGACCGCATGGAGTTCAAACGATCCCGAGACCGCATGAAGCCAAACGGTCCCAAGACCGCATGGAGTTCAAACGGTCCCGAGACCGCATGAAACCAAATGGTCCCAAGACCGCATGGAGCTCAAACGGTCTCAAGACCGCTTGATGCCAAACGGTCCCAAGACCGTTTGACGCCAAACGATCTCAAGACCATTCGACGCCAAACGGTCCCAAGACCGTTTGACGCCAAACGATCTCAAGACCGTTTGACGCCAAACGATCTCAAGACCTTTTGACGCCAAACGGTCCCAAGACCGTTTGACGCCAAACGGTCCCAAGACCGTTTGACGCCAAACGATCCCAAGACTGTTTGAGCCCAAACGGTCTCCAAACCGTTTGGATCTCACTCAAAGCCTATAAATAAGACCTCAGGGCCGTTCACGAAGGGGAGTCCAGACGTCCAGAGGCTGTCTCTCCACTACCAGAACAACTCCATCCATCACTCGAGGCTGCCGGTCTGAGACTCACGTCCATTGCAAGCTACTCTCTCTCTCATCAACAAGGAAGGTGAGAGGAGAAGATCCGTCATCAAGCAAGCTACAAGGGGTGGAGATCGTTGCTCTCTCCACCAAGGGTTCAACCTTCTCTCCTCAGTGGAGATGATGTTCTTTCTATCTCTTCTTGCCTCCTTCTTTGTTGCTCCCTCTATGAGGAGCGAGTAGTTCCATCCACTGGGGCGCGGGGACTAGCCCCGCTGCCCATGTTTTGTATTTTGTACTGTAAAAAAGATGTTATCATTTCGTTTTAATACTAAATCGTTTCACACATGCTTGAATGATGGCCACGTTCTTGTATGCATTTATTGTCTTTCGTTGTGGTTTGTCTACGACCGCTATCGAGGCTTGAATACCGATTTAGTGTTGGTTTCTGGTGTGTGTATCCACCACGCATCCGTTTCGGTGTCTAGAAGTGTATCTCAAAGAGTGGAGTAAACTCACTATCATTGGCACACTCCCATCTGTATGGAAGAGACCTTTGGTAAGTCGAGGAACACACTTTGCGAGGGGAATGATGTAAAGCATGTGACCATTTGTTCGGGAATGGCTGGCGTTGCATCATTCCCGCACTTCTCGTAGCTAGGTTATCCGAATAGGAGACTAGGCCTACAAGGACGCTATTCGATTTGGTAATTATCGCTCGCTTGTTAGTTTTAGATGCACGTTTCTTGAGGTTGAGTAAGATTCTCTCTTCGGAGACTACATCCTTCAGTGACGCGTAGTGATGTACCGCATGAGAGTTACTTAACCCTTGGAGGATGAGATGCATTGCCCTTTTCTTATATGGGCATTGGTCTTGTGGAACATCGAAGGGTGCAATGCATCGCTCTTGTCTTATGTGGGCATCGGTCTTGTGGAACACCCTTGGATGCAACGCATCGCTCTTGTCTTATAAGGCATCGGTCTTGTGGAAACATCCATGCATCTAGCTTATAAGTCTTGCTTAGTACATATACAATGCATGTGTAGCGGTGGTAAATACCTGCTTAACCCCAATGATTCATCATCATTTGTTAACTCTTAAGATTTACTTGCTTTATTTACTTTCTTGCTTTACTTTCTTTGTACTTAGCTTAAAACAACCAAATCAAACTTTCGATCTAAATATCAATCTTTAAGTTGTTAAGTAAAGGCTAAACGTTTTCCATCTTGACTTCGTCAAGACCGTTGTCCCGAGGATTCGACCCTTAACTATACTACGATAAGACTTCCACATGTCTTAGCACATGTGGGTGGAGTTCTTACCATAGTACTAGCAAGGCTAAACTTAGAGACTCATCATCTCTAGGATTTTTAGTGGTGTTGCATAAAACAAAACTCCATCAGCAGGATTCAATGAATAGATAAGACTCAGAGGAGGCAGATAAACATATATGCTAAGTGGGATGGAGAGCATCGACAAAAAGATTGGACTATTATGATAAGGGAAGAAGAAAGGAAACAACCATGAAGGCTAGGATGGTGTCTGGTGGATAGGAAAGCTAAAAAAGGTGATTTTCTTTTTCTCCCTAGGTTAGGAATGATGCTCTAATACCATGTGGAAAAAATAAGGTGGGAGACTGAAGGGATATTTTTCTTATTGATAGAAGGCACTCACCTATCTATATGTAGGAAAGGAGGCAATTATAAGGGAGCCAAAAATAAACCTAATGCGGCCTAGATAACATAATAATGTAAATAATAATCACTCTAACAATGCACATATATATCTTTTATATTGAAAAACTAATATCATATGATTTTTTCATTCTTGATATAATTGGTATATGATCTTTTAAGTATATTTTATGGGGCAATTATATATCTCTATTATGAATCAAATAAATTTATGTCCAACAAATTATAAATACAATATTTCCTTTTTTTATCATTAAGCGTGCCTCTCTGTTCATTATCAAGTAAACTAGCATATACAAATGGGTGTAGTTTAATCTAAGAAAGAGAAAACTATGAGAAATAAAGGAACACTATCTATGCAAAGACAAAAAATCTGCTAAGGATTTCTACCATACAAGCCTAGGCACAAGCTTGATGTCTTCGAAACATGCCATGTTTCTCATGAACCAGATATGGTATAACACGATAACAACCATCTATTTTTCTTCTTTCTTTTTTATCTTTACCAGGCCTGCAAAGTTGCTTGGTAGTGAGATGAGATGTCTTCTTGCAATCATCCACACATGTTTGGAAAAGGAGCAGTCCCAAAACAATTTGTTGCCATCTTCAGTTTCCCTTGTGCACAGCTGGCATCTAGAAGCTAACTGAATACCTTTTTATTTCAGAAAAGATTCAATTACTAGTTTCCCCTGGAAGGCTTTCCAACCAAAAATTTTCATTCTATTTGGTGTTTTTGAAGACCATATCCATTTTGACCAAGAAGTGATAGGTTCTTTAAGTCTGCACAGGTTCCACGCAGCCTTAAGGGAGAACTTATCCATACCATTTAGGTAGCAGAGGTCCTCACCCTAAATTCTGGTGTTTGCATAAATTTCTGATAGAGGTTCAACTCCTCTTATACTAGGAATCTTCAACACACCATCTTTTATCAAATAGGCCAAGTTCAAGTTAGGTGTGAGCCCTGTTCTCAGTTTAAGGTTATCACCAATACAGTCTTGGAGGAACTTTCCTTTTACCCATGGATCGAGTCACAACGAGATGTTCTCTCCTTTTCCAATGTTGAAACGAACCATAGGTAACAAAGTATCTCTATGTCTGAGTATAACTCTCCACATCCAGCTATCCCCAGTCTTGTGTTTGCATGACCATATAGTATCTTTAATGAGACAAACACTATGAATCCATTTCACCCATAATGTATCTTTGCTATTGGCTATATCCCAGACCAGGTGAGTGAGACCATCCTGGATCTAATCTTCAACTTTCCTTATCCCCAATCCTCCTTCAAGCTTGGGTTTATAGATTTTATCCCATGGCACTGTATGAAAGTGGCTCGAGCTCTCCAGGTTTCCCCATAGGAAATTTTTGCACAACCTTTCAATCTCTTTAGTGATGGCCTTAGGCAAGGGAAAAGTGCCAGTCCAGAACAGGTGGTATGAGGTCACGGTGGAAATGATTAATTCCAGCCTACCCGCCATATTGAGAAGCTTCATCTTCCATGAATCAATTTTAGTTTTTATTTTATCCACCAGAGGATGATACATGCTTTTAGTAAGTCTGCCTGTGAACAGAGGAAGTCCCAAGTATCTTACTAGTAGTTGATTTCTTACTACCCCTAGAGGCGAACCGATCTGATCAAAATCGTTGTTGCTTATAAATAGCTGTCTTTTGGCCGGGTTCATCTCAAGACCAGAGCAATCACTGAAAGCCTTCATACACTACTTTATGGTGTCAACATTGTTGTCTGTAGCTTGGGCGAATATGAGTAAGTCATCAGAAAATAAAATGTGTGAGATCTCTGCTTTCTTAACCATCAGCGGGATGATCTTCTTATCAATCATAGCTTCATTCAAGATTGCAGAGAGATCTTCCATGCCTATCACGAATAAGTAGGGAGATAAAGGGCCCCCTTGCCTTATTCCACGTGTGGCCAGTATAATATCTGATGGAGCGCCATTAACTAGTACTTGGAACGATGTAGAGAACATGTATTCCCTAACCCATTGAATCCAACATGGAGGAATTTCCACCGCAGTCATAATATCTAGAATATAGTTTCTATCAATTGTGTCATAGGCCTTACTAAGGTCCCCTTTCAGGTAGAGTTTTTGAATTTTGCAGTGGTTGAAAAGGAATACAATATTTCCTTTTTAATGCTTAAATTTGAATCTACACATCTTTTTATGCATAATGACTATATGGGGATGGTGATTACTGGAAATGATCTAATGAAACCATTTTATAAACATTTTTAGAGGATATTTGTCTTTATATTTAAGGTTCATTCATATACATAAATAATTGTATCTCGTTTGGTTTCGATGATACCATTTTTTTGTTCCTACTTGGTATCCATTAGAAATTTTCTACAAAATTGTGTGGTTTATCTTCTTCCAAATATATTTACTATTATTCCATTTTCCCAATAAATTTATATATGGGTTAGTTTCCCACTATAATATATATTTGAAATATGTTTAAAGAATTATTCTGGAACTATAATAATTAAATAGTTCATCAAAAAAATTTATTATGGAACTACCATTAATTATTGTGTCAATGGATTGTTCATAAATTTGAGATATATTTCCATATTTCGCATGTCTCCATGAAATACATGCTCACCACATAGAGATTCATGGTTTATCTTTTTTGGGCATGTTTTTAAGATCATAACAATAACCCATCAATTTATCCTGCACAATAGATTAACTGGTAAGGATATTACTTGCAATAACATTGTTTCTACACAATTACCAGTAGAATATGAGAATTACTAAGAACTAAAAAATCATCATAAGAATATGATAGATACCATACTGATTTGCATGTCTAAAGAAATAAATAGTGCACACCAAGGCCATTAATAATCTATTAATCTTAGGATAACTATGAACCATCATTAAGAGTATGATGATAAAACCAAAAATGATTTTGCAACATGTTTGCAGATATCCATAATTGTACTCCAACAAATGTTAATAATTATGACCAAGGTTCAAGTCAATGTTGTCATCGTTCATTGTATTCACATCCTCATCCTCGTCATGCTACTCTAGTTGTGGTGAGGATGGTGGTGGAAATGGCCGTCCAAGACACAGGGTCAGATCCACATCATTGTTAGGGGCATGTCCATATATGGTTAGTAGTGGTAACAGGAACCTACTGATGTTGTAGTACCATGGGAACATGCCATGGTTGGTACTGTACAAGTGGCATCATTGGTTGTAGTGGGGGGCTGGTTTTTTTACAAATTTGATGTATGCCGCTCTCGCTGCTATTCGAGGCACCAACATACGTACCCTTTGAGTTATGCCCTATCTGGAACTCAATTTCACACATCATGCACTAGTGGCATATGTCGATAGGTGGGTAACCCAAATTTCCACTGTCTTGAGCATGTGTTACTACTGCCGCCATGAAGAGGGAAGAGGAACGCTCGTTGGGGGATCCGATAAGAGTGAGTGTATTTGAACAATGGACTTGGCCGTCGAGATTCATGGTTTATCACTTTGTACCAAAGTATGGTTCTCAACATTTTGTAGAACAATTTAGGTAAATTCATCATGATTTTTAATAACATGCATATTTTATTAACACAGTATGATATTATCCATTTGAGACATTTTGAATCTTTAATCGATTATCATGTTGGTATCATATTTTCTCCTAAAACTTTTTTATGAGTGTATTTTAATGTTTATTGAATTTGATTTAATATTCCTAATTTTCCTCATACATTAATTTATAACACAAGGGGGAGTACTCATTCTTATAGGAATAAAAATCTAGACAAGCATATGTGATTATTATCTATATGAATAAGTTCATCAATATACTTCCTTATTGTAAGAAAGAAAGAAAGTTCTAGAATGAGTATCCTTAAGGCAAGGACATGTAAGACATTTTAAACATGAAATTATTTTATATTTATTATTTATATAGACCATTCTTCTTCTCAGTTGATTAATATACCTTGGGTATATATAAAATCATAATTTTATATTTAATAGCAAAAAAACATCAAATAGTAAATTTCCATGAATCATCATGTCATCTAGACATGAACATGTAATTTTGACATCTTCCATATTTAGTATCAAAGTTATGATCATTTCATAATCCTTTTTGATTGCCCACTCACTCTTATAATTTAGGATAACTATCATCTATTGGATATATCCGTTCCTCATTTTTGAGCATTTTGACTAATGTGATATATAGCTTGTTAAAGCATCATCTTGTATATCGATCATATGATTATCATGATGATTTTGACTATTGTTTTCCGTATATTAACTATTTTGTTTTCTCAATATGGTTTTTATGTTACTCTATTTGATATATTATTTTTTATGTTTCATATTTAATGCACACATTTCCTGTCCACTATCTCTTCATATCACATAAATATCACATCTATTGAAATATGTTCTTTTGGTAATCTTAGTTGTGATAACTAAAAATTTAAGTGGCATACTTTATACTCAATGAATCTTACTGTTAGCCTAGGTATTCTTCAATACAGACTATGTATTTGTCTAATATGCAACATCAGTGAACATTTTATCTATCCAATAAGACATTCCTACTTTGGTGTAAAAATCAAGATCTACTAGTAAAGCATGTAGATCGTTGTAGTGTTGATTGTGGCATATAAACCCATTGAGGCACTAGTGGGTTTACCTATAGTAACAACTGAAGGGCATGCATCATAGTTGTGATGTGACCATATACCCCTCTACAAAATAAGTGATTATCATGTAAAAATATTTGTACTTATATCTTAGATATTATTCATTAATTTTGGTATACCATGATTCTTTAGAATGAATTTATTATGAGTGCAAGTACATATATAGAGTTTTTAATTGATATATAATTTATTGCATTTTTAATCCTATAAGAATGAATTTTTTTATCCATTTCACTATAAATATATTATTCGATTGGCACATGTTTAACTAGTAGATCATCTATATTTCCTTTTACTCATGATTCTCATTTCTCATGCTTGCATCATTTGCTATGAATTTTGTGATTACTTCAACATGACAAATATCTATATTCCACATCATTAAAATTTATTTCCCCTAGTATAGAAGCCTTTATATTTCCTAACATTGTGACTAATGTGATTCGAACATTGTGATTTATATTTAGCATCAACAACATTTAGGTATCAACTCTTTAAGTATCAAATCATGTATTATATCTTTGGTATCTCCTTATGTGACAGTTAAAAATTGTTCCCTATTCAAAATACATTTTATTACTTTTTTATTAACAAAATATGTACTTAATATAAAGTTTCTTCTTGAGTCTACAAGGTTATTTATGGTATTGTAAGACCCTTGAACTTTCTTAAAGTGTTGAACAGGCTTAATTATTATAATAGGGTGCTTGAAACTTTAATTAAACCTTTTGGAGTTCTTTGATATCATATGAAAATCTTAAGTTTCTAGTTGAGTCCAGTTTGGACATTGTTTGTGCAAGTTATGCAATTTTGTCCACCTTTTGGGTTTTTCTACGAATTACCCACATATGAGGTATTACTTGTAATTTGTCAAATGCTTTACGTTCCTTATATGTTTAATTATCATTCTTGAGCTTTTCGATCCATGGGGCACCTTGTTGCACCTTGGTTCGGTGGAGATACCTTTCTAGTGTTGAGTTAGGGTTTACCCCCTCATGTACCTCTGAGGCCATAGCTTGACGGTCCTCCTATTTGGTTGGATTTCTATGGTTATCATGGTGAGAGGACAACTGATGGTGATCCCTGGTGGTGGTAGGCTGATGGTTTTATCTCTTGGGGTCCCTTGGACCGATGGTTCACTTACAAGAAGTAATCAAATGATAGTTCACCACCTAGTGATCTAGGGTTTTAAGAATCAATGGCCACCATGCATGGAGACTGATGGTTGGCCTGGAGAGTCAACAACCAATGGATAATCATGTCTCTGCAACTGATAGAGATTCATCTTGCATGTCTATGACAGTCACAAGCCATGGAGTCATGGCAAAGTTACTAGGACACCCCAAGCTTCTCTTCTTCTTTATCCATAAGCTATATATACCTCTCCTTTAAAACCCAAACGAAACCTTTGGATCTTTATCTCTTCTCTCCTATCTAAGGCTTCTTCCTCCCCTTCTTGGTGAAAAATAGGGTGTCCAAGGTTGAAGAAGATAACTGACCTTCTTGTTGGAACATCTAGGGTTTAGATCTACCATCATCTAGGGTTTGTGGAGCTTCCTTTGGTTGTTCTTGACCTTAGCTAGTAGTTTTCCCGTTCTTTCCTTCATTTCTCTTTCTTTTCTTATTCCTCCTATCTTTTTCTAGGATAGAACCATGGTTTCTCATGTAGAAGTTTCTCTAAAGCTTAAAGAACCTATCATTCTTGCTCTCTTGATCCATGATTTGCTTTCTCTATGGAGAAAGAGCTAGTTGGCCGAGTTCAGAGCTAAAATTAAGGGTTTCTACCTTATGAGCTCAAGTTTTGTTGCTTATTGGAGCTTGGTGTTCTTCCTATAGGTGATTTTTATAACCCTTTTTCATGTTTATTGCTTACTACTAGCTTGATTACTCGTGTTCTTTCTCTAAAATGAAGATCTAAACATACAGGAGATATCTTTGCCAAGAGTTTTGATTTTAATGATGTTCCTTGATTAGTTTCTAAGTCTATATGAACCTTAAACTATGTGTACGACATTCTTGAGGTAGGGTATAACTTGTTTCTTGCTTACATGCCAAATTATGGTGCTTAGTACCTCACAACTGATGGCTTACACTTAGGGTTATAGGCTATTTTCAAGACTTATATAAGAATTAATGGTTGTTTCCTTGTTAGATCTTATGGAGATGCCTTAGTGATGATTTGTTGACTGATGGTCACCCTTAGTTTAGTTTTAGACTCTTTTGTATGATCAATACTCGATGGTTTAGTGCTCCAAATATGGCGATACCTGATGGTGTGAACCAATGGTAGTGCTGACCCCATCAATCGATGGTGGTCCTGGACACCAAAAGGATACCACTACTTATGGTGAGACTATGTATCGTGTGTTGATTTTTTAAAGCCCTAATCCTATGGTTTTCTAAGTGAAATGATTCAAGGGTTGTACCTATACATCAACCGATGGTTTTGAATGAAGAACTTGATCCAATGATAAAGATTTGATGCTTCAACATCCAATGGTGTTAGGTAAAGAGTATAGTGTAATGTTTTGGTTCAAATGATGAGAGTTGGATGGTTCAATGCTCTTAACCTTATAGTCTTACCTTTGCCCTTGAATGAATATAATTTATGATCATCATATTGAGTTAATGTGTAAACTTAATGATGCACAGCTTGCTACACCTAACCCTAATGTACCTATGTGATGGTAGTTGATTATGATCAACTCTTGAATAATTAAATATGATAGTGAAATGCTTTCTATTTGTGTTAAAATCCTAATATGTTTCTACATAAACATCATGGTCCCTTGCTATGTTATTCTCATATGTCATATGATTGGTGATGGGACGTTGAGCCTTGTTATAAGGCTTGAAAAGATAATGATGAACTTGTATGGAATGATGTGATGGTCTTAATGATCTTTGGGCATGGTTGAGCCCTATTGGAGGTATGATCCTCTTTGTAACATGATAAGGGTTGGAACCCTGAATTACTTTGGCATGGAATTGTATCATGTGGCGGTATGATGAAAAGTGTGATCTCATGATTGGCAATAACGATTAAGAATTAAACCTCATATGTTTTATATCTTTTGGAGTTGTTATACTTATACACTTGCTAGAAATGAATTATGGTTTGTATGTCCACTTGTTTGATGCAGCCTTAATTCATCCAATTGGAAATAACTAATTAAGTGAAACCCTAATCATGTAGTGTCATGTTCCATAGAACCATCTTGAGTGTCAGAACTTGTTGGATGGTGAAATGAGTGTTTTGTAGGGAAGCTCAGAGCACATATTATTGAGTATGTGGGGTGAAAGAGACTGTGTGTGTGCTTAACATCCTTACTTACATGTTATGGAGGATGTCTACATTCAGACCTTGGATATTGTGATATGTGAAAAGCATCAGTGGGTACAACTACATGATGCCTCATATAAAACGGGCATGTGTGACCTGTTCTCTAGCATTGTGATAAGTGCTAATGCGGGCTAGTTCTTTTCAACTTGACTATATGTAATGACCCTGACCTGGGTTATGAGGTAACCCTATTTTTTGTCTAAGTAAGTTTCTTAGAAATTTAATATAATCCTTTAAGGTGTTTTGTTATCATGTGACACACTTATGTTCCAAGTTTAGTCCTGATTGAATGTTGTTTGAGCAATGTTCCTTTGTTTTGGACCAAAGTGCAATTTACCCAAGAGAGGGGTTATATTGCAATATGTCACATGTTGAACGTGCCCTAAGTGTTTTACCATTATAAAAAATAGAATGATTCTAAGTGGTGGCCTGTGGAAAGCCTAAATACCAAGTTTTAACTTGTTTGAATAATGCTAGTACCTTGTGCGCCAATTTTGGTACGAATTGTAATTTACCCAAAATGTAGGGTTGATATGTAAATTACCACCTCAAGAGTGTCCCTACTCCCTCCTACTATCATATAGAGGAGGGAGAAAGAAGCATACATCAAGTTTGAATCATTTATGAGTGTGATACTCTTGGTAATGAAAAGACCAAAAAGTGATGAATGTGCAACCCTAGATTGAACTTGTATCGAGTTGTAGAGTCCATATGAGAATGCTTATCGGCCATAGAGCCATAGAGGGAGTCTCATATCGGTTTTTGAACTCTTGTACTTGTCCATGACGAGCTAAGCACCTCAAAGAGGTGAAGTGTATCGGTTTACAACTTCCTTGGAAAAGTTGTATCGAGTTGTCAATAAAGTGGTGATTGAGTTGAGATATCTTATCCAACAAGATAACTAATGACCAAAATATCATCTCTAGATTATCCTTAAGTGTTTTGCATGTCAAGGTAAATATGAGTGCATGCAAGGACATGTGTCAACCATGCATGGACATGTGGCACCTAGTAGCTTAAAAAGATGACACCTCATATACACACTTTTTCATGAACCTCAAGTATATATACCCTTCCTTTCACCCATTAGTGAAATTTTTTGAAATCTATCGCCCCCTTGCTCTTAGATAGCATGCATAGAGTCTTGGTATCGTGCAAAGGTGAAGGAGTATCGTGCATAGGGCCTTGGTATCGACCATAGCAAAGTGGTATCACCCATTGCAAAGTGATATCGACCAAGTGATGTGATATCAACCAAGTGAGGGATATCAACCATGAAGTGGTGATGTATCAGGCATAGTGTTGAGGATCTCAAGTCTTGGACCTTTGAGAAGCTCACATTCAACCTCAAGAACGTGAATCTTTGGAACTTGGAGCTTTGAATTTGCTCTTGAGGCGGGTTATATAATTGACACCCATCAATATTATTATCTTTTCTTCAATATTGTTCAATTTGTTGAATATTGTCAAAATTCGGATTTCCTTTGAGTTATTGATATAATCATGAGTTACAATAAGTAATTAGGACTATTATCCATGGTTTTTAATAGTTAGATAATGATCTTGAGTTTGATGATGATGACATCATCATTGAACAACCCGATATGGGTTGAAGGCATTTTGAAAACTGATATGGAATCTGATATAGAGGTCTAGCCAATATGAAGGTAGGTCACACTTTGTAAAATAGGTTCTATGAACGATATGGAAGATTCCTATCTATAACCTTGTACAAAATACAAAGGTAAAGCAATACCTTTGACCGATATGGGCAAAACCCTAGATGAGGATATGGAAATCTGATATGTTGTGAAACCCTTTTCTTTTGAAACCTTGATACAACTTACTATGTAGAGATGAGTTGATAAGTAACTAAGTATTTAGCCTGTCGTGCAACTATAGAAGATGAATAAAACCATTGAAATGGTTAATGACAAAAATGAGGTTTTCCTAAAAGAGGTAAAACCGATATGGTGTCCAACACATATAAACCGATATGATGTTCACATGTGTAACCTGATATGATACTTAAGATAGATAAACTGATATGATACCCAACATAAAATCATGATATTATATCCAACATATGGAAAATCCAATATGGGTATACGATATGATAACCCAATATGAAATTCGATATGGAAATCCAAGAGGAAAACCGATATGGAAGTCTAAATTGAAAATTGATATGACCAACTAAGGTGAAGAACCAATATAATATTGTTTTGTATGAGATATGGTAAATCCATAATGGCATGCCCGATATGGTGTACTCTAGTACACGATATGAGGACCCAATACACCCCTATACCCGATATAGTGTTGAGTATACACCTCTAACCCGATATGATGTTGAAAGTCAACATGGTGTTGTGAAACCTGATATGCTAACCCCTAAGGTTAAGTGATCCAATATGGATGCACGATATGGTGATGAGGATACACCTCTATACCTGATATGAAAGCATACCTACACCTCAATACCCAATATGGAGGAAGCACCTCAATCCAATACACTTGATTAAGTGATACATGTAGTATGTCATGTCAAATAATACTTTAAGACATGAAGGGTTTAATGCATTTTGATAAATATGGGCCAATGTACCTTGAGAGAAGAATTGAGCCAGCCTAATGGAAGTATGATGTAATAAATATCCTAGTGATAATGAAAGAGAAACCTATACTTGTCTAATACTCATGTAATTAGTATACATTCATACTCCTAATATATGTGGAGTCTGAATTAGAGTTGTAATTCTTGATGAATGTACTTGAGAACCCTAACCGGTTTAAAGGGAAACCTTAACCCTAATGAAGGGTAATAATAAGATGTGTAATGGCCTTGTGAGCCATGTGAATAGTTGTTGCAAAGTGAGAGGTGATAAGATGTGTAATGGCCTTGTGAGCCATGTGAATAGTTGTTTCCTAGTGAGAGGTGACAAGATGTGTTATGGCCTTGTGAGCCATGTGAATAATTGTTTCCTAGTGAGAGGTGACAAGATGTGTAATGGCCTTGTGAGCCATGTGACTAGTTTTTGCCTAGTGAGAGGTGATAAGATGTGTAATGGCCTTGTGAGCCATGTGAATAGTTGTTGCCTAGTGAGAGGTGATAAGATGTTTAGTGGCCTTGTGAGCGATGTGAATAGTTGTTTCCTAGTGAGAGGTAACGAGATGTTTATAAAAGTCTCATGGTCTAAAGATTAATGTAAGAGATGATAATGTTAAAAATTAACCAAGGATCTGGGAAACCCTTAACATAATAATAATAATAATAATAATAATAATAATAATAAATGGTTATAGCCAAATAAGGGCTATAGTATTTTTTAATATGCTAAAAAGAGATATGAGGAATACTTGTATCACATAAAGGATGTGAATGTGTATGATGGTTCGACCAAGGGATAATGCTTAGAAGAGGTGATGTGGTGTTTAATGATGAGTTTAAGGGAATGATATCCCATGATGAAAGTGAAAGGAAAACATAAAGATATTCCAACTCTTATGGAATCCTTAGCAATATGGCCATGATCTCACAGGGTTAGTATAATCCAATGCCTGGCTAAACTCACAAGTTTGGTACAATCCAATACCTGGCTGTGATCTCACAGGGTTGGTATAATCCAATGCCTGGCTATACTCTAAAAATGATCTCATAGGGTTGGCATAGTCCAATGCCTGACTGAACTCATAGGATTGGTACAATCCAATACCTGGCTATGATCTCACAGGGTTGGTATAATCAAATGCTTGGTTGTACTCTCAAAATGATCTCACAGGGTTGGCATAGTCCAATGCTTGGATGAACTCATAGGATTGGTACAATCCAATACTTGGCTGTGATCTCACAGGGTTGGTATAATCCAATGCCTGTATGTACTCTCAAAATGATCTCACAGGGTTGGCATAGTACAATGCCTAGTTGAACTCACAGGATTGGTACAATCCAATACCTGGTTGTGATCTCACAGGGTTGGTATAATCCAATGCCTAGATGTACTCTCAAAATGATCTCATAGGGTTGGCATTGTCCAATGCCTGGCTGAACTCATAGGATTGGTACAATCCAATACATGGTTGTGATATCATAGGTTGGTATAATCCAATGTCTGGCTATACTCTCAAAATGATCTCACAGTGTTGGCATAGCCCAATTCCTGGCTAAACTCACAGGATTGGTACAATCCAATACCTGGTTGTGATCTCATAGGGTTGGTATAATCCAATGTCTGGTTGTACTCTCAAAATGATCTCACAGGGTTGGCATAATCCAATGCCTGGCTGAACTCACAGGACTGGTACAATCCAATACCTGGTTGTAATCTCTGGATTGGCACAATCCAATACATGGTTGTGATATGTGGAATGGTACAATCCAATTTCTGGTTGAACTGTTACAAAATCAATACCTGGTTAGCAAATTGGCCGAGGCCAACAGATAAAAATGAGAATGATTCATGGTCATCATACCAAGATAATATTATCACAGGATAAGCTTGATATGTTTATATAGTATGATGGGTAAATGTTACACATGTTTTTCATATTCCTTATAAAGTGAATAGATGATTTACTACTCTATCATAGATAGTTGCAATGCTTTAAAAGATGAGAAAGTTCTAAACTGCTTATCCTCTTCTCAATTTAATACTATTTACTTGTGATAATAACATTATTGGCACAAAGTTATATCTCTCGCTAGGACAATTGTCTCACCCCGTGGGATCCACATTTTTTAGGTGGAAGTGTACAAGGGGGTTGCTACCATATTGCAAAGGGTTAACAATAATAGCAGCGACAACCGTGATAGCTCAGGTTGAGTGTATTGTTTGTCGTGTCATGTAGATAGAAGTCCTATGTGTCGTCTCTGTACTCTCAGGTCCTTGGATTTAGTGCGTGATGGTTTTATGAACAAACTGAGATTTTGTCTTGTATACCTCGAGGTTTTATGTTGCTTCAGTACATGTTTTGACAAAGCAACTATTATATGTTAACATCGAGATGAGATGGTACAATGTATGTACAATGTGAACCCAGATGTATATAAAGTTTTGGTTCTTTCATTAAGAGTTTTCCAAGAAATGGATCTCTTTGCAAAAATGGTTTTAATTTTTAGTTATTTTTATTAATCCACTGTTTATGGTTATTCCGCATTATTGGTGATGATTTAGCTATCGGTTTGGTGGCGGTTGTCACAAAGTTTGGTATCAGAGCTTAAGGTTCGCTGAGTCTACAGAGACACAGGACTAAGGTGTTGAGTCTGTTCTAATGTTCTCCAACATATCTTATAGTGACTTCTGCTTATGCAGAAGGAGGAATATAGCTTAAAGATGTCTGGGGAACACGAAGATCACATTGTTGAGAGAAATGTTGCTGCACCAGTAGGAGGTGTAAGGGATCAGGCAAGAGAGGAATCAGTGTCTGAGAATCCACATTTTGATGAAGCTATGATAGAAAACCCAATCTTTCATACTCTTTTTGGGCAAGTCATGACCACAGTGAAGTATGTGGCAGACTGAATGCCAACACCAACACCTAGGGAACCAGTTCCCGATGAGGGACATCCGTCTGGTAGGACTTTTGAACAGTTGCTCCGTGTAGGAGTTGTAGAATATGCTGGAACAACTGATCCAACAGATGTTGATTTATGGCTCACTGAACATGAGAAGATTTGACACTTTGAGAAAGGATTGAATGCTGAGGTGTCTATCTTGACATCTGCATTAGAAAGTGGAGAGAAGTTCGCCACATTTGTGGAATCTATCTAGAGGATAGAAAGGTCTATGACAAAGAAACATGAGACAAACCTCAAAAGGAAGTCTACACAGTCACATGAATAGTTGATTGGTGGTACTAAAAAATTAAAGTCTTCAATATCACCGATTCAACCACAATATAGTACACCAATGCAGCGGTCACCAAGTGAGATATGAGATTGCCATAAATGTGGATAGATAGGACATCTGAGGTGGCAGTGTCCAAAGGAGAAATAATAAGATGACCCGACAGCCAAGACACTAGATAACCTATAAAAAGGTAATACGTCAGATAGAACTTTTCATTCTAAAGTATCTTTCCTTTTTCTTCTCTCTACTTACTAATTATAAGAAAGGTAGTTAATGTTGAGCTTCCTTTAATTAGTCCTATGAGGACATGAGGAGAAGATAAGAAGGATGAGAACCTATGTTCAGTCCAATATTATCTTATATGTTTTGAAATTTCTCTCTTCATGCAGAAAGGGAAAAGATATAAAAGAAACAACCAGAGAAAATTTGAGATACCAAGTAGTAAAACTTAAAGGGATGAAACATAATATAAAACAAATGCATAATACCTAATTTCAGTTCTTGAATACCCTGGCTAGGTATTCATCTATTGAAGGCAAGGTAAGTATGGAACTCTTAGATTGATGTCCTTTTGATTACTCTGATCAAGTAGTCATTTTGAGACAATCTAAAGAGCATAATGAAGTAGAAGATGTGGCATGGATATTTATACCACTTTCTAATTGATATATGAAGGAATCTAAGTTAATCATAGATAAACTTATAAACAAAAGGAAATGTTTAGTATAATGAATACCTTGGTCTGAGGACCTTGAGGTAACAGTCACCTGATGAGAGGTGACAATGCTCAGTGATGGACTAAGGGTTGGAATACTGAGATTTAGTAATCATGATGATGCTTATGCTAAGGGATGATGATATGTAATCGTCTTTATAATTCCTATTCTAATGGCAAGGAACCAAATAGGAAACAAGATTGAATGACACATGAACAATTGAAAGTTCATGTAATACTCGGAGAAGGTGATAATCTCTTTTCTTTAAATAAACAACCCTAAATAATGATGGGGTGATAAGAAGGATTATATTTCCTTGTGCGTTCTTTCCATTCAGGGACATGACAATCAAGTAAGTCTTATGACACTTGATGTGCATGGATTAGAAGTAATCTTTTATATGGATGCTTTGAAAAGTATCAGCTAGTCTTGGATTTTAGTTCCAAGACAAAGAATGTGTGTTAAGTAATGTCCCTAGATGAAAGAAAGGTCATATTATATGTTTGATTTTGGTAAGAACAACAGAGGATGGAAATGATAAGATGTAATATGTTTTTGACACATGTAACTAATACCAAGGTAAGGACTTCTAGTATCCAAGAAGTTTTGAAGGCATGAGATGGTGAGGACATGACTCCTAATAAAATGATTAATGCTTGGTTACCTAGAAAGGCCAAATTTGAGATTGGTTTGGTTACATACGATAATATGGACATCATATGTTAGGGATTTATGCTCTGCATAAACATGATATTGATAAGGATGTACTAATTGAAAGAAACAATTGTCGAATCATTGTGGGAAAAGCTTATCAAGCTAAAATTAATTCCTTAGATTTGGAATACCTTTTCCCGATATGGGCAAAACCCTAGACAAGGATATGGAAATCCGATATGTTGTGAAACCCTTTTCTTTTGAAAATTTGATACAACTTACTATGTTGAGATGAGTTGATAAGTAACTAAGTATTTAGCCTATCGTGGAACTATATAAGATGAATAGAACCATTGAAAAGGGTTAAGGGCAAAAAGGAGGTTTGCCTAAAAAAGGTAAAACCAATATGGTATCCAACACATATAAATCGATATGATGTTCAAAGGTGTAACCCAATATGATACTTAAGATAGATAAACTGATATGATACCCAACATAAGATCGTGATATGGTATCAAACATATGTCAAATCCAATATGGGTACACGATATGATGACCCAAGATGAAATCCGATTTGGAAATCCAAGAGGAAAACCGATATGGAAGTCTAAATTGAAAATTGATATGACCAACTAAGGTGAAGAACCAATATAATATTGTTTTTTATGAGTTATGGTAAAGCCATAATGGCATGCCCAATATGGTGTACTCTAGTACATGATATGAGGACCCAATACACCCCTATACCCAATATGGTGGTGAGTATACACCTCTAACCCGATATGATGTTGAAACTCAACATGGTATTGTGAAACCTGATATGCAAACCCCTAAGGTTAAGTGATCCAATATGGATGTGTGATATGGTGATGAGGATACACCTCTATACCCAATATTAAAGCATACCTACACCTCAATACCCGATATTGAGGAAGCACCTCAATCCAATACACTTGATTAAGTGATACATGTAGTATGTAATGTCAAATAATACTTTAAGACATGAAGGGTTTAATGCATTTTGATAAATATGGGCCAATGTAACTTGAGAGAAGGATTGAGCCAACCTAATGGAAGTATGATGTAATCAACATCCTAGTGAGTATGAAAGATAAACCTAGACTTGTATAATACTCATGTAATGAGTATACATTCATACTCCTAATACAAGTGGAGTCTGAATTAGGGTTGTAATTCTTGATGAACGTACTTGAGAACCCTAATCAGTTTAAAGGGAAACCTTAACCCTAATGAAGGGTAATAATAAGATGTGTAATGGCCTTGTAATCCATGTGAATATTTGTTGCCTAGTGAGAGGTGACAAGATGTGTAATGGCCTTATGAGCCATGTGAATAGTTGTTGCCTAGTGAGAGGTGACAACATGTGTAATGGCCTTGTGAACCATGTGAATAGTTGTTGCCTAGTAAGAGGTGACAACATGTGTAATGTACTTGTGAGCCATGTGAATAGTTATTGCCTAGTGAGAGGTGACAAGATGTGTAATGGCCTTGTGAGCTGTGTGAATAGTTGTTTCCTAGTGAGAGGTAACGAGATGTTTATAAAAGTCTCATGATCTAGAGATTAATGTAAGAGATGATAATGTCAAAATTAACCAAGGAACTGGGAAACCCTTAACGTAATAATAATAATAAATGGTTATAGCCAAATAAGGGCTATAGTATTTTTTAATATGCTAAAAAGATATATGAGGAATACTTGTATCACATAAAGGATGTGAATGTGTATGATGGTTCAACTAAGGGATAATGCTTAGCAGAGGTGATGTGGTGTTTAATGATGAGTTTAATGGATTGATATCCCATGATGAAAGTGAAAGGGAAATTGGTGTGATTCAGCTAGAGGTGCAACACACTAGCCGATTTGACTTGACTAAATGCGCCCCACGAGGTCGGAACACACATGATGGGTTTTTTTTCTTTCGAAATTTATAAGACCTGAACTAACACACCTATGTCTTCTAAAACAACTACACCCACAAGCGCACGAGGTCGTGTCGTAGTATAAGAAGGTGGCAAGTATAGGGTCGATCCATAGGGAAAAGAGGGGGCGCTAGAGCTAGGTTATTTTGGCTAGGTTCCTACTATGGAGACTAGGGTTGAGGGTTCAAAGGTGATTTGATTTTTAAACTATTATGAACAAGCAAGCAATCAAAGGCGAGAATGAAATCTATGTTAACCCTAAGTTAGATTAAGACTAAGTAAGAAAGGAAAGGCTAAGCTAGGTATGAAAAGGCAAGTTACACTAAGGCAAGCAAGAGAGAAGCAAAAGAGAAATTAAATAGCTAAGCTAGCATGAACAAGGCAAGAGAAAGGAAAGAAGCTAACTAAGCAAGAAAAGAACTAATTAAGCTAATCAAGCACAAAACTAGGGTTTAAAATAATAAAGAGATGTGTGGCTATTTAGGGGTATGAACTAATCCTTAAGTTGGGGGGTGACATATGAACATTATGATTCCATTTAGATTATCCAAACCAAACAACAAGTTACAATCTAATGAATTAACCTAAGCTACTAACTGGCCATGGATATGCTAGGTTGTGCATAGGGGAACTAGTCCCTAACACCCCCTACTACCCTTACGAGGCTCAATTGGGTTAGGGATTAGGTACAATTCAATTAGAGTCTAATCAAGTCTAAGTTTCTAGATTAGGCATTCCTAGGACAATTAGGGGCCGAGGGTAGTAATGGGGAGGTGAGATTAGGGTTTTGGACCCCAATTCCCCCACATTCTAGCCTTGAGAAGGCTCCATACTAATTGCACTAGAATTACATAATCTATGTACTTAGATCTCTCACTTATGTTTAGGGAGATTGATTAGGATGTAGGAAGATGGGAGGCAACCTAGGGATCTAAGAATTGGACCTAGGGGCAAATCCCAAAATTCACACATATAAGCAATTTGCCTAAATTCTTAGGTGATTCCACACACAAACCAACAAGCAATCCATGGAGAATGAGATGTAAATAGAATATAATCATTAAAAAATGAAATTACAATGTTTACATGTCATTTTCCCCCAACATGGTATCAAAGTAACATAATTTCCCCCTAACAGCCCACCTACAGGGGCCTAGCTACTCATAAAAATGGAAAATATAAAAAGAGAGAAGAAAGAGATCGAGGTGGCTATGGAGCTCAAAGTAGTGGATGAAATCCCTCTCTCCAGCAGCTACAAGTCATCCTCCTCCCTCCTCCAGGGTGCAAGGGTGAAGAATGAAGGGGATTATGGGTAGGAACTAGTCTAAACTAATGATTTGGTGGTGGAAATGATGAAATGGAGTGGATTTGAGGTGGATGTAGAGTGGAATGTAGTGGATGGCGATTTGGAGAGCTAGGAGGTGGTGGAAGGTAGCTAAACTCATGCGCCAGCCCCACCTAGGTATATATAGGTGTGGGGAGGAAGCACTAGGTCAATTAGGGGCAAAATGGGAAAACTAGTGAAAACTAGGTGAGTTTTGTGAGTAGCACGGCCGTGGTGGGGCACCCCGGCCATGGTGGATGGGGTAGGCCACGGTCGTGGTGTATGGGCACGGTTGTGGGAATTAAAATAGGCCAAATGTTAGGTTGATGGCTGAAAATGCCACGGTCGTGGTGGTCACCACGGTCGTGGTGGTCACCACGGCCGTGGTGAGCTGAGGGTAGCACAACCACAACCGTTCTGGTCTGTTGAGCCACGACCGTTTTGTGGAACACGGTCATGGTGTCTGTCACTCGCATGGCCGTTTTGTGCTGCACGGTCGTGCTGCTCTCTACTTCTATTAGAGGTTGTTCTGTTGATTTGTAAGTGACCTAGCACAGCCATTTTGTGGTACCACGGCCGTGTTGGGTCTTGGATCAGCACTTTGACTCGGTTCTTTGGCTTTTCTTGGATATCTTTGCTTCAATTGATAGTTGGCCACTAGGGGTAGGTCGAGGGGCCCTCGGACTTCACTTTGGGTCTCACCAAGGGAAGAGGAACCCTAGGATCACTCCTTCTCTCTCTCTTCCATCAAGTGTGGTCCAAATGCCTGAAAAACACACAAATAATGTCCATAAGTGCATTTTATACAAATAAGCATATTGAGAGGAATGACATGCAATCTAACAAGTATAGATGTGATTGAAAAGCAAAAAGACATAAGATGAAGCCCTAAAATAGGGCTGCATCACTACCCCAAACTTGAAACATACTTTTCTTCGAGTATGCTCCAACTCGATCTCTCTACAAAACTTTCACAAAAAGAAATGACATATGCAATGTAAAAGATGATTATTGTTGAACGGGATAAAAGATGACAAAGTATATGCATTTCACCTCTCTCCTCTCCTACTTCCACAATCCAACCATGAAAAGAGCACAAAGCATTTGAACTTCAAATATAGCACATAAAATACACAAGTTATCCATACTTCATCCATAAAGTTCCGGGTAAACCGTTTCATGATGGTGTTAATCAAGGATGAGTAGGAGAGTTGTTTCACATTCATGCATTTAGTCTTATATTTCAAATCATACCAAATGACCCACGTGGCTGTGGAAAAAGGCAAAATGAGTTAAGTTTGATGCTTCTTAGCTCAATGGGTATGAAAGTGGAAGAAAGGGTTGCAGTAAGATTTTTGGAGTGTTTTTACACACTCATCTTTTCTTTATTTAAATACTCTTAAACAGGAGCATCCTTTTATTTTATTTTTGCTTTTCTTTTTCTTTTCTTTTTCTTTGTCCTTGGTGTAGATAGGGCATATTCTGGATGGAGTGAAGTGGGGAGATAAAGATATGGCCACCCCAAATTTTTGGAGGTGGCCAAGGCTGATTATGTGCACTAGGGCATCTTTTTATGAGGCAGAGGGGTATGAAGATGGTGGAAGAATTGTCGGGTCAAAGATGGGTCATTGGTATGATTTTCCACATAAGACATCCTGCATGAAAATTAATCCAACACTTCATCTAAGATATCACACCACATGAATGAACAAGATGAAATTGATATATCAAACAAGTGATTCTACAAACACTAAGCATTCAAAGCTTGCTCAATTTCACAATTCAACCAATTCAATCATAATCCTAAGAGAGGTGATGCACATGTACAAAGTCACCCATTGATACCACTTAGCAACAAACAATGGTAATTCACTTGCATTTGTCAAAGGTCATCATTTTTTACTTAAAACAATAGAGATTGGGCCAAAACACACTTTTTAGACAAGAAATTCCAAATTTGGGCAAAATTGGCCAAAACGGTGCCAAGTTGCCTCCAATCACATATAAACCCTATATTATTGAACTTAAAGTAGTAAACAAGAAAATACTAGCTATAACATGTAAGAATTACACAAATCTACATGAAATGCAATCTATGGCAAAATTTTTAAAAATTATGCAAAAATAGCAAGGAAGCAAACTACATGGCATGAAAGTATGCAAAGCAAGCACACAAAGTATGGATACACAAATATGAGAGATGGTTATACTATTTAATCATGTTGAGAAAAAACTTAGAACAAGGAACATAGAAGAAAGTGGGGGTAAACAAGGGCTGACTGCCCTACCACCCCAAACTTTTAAACCATGTTGTCCTCAACATGAAATAGAAGCTTAGAATGGTAGGGTAGAGGGCATGGAGTCGTGTTAGATAAATGCCAAGAGGGGATAGAGATCCCAATGTGTCCATTGAGTAGGGGATAGCCTACACGATCGTGGTTTGCACCGCGCCCATTTTGGAATGCATGCAACACGACCGTGTTGTGTGGCACGGCCGTGTTGATATTCTTTATGTAGCTTCTCTACTGATTTGCAATTTTGTCCTCATTTTTGTTCTCCTCCTTGTCAATATCATCCATGCATCACTCTCCTTCCAATGTACCTATCCTAAAATGACATAAACAACAAAAACCATCAAGCATAAAGTGTGTGTGTGTGTGTGTTTTCTTGGAAAGTGTAAAAGCAAAGCAAAAGTATAAAAAATTGAAGTTTGGGTGAAAAAAATCCCAAACCTAGGTGGGTTGCCTCCCACAAGCGCTAAGTTTCATGCCTTCAGCTGGGCTTGTTGTTCTTTCACCATCAACCATGGTCCAAAAATAAAATGTTTTCACCCCCATCATAAGAAATCCTCTCAAATGCTTTCCTTGATTGATCTTCCTCCCAAGGGTCATGCGAGCTTCGTAAATCTTTTTAAGCAATTCTCTCTCCTTGGGGATCATCATCATAGATCTTACTCAGCCTTAAGACCCTCAGAAATCTCATGCCATAGGAATGCGTCTTCATAGGCACCAAAGAGAGGGTTCTCAATCATATCCATTTGTTCATGGGAAGTAGGGGGAGCATGTGATAGTTGTGGTGGTGGCATCAGTGTTGATGGCCGTTGGACTTTAGGTGGAGGAGTGCATTGAGCTGGTTGGAAGGTGAATTGGTGGGAGGGTTGTGGCAATGGAGGTGGTGGTAGTGTGTAAGGCTTAGGATAGCCTTGGAGGTAGGGTAATGGAGGAGGGAATTGAGGTTGGAAAGTGAAGTAATGGGAAGGTTGCGACAATGGAAGTGGTGGAGGTGTGTAAGGATTAGGATAGCCTTGGAGATAGGGTGGTGGAGGAAATGGATGGGTTTGTGCATTTTGGCCTTCCATCTTGTCTTCTCCGAGTGTCTTATCACATGCACAAGGCACAACCAAACAAAAGAAAGCAAGTTAGCAAACCAATATACACAAAGAATGCAAAGAGTAATGAATAAAGAATAGCAATGATGAGGGTAGTAGGAAAAGTCAAAGCAAAACTAACTAGCTAGGTCGAGCACCTCTATCCTCGGCAACAGTGCCAGAAAGCTTGGTGCGATTCCACTAGAGGTGCAACACACTAGCTGATTTGACCCGACTAGATGCACCCCACGAGGTCAGAACACACGTGATGGGTTTTTACTTTCGAAATTTATAAGACCTAAACTAACACACCTATGCCTACTAAAAAAACTACACCCACAAGCGCACGGGGTCGTGTCATAGTATAGGAAGGTGGCAATTATAGGGTCGATCCATAGGGAAAAGAGGGGGTGCTAGAGCTAGGTTAGTTTGGCTAGGTTCCTACTACGGAGACTAGGGTTAAGGGTTTAAAGGTGATTTGATTTTTAAACTATTATGAACAAGCAAGCAATCAAAGGAGAGAATGAAATCTATGTTAACCCTAGGTTAGATTAAGACTAAGCAAGCAAGGAAAGACTAAGCTAGGTATGAAAAGGCAAGTTACACTAAGGTAAGTAAGAGAGAAGCAAAAGAGCAATTAAAGAGCTAAGCTAGTATGAAAAAGGAAAGAGTAAGGAAAGAAGCTAACTAAGAAAGAAAAGAACTAATTAAGCTAAGCAAACACAAAACTAGGGTTTCAAGCATTAAAGAGATGTGTGGGCTATTTAGGGGTATGAACTTATCACTTAAGTTTGGGGTGACATATGAACATTATGATTCCATTAAGATTATCCAAACCAAACAACAAGTTAGAGTCTAATGAATTAACCGAAGCTACTAATTGATCTATCATAGATAGTTGCAATGCTTTAAAAGATGAGAAAGTTCTAAACTGCTTATCCTCTACTCAGTTTAATACTATTTACTTGTGATAATAACATTGTTGGCGGAGAGTTATATCTGTCACTGGGAAAATTGTCTCACCCCATGGGATCCACATTTTTTAGGTGGACTTGCACGAGGGGGGTTGAGACCATATTGTAGAGGGAGAACAACAATAGTAGGGATAGCAGTGATAGCTCAGGTTGAGTGTATTGTCTTTCATGTCTTGTAGATAGAAGTCCTATGTGTCGTCTCTGTACTCTCAGGTCCTTGGATTTAGTGTGTGATGGTTTTATGAACAAACTGAGATTTTGGCTTGTATGCCTCGAGGTTTTATGTTGTTTCAGTACATGTTTTGACAAAGCAATTGTTATATGTTAACCTCAAGATGAGATGGTATAATGTATGTACAATGTGAACCCTGATGTATATAAATTTTGGTTCTTTCATTAAGAGTTTTTCAAGAAATGGATCTCTTTGCAAAAATGGTTTTAATTTTTAGTGATTTTTGTTAATTTGTTGTTCATGGTTATTCTACATTATTAGTGATGATTTAGCTATCAATTTGGTGGCGGTTGTCACACTATATGTCTCTGTTAGTAGTTGACTGTTATGTCTCTACTCACCGAGAGTTGTGGCTGAAATCAAGGAGGTCGTCTCTTCCATAGATCTAGTATGGCACTGATTTTGACTTAGTAGTGGTCAGTTGGATTTGGGTGGTACGACTCAAATCCTCCGGGCATAATAAAAGATGTAAAACAGTCATGTAGTATATCTTCTAGGGTTAAATGTGTCTCACATAGGTTGTTAATCCTTTCCATACCCTTTGTATTATTGAGCTATTATATGATGCAATCAGAATGATATTCTGTTAGAAGAATAGATTTAATAGTTTTCTTTATATACTCTGATTATCGTGTTTGTTGCTAAGCCTTTCTGCTTAACTTGCATAGTATACTAGAATTGCTTAATCTACCCAACTGCTTATTATATGAACACAATCTGCTTAGTTTATTTACTATTAAATAATCTTCTATAATCAATAAGCGTTCTGGAGAGTTATATCTCTCGTTGGGACAAGGGTCTCACTCGTGGGTACCACATCTTTTTAGGTGGTCATCAACAACTTGGCCAAGGTCATGTTGTAGAAGAGGAGCGTCCTGGTGAATAATAGATGCCAAAGGTTGGATAGATGTAGTTATTAGTAGTAGAGTCCTAGTGTCATCCATGTACTCAGGTCTGGGTATGGGATGTGTTGTATAGATGATATACATGTATTGGCACGAGTTTTTTTGGCAATGTTCCAATGATTGTATATATATGGCATGTACATGTGGAATATCTCTTTTGTATACAATTTGTGGCTGAGGTCACTAGATATAGATGTAAATAACTGTTATAGTACATGAGTTTATGGAAAAGATGGACCATTATATAAATGCTTCAGAAAATGTTTATGATGTTGAAATTGGTTTTAATTATTCTAATTTTCTGACCATGTGTGTAATTAGTAGTTGATCGTGTTTTATGATTTGAGTAATTTCATATACTGTGATGAGGTGTCATAGGTATCATTTCTTTGTCTAATATATTTTGATTAATATCTCCTTGCATATTAATGTAATTAGCTAAAACGTGAATTTATTAGTATCCATAATTAGTTTACCCAAACCTACTTTTATATCTCATTTTCTTTGGCTAAAGTATATATCTTGAAATTATATCTTCAAAGTAGTAAATTTTGTTCTTGATCACTTAGGATTAGTTTTTTCTTCCATTTAATGTTACCTAAGGAAACTTTTCTCATCATAAAGGAGGTGGAGATTGTTGACCTAAAGGATCATTAGAGGAAATTTTTTAAAATAGGATATATTTCCTCACATAATTCTTGTAACTAATTTTTTGGTATGTGTGAGTGCGAACAACAACGAAATGGACATGTATTGAAATAGTTATAAATATAATATATACGTTGCAATGTTAGAATTGTATTTTGTTCATTTATTTTTCTCTTGTAAAATGATGAGTGTTTCCAAGATTTTAGCCTTCATTTATCTTAGTTCATAACTTAGGGATCATTGGTATTAATAACTTCTACTACATAAATGTCTAGAGACAATCTTGAAATTTTTATGAGTTATCCAACCAAAAGAATATTATCATGTGCCATAATGTGCCCATGTCGAGGTCAGTAAACTTATTACTTTGACTAAATGATAGTCACTTGAATTTTATTTAATTTATAACGATCATGCACAAGATATTACACATTAATTAGCCTTTGGTCAAAGTCAAAGTCGACCATAGTGTATCTCATACAATGAATAAGTTCAACTGAGCATGACAATCTATTGTATAGTTGAGTAATTAATTATATTTTGACTAAATCCAACATCTCAATGGTTTCTGGACGCTCCTAGATGCTCCCTGAGGGTAACCCTAACCTATTCATATAAATAAGGACCCTCTATATGCATTGCAAGTACACTTGAGAAAATTTTGACATCCTAAAATTAATTTTATAATGAATTCCTTGTGAGAATCCTTTAGTTCTCTAAGTGTCAAGACCCCCCTAAACATTATATTTCTTATCAGAATAGAGAATTCCAAGAACAACATTATCCTTGTGCTTTACACTTGTAATATAGTTTCCATCCCTTCCAATATAGTTTTAGTGAATTAGAGGTTATTCAAGGTGAGGAAGGGAAAATAGTCTAGTTTCATCTTAATGAATGAGTCCTCACTATGGAGATCTTCTAAGGCCATCAAATATGATAGGTGATTCTCTACCATTATCCATGAGAAAAGGAGGAAGGTGGTATCTTCCACATATACAAAAAGCAAAGAAACAAGGTATGTGCTTCTACATCCATGACAACCTAAGGAGATTCTGGCGTCTTCCTATGTGCAAAACAACTAGAGTAAAAAGGTGGTGTCCTACCACATTCATGAAAATCAAAGGATGTCATGGTGTTATCCGAAGTCAATATAAAAAATGATAATTTTTGGTGATCTCTAATGGCCAGTTAAAAGGATGTGGTCATTACACAAGATCAGGTAATTCTTTGGTATTGTAAGTTAGATATTTTAAGTAAGTGTTTTATCCAATTTGCTGTTCAAAAAGTCAACTATTGAAAAATGTAGGGCTTCATTGTGAAGTATGAGCAATGTTGTTTTCACTATGGTTAAATTGACCTCTTCCTCACGTTCTTATGCATTTCTATCAAGCAAGTTGTTTTTGATGGTTTTACTATGTTAGTTTCAATTATTGTCTAAGACAGTGTATTCACCCCCATGTAGACTATCCTTTTACACATGGTGTGGCACCCCTCGCCACAAACCACAAGATTACTCAAACTAAACGCGGAACAAAACTAAACAACCAGATTACTGGAAAACACTAAAATTTAAAATAGATATCATTAAGCACCAAAGCAGCAAAAAGTGTTACATATATATCCTCACAAGTTACCTGTATCAGATATCATAGATCACAAGGTGCTTACATTTAGCACATGTACCATGAACCTATTACATGAAATATTTGTCCCATATATATACATATCTACTATATCTTTACATCAAAAAGGCACAGAACCCAAAACCATGTATCGTAAGCACATCCAAAAAACACACCCAAATACCATCCCAAAGACCTGAATGTACAGGGACAACTCTAGGACTCTACACCAAAAGACTAGTAGCACTTCCAACCTTATCAGCTGCTATACTGATTGTGGCTTCTCTGCCTCAGCTGTGTGATTTCCACCTCCTCATGCACATCCACCTAAAAATGTGGAGAACTCAGAGGGTGAGATCCAAATCTCAGCGGGAGATATAACACTTCACCAACACTATTTTAGCACATATAAGGTAATTAAAGAACAGAAATAAAGCTACAACTATGATAAGCAGGTTTAGATAAATGATATGTCTGAAGTAGGTAATAATTAATAAACCATGTAAGCAATTACAAATGGGTTGTGGAACATCTTATCATCATAAAAGGAATATGAAGAACATATATATATATATATATATATATATATATATATATATATATATATATATATATATATATATATATATATATATAACCAACTATACTATGCAAAAGCAAGCAAGGTCTCATCCAATGTTTTCATATTTGATCCTAATCAAGTATACTACACAACTCTTATTATGTATTTTTATTATGCCTTGAGGATTTGAATTGTACTATCCAAATCCCACCAACCACTAATAAGTCAAAATCGGTTCCCTACAAGGTCTATGGAAGAGCCAAAATCGACGACCTCACCAAACCTTTTGGTCAGTACACGAGTACACAACAAAGACATACCAGTCAACTACAACATGTGACATATAGTCAAATAGTAAAAGTCCTAGCCCACCTTGGTATAGGTCACGATGCTAGTGAAAATGATCTACGGCCCACACCCGCACTCCTTCTAGGGTATGCCCCACATCTAATCCTATGAAACCTCATAAGCAACATATCACTGAGCTATGGCTCGCAGCCACACTCCTGCCAGGGTATGGCCTGTAACCAATCTTGTGAATGCATATACTCAATAGTATATGACTCTAAGCTTTCACTAAGGAAAGCCTCTTTCACCATCCAGAAAATATTGACACTGAGATGGATCTATTGCATAGGTCAAAACTACATGATTGGGTTCCACTTGATTAGTTAAGTCAATTAAGTGTTTTTTAGTGTCAATCAAGTTACAATGTAAAAAGGATCATAACATACTCTATAAGGATAAGGGCATAGCACACTTCCAGAAGATATAAATTTATAGGGTGTGATCTTGTCACACTATCACCACATGATGTTGGTATCATTGTCATTCACAACATCATCAATACCAAAGTCACATGCTATGGGATATCAATCTCTCAACTCATAATTCATGTATCATAGTGTTTCAGAATGCCTATTAAGGCTCATAAAACATGTATCATGTTTCATCACAAAATCATATACTATATATGATTATCAAGCTCACAACACCTACATGGTTAGAAGTTCATAAACAAGAGAGATAACCACATAAAATCATAACTGTTCATGAGAGAGAAACTAACAAGTCACATTGCATATTATTAAGGTTAGGATTTCTTCTTAGCCAAATATGGTTTACAAAGCTAGGCCCAACCATCAACCCTAGATTCATTACCTTCCATCATCGTGGAGTATCTTAAGGTGAAGGAACATCATTAGAGTTGATTAGATGTTATTCTAAACAACATTATACATGACTTATTCATCACACATACAAGGGTATCATTAAGCATCCAATGATACCCCTTCAACCACCATCATCATCATGTGTTGACCACATAGAATCTATGTCACGATCACTAAACCTAGTACATGTCATGACCTCAACACCTATGGTGTCATGACCCGTCACACCAATAGGTCACAACCCCTTCCATCTAGACCATCTCATGCCCATGACATCTAGGGTTAGTGTTCTAACCTTCCATAAACGTCTTAACTTAGAAGTGTCTTGACCTCAAGTCTGTCTAGACCACCATCCAACCACTAGGTCACGACCACACCACCTAGGCCATGTCGAGACCGCAACACCTACGGCTAGAGTTCCAACCACTCCCAACTGTCACGGCCTAGGGATGCCTCGACCACAACCTAGCAGCATGTTGTGACCCAAAAGACATTATGTCGCTACCTCAACATATATAGTGCCTAAACCGCGACATCTATGGGATGACATATTGGTTTCAAAATAGAACAAACACCAAGGATAAAACCTAGGTCACCATGAAGGAATGGCTCAAGAAAATTATCATCAACAACCCTAAGATATGGGTCAAAAAACCACCAAGAAAGAACCTCATCTAAGGAAGAGGAAACCATGATCAAGGTATCAAAAATAGAACCTTACCTCCCTCCAAAATCTGGGGGCGTACATCTACCATGCACGAGAGAAAGACCAAGGTCAAAGTGTAGGGAACAACCTTCATAACATAGCAACCATAAAAAATGGGTGCAAGTAGATTAGGGTTTTGGATTTCCACCAAACCAAACAAGATATCACCACCAAATAAGTACCAAGGATTATCACTATCTACTAGCATGATAGGGAGAAATTTAGAGAGAGAATACGATAACATGCAAGCATAAAGAGTGCAATAATAGAGTAGGTAAGGTGTTATATAACCCACATTAAGAAGATCAACTCTAAGGATTCCAATTTCCAAGATCAAGAGCTCCAAGCACATGATCCAAGGGTTGAAGAAACTCCACCAAAATCTCCACTCTCAGCCACAAGAGCAATTCAAGAAGGAGAAGACACCAAGGTCAAAGGTCATCCAAGAAAAGAGAAACAAAAGCTTTTAGGCCGAGCCAAAAGAAAGAAGGGGGAAAAGAGAGAAGAAACTCCCTCTGACTTGGGTGTCACCATGTCAAAACATGGCATATTACCTTTGTGATGAGGAGCTTACTCTCAGGAACGATCACCATATCAAAACACAGTCTGATCCTGAGAAGAAGGAAGAAGATGGAGGTAAGAAATCAAAAGAAACATCATTAGGGAAGATAAACACTTACCAAGGGTTGAAGATGAGCTTGGATCACCACAAACACCACATGCAAGAGGAGGTCGATCACCAAAGCTCCAGGGTCAGATCTCCTTGCTCCACCAAGCTCCAAGAATAATCAAATGAGAAGGTAAAAGATGGAGGGAAGAAAGGGTTACAAGCAAGGAGAGATAAGGGGTTATATAGGTGGGAGAAGAGAGAGAAGGCAAGGTATGATGTGCCAACACCCCAAGGTACCAAAGGGACACTTGTCCACACAAAAGACCAACATGAATCCACATACAACCACCTTAACCATGCATGCAAGACATGGTGATATACTCTAGGTTGGATCTCAAACACCAAGGACATCCAACCCCTGTGTTGTGACTGCAACACACTAAGAGATCCATCCATGGTCGTGACATACCACCAAGGACCACTAGGTCACGACCCAAGGTCACCACAAACCCTAGGCCGAGACACTCTTCACAAGAGCACCCATCTCGACCCAAGACACCCAAGACCATGTCGGTCACAACAACCACACCTAGGGGATGTGTCTCGACCACAACACCCTCCAACCAAGCCCTAGATTGTGACCTATGTCGAGACAAACCAACAAGGGTCAATAGGTTAAGGCACACCAACCCTAGAAAACCCTAATCACTGCTAAGGGTGACACCGCTCAACCAAGGGTCAAACAAGGTAACCCAAAGCACCACACTCTCTCTCATGAAACCAAGAGAGAAGGAACACTCTAGAGGTGGTAAATTGCATATCAACCCCCTATTTTGGGTAAATTGCAATTTGCATCAAAACTAGCACATAAAACATAAACATCATCCAAACATGATCAAACTTGAAACATAAGCTATCCACAAGCCCTAATTACATCTCAAGATATTAAAGTAAGGTTCTAAGAAAATGATAAAGACAAAGAAAATAGGGTTACCCCAAAACTCAGGTCAGGGGTCTTACACATGGCATGGTTCACCGTATAAGTAATTTCACCATATTTTTAGAGCTATCACATATGCACTTAGTTTGATGTAATAGTTTGCACAATTATCTTTGTGCTTCTTTAGATAAACACATAAGTTATAACTTTGATGTTCTACATCAACACACAACCTAGACATTTCCTTTTTTTCATTATAGTATATTACATTTGTCTTCCAATTGTCTAGTAGAGACGAAACTAGTATTGAGGTTAAAGTCTCTTTCAGAATGTGGAAATTGTATTCACATTTCTTAGTCCAAAAAAATGTGTCTCCTTTTTCGTCAACTTGGTTTGAGCCTGGGAATAACACATAAGTATTTACCCTAGAAAACAATAAACCTCGACAGACATCTTCGTTATTCCAATTGAAGTATAGATTCCATTTTTGTGGGTCTACACAAATCCCTTGACCAGATATGAGATGGCATATAAAAGCAACTTCTAATAACAAGAACTAATACTTACTAAACTTTGTGTATAACCCATGTTGGTGTAGTGTTTTAATGCTAGTTGTAAATGAATTTCATATTGTTCCATGTCCGTGGAGTACATAAGGATATCATATATGAATATTGTATAGGATGATTTAGAAATTCATAGAAAAAAATGTGTTCATCTAGTCCATGAAGTTTGTAGGTGCACTGGTTAGTTCAAGTGACATAAAAAAGAATTATAAATGATATTAGTGAGTACAAAAATTATGTTTCGTTCATCTTTAGTTTCAATTCTCAATTGATTGAGCTTGATCGCAGATCCAAAGTTGAAAAGATAGTCACTCTTCTTTGTTGACCAATAGATTCATAAATCCAAGGCAAGAATTATTTGTTCTTAATAGTAAATTTATTAAGATGCACATATCAAGCGCATAATTACATTGTTTTATGTTTCCTGTTAACAAAAATGTGGGTTCTCCCCAATGTGATGTATTTGGATTTTTAAGCCCTTATCTCAAAACTAATGCATTTTCTTCTTGAGCTCCCTAAGTTCTATTGGTGTCATCTGATATGGTGATATGTCTATTGGTAAGGATAGGTGCAACATTAATGTAAGTCAACATTCCTTAATGGTGGTAAATCTGGTAGATCTTTATAATATACATTAGTGAACTCTCAAATTATGGGTTCCTTGTTTGAATTTTCTTCCGTAAATTTGGGTACGTGTTCTAAGAACCCACGACATCCTTTTATTAGCAACCTATTTGTTGTCATCAAGAATATCATACTTATGGGTAACACCCTCCAATTTCCTATAAATATCCACATTAGAGATTTCATACATGTGGGTAATATCCTTGAATCTCCTTTATTGAAGCAATGACGTCTCACCTTTGCTTTTTATGGTCATTTCATGCTCATGATTACGTAAAATCTTGGTATCTTAAGTAGCTAAAGATCCACTTGAATACTATAATTTTCATACAAAAGCACACATATAGGGCATGACTCTCCTAGGATAACATGTACCATTATTGGAATATCCAAAGTGAAAACAAGTAAATAGGGTCATAATTAAATGACTTTTCAATATCACAACCTTAGTCACAAAAGAGTATGTATACTCAGATCTATCAAACCAATAATAAGAGTAATAACATTTGTGATTAACTGCACCTAATCTGTCACTACTTGGGGGAGATATGGCCCCTTCCATTTTATTCATGGTGTACACTCACCATGTTGTGTCAGTTTCCCACAACCACTACTTATACCAGTCTATGACATGGCTCCTTTCTGCCTTAGTATACATGGCACACTGCCCCTATTTACTTCTCTAATTTGGATTTTTGATAATTGACATTGCCTTATTAGTCAATGTCCATGTGATTGTGATTGCATCTTCTAAGTAAAATCTTTAGAGTAGTGTCTTGATTGTCCACAAGTGTAACATGTCAGAGTATTGTGACCCAACACTTCCCTTAATTGCTTCATATGCAATTGGTACACTCTGGAGGTGTTAGGGCATAACTAGGTTTTTCTCCTCTAAAAACTTATCAAAGTTAAAGAACTAGCATTTGTAGCTCAATGAGGTTCATATCCTCTTCAACTAACTTCATTGCTTATTCCTTTGTCCATTATATGTTGTGATTTTTGTGGCACACTAAATGAAGAAGGGACCCTTGTAACATGATATGATGGAGGTCTATCTATCCTTGGATGGGTACTAGGACCATGTTTAGATAAATCATTTCGTGGTCACTTCTATGATTCAACCTTGTTCCTGGACAAACTAACCCTTTCAACTCATCTAGAAACATCAACAAAAGCATGGAAATTTGTGAGATATGACCACTTTCTCCTACATATTAGGATTTATTTCTTCCTTGAATATTCTCATCTTGTTGAAATATTCATACCAAGTTGTGAATGGAATCTTATAAGATCAAGGAACAAGCACTGATACTCAATGTGTTACATTGTTCATTGTTCGATTGTCTCAAGATAACAGTTTTTGTCATGTACATTGGTATTAGGGTAGTATCACAAATCAAACTTTCTCTTGAACTCTTCCTAGGTGGTAGTCTATCATACTTCTTGATCTTCTCTAGCCTGCACCAATTACTGACACTCTCTTTAAAATGATAAACTACATGATCAATCTTGTAGGATCACATGATTTAACATACATATCTTCTTGGTTTTGAACTACCATGCATCTACTTCATCTAGATTATAAATACCAGAGAGTTAAAACCTCCAATATTTTTTAGCTTTCTCATTATATCTTCATAGATGCCTCACTAAATTTGATTGGCTTATTAGTGGTCTCATGCCACTAGACATCATGGTGATGCCACTCATCATGATTCAAACCATAACTTACATATTAGGACTCATTTAATGATTATGATGTGGAAGAGATATCACTTTTTTTCTTCTTCATCTGGCATATACTCAATCCCTATCTTTGCTTTTGTTCTCAATGTGGGAGGTGTAGAATGTGGTATAGTTTTGATGTTGAACTTATACTTGTGAAGCTATCATAGATCCACTAGGACCATGGTGTTGGATCTCAACCTATTATTATCTAGTATGCACCATTTTCTATAGATAAGACATGCATATAATGACTTGTAGAACAAGAATAGGACTCAACACTGGTCCTTCTATATAGGACATATCCTCATCAAGACCAATTTCCACTAGATGTAACACTAACTCTGTATTAGGATGGCACTTCCTCAACATACTCACATGAAATATTGGATGCTACCTATGCAACACAGGTGGCAACTCCAACTTGTAGGCCACCTTCCCTACACGTGCCACCACACGGTAAGGTCCCATAAACCTGGGAGCCAACTTACCCTTCTTCCCAAACCATAGCACACCTTTCCAAGGAGAGACTTTAAGGTACACTCTGTCTCCCACTTGGAACTCCAAAGGTCTAGGTCGGTTATCTGCATACAACGTTTTCCTATCATGTGCCACCTTCAACTATTGTTGAATTACTTTGATCTTTTGTATTGTCTTCTGCACAAGATCATGACCAATAAGCTAGTATTTTCCCATCTCATACCAACACAACAGAGACCTAGTAGGTCTCCCATACAACACCTCATACGGTGCCATGTCGATGCTTCTATGATAACTGTTATTGTAGGCAAACTCTATCAGACTGAGGTGTATGTCCCAACTGCCCAAAAACTAAAGTACACATGCTCTCAGTAGATCCTCCATGGTATGAATGGTCCTCTCAGGTTGACCATCTATCTGTGGGTGGAAAGCAGTGATGAACCTCAACTACGTGCCCAAAGCTATGTGCAACCGCTTCCAAAAGAGACTTGTGAATTGAGGACCTTTATCAGACACGATAGTTGCTGGAACACTATGCAAACATACTATGTCATCAACATAGATCTGGGCAATCTTCTCAGCTATATACATTATCTTCATAGGAAGAAAATGTGATGACTTGGTCAACCTGTCAACAATCCCCCAGATGGAATTATGGCCTTTGGCTATCCTAGGTAGACCAACCACAACGTCCATAGTCACATGATCCCATTTCCACTGTGGTATAGGCAACGGTTGCAACATCCCTACATGCTTCTGGTGCTCGGCCTTAACTTATTGACACACAACACATCTCACAACAAACTTAGTTGCATCCTACTTCAATCCAGGCCACAAATACATGTCTTTTAGATTGTAATACATCTTAGTGCTACCTAGATGCATAACATCCATGGACAAGTGATCCTCCTCTAGAACCATCTTCCTTAGGTCACCAACATCAGGAACCACAACTCTGTCATGGTAACAAACTATCCTATCATCTGATTCGTGGAATCTATCATGCTTCTCACTACCAAACTCTGATCTAATATGATGTATCACAATATCAACATGTTGGGCCTCTCTAATCTATTGTCTCAGCATGGGCTTCACCTACAACTGAGCTAACAACCCTACCAACAAGGAAACTTCCAACTTAACATTCATCTGACGTAGGGAGATCAGCTTGTCTCACTTGTGGCATGCCAAGGAACATAATTGTGCCTTCTCTATAGATGATGAAGAAGAGGACTTACTACTCAGTGCATCTTCCATGCCATTTGCCTTCCCTAGATGTTAATCAATTTTATAGTCGTAATCCTTGATTAGCTCCATCTAGCATCGCTGCCTCATATTCATTTCCTACTGTGAAAATATATACTTCAAGTTCTTGTGATCTATAAAGATTTGACACTTCTCTCCATAAAGGTAGCATCTCTAGGTCTTCAAGACATGAACCATTATATCTAACTCAAGGTCATGGGTTGGGTAGTTCTCCTCGTGTTTCTTGAGCTGTCGAGAAGTGAAAGAAACTAAATTCTTATCCAGCATCAACACACAACCCAAACCATTCTTGGACTCATCATAGAAGACGATGTATCATTTCCCTTACTCATGTAAGAATAGAACCGGTAAACTTGTCAAGTTCTCCTTCAACGTATAAAAACCACATTGGTATCTATCATCCCAGACAAATGACACATCCTTGCTTGTTAACTTAGTCAGTGGTAGAGCTATAGCATTGAAGTTCTTAATGAACCTCTTGTAATAGCCTGCTAAACCCAAAAAGCTATGTACTTTTGTTGGTGTCTTTGGTTTTTCCCACTCTATTAAGGAATCAAACTTGTTAGGGTCCACACAAATTCCCTCAACAGAGAACATGCCCTAGAAAAGCCACTTCTTTCAGCCAGAACTCGCACTTGCTGAACTTGGCATAGAACTGATGTTGTCTCAACAAGGTCAACATTTGACGGAAATACTGCTCATGATGCTGGCTGTCACAACTATATATCAAGATGTCATCTATGAAGACCACCACAAACTGATTGAGAAATGGTTGGAACACTTTGTGCATCAAATCCATGAACATTGTCAGTGCATTGGTTAGCCCAAACGGCATAATCATGAACTCATAGTGACCATACCTCATCTTGAAAGCTGAATTAGGTATGTCATCCTCCTTTATCTTTAGCTGGTGATACCCTGACCTTAGGTCTATCTTTGAGAACGTTACCGCACCACACAACTGATCAAACATGTCGTCTATCCTTGGCAAGGGGTACTTGTTCTTTATCATTTCCTTATTCAACTGTCTTTAGTCTATACACAGCCTCATGGACCCGTCCTTCTTCTTCACGAATAGCAATGGAGCACCCCATGGTGACATACTCAGCCTGATGAAACCTTTGTCAAGTAGCTCTTACAACTATCTCTTCAACTCTGCCATCTCAGAAGGAGCCATCATGTGTCATGTATGAGCTATCAGTTGTGTGCTTGGAACTAGATTCATATCAAAATCAATATCTTGGGGTGGGGGAACACCTGGAAACTCCTTAGGAAACACGTCCTCAAACTCTCTAACAACTAGCACCTCCTGAATACTAGGACTCCTCACCTCAATATTTAGCACATGTTCCAAGAACGCTTCACAACCTTTCCTCAACAGCTTCCTTGCCACCATCACTGATACTAGATACATTGGAAGAATCTTCCTTTCTCCTTGGAAGATCCACATCTTATCACCATCCACTAACATCGCATGCTTGGAACCACAATCTAAGACCACTCTATACTTCTCCAAGGTTTCCATCCTAAGGATTACATCAAATCCATGCATATCAAGTGGTATGAGATCCACTTGAATGTTGTGCCCTAAAAAAGAAAGGACACAAGAAGGACACACCTCCTTCAATACTATAAAACGGAATAATGAGGTTTCTAAAAACAAACTATCTCTCCTATGAGTAATAGGAAAAAGACAATTGTCAAGCACTTCATGAGCGATAAAAGAGTGTGTTGCACCCGGGTCAACCAAAATCGATTCAAAGCAAGAAGAAGAGAAATCAGAATGAAATAACTCCATCTGACATGTCACTACTTATGGGTTGACCATTGCCTCCAGCTGACTCATAGTGTAGAATCTAGTTGTTGCATGTTGTTTCCCCCGTCCTCTACTTCTGTGAGAAGATGATCCATCTTGTGACACTTGACCACATCCTCATCCTCCTACTCTACTGAACTGATGCCTCTGTGAGCCCTTTTGGCTCTGCCTTGGTTGTTGGGTCACCTCATCCTATCTCATTGGGCACTCCCAACTCAGATGTCCTACCTGCCCACACTTATGGTAAGCTCTGGTCTCAAACTACAGCCTAGATGGCCATGTGACATTGTGTTGTGAGCTCCAGTAGGTGGAAGGCTACAACCTCTGCCTTTACTCGTTGACCACTGCGTCTATGCATTGAACCTCTATGGTGTTGACTATGCTAAAAACATTGACTTCTTAAAGCCTCCCGACATTTGTCCCTGGGACGGTGCATGCCTCTTCCTAGCATTTTCTTCTCATTTCTCTATCACATATCTCTCTATTCTTCAAACTGACTCCACAAATGTGGCAAACCTCTCCCGATTCTCCAAAGCATTCGTTGGGGTAGAAAACTCAACATTCAACCCCTTCTCAAAATAGTGAATCCCCTCATCATCTGTAGCATCCATGTGACTACAGAACCAAAGAAGCTCTATAAAATTAGCCTTGTACTCATTGATAGACATGATTCCCTTTTGGATCCACTCAAATTGACTTATCTTCTCATCCAGATAGGTCTACGGGAAGTACTGACTGATGAACTCACGCCAAAACTCCTCCCAACCTACCTTAGCACCATGTCTCTTCTCCTCTCTATGGTCCACCATTTGCCAGTACTCCCTTTCAGAAGGTACACTTCATGCTTCACCTTATCAGCCTCTAGGATGCTAAGGATCTTAAGGCTTTCTCAATGTCGGTTAGCTACACATCTGCATTTGCTAGATCAGCCTTCCCATCATACTCCACTACCCCCAATATGGTAAAGTCCCTCAAAAGTCTTCCCAGTACTCAAAGATTCCACATTAGGAAATGGTGCCCTAGGTTGTGGTGTGGGCATTCTGTCCTCCATATACGTCATAGTAGCCATGAAATGTCCAAAAATAGACTGGAAGGAAGGATTCTCAAGCATGGTTGGGTCAAAAAAAGGAATCTTCTCATGCCGGGTTCCTTACACCACCACCTGGTGTAGCAACACTATTCTCAATAGTGCGTTCTTCATGTTCTCTAGATATCTTTAAGCTTTTCTACTCCTCCAGCATAAGTAGGAGTCACTATAAGACAAACTAGAGGATATAAGAATAGACATAAACCCTAGTCCTAGGTCCCTATAGACTCGGCGAACCTAAAGCTCTGATACCAACCAAACTGTGGCACCCCTCGCCACAAACCATGAGATTACTCAAACTAAACGAAAAAATAAAACTAAACAACCAGATTACCAAAAAATACTAAAATTTAAAACTGATATCATTAAGTACCAAAGAAACAAAAACCTTTACATATAGATCATCATAGGACACCTTTATCATATATCATAGATCACAAGGTGCTTACATTTACCACATGTACCATAAACATGTTACATAAAACCCATGTCCCATACATCAAAAAGGCACACAAGCCAAAACCATGTATCGGGAGCACATTTAAAAAATACAACCAAACACCATCCCAAAGACCTGAGTGTACATGGATGACTCTAGGACTCTATACCAAAAGACTAGTAGCACTTCCAACCATATCAACTACTATCCTTCTTGCTGCTGCTCTGCCTCAACTGCATGATTTTCCACCTCCTCGTGCATGTCCACCTAAAAGATGTGGAGAACCCACCAGGTGAGATCCAAATCTCAGCGGGAGATATAACTCTCTAGAAATGCTATTATTTGCACAGATAAGGTAATTAAAGAATAGAAGTAAAGCTACAACTATGATAAGTAGATCTAGCTAAATGATATGTCTCAAGCAAATAATTATTACTAAAAATTGTAAGCAGTTACAAATGGCTTTTAGAACATCTTATTATCATTAAAGGAATATGAAGATATATATATATATATATATATATATATATATATATATGTTGGATCCTAGATGGGTGATTAGATGCTCTAGAGGGGGGGTGAATAGAGCTGAAAGCACTTAAACAAAATTCATTAAACCTTCAAGATATATGACAAGATAAGGTTGCTAAATAGGTAATTTGAGTGCAACTAAATCATGCATAGCAAGGATAAGAGAGATTGAACATGCACCAATTAGACAAGCTATTTAGAGTGGTTCCACACTTCAAACTAGAAGTGTGTCAGTCCACTTGCCTAGAGAGGTCAACCTCTAGGACTTCCAACAATTGCATTCTTATATTCATTAATAAGACATACAATACATGACCAACAAAGGACTTACCTATCCAATACAAAGAGTCTTCAACCTTACCAAGGACTTACCCACTTTGCAAGAGTCTTCGGCCTTCTCCAAGGACTTACCCACTCTTGCACAAGTCTTCGGCCTTGTAGGAATTACCCACTCTTCTTGGATCTTCCGCCTTTGACTTCACCTTCACTCGGAGAAGCTTTCCACCAAGGACTTACCCACTTGAGCTTGAGTCTTCTGCCTTCTCCAAGCACTTACCCACTCTAGCTCCAAGTCTTCAGCCTTGATCTTCACCAAGGGACTCCTTCCCTTGTTCTTCTTCACCTCTCTTTCTCTTGGAGAGCTTTAGCACCTTCCTCCTTCACTCGGAGGCCTGGAGCAGCTTACCTTCTTCTCCTTCACTCGGGGAAGAACAACATCCTTCTTCTCTTTCACTTGGAGAAGAAGCTTCAAACAATCTTCAAAGGGAATGGAGGTAGGAGAAGAAGAATGGAGAGCTTTACAACATTACAAATGATAGCTCTCATACATGGTGACCTAACTCACTCATACTCACGATTTTGCTTTGAAGGTAGAGAGAGAAAGGGGATCAAAGGATTAGAAAACACTCAAATAAGGCTAGGACCAAGCATATGTGAATGAGCAACCTTGGAATGAAGTCCAAGAGGTCCTATTTATAGTTGAGGGTGTCCCTTTGAACTTGGGAGAGATAAGGGACACAAAATAGCCGTTTTACAACTTGCAACGGATCTATTTTGAGTTCCACCAACTTCTCCAATGGTTGGAATTGCTTTTTCTGCATTCCAGTACAGTCTGATCGGCCGAGTTTATATAAAGGTAACTCAGCCGAACCACTAAAAGACAAGGCTGAAAGCTAGACTGTCGGCCGAGTTCCTTTGGAGAAACTCGGCCGATCGGTCGACTTTCATCTTGGACCGATCAGTGGATCGGCCGAGTTTCCTAGCTAGAAACTCAATCGAATGGGAATCGGCTGAGTTTGTAACTCGGCCGATTGCAACAAAAATTCCAGAATATATGGATCGGCCGAGTTTGGAATTCGTTCGACCAAATCCCTATTATGGGTATTTTGGAATTTTCGTATAACCGTACAAATGATGGATTTTTGAGTCCCAATAATTTTATCCATCTTAGTTACAATGCAAAACATGAGTATAAGTGATTACATCAATTGTTCTAAGCCAATAAGGGCTATTTCCCAAAATGGTCAAAAGTCACATGTTTTGCATGTGCTGGATGAGTAGCTTTTGAGTTGAATGTGATTCTTTTCTTGTACCTAATATCTGAAACAATCTCAAATAGATTTGTTAGATACATATGAATGGAATGGTTAAGTCATTATCAAAATATGGGCAATGTGCGACACCTAGGTCAACATTCTCCCCCTTTTTTACAATGACAAACCATTCCTCAACATATTGAAAAGAATGTGAAAGTTATACCTTTTCTTCGGGAATTGCAAGGGGATGCAAAAAATGATCAATTTGAAGTGCTCCCCCTCAATTCATGCTTACTTATGCTTGTATGACTTTGACTTGTCTTTTCTCCAATTTGAGATGCGCAAGTTAGGGCAATTGGAGTGTGTCTATACCTAATCTGAAATTACTCAAGTAGAGACATTAGACACCAATATGTGGAATGGTTAGTCATCATCAAAACACGGGTTTAGTCAATTTAGACGTGAGTCAACATTGACCTAATTGACTTTGAGTCAACATTCTCCCCCTTTTTGAAGATGACAAACCATTCCATAAATGTATTGAAAGCATTTAAGTAAATTCATACCTTTGGAGAAACCTAGGGGTTTCAATGGAATTGAGTTCATATGCTCCCCCTCAATTGATGCTAGTGGAGTTCTCATACTCCCCCTCAATTGATGCTATTTCTCCTGCATGGTTAGCTTTCATAACATTTATAGAATACCATGTCTTCTACTCATATATGTTCTACACATATATGTCTTCTCCCCTTTACCTTCTCCCTTTACATGAACATACTTCTCTTCTTCATGTAAGACATGCCTTCTTCCTCTTTTTAAAAGAAGACATTACCTTTCTCCCCCTTTGTCATTTCAAAAAGGTGGGGGTTATGAAGAAAAAAGAAACATCACTTGTTAAAGAGAAAGGAGATAACACAAATATATAAGGAGAGTAGAAGAGCGCAGATAGGGGCTTGTCCAAGCATAGAAAGAAAAGCAAGTTAAAGCATATACTTGAACATCCCAAAAATGCAAGATAAAGTGCTGCAAAAAAACAATAAATCACAATTTTGACCCTCAAGATGATGGAATTTGACCAAAACCCATCGGAGCTCATGGCGGAGCAATGAGTCTTGCTCAAAAGGGGTTTCTGCATAAAAAACACTATACTTGCAGCAAAAACTGAAATTGGAGCAAAACCTGCATAAAATCCAAAAATACTCCAATTTCTACATATAATGTAGCTCTATGTGCCCTGCATCACAATGTTATGCAAGCAACTCAAGATAGTATATATGCAATTCAAGGAACATGCTTGAGCATATATGAGACAAGATACAAGCATAGCATGTAGATGAGCAAATATTCCAATTATAAACAGGGTTAGAACTACATGTATATGAACTACTAGTAGATGATATCATAAGTTAGGACTACTAGTAGGATCTAGATCATAGCAAGATATGCCAAATGATACACAAGATAGAGCAAGCTATGATTAGATGAAGAGATATATCCAAACAAGGAGATATGCAAGTTTAGAAGCATGAAAGGATATAACTCACTAGATATGCATCCTTACCATAAGATGATTACCCCTATGAACCTCAAGGTTGTATCAACACAAGATATACACCTATATAGATGTAGCAAGTTAGAGCACAACGGAAGCAATTTTTAGACACAACCAAGAGATCCAAAGAGATCATCATCAAAACCTGCAAAACAACTCAAAGCAAGTAATTGCAAGATATATATATACCAATTTAGAGCAATTAGATAGATAGAGTTGTAAGCAAGATAGGCATTTAGAACATGGCAATATGCATATATAAAGATACCAAAAGAGAGTGCCAAAGAGTAAGGCTATTGGTTGAGAAAATCTAGTTGAGAGGGAAATTCTCATTCAATAATCCAACTGTGTATTCTGTGCACAGTGTTATCGGTCGAGTTCTGTGCATGGAAAACTCGACCGATGACAGCTGTTGGAAACACCTATTGGTGCCCATCGGTCGAGTTTCACTAGGGCAAACTCGACCGACAGAGCAGCTGTCAAAAAGCACATATATTTCATAAAAACATATTTAAAGGCATGCTAAAAATACAAACCATATCCAAACATGTCTAAGCAAGTTAGTAATGCACTATAGAAGCATTAGAAATAGTTTTTGAGCAAGAGTGTGAAGAGAATCACAAAATGCTACTTTTAACTCAAAAACCATATGTATAGTGCACACTAACTTGACAAAAACAAGTTAGGATAGGTTATAATCAATAAAACATTTACCTTTGTGCTTACCATTGCCTTTTCCACTTGTTGTCACCTTCTACACATCTCACCTTTCTTCTTTCATGTGGATTGAGAAGTCAATTTGCAATTCAATAGCTCAAGTCAATCCATTTGCAATTACCTACACGAAGAAAGATGAAATGGTCCCCAATCATGTTTTTGGGTCCGGAGGGGTTAGTTTAGCAACCCAAGTCCTATTGCTCTTTAGTGCTTTCCTAAAAGGACAACAAGTAGAATAATGACCAAATTCATTGCAATAGTTGCATTTGCCCATAGTCTTGGAACTAGAGGATTCTCCATGAAATATTGGAGGTCCTTTATCTTTGTTGTTCCCTTGACTACTATCATACCCTAAACCATGTCTACCAATTTGTTTAGTAGTATGGTGTAGGATGTCATTAAGACTCTTTTTACCAACTAAGAATCTTTGCAAAGAAGATCTCAAACTGTCATTATCATGCTTAAGAGAAGCAATAGTCGAAGACAATTGATTAATATCATCTCTAGCATGCAAAAGATCATTTTCTAAGCAAAGAGATTTAGTTGAAAGAGAATCTCTATCAATATGAAGAGCAGCAACATCATTCTCTCTATTTGTAGAACTAGAACAAGATTCATGCCCATTTATTTTAGCAAGCAAGGAGGCATTTTCTATTTCTAATTCATGCAAAACAAAATCTTTGTCCTTGTTTTCAGATTTAAGAACATCAATGTCATGCATGAGAGAATCAATAATTAAAGTATGCTCTTCATTAGAACTAGACATGAGAGGTTGAGCTTTTAGAAATTTAATCTTATCAAGTAAACTAGCATTTTCAAGATTAAGAGAGTCTACTTGGCTAAGAAAATCATTTTTATCAATAAGCAAGCAAGAATTAGCATATTCAAGATCATCTAGTTCTATATGCAAATTATCAACAATTTTAGCAAGCTTTTTCTTTTTCTTTTTAGAAGACTTATAAGAGGCACAAATGTCATGAATAATAGCAATTAAAGATTCTTTATCTAAAGAGTCTAGATTTACCTCACTTGAGTCTTCACTTGTTGATGCTATAAGGGCAAAATGGCATTCCCCTTCATCACTAGAGCTTGAGCTTGATCCTTCACATGAATCTTCACTTGAGCTTGAGTTGGAGGAGCCACTTGAGCTTGAGTGCCATTTCTCCTTCTTGTGAAGATGTGTCTTTTTGCCTTGTGGGCAATCTTCCTTGTAGTGACCCTTCTTTCCACATGTGAAGCACCGGATGGAGGAGGACTTGCCTTTGTAGAGTCTACCCTTGGAGTACATGGCATCTTCTTCAACTTGAGAGAATGGAGAGGCTTGACCAACAATAGCCTTGATTTGAGCTTTGATTTCAGCCTTCTTCATTCTCTTGAGTTCTTTCTCCTCTTGTCTTTCTAATTCCTCCCTCTTGTCAAGTGTGGCTTCATGTGCTTGTAGATTTCCAATGAGCTCTTCAATAGGAATATCCTTAAGAGACCTTGCTTCTTCAATGGAAGTCACCTTGGATTCCCATCTCTTGGGGAGAGTTCTAAGGATCTTTGAGTTGATCTCTCCACTAGACATAGGATGTCCTAGAATAGCAAGACCATTCAAGATGGTGTTGAGCCTTGAGTACATGTTGGCTATGCTCTCCTCCTTTCCCATCTTGAAGTTCTCAAGCAACCCTTTGAGCATGTAGACTTTGCTTTCCTTCACTTGATCTGTCCCTTCATAAGTGATGCAAATCTTTCTCCATACCTCATAAGCCGTCTCACAAGAGGAAATCCGGTTGAACTCGGTGGGGGTCATGGAGGCATATAGGATGTGCATGGCTCTAGCATTCAAGGTTGCTTTCATCAAGGTGGCTTCATCCCATTCTTCAATGTTTGTCTTTGGTAGAATGTATGGGCTGTTCACCATTTGCCACATCTCGAGACTTGATCCTTGGATGAATAATTGAAGTCTTCTTCTCCAATAGAGGAAGTTGCTCCCATCAAAGATTGGAAGGCTGGTCGAGAGTCTCCCTCCTAGGTAGTCACCCATCTTCTCCTACTTGTTGAAGTATTCTTGGAGAAGACCCGCTCTGATACCACTTGTTGGATCCTAGATGGGTGATTAGATGCTCTAGAGGGGGGGTGAATAGAGTTGAAAACACTTAAACAAAATTCATTAAACCTTCAAGATATATGACAAGATAAGGTTGCTAAATAGGTAATTTGAGTGCAACTAAATCATGCATAGCAAGGATAAGAGAGATTGAACATGCACCAATTAGACAAGCTATTTAGAGTGGTTCCACACTTCAAACTAGAAGTGTGTCAGTCCACTTGCCTAGAGAGGTCAACCTCTAGGACTTCCAACAATTGCATTCTTATATTCATTAATAAGACATACAATACATGACCAACAAAGGACTTACCTATCAAATACAAAGAGTCTTCAACCTTATCAAGGACTTACCCACTTTGCAAGAGTCTTCGGCCTTCTCCAAGGACTTACCCACTCTTACACAAGTCTTCGGCCTTGTAGGAATTACCCACTCTTCTTGGATCTTCCGCCTTTGACTTCACCTTCACTCGGAGAAGCTTTCCACCAAGGACTTACCCACTTGAGCTTGAGTCTTCTGCCTTCTCCAAGGACTTACCCACTCTAGCTCCAAGTCTTCAGCCTTGATCTTCACCAAGGGACTCCTTCCCTTGTTCTTCTTCACCTCTCTTTCTCTTGGAGAGCTTTAGCACCTTCCTCCTTCACTCGGAGGCCTGGAGCAGCTTGCCTTCTTCTCCTTCACTCGGGGAAGAACCGCATCCTTCTTCTCTTTCACTTGGAGAAGAAGCTTCAAACAATCTTCAAAGGGAATGGAGGTAGGAGAAGAAGAATGGAGAGCTTTACAACATTACAAATGATAGCTCTCATACATGGTGACCTAACTCACTCATACTCACGATTTTGCTTTGAAGGTAGAGAGAGAAAGGGGCTCAAAGGATTAGAAAACACTCAACTAAGGCTAGGACCAAGCATATGTGAATGAGAAACCTTGGAATGAAGTCCAAGAGGTCCTATTTATAGTTGAGGGTGTCCCTTTGAACTTGGGAGAGATAAGGGACACAAAATAGCCATTTTACAACTTGCAACGGATCTATTTTGAGTTCCACCAACTTCTCCAACGGTTGGAATTGCTTTTTCTGCATTCCAGTACAGTCTGATCGGCCGAGTTTATATAAAGGTAACTCGGCCGAACCACTAAAAGACAAGGCTGAAAGCTAGACTGTCGGCCGAGTTCCTTTGAAGAAACTCGGCCGATCGGTCGACTTTCATCTTGGACCGATCAGTGGATCGGCCGAGTTTCCTAGCTAGAAACTCGACCGAATGGGAATCGGCTGAGTTAAAACTCGACCGATTGCAACAAAAATTCCAGAATATATGGATCGGCCGAGTTTGGAATTCGGCCGACCAAATCCCTGTTATGGGTATTTTGGAATTTTCGTATAACCGTACAAATGATGGATTTTTGAGTCCCAATAATTTTATCCATCTTAGTTACAATGCAAAACATGAGTATAAGTGATTACATCAATTGTTCTAAGCCAATAAGGGCTATTTCCCAAAATGGTCAAAAGTCACATGTTTTGCATGTGTTGGATGAGTAGCTTTTGAGTTGAATGTGATTCTTTTCTTGTACCTAATATCTGAAACAATCTCAAATAGATTTGTTAGATACATATGAATGGAATGGTTAAGTCATTATCAAAATATGGGCAATGTGCGACACCTAGGTCAACAATATATACATATACATATATATATATATATATATATATATATAGATATATTACCAACTATACTATGCAAAAGAAAGTAAGGCCTTATCCAATGTTTTTGTATTTGATCCTAAGCAAGTATACTACATGGCTGAATATATATTTCTATTATGCCCTGAGGATTTGAGTCATACCACCCAAATCCAACTGACCACTACTAAGTTGAAATCGGTTCCTTACAAGGTCTATGGAAGATCCAGAATCCAAAAACTCACTAAGCCTCGTAGTCAGTACATGAGTACACAATAGAGACATAACAGTCAACTACAACCTGTGACATATAGTCAAACAATGAAAGTCCTATCCCACCTTGGTATAGGTCACGACGCTAGTGAACCTGAGCTACGTCCCGTAGCCGCACTCCTAGCAGGGTATGGCCCATAGTCAATCTTGTGACACATCATAAATAAGATATCACTTAGCTACAGCTCGCACCCGCACTCCTTCTAGGATATGGCTGATGCAGCCCTATTTTAGGACTTCATCCTGTGTATTTTTTCATGATAATCACATCTAAACATCGTAGATTACAAGCTATTTCCTCCAATATGATCTTTTATGACAAATGCACTTGTGCTTCCTTTTGTGTGTATTTCAAGACACTGATGCATGCATTGATGCATGGGAGAGAGATGAAGAATGTATTTGGGTTCATACACCCCATGAGTGGACCCATCTCTTCCCTGAGCTTCCCTAAGATGCACAAGAGAAATTTAAAGCAAGAGGAGGCTACATGAAGAAGTTGAAGTGGAGATCAACACCAAGAATCCCCAAAATGGTTGTGGCATATCACCACAGTTGTGGGGAATTAAGTTCCAAAAGTCATAGGGAAGTCACTAAAATTGTACATGAATGACCATGGTCGTCGTCAACAAAATGGTTGTAGTCAATGAAGATCCCACGACTGTGGTCCTCAAAACATATGTGGCCAACGCTGCCCAACTTGCCCATGGTCAGCAAAATGACCATGGTGATTTATACATGAAGACCCCAAAAATTAATAGGGACTTGGCTTTACTTACACATTAATGACCACGGTTGTGTCCATCAGCACGACCGTGGCCTGGAAAGCCACTTTGCCCATGGTAAACACCATGACCGTGGTGAGATGAAGACAAGATAACCTCAGAGCAACCTTGCCCGTGTCTACCTCCTCCAACACGGCCATGGTATCCCACATGGTCATGGTACCCTCTACCCAACACGAATTAGGCACCCTGCCATGGTTGTGGCCACCATGCACACTCACACTTCAACTTCACTTTCCACCTAGTCCATTCCATTGCCCACGACCGTACCATGCAACCCCCACCACGGCCGTGGTGACCACCTAAACCTACCCATTTTCTCTACTATTTTTCCCATTTTTCCCGCACTTACCCTTGTGCCTCCCCACCACCTATATATACATAGGTGGCAGCCATAGCATGAAGGTTAGCTTCCCTTAGCCTCTTCCTAGCTACTCTAGAGCTCCTTCATCTCCTTCCTTGAATTTACTCCACTCACCTACCTCCCATTCCATGTTCCACTCCATTTCCACCATACAAACCTAGTTTTCTAGGTTCCCTACCATAATCCCCCATATCTCCATGCTTTTCACCCCCCTTGGAGGAGGAGCCACGCCCTATAATAGCTAGGAGGTGAAGAAGAAGCTACTCTGAGCTCCATGGATTCCTACCCCATTCTTCTCATTTCTTTTCTCTTTTGTATGAGCATGTCTAGCTAAGCCCCTGGTGGTAGGTTGTTTGGGATTAAATGTGACTTTGATATCATGTTGGGGTAAAATAACTTGTATTGAACATCATTTCATTCTATGATGATTACCTCTTGCTTCTATCTCATTTCCCATTATCTTTCATATGGTTTGTGCTTTTAAGTAGAAATTGTTTTGTGATGCTTGATGACACTTAGCTTCTAGGGGAAAATGGAATGTATGTGGCAATCTTATGAATGGCTCCTAGGTCCAATTAGTGGATCCCTAGATATCGCCCTTTGTTCCTACATACATCTCCCTTCTTCCACAAGTAGGTGTGAGATCTAAGTAGCTAGTGTAACTATAATTAGTGCAATTGCCTAGAGTTTCCTGAAGGCTAGATGGCAAGTAACATGAGGTGAAACACCCTCATCTCTACTCCCATTCCTACCCTTTCCTCTCAATTTCCCTAATACCACTTACCCTAGAAACCTAGACTTGCCAAGTCCTATTAGAATTACACCTAGCCCTAGTTCTCCAATTAATAGTATAGGGTATATTCTAATAGCACTTGCCTTGTTGTTTTGTTTGGTAATCTAGATTGAAATATGATAATTGCATGCTATGTTGACCTTCCCCCAACTAATATCAAGTTTCATTCCCAAACGGCCCACCTACCCATATTATTGCTTAAAATATACCCTTGCCTTATTAGCTTGTTAATGCTAGCTTAGTTAATAGCCTTTATTAATTCTTAGCTAATTGCTTAGTTCTTGATAGTTAGTTCTTGCTCAAGTAGTTAGTGATCCTTTGAGCTTGCTCATGTTAATTTAGCTAGCCAGTGGTAACTTAGGCTCTTGCTAGTCTTATTGCTTATCTTGCATCTTAGTTGATAGATTTCCTTGCTAGTGTAGTGTAACTTCTTGCTTTAGCCTAGTAGTTTGTCTTGCCTAGTTTCTTAGCCTTAACTTGCTTAGAGTAATCTAGGGTTTTTGCTAATCTAGTTTCTTTCTTGTTGTTTCATGCTTGCAATCATAGATTAATCAAACAAAACAAACTTTAAACCCTCAAACCTTAATCTCTTCTTTAGGAACATAGCTAACATTAACCTAGCTCTAGTGCCCCCTCTATCCCTGAGGATCGACCCTAATCTTACCACTAGCCTATACTACAACACAAGCCCGTGCGCTTGTGGGTACATGTGATTAGTTAGGAGTGTGTTGGACTAGGTCCATATATATATTTTTAGAGATCTGTGTGTTTTCCCTTAGGGTTGCATCTAGTCACCTTTAGTTGGCTAGTGTGTGGCCCTGAGAAGATCAAAAAGCTTTATGGCATCGTTGTTGGGGATAGAGTCGCTCGGCCTAGCTAGTTAGTGTAGCTTAACCTTTCCTACTGCCCTCACCATTACTATTCTTTATTCTTTCTTTACTTTTGCATACTATCGTTCTAACTTGGCTTTTGTTTCTTGTTTGTGTATTTTGTAGGTGACAGTTGTGCATGCATAATACGCATTTGACTTGTACCAACTTGGTTCTATATGACCCCGACATAGGTAGAAGGAGATTCCAAAGCCACCACAAACAACACCAATCAACCGAAATGGATGGCAATGGTCCTCATGGTGAAGCCGATGGTGAAGCTCAACCACAACCCAACCACCCTCTCCATGAGTACTTCACCTCGAATAACTACAACTCCCCAATTGCCACCCTTGTTGACCAAATTTTAGGTCAACAATTCTCCATTCCACCCGCCCATCTTGGACTCCTTCCTACTTACTATGGGATGAAGAATGAGAACCCCTACCACTATAGCAACGCCTTCGTTGAAGCTTGTTCCACTTTCTGCACACCCACCACCACCAATGACTCAATCTACATAACCCTTTTCCCCTTCTCTCTAAACGAAAAAGCCAAGGAATGGTAAATCTCCAAACTTGAGTTGGTGACAGGGAACACAGTGAAGAATGAGTTCCTTAATAAGTTTTACCTAATTGCCAAGTTGACCCAGATGTGAAGATGTATCACCGCCTTCTCACAAAAAGAAAATGAACCCTTCCACGAAGCGTGGAAAATGTTTCAAAAGCTCCTGCGTGACTGCCCACATCATGAGGTACCTTTTTCGCAGCTAGTTCAAGCATTCTATATTGGGTTAGTTGAGTTGAGCTAAAACAATGTTGATTCTTTGTGTGGAGGGACCTTCATGGAAAAGCCACCTGAGGAGTCATGTCCCTTATTCGAGAACCTTGATGGGAATTCTCACCATCGGGCTTAAACTGAAGGGGAACATTATGATTGGAACTACATCCATCTACCTCATCCTATACCTCCATCCCGGACTAAATCCAACCCACAAATGCTCAAGATGATGGCAGATATGATGAATATGATGAAGAATCAAACTGGTGGTTCTTGTAGCCAATCCACAATGGAAGTTGATATTGAGGAAGAAGAAGTGCACACTTGCATGCCTTTAGAAACTGAAAAAACCAATGCCCAAAGTCCAACTCCTATACTCCCGAGTGGAGGAATCATCCAAACTTATCATAGAAACAACAAAATGAGGAGGGGCAAGGGCAGCCAAGGAAACACCAAAGGCCCAAGTATAGTTCCAAGTTTGAGGAAGAAGTTCTAGGAAGTCTAGGGAGCCTTGATGAAGTGAAGAAAGAGGTGTCCTCTCAAGGACTAAACATTAGCCGCCTTGAATAAAGGCTTGATCAAATTTCCCTTTCACTTACCCGCCGTGAAGAAGGGAGGCTCCCATATCAACCCATGGTGAAACCTAACAATCATGGAAGTTACGTGAGCACTACTCAAGGTGCTTATGTCCCACCATAAGGCCAAGTACCCCCACTTCACAATACAAAGGACCGCCACATCCGTATGCTCCTCCACCTCAGCAACCCCATTACAACTACCAATACCCTCCACCTCAGCAACCCCCTTACAACTACCAATACCCTCCACCTCACTCAATATCACCTCCATCCACCACAACAACCACAACCCCATCCACGAATTATCCTCCAAAACTTGAATCCACCACACTCAAGGCCACCACCACCTCAATGGCCACAACCACCTCCACAAGCTTCCTCTTCCACTACCCATGAGCATGTGAAGGCAATGATAGTTTTAAGGAGTGGTAGGACCTTGGAGCATCCACATGGTACTTCTGTTGATAACGCAGATAGTGATGATAGGGTTGATATTGTGATCGGGGACATTGATATTAAGATTCAGGCTGATGCTACTCTGACAGGAACCCATGTTGACACTGTGATACTGAAAGATGATATTATGATTCCAGAGATACCACTTAGTGATACTGTTGACTTGAGTTAGTTTGGAGCACAACTCCCTCCATTCCCCGATGCACTTGAAGAACCATCCAGCGAAAGAAGGAAGAAGAAACATACCGAGGACATCATGGAGACCTTTAAGGAGGTCAAGATCAACATTTCTTTGTTTGATGCGATCAAGAAAATTCCACCTTAAGCTAAGTTCTTGAAATACTTGTGCACATTCAAGAGGAAGACCACCGGAAGGATGCCAAGGAAGGTCAAGCTCACTGAGAAAGTGAGCTCAATTATGCAACACACCATGCCAAGGAAGATAAAATATCATGGTGCTCCCATCATCTCATGCTACATTAGAGCACATCACATAGACCAAGCTCTTCTTTACTTGGGTTTTAGTGTAAATTTGATGCCTTATGATGTGTTTGTTGAAATACAAATGGGACAACTGGGTCTCACTCACTTTACCTTGTAGTTGGCTTATAGATTTGTGAAAATTCCTAGAGGGCGTGTTGATGATGTGTTGGTCAGACTTGATGATGAGACTTACGCATTCTTTCCTACTTATTTTATTATTTTGGACATGGAAAAGGACTCGAGGAAGGTGTCTATAATCTTGGGGAGACCTTTCTTGAATACAGATGATTCAGTGATCCGTGTGAGGACTGACACCATGTATTTGACTTTCATGCACATGAAGATCCGGTTGAACATTTTCAAGACTTCTGCTAAAGCCGAGGTGATAGGTGTTATAGAAGAGGATTGTTATCTGATTGAGTGTCTTGATGAGATAGTAGAAGAGTGTCTACATCCATGGATTCAAACCACCACACAAGGTAGAGGTTTAGAGGCCATTATGGAATTTCCCAATGATGATGATGATGGGGATGAGGAAGAAGAGTTGGCCTTAGTGGCTGCAAGTGAAAACCTCCCATCCATTTCTGAACCATTGAAGAATTCCCTTGAAGAGCCTCCCATTCTTGAGCCCAAGTCTCTTCATGAAGGGTTTAAATATGCTTTCTTAGGCTCTAATGACACTCTCCTAGTGGTCATTTCTTGTATTCTTTCTCTGGAGCAAGAATATTCATTGGTGGCAGTTTTGAAAAAAAAAACATTTAGGCCATCAGATGGTCCATAGCTGATTTGATGGGTATTGACCCTTCTATTTGTGTCCATAGAATTTACCTTGAGGATGATGCTAGACCAACCCATCAAATAAAAAGACGATTGAATCCAAAGTTGAAAGAGGTTGTAGCAAAAGAGGTCATGAAGCTACATGATGTTGGAATCATATATCCCATTTCTGATAGCCCATGGGTGAGTCCCATCCAAGTTGTACCCAAGAAGGGTGGGATCACAGTCGCTAAGAATGAAGATGGGGAATTGATGCATGTGAGAGAGAAATCCAAGTGGAGGATGTGTGTGGATTACATAATAGTGAATGAAAAGACCAATAAAGATCATTACCCTCTTCCATTCCTTGATCAGATCTTGGAGAGAATAGCAGGACAAAGTTTTTGTTGTTTTCTTGATGGTTTCTCTGGTTACTTCCAAATAGTTGTTCATCCCCCTAATCAAGAGAAGACGATATTCACTTTTCCAAGTGGTACTTTTTCTTATAGGAGGATGCCATTTGGGTTGTGCAATGTGCCTTTGACATTTCAAAGATGTGTAACATCCATCTTTGTTGATATGCTTGATTTGTCGCTTGAAGTGTTCATGGATGACTTTTTTATGTTTGGTAAGACATCTGATGAGTGTTTGCTTCACCTAGAAGTTGTTCATGAAAGGCGTGTCAAGGTCCTTTTGGTGTTACCTTGGGAAAAAAGCTACTTCATGGCGCTCGAAGGAATTGTTTTGGGACACCGAGTCTCTAAAGTTAGAATTGGAGTTGATAAGGTCAAAGTGGGCCTAATTTCTACTCTCACTATTCCTTCCACCTTAAGACATGTCTGATCTTTCTTAGGGCATGCGGGTTTCTATCGTCACTTCATTAAAGACTTTAGCAAAATCTCAAGGCCTCTTTGTCATTTACTTGAAAAAGATGTGGAATTCAATTTTGATGACAAGTGTGTTGAAGCTTTCAACCACTTGAAGAACAAGCTTGTTTCTGCTCCTATCATGTAGCCCCCAGATTTCTCCTTGCCATTTGAGATCATGACCGATGCATTGGATATGGCAGTGGGGGTTGTGTTGGGCCAAAGGATTGGCCAGATTCCACATGCCATTTACTATGCAAGCAAGACTCTTAATGAAACTCAAAGGAACTACACTACCATAGAAAAAGAGTTGCTTGCCGTGATTTTTTCTCTTGACAAGTTTCTCTCCTATATCTTGCAAAACAAGGTAGTGTCTTATATGGATCACGCAGCTTTTAAGTACCTTATGACGAAGAAATATTCTAATCCAAGATTCATCTGATGGATTCTATTTCTCCAAGAGTTTGATCTAGAGATTGTTGAAAAAAGGGAGTAAAAAATTCCATAGCTGACTGTCTCTCCCACATTGAAACGCCGTATGATGATATGAATCGCATTAAAGAAACAACGTCGTATGAAAACTCTTCTTACTTTCATCCACCCAAAGACTATGGTATAATCACATAGCTAATTTCTTATATAGTGGAAGGATATTGAGCACTTAGACAAGGGAGGAGAGCAAGAGACTATTTGCTATGGTGAAGAACTATGCTTGGGAGGACCCACATATTTTCAAATATTATCCCGACCAACTCATTAGAAGATGTGTTTTGGAAAGTGAACAACAAGAGATCCTAGCCATGTACCACTCTAGTGCATGTGGAGGTCATTTCGGTGAGATACATACAGCCGCCAAGATTCTTCAAAGTAGATTTTATTGGCCAACTTTGTTCAAAGATGCTCATGAGTTTTGCAAATATTGCTTGAAGTGCCAAAAGGTGGCCACTATCTCAAAAAGGGACATGATGCCTCTATCACCCATTCTTATGGTTGAGGTGTTTGATGTGTGGGGAATTTATTTCATGGGTCTATTTCCTCCCTCCTTTAGATATGTGTACATCTTGGTGGTCGTCAATTATGTATCAAAATGGATTGAAGCTATTTCTACTAGAACAATGATCATAAAGTGATGTGTGATTTTGTGAAGTCAAACATCTTTAGCCAGTTTGGTGTGCCAAGAGCCATGATTAGTGATGGCATAAGCCATTTCATCCATCGCACATTTGAAGGATTACTAAAAAGACATGGAGTGAATCATCGTGTGGCTACACCTTACCACCCTCAAATGAGTGGTTAAGTCGAGTTATCTAATTGGGAGATAAAGCTCATTTTTGAGAAGATGGTGAGTCCAGACTGTAAGGATTGGTCTTTACATCTCAATGAGGCTTTGTGGGCATATAGGACTGCATATAAAGCCCTAATTAGCACCACATCATTTAAGCTAGTATATGGAAAAAGCTACCATCCACCTGTAGAATTGCAACACAAAGCTTTGTGGGCTTTGAAAGTTGTGGATATGGATGGAGACTCTATCAGATTGAAAAGAAAATTGCAACTACATGAGATTGAGGAGATGAGTCTTGAGACCTAAGACCTTTGAATTGTCTAAAAGCTACAAGGAAGAACAAAGTTTCTTCACAAAAAGTTGATCAAGAAGAAGGATTTTGAGCCTGGGCAATGGGTATGGTTGTACAACTCTAGGATGAAGTTATTTCCCAGAAGCTTTGGTGTAGATGAGAAGGACCTTACCTAGTCAAGAATGTGTACCCATTTGGAGCTATTGTGATATGTGAGAAGGATGGAGCAAGAGAGTTTATCGTGAATGGACAAAGGTTGAAGGTAGTTGTTGAAGTAGGACAGGATAGAGCCAATCAAAGTTTTGATATTATAATGTTAGTTGAGGAACACCAACTTGATGAATAGATGTGCTTGAATGCACATGTGAAGGATATTTCCTACAAAGATGCTTTGAGAGTTCTGAGAGGATGAAAGAGTTCAAGAATCAATAAGCCCGCTGAAGGCGTAAAATTTAGTGCTAGTGGGAGGCAACCCACCTAGGTTTGGGAACTTTTTCACCCAACCTTCACTTTTCGGATACTTCTGCTTTCTTTTTCCATGAAATACACACACACACTTGTGCTTGATAGTTTTTGTTTGAGTTTTGATGAGATGTAGGAAATAGGCTTCAGAGAGAGAAAGAGAGGGCAAGGCATGATTTTTAAGTTAAAATGTGACAAACAGCCAAAAGAATGCAAAAATATCAAAATTTTTGGAACTGAATTGATAAAGTACAGAATGAAGAACCACCACAGCTTTGGTGCTTCAAAGTAGTCATGGTGATTTAATTGCAAAAACTCAAGGAATTTATGGTATCATGGCCAATTTTGTGAAGGAATGGCCACGACCATGGAGCTAAAAATGGTTGTGGCCCATGTAGTACAACATAGACGTGGCCCACTACATGTGTTGCCACATGAAGGCAACATGGCCGTGGAGACCACCACGACCGTGGTGATTTAAGTGCAAAAATTAGAGGAAATTACAGGGATGGAGGTGATTTTGTACATGAACGGCCACGACCGTGGTGACCACCACGACCGAGGCAAGATGAGGACACCACGACTGTAACATCCCTGACCTGGGTTATAACCTAACCCTAGAAGTTTTGCCTAAACATGTAATTAAATACTTGTGATTATTCCCTGGCATGTAATTAAGTTCCTCATGAACATATACTTTCAATTTTAGTCCTTTTAAACAAAGTTGTAGTATTGTTTTGTAATGCAGGGACCTATGTGCAAATTACCCAGTTAAGGGGTTTAACTTGCAATGTTCACAGGTTAAGATGTTCTTATGGTAATGAGACATCATATGAGTGAAAATGATGAGGTATGAATGGATTTCCCAAGCTTGGGCATCAAGATGCAGCTTGAGGAATAATCCTTGTGCTTAAACCCCTAATTTTGGAGTAAAGTGCAAGTTACCCAAATTATGGGGTGCAAATTGTAAAATACACCTTATATATCATATTTTATGACTCTTGACATCATTTAGAGTAGAAATGATGTAAGGGACACATTAATGAGTAACCAGATAAGAAAAATGATCTTTGTGCATAAAATTCACCTAGTATGAGAATGGAGACCTTTCATATATGTACTCTAGTTGAAAGTTGGTTTTCTTTACCCTTAGATCTTGAGTTTTGATGAGATTTACATAAGTTTAGATATCTTGGGCGTGCCTTAGAAACAAGGAGGGACTTAGATGAGAATTTCATGTTTTAGAGGTCCTTATGATAGAAAATAGCCTAAACTATATAAACCTTCACCCTTGCAAACCCAACTAAATGTATCCTTTATCCTCTTCATTTCTCATCTTCGTCAACCGACCAAGGCAAAGCTATGGAGCTCAGGGAGATGACCAACTAGTACTAAGGTGAGTAGGAACCATCTTCTAGCTCGAATTCTTGGAGGAATTCTTCTTAAAAGGGTGGTTCTATGGTTAACTCACTTAGATTCTTTGTTCTAGCCGACCATCCCCATATTTTCCTTAGAGAATCACCTCTGGCCGACTTGTTGAGCTCAATACGCCATTAGAGGCTTGAATCTTGGAAGCTTGGAGCTCTAGGAACAACGTTTGAGGCGGGTTTTATAATTCTAAACTCCTTGCTTTATATACATGTTTTTGTTCTTGCAATTTATGCTTTAGTACTTCTTCTTCTACCTCCCTTCTTCCTTGCACCTTTGCCAGCAAAATGGTGGAGAAACCGACCTGAACATAGGTTGAAGATGATGGACGTGAATTCCTAGGTAGCTATATCAACCGACCTTGGACCCTTTTGGTCCAAACGGTTGCAAACTGTTTAAGGTCAAACGGTTTCAAACCATTTGATCTCAAACGATCTTGCAAGACCGTTTGGATCAAACTGGTCTCAAGACCGTTTGATAGAATTGACCAAGGGACGAACGTTTGAGGGTCTGTTTGTAACATATTGAATTTCATTCCTACAAAGATTCATAATCTAATTCTTAACCAATTGAGAGTTGAAGGCACTTCAACACCCTAAACCTAATCGGGCTGAAATTGCTGATTTCAAATATAGATTTTGTTGAGTTTTGGGTTGAAGGTCCCAAACGGTCTCAAGACCATTTGGGGATTCATCCAAACGGTCTCAAGACCGTTTGGTGACAACCCAAGACCGTCTGGAGGTCTAGGGTTGAGCTAATTTGAAGAATTGAGGGTCCAAATGCAGATAAGTTGATGAATTGATAAAATTGCTGATTTTAGACCTAATTAGGGTTCAACCCTTATCCAACCGACTTGGTTTTTGGTCAAACTTTGGGAAAACGGTCTCAAGACCGTTTGGAGGTCATACAAACGACCTCAAGACCGTTTGAGCCAAGTTTGGGCCCAATTGGAGGTCAATTGATAGGTTCAACCTTGATTTGATTCACATTGATGAACATTGATGATTATCCGATTGAAACCCTAACTGAATTGGATTTAACCCTAATTGGCTTTCAATTGAGGGTCAATTTGGTGTCCAATTGATTAATACTAATCCTAATTGACTCAATTTGTAATTGGTTAGCTTGTATTTAGCCAATTGAAGGCTTCAACAGAGATATACATAATCGTTTGTAACTTTTGAACCATGTTGGAGGTCCAAACGGCCTCAAGACCATTTGGGGTCAAACGGTCTCAAGACCGTTTGGGCTCAAACGATCTCAAGATCGTTTGGACCAATCGATCTCAAGTCGTTTTGATCAAATGGTTTCAAACTGCATAAGTTCAAACAGTTTGGAAGTCAACCTTTCCAAACGGTCAACGCACCCAAACGGTTTGGACAAACGACCTTGAGGTCATGCGGTCTTGGAGTCAAACTTAGAAAATGGTCAACGCATCCAAACGGTTTCAAACCGTTTGGAGGTTGAAGGTGTGCAACCGATTGAAGGCTTTAGAGTTGTAATTGATTAGTATTTTGAAGGCTGTAATTGGTTCAATGGTGACCTAATCTAAACCCTAAAGATAACTTAGGACATTAAGGGACTAAGTGATTAAAGATTTGACCCATGATGGTGATCAATGGGGTAGTTTACCAAAATACCCTTGAGGGGTTCAATTGAGTAATACCTTGTTATAATTAAACCCTAATCACATGATAGTGATGTTTTGGCTTATGATAGTCAATGAGGACTTGACCTAACCTAATCTAGAGTGGTGTAATCACCATCTACTAGTAAGAGGATAGAGAAAGTATCATAGGAGAGAGAAAGTGCCCTTTTATGGTGGAAACTCAAGAAAAGTACCTTTAATACACATGAATGTGCATGTTTAGGGTATGATCCACCTATGTGAGATCATGGAAACCCTAATTATGATAATTGATGAATCTTAATCTTATCTAAGGACTTTAATGATGTTGTTTCTCATACAAGATGATGTTATGAGATTAAATCACCATGGTGTGAATAGTAAACCCTAATTATAGGGTGATGACATGTAATGTGAATAATGAACCCTAATTGATGAAAATCAGGGAACCTAACTCTTGAAAGAGTAGGAAGATACAACTTCATTCAAATGAATTGTTTACTGTTATCAGTTGAACTAACCATGCAGGTTTCTATATAAGGATGATCATATCCATGTAAGGATTATGATACTATATTCATTGAAAGCATGCTTTAGCTTTATGAAATAGTGAAATATCCTGATGCCTTGTTAGTGGTATCTTATGAGATTGATGGGCTATGAGGGCCATGAATATCATCAAGGTCATGCTTAACAGATGACTTGTGATGAGATGATTAAGAAATGATAATTGATGTGAGTTAGACTTGTTACATTTAGTATTCTATTTTCATAGCTGCCATGCTAGTGATTAAATGTTTGAGAACATGTATGATGTTAAAAGAATACTGAAATGTACCTAACTAATCAAGTATAATCATACCATGTAGAGCCCTGATCATAGATCCATCATTGTCAGAGACCAAATGATGGTGAAATAGGTTTTCTCGAGGGAACTCCTGGAGCACATACTTTTGAGTATGTGGGGGAAATGGATGCGTAAATCCTTACATCCTAGTATAGGAATTGATGTAGATGAATAATCCATCAACCCTTCACTACAAATCCAAACTAAGAGATGTACCACAAATCTCCCAAAGAAAACACAAACACCGCATCGGTGAGAGATAAACAAGAAATCTTCCAATGACGAAGAGAGTACAGAACGCCACTATAACTCTAAAATAGCGAAGGACCCGATTACCCTGGTAAGCTATAACAGCAGAGACACAAGATGTCCTGCAAGCAATCCTCTTACTGACTGAGGAGGATGAGGTCATAAGAATCCGACTCTTTTAATGATCTATGTATGATACCGATGCAACTTACTAGTGATCGGTTGGAGTATGAGGGGTCTACCTCATCTCCACAGGGCATAATGATGTTTGCAAAACATAATCAGACGCGTAGTATAATTGCTTAGTTTAAGCTACGAGATTCTTGAATGGTGTTACACTGCATAGTAGATATGTTCTTCACCTTATCTATATGTTGATATTCTGCTTAATACCTCTCTGCTGTTGATTACTTTAAATTGCTTATATTGTTCTTTGACTTGCTATATAAAGCTTCTAGTTGAGAGTTATAACTCTCGCTGGGACAATTTGTACATTGTCTCACCCCGTAGACTTCAACTTTTTAGGTGGTCGTCGAAGACGGAGGAACCGGCCTATAGGTGACCAATCCCAGCAGCAGCACCAGGAGCAGCAGTGAATCTCAGGTGGAGATAATGACTGTTGAGATAGTTGTTAGAGAGTCAGTCCTATGTCGTCTCTATACTCTTAGGTCCTAGGAGTTGATGGTCTGAGATTTTGGTTTTATCTCTTGAGATTTTGTATCATGATGTATATAATTACTCAAGAAGTAATTATCAGAGATGTAAACAGTTTTAATCCTTTTTCTATGAAAGAAGTTTTAAGGTTTCAAGCTCTTATCTCAAAAAGTTTTAATTTCCCGTGATTTTTGTCTTCCGCTGTTAATCGATTGCTTCCGCTAAGTTTAAATCGTATTTATATCATGGTTTTGGAGATCGGAGCCCACAACGGCCATGGCGCCCACTATGACCGTGGCAAGAGTCAATCTATAGCTACCTTCACCACCCACCATGACTGTGGCACCCACCACAGTTGTGTTGCCAAACCCCCGCCACGACCATGGTGGCCCATCACGGTCATTGTAACATCCCTGACTTGGGTTATGTACTAACCCTAGGTGTCTTGCCTAATTAAGTTGATTAGATACTTTCTCTTATACTTTGAAAAGTAATTAAGGCTTTTGAGGAACTTATATTTCAATTTCATTCCTTTTTTAATAATGTTTAAATATTATTTTATTACTTTTGGACTAATGTGCAAATTACCCAATTTGAGGGGTTAACTTGAAAATTTCACATGGTAAAATGTTCCTCTGATGTTGAGACATCATAAGAATGAATATGATGAAGTGGTAGGGATTACACAAGCTTGGGCACCAAGATAAAGCTTGTAGGGCAATCCTAGTGCATTAAAACCTAGTTTTGGTGTAATGTGCAAATTACCCAAAACCTAGGGTTCAATATGTAAACTACCACCTCTTGAGGGTCCCACATATTTCTTGGCATCAAGTAGATCAAATAAAATGAGAGGGGCACCTCATTTGAATTATCATGGAGGAGAGAGAATCTTGACATTAAAATAATCAAGATTTAAGCATAAATGGCTCTTTAATTTAATTTAATGCAAAAAGAAATAAATTAATTGAGGAGCCCTTCAACAAAAAGTTGAAGGATGTGTTTGCAATAGTTTGTACGAGCTTGTTCCATGCTTGGTCACAAGAAGATTTGGGTTGAGTGGAAGCCACTTATAATAATATAATATAAAGTATTATCGACTAAAAGTTGAATAATAATATTAAACTCGTTAAGATGCTTAATTCCTTTCCCATTAATCATTGGATAATGGAGAGGTTTTTGTAATTAATGGAGGTGGCTTCGTTTCCAAGATATGGAAGGGAGTTTAGTGGATATTATTTTGGATTTTAAAGAAAACAACTCTTTTTCTCTTTCCTTGAAAACCCATATACATACCCTTTATGTATATCTTTTTCAAACATACTCAAGGATCGTTTCCTTAGTTTCTTTTCTCATCACTTGCTTTGGCCGACCAAGGAAAAGCCCAGGAGTAGAGGAAGGACGACCATAACCAGATAGGTAAGATTTGATCATCTTCTACCTCGGATTCATGGTGGAAACCCTAAAGCAATGGTTAATGATTGGTTTTCTTCACCCGATTTCTAATTCTAGCCATCTTGTTCATCCAAAAGTTGAAGGAAGGACCTTGGACAACTGCTGGAAATCCATCCACCATCAAAGTTGTGGATCTTGGAGCTTGGGATCAGTTCTAGAGGTGGGTTTTATAACTCTAACTCTTAAGCATTGCAAATGCATCCATTCCTTGAATAATCGTTGGCTTCTTTTCTTCCTTTGGTATTCTTTTGTTTCTTACTAAAACTTCCGTGAAGAACGGTAGCAGTTCTTGGATGCACAAAGGAAGAAGATGATGACATCATCATAGATGCTTATGCAAAAAGTTACTTTATCAAACGGTCTCCAACCTTAGCTCAAATAGTATCCCAAACCGTTTGGGAGTAAACGGTTTCAAACTGTTTAGAATGAAACAGTTTCATCAAACCGCATGGAGGGATACGGTTTCAAACCGTTTGGTCATGTTGACCAGGGTTGACCATTTGGGGAATTTTCCATAATTATCTATGTTAATGACCCATCAATTATTGTTGATTAACTCTAATTGGTTCACTAATTGAAGGTCCATCAAATACCTAAACCCTAATTGGGTTGAGTGTTGATTTCATGAGTGGTTGAGTTTGATTCTTGGGTTGATTGACCCAAATGGTTTCCAAACCATTTGGGGATCACCCAAACGGTCTCAAGACTGTTTCGTGATCACTAAAGACCGTTTGTAGGTCTAGGGTTAGGTATGGTTGAGCAATTGAAGATCCAAAGGTATTAAGTTGAAGCATAATTAATTGTTGATTTGGTGGCCAACCCTAGGATCCAAAACCTAAATGAATGACATGGTTAATGGTGATGTGATGGGAAAACGGTCTCAAGACCGTTTGGAGGTTATACAAACGATCCCAAGACCATTTGGGAGTCACCCAAGACTGTTTGGAGGTCTAGGGTTGACTATTTAGGTGTTTGAAGATCCAAAGGTACTAAGTTGAAGTACAATCAATTGCTGATTTGGTGATCAATTCAATGAACCAAACCCTAATTGGTTGACTTGGTTTGTGATGTTGACTTAGGCAAAAGGTCTCATGACCATATGGAGGACATCCAAACGACCTCAAGACCATTTGGGGTCAGGTCATGTTCAATTTGGACGATGGTTCAATAGTTTCAAAGTAATTAGACTCACATTGATTAATGATGAAAGGTCATCGATTCCAAACCCTAATCCCATCGATTCAAACCCTAATTGATGACCAATTGAGGGTCAATTGAGGGTCAAATCAGTTGAAGGTTGACCTAATTAACTCAATTGAAGCATGGTGATAGGTCAAATTGATGATTGGTTACATGTGTTCAACTGTTGAGGGAATCAACATTGAGAATCCTAAATCGATTTGACTAGTTGAGACCATACTTGGTCCTTGCAGTTTTGAGGAGGTTTGGACCAAATGGTATCAAGACCGTTTGAGTCCAAATGGTCTCAAGACCGTTTGGGACCAAACGATCCCAAACCATTTGAGTTCATGCATTTTCAAGAGGTTACTTTAGTAAACGGTTTCATGTGACCACCTTTAGCAAACGGTCTCAAAAGTCAACTTTGGAAAATGGTCTTCACCACCTACTTTACCAAACAGTTTCAATGGTTTGGTTCAAGACCGTTTGGAGGTCTAAACGGTCTTAGACCGTTTGTATGTTTTTGTGTAAGACCGTTTGAGGTCTGTTTTAGTCAAGACCGTTTGGGGTCTATATGGCCAAGACCATTTGGTGGATAATTAACCAAAACCGCATGGGTACTTAAAGTGGTCAAAGGACAAGTTGATCAATTGACTAATACATGATGTAATCAAAGGTGATTATAGTGTTTGTATCTTAATAATATAGGGTGATTAGTACCCTTTAAATAATCAATCATTAATGATCATGGTGATGAAGACATAACCCATGATGTCAATTCTCCTTCAAGATTAAGTTGACTTAGCATAATAAAGACTGAAGCAAACACCATCTTATGGAAGATGAGAGAGAAAAGACCTCCTACATGAATGATAATCATGTAGTGTACTTTCTTTATGAATGTATGTCTAATTGGGGTATGATCCATGATAGTGATATCATGAAATCCTAATGATGAAGGTTAATGAATCATAACCCTAATTGAGGGTATTAATGGAAGTAACCCTAATTGAGGGCAATAATAGGTGAAATCCTAATGCATGATGATGGTATGAACTTAATTCATAGTAATGACATGACAAACCTTAATTCAAGGTACTTTGATGATCACTCCTGTTTGGGGTGAACAGTAAACCCTAATCGTTGGTTGTTGAACATGAACCCTAATCAAGGGTGATGCAATGTGAATAGTAAACCCTAATTACGGATTGATAATGAGAAACCCTAATTTAGGGTGATGTGATGGGAATAGTAAACCCTAATTCCAAATAAGGTAAATGGAAGTGTAAAACCCTAATTCTGGGTTAAGCTTTAGAGCATGAATCTCTAAGGTTGGATAATGAAATGATGAAGTCACTAATCCTAATTGAGCTAAGGGGATGATTAACCCTAATTGAATTGAAAAGGGAAACCCTAACCCTAGCAAGGGTATAGTGGTGTAACCCTTGAATAGTGATGTTATAATTGTTTTGTATTATGCTGATATGAAATTGATGTATATGTTATCATCTGTACTAATCATGCAGGTTTTATGAGATATTTAACATAGGCAGGTATGAGCTATGATGCTTTGTTTATTAAAAACACTTTATGAGACGTGTAAGCGATGTCATGCTATGTTGCCTAGTGAAAGGTGACAAAAGAAGGTTTATAGGCCTTAAGGGCCATGTGAAATTCCTACATTGCAATTATCATATCTACACTGTTAAATGATTTGATGGCATTAAGTTACCTGTTAAAGTGGTAATAAGTGCATTGATAATCTAAGGGTTGAACACCCATATTCTTGAATCATGATGATGAGATGTTAAGGGATTGAGTTCCCAATGTTAATAAAGATGTGAAATGAACTTGATGAAAATAGTACTATTTCATTTTAGCAAATGTTATAATGGTTTTTGTTTAAAAACATGCATGATTCTAAAAGAATGATGTAATGTACTTAAATAATGAAGTGAAATAATATCATGTAGAGCCCTGACCATAGATCCATCATCGTCAGTAGTTAGGTGATGGTGAAATAGGTTTTCCTAAGGGAACTCCTTGAGAGCATACTTTTGAGTATGTGGGGGTTATGGATGTGAATATCGTTACGTCCTAATAGAGGAATTGATGTGAGATAAACATTAAATCTCTCAATCCTTCATTATATGTATATGTCGGGATGACGTATCACTAATCTCCCAAAGATGATGTTAATGCTGAATCGACATGAGATAAACAAGAAATCTCTCGTCTGCGAAGAGAGTACAGCATGCCACTGTAACTCTAATAGAAAAGTTGCCAGTAAACCCTGGAAAGCTATTTTTGGCAGAGACAAGAGATGTCTTGCATGTTGTTCCTCACACTGACTGAGGAAGATGAGGTCATAGAAATATGGCTCTTCTGATGACCTATGTATGGTACCAATTTCGGTTTCATAATGGTCGGTTGGAGTATGAGCGGTATACCTCATCTCCTCAGGGCATAAATATGTTTGAAAAATGTAATCAGCCACGTAGCATATTTGCTTAGGGTTGAACTACGAGAAATAATGATTGATGATACATTGTTTGTTATGTCCTAGTATGATAAATAATATACATGTTCTTCATATTCCTTATCGAATAAATGACTTGCTGCTTAATCAAGTTATAATTGAAATGATTGCATAGAGAATACTGCACTACTTAGCCTAATTAATGATTTACCTACTGTTGAATAATTATAATTCTACTGCTCAGTGTTATTCTATTATCTGCAATAACAATGCTTCTGGCGGAGATTTATAACTCTCACTGGGACAATTTTCAATTGTCTCACCCCCGTGGGATTCAACTTTTTAGGTAGACGTCGAGGAAGAAGAAACCCTTCAGTGGGTGAGCACCAACAGCAGCCACAGCAGCAACAGCAACAACAGCAATAATAAGGACAGTAGTGATCCACATGTGGAGACATTGTCTGTTAGGTTCTGTAGATAAAGAGTCCTATGTGTCGTCTCTATACTCTCAGATCCTAGGAGTCAGTAGATGGTTATAATAGATTTGAGATTTTTGGCTTAATGCCTCGAGATTTTTGTATACTGCTCATGTATAATTTAACAGGGAAGTCAATGTTTATGGCTTTCGAGATGAGATGATACAGAAATGTACTGATGAATCAGAATGTAAATCTCGTACTTTAGTTCTTTATGAAAGAATTCTACAATTTGTGGATCTCAATGCAAAAAGTTTTAATTTTTAGTGATTTTCAGTAATTCCACTGCTAATAATTCGCTTCTGCATTAGTTAATCTCATTTTATAAGTTGAATGCCACAATTAAGTGGTATCAGAGCTCTAGGTTTGCTGAGTCTACAGAGACATAGGACTAGGGTTGTTGAGTCTGTTCTAGTGTCTTCCAATCTATCTGATAGTGTCTTCTGCTCATATAAGAGGAGAAGAGAAAACTAAAGATGTCTGGATAACACAAGGAACATGTTGAAGAGAGTAGTTTCACTCCACCCAGAGGAGGTGCAAGAGACCAAAGAAGGGAGGAACAACATGTGCCTGAACCACCCCAGTTTAATCATGCTGACATGGGAAACCCAACCTTCCAAGATATGTTTGGGTAGTTCATGACTGACATGACACACATGACTGATTGAATGCCCATACCTACACCTAGGGCACCTACCGATCAAGAAGGACAAGGAGCCGGAAAGACGTTTGAATGACTATGTCGGGTTGGAGCCACAGAATATGATGGGACAGCTGACCAAGCAGATGCTGACATGTGGCTAACTAACTAGAGAAGGCCTTTAGAATCCTGAACATCCCAGAAGCTGAGAAGGTTAGACATGTTGTGTATCTTCTTAAGGGGAGTGCTAGTCACTGGTGGACCATAAAGGAAGGGAAAAGGCCAGGTGTGGAGGTAGAGTGGGATGTTTTTTTATGGGAATTTGTCAACAAATACTTTCCTAAGACGTTCTTGGATGAGAAAATCTCTCAGTTTGAGAGGTTAAGGCAAGGACCAATGAACATAGCGAGTATGAGGCTAAGTTAATGGAGTTGTTGCAGTTTTGTCCGCATATGGAAGCCACAGATGAAGAGAGGATTCAGCGTTTTGAGAAGGGGTTAAACGCTGAGTTGACCACCCATGTGTCTGCTCTAGAGAATAGGGAAATATTTGCTACTTTTGTGGAGTCTGTCAGAAGGATAGAGAGGTTTGTGGAAGAGAAGTGACAAACCAAGAACAAGAAGATGTACCCCCAGTTCCAAGGATCCTCATCCAAAGGTTTCAAGAAACCGAGGTTTTCTGTGCCTACACCACCACCTAGATTCAGTACCCAGACGCAGTGGATGTCAAATAGGGGTAGAGGAAGAAGTTTACCACCAGAAGGAGCTCGCAGCTCAGCATCTGTGTCAGTTGCAGGACCATCCAGACCATAGCAGGGGATCAGAAGTTGTTTCATATGTGGAAAGATGGGGCATCTGATGAAGGATTGCAGAGCCCGAGAGGCAAGTGTGACTCAACCCCAGAGGCAGAGTCAGCAAGGTTCCCAAAGGAGATAGTTTCCAGGTGATGCTATAGGACGTGGACAAGTGTCCCAAGCTGGATCATCGGAACCCAGTCATCGAGCACCGAATCAACCACAGGCAACAACGCGATTCTATGTGATGAATCCACCTGATGTAGTGATTAACCCTCGGGTTGTGACAGGTCAGATGAAATTGTTTTATTCTGATATGTCTACATCTTGCATTGTATCTGTTTTAATTGATTCGGGGTGCTACGCATTCCTTTATCACTCGAAAAGTGATTTTTGACTGCAACATGACAGTTAGTCATAGAGCAGATAGTTTGTTGTTAGAAACTCCTTTGAAGGGATGTACTGTGTTGCAGGAGGTGTTTTCTCCCTGCATTCTTCTCTTTTCTGAACATCGCATTCAAGTGGATCTTATACCAATTGAGATGCATGGGTTCGATATAATCTTGGGGATGGATACCTTAGAAAGGTATAAGGTTGTCTTGGATTGTGAGTCCAAGCAAGCTGTGTTCACTGATGAGAGTGACACATGGATCTTTCAAGGAGATAGAAAGATTCTTCCAACCTATCTTATGTCAGCTATGGTAGCTGAGAACCTGATGAGGCAAGGATGTTATGCATTCTTGGCCCATGTGGTAGATACCACCATGGAGAGTTCTAATCCTGTTGAAGTTCCTATAGTCAGGGAATTTGAAGTTGTATTTCCTAAAGAACTTCCAGGTGTACCTCCGCCCCGAGAGATTGATTTTGAGATTAATCTAATCCTGGGCACACATCCTATAGCACAAACACCGTATAGGATGGCGCCTGCGGAGATGGCAGAACTCAAGAAACAACTGCAAGAGTTGCTTGAGAAGGGTTTCATTTGACCGAGCACTTCACCCTGGGGTGCTCCGGTCCTTTTAGTTAAAAAGAAGGATGGATCAATGTGGTTGTGCATTGATTATAGATAATTAAATAAGGTAACGATAAATAATAAGTATCCTTTGCCAAGGATTGATGATCTCTTTGATCAGTTGTGCGGTGCAACTGTCTTCTCAAAGATAGATTTGAGGTCGGGATATCATCAGCTGCGTATTAAGGAGGGTGACATACCTAAGTCTGCATTTAGGACAAGGTATGGTCACTATGAGTTCACGGTTATGTCGTTTGGACTAACTAATGCACCAGCTGCATTTATGGAACTCATGAATAGAATCTTTCGACCTTTTCTTGATTAATGTGTTGTTGTCTTCATAGATGACATCCTAATCTATAGTAGAGATGCTCAGCAGTACGAACAACATCTTCGTCAGGCTCTAACTCTGCTAAGAGAGCATAAACTATATGCTAAGTTTAGCAAGTGTGAGTTCTGGTTGCCTGAAGTTTCTTTTCTTGGACACGTAATATCTACTTCAGGTATATGTGTTGACCCTAAAAAGGTAGAATCTGTCCTATAATGGGAGCAGCCAAAAACACTGATAGAGATTCATAGTTTCTTAGGGCTGGCAGGCTATTGCAGGAGGTTCATTAAGAACTTCAATTCCATAGCTTTACCCTTGACTAAGTTGACCAAGAAGGATGTTCCTTTTTCCTGGAGTGACAAGTGTCAACAATCATTCCAATTGTTGAAGGAAAGGTTGACAAGTGCACTTGTGCTGGTACTACCTGAGCAAGGGAAAGGGTATATAGTTTTCTATGATGCCTCTAAGAATGGACTAGGATGTGTGTTAATGCAGGATAAACAAGTGATTTCTTTTGCTTCTCGACATCTTAAGAAACACAAGGACAATTATCCGACACATGATTTAGAACTAGTTGTTGTAGTTCATGCTCTGAAGATCTGGAGACATTATATCTATGGAGAGACATTCCAGATTTTCACAGACCATAAGAACCTAAAGTATATCTTTTCTCAGCATGAGCTTAACATGAGGCAACGCCGCTGGATGGAATTAATCAAGGACTACGATTGTACAATTGATTATCATCCAGGGAAGGCCAATTTGGTTGTTGATGCTTTAAGTAGGAAATCAGCAACACCAGCCCTAGATAAAGCACAGCTGAATTCTTTGGTGTGCACTAGGAGAGATATGCTTATCTCTTTAAGGCAAGATAATGTACAGCTTAAGGTATCGTTGTTATCTGGGTTGTTAGTTGAGATGCATATAAAACCTACCCTGAGACAGCAGATTAAGGAGTTACAACAAACTGATGATGTAGTTCAACAGATTAGATTAGAGTATGGTAGTGAGAAACGAGATGGTTTCTATGATTCAGATGATCAATTAGCCTGTTATCATGGTAGAATGATAGTGCCTTATGTGTAAAACTTGAGGAAATTAGTCCTAGAAGAAACTCATTCTTCAATGTATGTTATGCATCCAGGAAGCACCAATATGTATCATAACTTGAAAGATATGTATTGGTGGCCTGGTTTGAAGAAAAACGTTGTTGAGTTTGTTATGCGGTGTCCAGTGTGTCAGCAAGTTAAAGCTACACACCAGAACCCTGCAGGAAAACTGCAACCTTTGCCCATACCACAGTGGAAGTGGGATCATGTGACCATGGACTTCGTGGTTGGTCTACCCAGAACATCCAAAGGTCATGATTCCATCTGGGTAATAGTCGATAGGTTGACAAAGATAGCACATTTCTTTCCTATCAAAACAACTTATTCTGCTGAGAAGTTGGCACAGTTATATGTAGATGAGATAGTGTGGTTGCATGGGGTCCCAGTTACCATTGTTTCTGACAGAGGTCCCCATTTTATGAGTCATATTTGGGAGCGACTTCATAAAGCTTTAGGCACACAGTTAAGGTTTAGTACAGCCTTTCATCCTCAGACTGATGGACAATCAGAAAGGACTATATAGACCTTGGAGGATTTGCTTAGGGCATGGGTCCTCTAATTTACAGGAAGTTGGGATTTACATCTAAGTTTGATAGAGTTTTCCTAAAACAATAACTATCAACACAATATTGACATGGAACCTTATGAAGCTTTGTATGGTAGACGTTGGAGATCTCCCCTATGTTGGTATGAAACTGGTGAATATCAACTTTTGGGTCCTGATCTTGTGCAGCAGACTACCGAGAAGATTAAAACAATACAACAACAGTTAAAGACTGCACATGATAGGCAGAAATCTTACACTGATAAGCGTCATAGACCTTTAGAATTCCATGTTGGAGACAGAGTGTACCTCAAGGTCTCACCTTGGAAAGGAGTTCTTAGATTTGGAAGGAAAGGAAAGTTAGCTCCTATATTTATGGGGCCTTATGCAATCATTGAATGGATTGGAAAGGTAGCTTATAAGCTGGAGTTACCACCTAAGCTACAAAAGTTACACCCAGTTTTCCACATTTCCATGCTAAGGAAATGTCATCCTGACACAAAATCAGTTCTGCAGCCTATGGATGTAGAGTTAAACGATGATATATCCTATGTTGAAGGACCTATGTTAATTCTTGATAGAAGAATTAAAAAGTTGAAAAAGAAAGATATTAGTCTTGCGAAAGTTCTCTGGAATCACTGTGGTGTTGAAGAAGCTACATGGGAATTAGAGGAAGATATGAGAAGGAAATACCCTACTCTTTTCTCTTAATGTTTTGTTTATGATTTTGGGGATGAAATCCTTGTAAGGGGTGGATAATTTGTAACATCCCTGACCTGGGTTATGTACAAACCCTTGGTGTCTTGCCTAATTAAGTTGATTAGATACTTGCTCTTATACTTTGAAAAGTAATTAAGGCTTTTGAGGAACTTATATTTCAATTTTAGTCCTTTTTGAATAATGTTGAAATATTGTTTTATTACTTTTGGACTAATGTGCAAATTACCCAAGTTGAGGGGTTAACTTGAAAATTGCACATGATAAAATGTTCCTATGATGTTGAGACATCATAAGAATGAATATGATGAAGTGGTAGGGATTCCACAAGCTTAGGCACCAAGATAAAGCTTGTAGGGCAATCCTAGTGCATTAAAACCTAGTTTTGGTGTAATGTGCAAATTACCCAAAACCTAGGGTTCAATATGTAAAATACCACCTCTTGAGGGTCCCACATGTTTCTTGGAATCCAGTAGATCAAATAAAATGATAGGTGTGCCTCATTTGAATTATCATGGAAGAGAGAGAATCTTGACATTAAAATAATCAAGATTTAAGCATAAATGGCTCATTAATTTAATTTAATGCAAAAAGAAATAACTTAATTGAGGAGCCCTTCAACCAAAAGTTGAAGGATGTGTTTGCAATAGTTTGGACGAGCTTTTTCCATGCTTGGGCACAAGAAGATTTTGGTTGAGTGGAAGCCACTCATAATAATATAATATAAAGTATTATCCACTAAAAGTTGAATAATAATATAAAACTCCTTAAGATGCTTAATTCCTTTCCCATTAATCTTTGGATAATGGAGAGGTTTTTGTAAGTAATGGAGGTGTCTTTGTGGACAAGATATGGAAGGGATTTTGGTGGATATTATTTTGGATTTTAAAGAAAACAACTCTCTTTCTCTTTCCTTGAAAACCCATATACATACCCTTTATGTATATCTTTTTCCAACATACTCAAGGATCGTTTCCTTAGTTTCTTTTCTCATCACTTGCTTTGGTCGGCCAAGGAAAAGCTCAGGAGCAGAGGAAGGACGACCATAACCAGCTTGGTAAGATTTTATCATCTTCTACCTTAGATTCATGGTGGAAATCCTAAAGCAATGGTTAATGATTGGTTTTCTTCACCCGATTTCCAATTCTAGCCATCTTGTTCATCCAAAAGTTGAAGGACGGACCTTGGACAACTGCTAGAACTCCATCCACCATTAAAGTTGTGGAGCTTGGAGCTTGGGATCAGTTCTAGAGGTGGGTTTTATAACTCTAACTCTTAAGCATTTCTAATGCATCCATTCCGTTAATAATCCTTGGCTTCTTTTCTTCCTTTGGTATTCTTTTGTTTCTTACTAAAACTTCTGTGAAGAACAATAGCAGTTCTTGGATGCACGAAGGAAGAAGATGATGACATAATCATAGATGCTTATCCAAAAAGTTACTTTATCAAACGGTCTCCAACCTTAGCTCAAACGGTTTCCCAAACCATTTGGGAGTAAACAGTTTCAAATTGTTTGGAATGAAACGGTTTCATCAAACCGCATGGAGGGAAACAGTTTCAAACCGTTTGTTCATGTTGACCAGGGTTGACCATTTGGGGAATTGTCCATAATGATCTAGGTTAATGACCCATCAATTATTGTTGATTAACTCTAATTCGTTCACTAATTGAAGGTCCATCAAATACCTAAACCCTAATTGGGTTGAGTGTTGATTTCATGAGTAGTTGAGTTTGATTCTTGGGTTGATTGACCCAAATAGTTTCCAAACCATTTGGAGATCACACAAATGGTCTCAAGACCGTTTGGTGATCACTCAAGACCATTTGGAGCTCTAGGGTTAGGTATGGTTGAGCAATTGAAGATCCAAAGGTATTAAGTTGAAGCATAATTAATTGCTGATTTGGTGACCAACCCTAGGATCCAAACCCTAAATGAATGACATGGTTAATGATGATGTGATGGGGAAACGGTCTCAATACCATTTGGAGGTTATCCAAACGATCCCAAGACCATTTGGGAGTCACCCAAGACCGTTTGGAGGTCTAGGGTTGACTATGGTTAGGTGTTTGAAGATCCAAAGGTACTAAGTTGAAGTACAATCAATTGCTGATTTGGTGATCAATTCAATGAACCAAACCCTAATTGGTTGACTTGGTTTGTGATGTTGACTTGGGAAAATGGTCTCAAGACCATTTAAAGGACATCAAAACGACCTCAAGACCATTTGGGGTCAGGTCATGTTCAATTTGGACGATGGTTCAATAGTTTCAAAGTAATCAGACTCACATTGATTAATGATGAAAGGTCATCGATTCCAAACCCTAATCCCATCGATTCAAACCCTAATTGATGACCAGTTGAGGGTTAATTGAGGGTCAAATCAGTTGAAGGTTGACCTAATTAACTCAATTGAAGCATGGTGATAGGTCCAATTGATGATTTACATGTGTTCAACTGTTGAGGGAATCAACATTGAGAATCCTAAATCGATTTGACTAGTTGAGACCATACTTGGTCCTTGTAGTTTTGAGGAGGTTTGGACCAAACGGTCTCAAGACCATTTGGGACCAAACGATCCCAAACCGTTTGAGTTCATGCGTTTTCAAGAGGTTACTATAGTAAATGGTTTCATGTAACCACCTTTAGAACATGGTCTCAAAAGTCAACTTTGGCAAATGGTCTTCACCACCTACTTTACCAAACGGTTTCAGTGGTTTGGTTCAAGACCGTTCGGATGTTTTTGTGCAAGACCGTTTGAGGTCTGTTTTAGTCAAGACCGTTTGGGGTCTGTTTTAGTCAAGACCGTTTGGGGTCTATATGGCCAAGACTGTTTGGTGGATAATTAACCAAAACTGCATGGGTACTTAAAGTGGTCAAAGGACAAGTTGATCAATTGACTAATACATGATGTAATCAAAGGTGATTATAGTGTTTGTATCCTAATAATCTAGGGTGATTAGTACCCTTTAAATTATCAATCATTAATGATCATGGTGATGAAGACATAACCCATGATGTCAATTCTCCTTCAAGATTAAGTTGACTTAGCCTAATCAAGACTGAAGCAAACACCATCTTATGGAAGATGAGAGATAAAAGACCTCCTACATGAATGATAATCATGTAGTGGACTTTCTTTATGAATGTATGTCTAATTGGGGTATGATCCATGATAGTGAGATCATGAAATCTTAATGATGAAGGTTAATGAATCATAACCCTAATTGAGGGTATTAATGGAAGTAACCCTAATTGAGGGCATTAATAGGTGAAATCCTAATGCATGATGATGGTATGAACTTAATTCATAGTAATGACATGACAAACCTTAATTCAAGGTACTTTGATGATCACTCCTGTTTGGGGTGAATAGTAAACCCTAATTGTTGGTTGTTGAACATGAACCCTAATCAAGGGTGATGTAATGTGAATAGTAAACCCTAATTATGTATTGATAATGAGAAACCCTAATTTAGGGTGATGTGATGGGAATAGTAAACCCTAATTCCAAATAAGGTAAATGGAAGTGTAAAACCCTAATTCTGGGTTATGCTTTAGAGCATGAAGCTCTAAGGTTGGATAATGAAATGATGAAGTCACTAATCCTAATTGAACTAAGGGGATGATTAACCCTAATTGAATTGAAAAGGGAAACCCTAACCCTAGCAAGGGTATAGTGGTGTAACCCTTGAATAGTGATGTTATAATTGTTTTGTATTATGCTGATATGAAATTGATGTATCTGTTATCATCTGTACTAATCATGTAGGTTTTATGAGATATTGAACATACCCAGGTATGAGCTATGATGCTTTGCTTATTGAAAACACTTTATGAACTATGTAAGTGATGTCATGCTATGTTGCACAGTGAAAGGTGACAAAAGAAGGTTTATAGGCCTTAAGGGCCATGTGAAATTCCTGCATTGCAATTATCATATCTACACTGTTAAATGATTTGATGGCATTAAGTTACTTATTAAAGTGGTAACAAGTGCATTGATAATCTAAGGGTTGAGCACCCATATTCTTGAATCATGATGATGAGATGTTAAGGGATTGAGTTCCCAATGTTAATAAAGATGTGAAATGAACTTGATGAAAATAGTACTCTTTCATTTTAGCAAATGTTATAATGGTTTATGTTTAAAAACATGCCTGATGCTAAAAGAATGATGTAATGTACTTAAAAAATCAAGTGAAATGATATCATGTAGAGCCCTGATCATAGATCCATCATCGTCAGTAGTTAGGTGATGGTGAAATAGGTTTTCCTAAGGGAACTCCTGGAGAGCATACTTTTGAGTATGTGGGGGTTATGGATGTGAATATGCTTACGTCCTAATGGAGAAATTGATGTGAGATAAACATTAAATCTCTCAATCCTTCATTATATGTATATGATGGGATGACGTATCACTAATCTCCCGATGATGATGTTAATGCCGAATCGACATGAGATAAACAAGAAATCTCTCGGTTGCGAAGAGAGTATAGCATGCCACTGTAACTCTAATAGCGAAGTTGTCAGTATACCCTGGAAAGATATTTTTGGTAGAGACACGAGATGTCCTGCATGTTGTTCCTCACACTGACTGAGGAATATGAGGTCATAGAAATATGGCTCTTCTGATGACCTATGTATGGTACCGATTTCGGTTTCATAATGGTCGGTTGGAGTATGAGCGGTATACCTCATCTCCTCAGGGCATAAATATGTTTGAAAAATGTAATCAGTCGCGTAGCATATTTGCTTAGGGTTGAACTATGAGAAACAATGATTGATGATACATTGTTTGTTATGTCCTAGTATGATAAATAATATACATGTTCTTCATATTCCTTATCGAATAAATGACTTGCTGCTTAATCAAGTTATAATTGAAATGATTGCATAGAGAATACTGCACTACTTAGCCTAATTAATGATTTACCTGCTGTTGAATAATTATAATTCTACTGCTCAGTGTTATTCTATTATCTGCAATAACAATGCTTCTGGCGGAGATTTATAACTCTCGCTGGGATAATTTTCAATTGTCTCACCCCCGTGGGATTCAACTTTTAAGGTAGACGCCAAGGAAGAAGAAACCCTTCAGTGGGTGAGCAGCAACAGCAGCCACAGTAGCAACAGCAACAACAAGGACACCAGTGATCCACAGGTGGAGACACTGTCTGTTAGGTTCTGTAGATAAAGAGTCCTATGTGTCGTCTCTATACTCTCAGATCCTAGGAGTCAGTAGATGGTTATAATAGATCTGAGATTTTTGGCTTAATCCCTCGAGATTTTTGTATAGTGCTCATGTATAATTTAACAGGGAAGTCAATGTTTATGACTCTTGAGATGAGATGATACAGAAATGTACTGATGAATCAGAATGTAAATATCGTACTTTAGTTCTTTATGAAAGAATTCTACAGTTTGTGGATCTCAATGCAAAAAGTTTTAACTTTTAGTGATTTTCAGTAATTCCACTGCTAATAATTCGCTTCCGCATTAGTTAATCTCGTTTTATAAGTTGAATGCCACAATTAAGTGGTATCAGAGCTCTAGGTTCGCTGAGTCTACAGAGACATAGGACTAGGGTTGTTGAGTCTGTTCTTGTGTCTTCCAATCTATCTGATAGTGTCTTCTGCTCATATAGGAGGAGAAGAGAAAACTAAAGATGTTTGGATCACACAAGGAACATGTTGAAGAGAAAACTAAAGATGTCTTCTCCAATAACAATGCTTCTGGTGGAGAGTTATAACTCTCACTGGGACAATTTTCAATTGTCTCACCCCCGTGGGATTCAACTTTTTAGGTAGACGCCGAGGAAGAAGAAACCCTTCAGTGGGTGAGTAGCAACAACAGCCACAATAGCAACAACAACAACAACAAGGACAGTAGTGATCCACAGGTGGAGACACTATCTGTTAGGTTCTGTTGATAAAGTGTCCTATGTGTCGTCTCTGTACTCTCAGGTCCTAGGAGTCAGTACATGGTTGTAATAGATCTGAGATTTTTGGCTTAATGCCTCGAGATTTTTGTATACTGTTCATGTATAATTTAATAGGACAGTCAATGTTTATGACTCTCGAGATGAGATGATACAGAAATGTACTGATGAATAAGAATGTAAATATCTTATTTTAGTTCTTTATGAAAGAATTATACATTTTGTGGATCTCAATGCAAAAACTTTTAATTTTTAGTGATTTTCAGTAATTCCACTACTAATAATTCGCTTCTGCATTAGTTAATCTCATTTTATAAGTTGAATGCCACAGTCATGGTGGGACCTGACCCCGACTATTTTTCAATTCTCCCAAAAACACCACAACCCCCTCCTCATTTTAACTCACCTCCACGAGCACCCAACAACCATGGCGACCTGCTCCACCCCCATCAACCCAAATCTTTATTCTCCAACCCAAATCCTCCAACCAATCGGCCTCCAATCACTTCCTACACCTCCACCACATCTCCCTCTTCTATTTCCAACCCAAAGCATCCATCAATCTAGCCACCATCTCCATTTTCATCCTCCACCCCACCTACAGCCGCCCCATACAAAAACTCATGAAAATCCACCAATTTTCACCCAAAACCTTCAACCAATCCATCCTTCACCATCATAGCAACCGTCCTAACCCATTCCTCCCATCTCTCAACCTCCAATTCACCTTCTCCTAGAAAATCCAAAAATCACAGCTCTACCCACTACCGCCGTTGTAACATATTAGATCTCGAACCCTACCCTAGAAGTTTGATCTTTTGGACTTAGCCAAACAAGGTCCAGTATAACCCTAATGAGATAATATATGAACATATCACCCTAATGTAACCAATGTTCTCACATTAGATTTAGACCATTAATGGAACACAAAAGTATCACATGGGGAATACATGATAATTCGAGTTTAATAATCACACATAAATCTTTAGGTGAAGTTTTGAACATAAGTAGATGGATAAAAATAATAATGATGATAAATATGAGGATAATAGGCTCAAATATTAACTATGTCAAAACTCATTAAAGGAAACCCAAAAAGTGGAATCTAAGTTAAAAATTGTGTTTCTTTTGTCCCAATTGCCTTGGGAGTCAAGTTTCACATTAATCACATAATAATAATTAATTTAATTCATTTAGGAAAGAAAAGATATAAGTTTTCCCCCAAAATATCAAATAAAATAATAAATGAATCCAGAAGAGGAAAATAATATTGGATTCATAATCTACATAATAAATATAGCCTTTGGGTGATTTTTCATCCAATTTGGAGAAATTTTGCTTAAAAGGTGAAATCAGTAGAAAGTGTGTAGAGCCTTCAAAATATTAAATAAATGTGCAAACAACTCCAACATGTAAAATTGATGGCAAATTTGTATCCAAAACATTAAATATGACTTGTGGGGGAAGTTTCATAAAATTTGGAGAATCTTAAAGTCATTAATGCTTGAGGAAATAGAAAATAGGATTTGATTTATTTAACACATCAAAAGTCCTCAAAAGACAAATTCTAATTGCATAATTCGAATCTACATGCCTTAATTAGCCCTTGAGAAAATTTTTACTTAATTTGGATAATGTTTGAACCCTTAAATGAAGAAAGAGAAAGAGGAATATAATGCAATATCACTTTATTAAATTGTATTGATTTTGTCACACGCCTTGGTTTCCTGATTTGATTATACGCGTGATCTAGGCCGTCAATTTGTCAATCCAACGGCTATGGCATCATCTCCTACCTTAAGTAGGAGAGCGACCCGCCTTAGATAGTAACAACCAGATTTCTTTTCCTTCTAGCATCCTCATTTCTCAATTGTTTTTCATGATTTTTCTTTCATTGGATTGCTTTTTCAATTATGAACTGATTGATCCCTTACTCATGCCCTAATTCTTTATAAATACCAAACCCCCAATTTCCCTCTCTCCATAGTTTTTCACAGACACTCGACCACTGCTTCTTGTCCCTGTACAAGTACTCCAAGGTCGATCTTGGTCTTCTAGCAACCCTCCTCTGCCACCAATTCGCCCTGATACTCTGCCTTTACACCCAACCTACTCATTTGCTTCCTCGAGCTCTGGTGGCTATTGTGGTGGATAGGTGACGTTGGAACTCAATTGCTCACCCTTGAACGCTCCCGGTAACCTCCTTTACCATTTCCCACCTTCATCTGGTTGTTCCTTGGTCTGATGTGGCTGGTCGAGTAAGATGTTTTTGTGTACGGATATTTCATGATATTTTGAGTACTTCTATCGCTCTAGTGGATCATACTTCACAATTTTCATTCGCTTGAAGTCCTTGATCATTGCCGCAAGCCTCGGTATGGTTGATTCGTCAGTTTGTTCTCCAGTGGCCGTGTTGGGGTTCATTGGCTACCTGGTCATTGTAGGACCCTCTCGACTCGGTGACTCAGTACTTCTTAGGCTTTGTTTTGGGGTTCATTACCTCCGTCTAGTTATTGTGGTGCTTGTGGGGTTCTTACCAAGGTAATGTTCAATCGAGAGTGGGTTGCGGTCCTTCTTGATCAGCAGAGACCCTGCCATGGCAGGCTCAATGGCAAGTAACAATCTTTGTTTGTGTTTCCCCTCTTTACCCCCCTTGTTACTCTGGCTTTTATTTTTCATCTCAGATGTAGTTTGGTCTTTACATGCCTTATTTCTTCTCTCTTACACATTGAGGCAAATTGCCCAACTATTTGTGGGGTCGACTGAGTTGGCAAGCCCTGATTGGGCCAACTCAGACTGTGTGGCCCACTCCCTCTCTTTCTTCCTCTTTCTCAAATGTTTTGCCACATGGAATTTTATGATTTGTCAAATCTTGCAAAATTCATAATAATTCACTCACAGATCAAAAAATGGATAAATAGTAGTCAGATTCAAAAAATAAGAGCTATCTTGTGGTGTTGGTTTTGTTGCCTAAATATAATGATTAAAGATAAGTAATTTTAATGGATTAATCTAAATAGGTAATAACTTGTAAAATTCATAACTAAATATCTATAAGTCAGAAAACTATAATAAAATATGTTTTGGGCTTCAAATAATATAAACTAAAATATGGCATGGTTTGATAACATGACTCAATAATATTAAAAAGGTGATTTTTAGGGTTTGAATAATTAATGTGAAATATACTCTAAATCTACATCTATGTTTAATAGGTTCTTTGGAGACCTAGGCTTAGACTTAGACTTGTCTTTGGATATAGTAGACTCTAAAGTGAGGTATGATTGCATCCCACATTATTTCTATATTGAGCAAATTCTAATTCCTCTCTTAATGTATGTTTGCATCCCGAGTTATTCTTTTTGAGCAATTAACCTATGTTTCTTCTTTCTCATGGTCATGTCAACATTAGCCTATACCCAATGTCTTTTCTTTTAAAATCATAGTTCTTGTGAACTATATTATTTTGTTACTAATCTTGTGATCATGGATATTCTCTTGGACTCTTTTTCATATGCTTTGTGCATGTTAGACTTATTTTTTGGTATGAGCCCACTTTGTAGTGGATGTTTCTTCTTTTCCCACAATGGTAGTGGATGTTACTTTTATGGCACATTATTCTTTTATAATTATTTATCTTTTGATATGAATCATGTGGTGACTGCTAGTATAATGTATAATGTTGAATGTGCTTTTATGTGTTAGTGAAAATTCCCACATATGAATGTAGATGTGAAAACTCCTGCATGTTTATAAATTATGGCAGATGTGAATATTCCTGCTCGATAGATGTTGATAGACCCTGTCACCACCCTATTATAGAGAAGATGTATAGAAGACCTTGCTCGCTCTACATTTTTGGTAGATGTGTATTTCCTACCTACATGATATATTATTCTAGTTTTGTCACAGGTGGAACACATGGATGCCTTGTTTATAAACTCTCTTGCTTCATTATTTGGTTGTTCATATTCTTTTATTCCTGATTGGGTAGTACTTTACCTTTCTATGGGAAGCCTTTTATTTTGATGTCCTTTATTCCATATATTGCTCAATTCCATTTTTAGTATGCACATACCAGCCATTGTTGATGTTTCGTTTTCTTCTCCTTTTTGTGGGGTATGCTTCCATCCCCAGGTTTAAATCAAGGAGAGGATAAGCAAGGTGGACTTGGACAACAACCTTTGTAGTTGAGCTTTTGGTAGACTTGAAAGAGGTGGTTAGATGACCCTAAGATAATCCTAGTTTGTTTAAGATAGATTTCCTTTTTGTATCACCCATGTGTGGTGTAGTGATGTATAATGATATCAAGCTTTGTAATAGTTAGATAAAGTTCTCTTATGTTGCTACTTATTGTGTTATGATACATACATGTTGAATGAATTGGTCACCATCCCTTTGGTGAAAATTTTTATGTGGTGTTTGGTTCAAGGGATGTTGCCTTTTTATTTCTAGTAGGGAGTGGTTCCCCTCTGGGATCCCACTCCTTATAGCTTGGTATCAGATCCACTAGAAGTTGGTTATCTAACTATTTCAATCTTGTCTCCCTTAGGATGTTTACCTTTATCTTAGGTTTCTTATGACTAGTACTTTTGCCTTGTGCAGGAAAAACCCTCATGGCGGGAGATAACTCGAGTTTTGACCACCAGTACGGTTACGAGACACCCCAGAACCCTAGGTTTGCGATGCCAAGGATGGATCCACCCTTTACCATTCTAGTAACACAAGGAACTCCTCCAACTGGAAGTGTACCATCAATAGGACAAGAAACCCCAGCCTCATATGCTGCTAATACAGGAATAGTCATCACTCCTAAACAAGAGTTGATCATGTTGAGACAACTTCTCTCCACAGCCATGGTAGGGAAGTTAAACAACCCACATGTATTTGAAAAACCTAAGGAGTACTCAATCATGGAGTTCATGAAGATGCAACCACCCTACTTCAAGGATGAAGGAGAGATAGATATGGTGTACAAAGATGATGATTGGGTGTTGGCCATAGAGAGGACTTTTGATGGCAAGGCATGTCTTCCACACCAGAAGGTTAGATTTGCTTCATATGTTTTGGATGGACCAGCAAGAGATTGGATGAATGGAATTGCAAGAACTAGAGACACCTCAACCATGTCTTGGGTAGAGTTTTTGGCTCTATTCTTTGGAAAGTACATCTGCACTGCTACTTTGAAGAAGAAGGAAGTTGAGTTCTATAGTTTGAAGCAAGGTTCCATGATTATTTCTACTTATGTGCAAAAGTTCCTCTTGCTTGAGAGGTATGTTGAAGGACTACATGAGGAACGTAGAGCTGACCTATTCTTACAAGGACTCAACTATAATATAGATCATGCTCTTATCCCACAGCTTCCCTTAGCCTTTCAATAGATGGTGGATAAGGCCTTAGCTATGGAATCATATCCTGGTCTTCAGTCCCATAAGGAAAACAATCATAAGAGGAAGCACCCAGAAGGTGATCGTCATTCTGATGATCATGTTTCCCGAAGAAAGGATAGGGTGTCAATATGTCATTATTGCAATGAATCTGGACATGTTATCTCTGAGTGCCCCAAGCTAAAAAATGGACAAGCGCAAGCTCAACAACAAGCACCTCAAGTGCCTCATCAGTATAATGGAAAAAATAATAAAGGAAGACATGTGGAAAGGTGAGCTGGAAGAGTTTTTGCTTTGGATGGTGAAGAAGTTCATGAGGATGGCCAAGGACAAGAACAAGTTGACCCATAGTTCTATAGTTAGTCTTTATAGGTTATGTTTCCATTTTGCAGAATGCTTTTATGTGTGGATGTAAGGAAGTGTAGTGGAACCCTTTGTACCTAAAGAATAGTTTTGACTTGATCAGATGAATCCTTTAAGGGGTGGTGAATAAGTTGTTTTCTTATATGTAGATGTTTTGATTTCAAGGACGAAATCCCTTTAAGGGGTGATGTGTTGTGACATACTAGATCTTGAACCCTACACTAGAAGTTTGATCTTTTGGACTTAACCAAACAAGGTTTAGTATAACCCTAATGACATAATGCATGAACATATCATCCTAATGTAACCCAATGTTCACACATTAGATTTAGACCAATAATGGAACATAAAAGTGTCACATGGGGAATGCATGATAATTCAAGCTTAATAATCACACATAAATCTTTAGGTGAAGTTTTGAACATAAGTAGATGGATAAAAATAATAATGATGATAAATATGAGGATAATAGGCTCAAATATTAAATGTGTCATAACTAATTAAAGGAAGCCCCAAAAGTGGAATCTAATTTAAAAATCATGTTCCTTGGTTCCCAATTGCCTTGGGAGTCAAGTTTCACATTATTCACAAAATAATAATTAATTTAATTCATTTAGGAAAAAAAGATCTAAGTTTTCCCCAAAATATCAAATAAAATAATAAATGGCTCCAAAAGAGGAAAATAATCTTAGATTAGTAATCTACATAATAAATATAGACTTTGGGTGAATTTTCATCCAATTTGGAGAAAGTTTGCTTAAAAGGTGAAATCAGGACAGAGAAAGTGTGTAGAACCTTCAAAATATAAAATAAATGTGCAAATAGCTCCAACGTGTAAAATTGATGGCAAATTCATATCCATCACATTAAATATGACTTGTAGGTGAAGTTTCATCAAATTTGGAGAATCTTAAATTCATTAATGCTGGAGAAAAGTGAAAATATTTGATTTATTTAACACATTAAAAGTCCTCAAAAGGAAAATCTAATTGTATAATTGGAATCTTCATGCCTTAATTAGCCTTTGCACAAAACTTTACTTAATTTGGATAATTTTTGCACCCTTAAATGAAGAAATAGAAAAAGGAATTTAATGCAATATCACTTTTTTAAACTATATTGATTTTGTCACATGCCTTGCTTTCCTAATCTGATTATACACGTGATCTGGGTCGTCAATTTTTCAATCCAACAACTGTGGCATCATCTCCTACCTCGAGTAGGAGAGCAACCCACCTTGTACAATAATAGCCAGATTTATTTTCCTTCTAGCATCCTCATTTTTCAATCATTTTTCACGATTTTTCTTTCATTGGATTCCTTTTTTGATTCCAAACTGATTGATCCCTTTCTCATGCCCTAACACTCTATAAATACAAAACCCCCAATTTCCCTCTCTCCATAGTTTTTAACAGACACTCGACCACCACGTCTTGTCCCCACACAAGTACTCTGAGGTCAACCTTGGTCTTCTAGAAACCCTCCTCTGCCACCAATTCGCCCTGATACTCTGCCTTTGCACCCGGCCTACTCGTATGCTTCCTCAAGCTCTGGTGGTTGTTGCAGTGGATAGGTGATGTTGGAACTCAATTTCTCACCCTTGAACGCTCTCAGTAACCTCCTTTACCATTTCCCACCTTCATATGGTTGTGCCTTGGTCTGATGTGGTGAGTCGAGTAAGACGCTTTTGTGTATTGGTATTTCATGATATTTCGAGTATTGTTGTCTCTCTTATGGATCATACTTCATGGTTTTCATTCACTTGAATACCTTGATCATCGTTGCAAGCCTCGGTATAGTTGATTCATCGATTCATTCTCCTATGAACGTGTTGGGTTTTTTCAGGTACCTGGTCGTCGGAGGAGCTTCTCGACTCGACAACTCACTGCTTCTTGGGCTTTATTTGAAGTTCATAACCTCCTTCTGGTTGTCGTGGTGCTTGTAGGGTTCTTGCCAAGGTAATGTGAGGTCAAGAGCGGGCTACGGTCCTTATTTATCAGTAGAGATCCTTCCATGGTGGGCTCAATGGAAATTAACAATCCTTGATTGTGTTTCCCCTCTTTACCCCTCATGTTCCTTTTGCTATTATTTTTCGTCTTAGGGGTAGTTTGGTCTTTACATGCCTTATTGCTTCTCTCTTCCGCGCTGAGGGAACTCACCCAGCTATCTGTTGGGCCGGTCAAGTTAGCAAGCCTTGATTGGGCCAACTTGGATTGTGCGGCCCACTCCCTCTCTTTCTTCCTCTTTCTCAAATGTTTTGCCACATGGAATTTTATGATTTGTCGAATCTTGCAAAATTCATAATAATTCACTCACTAATCATAAAAATATGGATAAATAGTCATTGGATTCATAAAAATAAGAGCAATCTTGTGGTGTTAGTTTTGTCGGAAGTAAATTTAATGGATTAGTATAAATATGTAATAACTTGTAAAATTCATAATTAAATATCTATAAGTCAGAAAAATATAATAAAATATGTTTTGGGCTTCAAATAATATAAACTAAAATATGGTGTGGTTTTGATAATCTGATTCAATAACATTAAAAAGGCATTTTTTAGGGTTTGAATAATTTATGTGAAATTGACTCTAAATCTACACCTATGTTTAATAGGTTCTTTGGAGGCCTAGGCTTGGACCTATACTTGTCTTTGGACATAGTAGACTCTGAAGTGAGGTATGATTTCGTCCCACATTATTTCTATATTGAGAAAATTGTAATTCCTCTCTTAATGTATGTTTGCATCCCCGATTATTCTTTTTAAGAAATTAAACTATGTTTCTTCTTTCTCATGGTCCTATAGACATTAGCCTATACACAATCTCTTTTCTTTTGAAATCATAGTTCTTGTGAACTATCTTATTTTGTTACTAATCTCATGATCATGGAAATTCTCTTGGACTCTTTTTCATATGCTTTGTGCATGTTGGGCTTATTTGATTATATGAGCCCACTTTGTAGTGGATGTTGCTTCTTTTCCCACCATGGTAGTGGATGTTACTTTTATGGCACATTATTCTTTTATTATTATTTATCTTTCGATATGCATCATGTGGTGACTTCTAGAATAATGTTGAATGTGCTTTTATGTGGATGTGAAAATTCCCACATATGAATGTAGATGTGAAAATTCATGCATGTTTATAAATTATGGAAGATGTGAAAATTCTTGCTCGCCAAATGTTGATAGACCTTTCCACCGCCCTATTATAGAGCAGATGTATACAAGACCCTACTCGCTCTACATTTTTGGCATATGTGTATTTCCTACCTACATGATATACTATTCTAGTATTGGCATGGGTGGAACACATGGATGCCTTATTTATAAACTCTCTTGCTTCATTATATGGTTGTTCATATTCTTTTATGCCCAATTGGGTAGTACTTTACCTTTATATGGGAAGTCTTTCATTTTGATATCCTTTATTCCATATATTGCTCAATTTCATTTTTAGTATGCACATACCAGCCTTTGCTGATGTTTCCTTTTCTTCTCCTTTTTGTGGGGTATGCTTCCATCCCCAAGTTAAAATCAAGGAGAGGATAAGCAAGGTGGGCTTGGACAATAACCTTTGTAGCTGAGCTTTTGGGAGACTTGAAAGAGGTGGTTAAATGACCCTCATCTAATCCTAGTTTGTTTAAGATAGTTTTCCTTTTTGTCTCACCCATGTGTAGTGTAGTGATGTATAATGATATCAAGCTTTGTAATAGTTAGATAAAGTTCTCTTCCTCTGCTACTTATTATGTTATGATACATGCATGTTGAATGAATTGGTCATCATCCCTTTGATGAAAATTTTTATGTGGCATTTGGTTCAAGGGATGTTGCCTTTTTATTCCTAGTAGGGAGTGGTTCCCCTCTAGGATCCCACTCATTACAACTGCCTCCATACAATGAAGGGGATTATCAAGTTTGTGAAGAAGGGGGCTCAAAAGAGCCTTGAGGTGATCACAGGACACAAAGTGTGCACCAAGAGATCCTCTTCTCAAGTCTCCATCCCATTTCACACTCCATCACCATCAAACTTTATTTCCCAATCACTCCACCGTTTGGCTTCCATGAGTGCCTTCCACACCCAATCGTCGGATAGCCACCACATCACTGATGAGACATATAGGGAGGAGGAGAAGGAGGAGGAGGAAGCATCCAAGGAGAACCTCGATATCATGATTGACAAGGTTGAGGTGGAGATCACAACTCGCCAGAAGTGGGGCAAGGGGGCTGCTACCCCATTTTCATCAAGATTACCTCCACGGACAACGCCAACATGCCACTCTACCTCCTCATTGGGGGAGAGACCACAGTAGCAGCCACAAGCAAGGCAGAAATTGATGATTGAAAAGGAGGATCAACCACAATGATACCCTAAGAAATGGGTACCGCTCAATCTTGACATGAGCTCGGGGTCAAGATCCTACTAGGATGAGGAATAAGAAGATGACACTAATGAGGAGGAGTTGGATTCTAAGCCATATGATACTTTGGCTTACCTGGAGGCAGACAAATTGAAAGAGTTCAGTAAAGCTCCCGAGGGGACTTCTTATGGTGGGGGTCAAAGGAAGATGCAGATCACACCCATAAATCATGAATGCTTTTCAAGGAGAGTCATATCCACAAGGTATGGGTGCAAGAAGGTGATTGAATACCTGGGCATCAAAGTAAAGGTGGAAAACAAGTTGAAAAGATTAAGTTTGTGGAAGGTGCTTTTCATGGAAAAAACCATGTATGCAGAGTTGACTCAGATATCTTCTCCACACTCGAGATGGTCAAGGTAAAAGGGGAGGAAGCCATCAAGTTTGGAATGTTCAATAGAATACACATGTTGACTGCTTCTGAATTGAACTACATATTTGCAAAGGATCTTGAAGAAGATGAAAAATGAATAATGAAATAATTGAGAGGGAGGTTGAATTAGACTATGGTGACTTCTAGTACAGTTTGATAGTGATGCCAGGATACATAGACGGAAAGTAAAAGACGATGTTGATCAACAATCCCTTAGCCAAATACGTGTAGAAAGTCCTAACTAACACTATTATGGGGAGGTATGATAACCAGGGAAGCATTTCACAAAAGGACCTCCTTGTTTTACATGGATTAAATAAGAAGTTACACATCAACCTAGGGTCTCTCTTGTTATACCACATGAGGACAATTCCTTCCAAAAGCAAAACTATGTTTGTTATGGGAGGGATTGTGACCTCAATTACTATATCCCTAGGCTTTGATGCACCGGACTTAAGGAGGCGAAGGGGGCTCAATTTGTTGATTTGAAATACCTTGTTTTCTCCCAGATGATTACGATAAAAAAAATAAGAGGTTAATATATAATGTGAAATCCTTACTGACACAAACTTTTGAGCTTCCCTACCATGATCACACACTCCTCTCTGCCTTGGGCCCCCCGACTTAGAACGAGAACACATTAGGCAATGGGAGAAAGACAACCCCTGAGAAAACTATAACCCCGCTATTATATAAGAAGAAGTGGCAGAATCAAATGCACAGTAGCAAGAAGAAGAGGGAGGAGAGAAAAAAATACAATCCCTAAGGGTGATAAGAAGGGATGAGGCAACATCCCAGCTACAGGACCTTTCAGTTAATGCATATGGCATGTCATACATCCATGCACAACTTGAAGGTATTTAGAAGACACAACATGACATGCATCTCATCCAGCTGTACATGTGGTAGGACCTACAATAGATGCATCAACAGGTCAACCACTTCTACCAATACCACCATGCTCAGGCACAACAAAACCCCGAATGGGATGAAAACTTTTGAGGTGGTATTTCAGGATACACAGAGACCTACCCTCCCCCTCAGGACACATATTGGGGCCACTATTACCCGTACCCTCCAGCTCATCCAGGCCCTCCACCTCCTCAACAACACCAATCAGAGAGCCAGACTAGCCACAGGGTGATAGGGTGGTATGCACCACCCTGACTCTATCTCTCATTTTGCTTATACATGTTCCATCTAATTTTGGATTGTTTGATTTTACTCATTTTTGTGTAGATTTCTTCTCAGTAGCATTCATGCATACATGTAGCTTAATTTCATGCATTTTTGCGTAATTTATTTTAAAAAATGCTCTTTTTGCTCTTCCATGTCATGCATTGCATTTCCATGTAGATTTTGGTAATTTTGTGTGTTTTAATTAGGATTTTTTGTTTTATGCTTTAATTTCCCTAAATGTAGGTTTCGATGTGATTGATTGCAAATTGGCACCATTTTGACCAATTTGCCCAAATTTGGATGTTCTTGCCTAAAAGCATGTTTTAACTTAATCTCCACTTTTTGAAGTGAAAATGTTGATCTTTGACAAATGCTTGGCAAATTTTTAGAGTTTATTGATATATGGTCTTGATTGTTGACTTTTTACATGTGCATCACCTCTCTCAAGTTTGTGAATGTTTTGGTTGGATTGTGAATTGAGCAAGCTATGAATTCTTAGAGCCAATGGATTCGCATGATATAAATGTGAATCTCATGTTGTTCAATCATGTGGTATGATATTATCTGATGAAGTGTTGGATTAGTTTTCATGTAGGAGATTTTATGTTGAGGACTACACCAATGACCCCTCTTTGACCCGACTCTTCTTTCACCATCTTCATACCTATCCGCCTCATGAAAGGATGCTCTAGTACACATATTTAGCCTTGGCTAGCTCCAAAAGATTGGGGTGGACATATCTACATCTCCTCACTTCACTCTATCCACCATATGACCTATCTACACCAAGGGCAAAAGAAAAGAAAAGAAGAAAAGAAAAAAGCAAAAAGAAAATAAAAGATGTTCCTATTTAAGAGCATCTAAATAAAGAAAAGATGAGTGTGTAAAAGCACTCCAATCTCTTACTGCAATCATTTCTTCTTTTTTCATACCCATTGAGCTAGAAAACATCAAACCTAGCTCACTTTACCCTTTCTACAGCCATGTGTGTCATTTGGTGTGGTTTGAGGCATAAGATTGAATGCATGAAATGAAACAACACTCCTAGTCATCATTGATTAATTCCAGCATTAAGCGGTTTACCCGCAATTACATGAAGGTCATATGGAAAGCTTGTGTATTCTATTCTCTATATTTGAAGTTTGTATGCTCAGTGCTCTTTTCATGATTGGTTTGTGAAAGTGGAAAGGTGAGAGTTAGAACACATGCACTTAGTCACTTCTAAGACCATTTAGTCAATAAACTTCTGTTGCAATGTATTCTATCATTCTTGTTTAATTAAAATAAATTGAAGAGAGAGATTAAGTTGGAGCATACTTGAGGACAAGTATGTTTTGAGTTTGGGGTGTAATGCAACCCTATTTAAGGGCTTCATCTGTGCCTTTTTGCATGATAATCACATCTAATCATAGTAGATTACAAGCTATTTCCTCAAATATGATTTTTTATGACAAATGCACTTATGTCTCCTTTTGTGTGTATTTCAGAGCACTTATACATGCATTGATGCATGGGAGAGAGATGAAGAACATCTTTTGGTTCTTACACCCCAAGAGTGGACCTATCTCTTCCCTGAGCTTCCCTTAGATGAACAAGAGCAATTGAAAGCAAAAGGAGTCTAGATGAAGAAGCTGAAAAGATATCAACACCAAGAAGCCCCAAAATGGTTGTGGCATATCACCATGGTTGTGGCGAATTAAGTTCCAAAAGTCATAGGGAAGTCACTGAAATTATACATGAATGACTGCGGCCATGGTCAACAAAATGGTCATGGTCACTTAAGACCCCATGACCATGGTCCTCAGAATGGTTGTGTCCAGCGCTGCCCAACTCGCCTGTGGTCAGTAAAATGACCATGGAAAATTATGCATGAAGACCCTAGAAATCAAGAGGGACTTGTCTCAATTTACATGTGAATGACCACAGTTGTGGCCATCAGCACAACCGTGGCCCTTGAAGGCCACCTTGCTGATGGTGAACACCACAACCGTGTTGAGATAAAGACAAGACGACCTTAGAGCAACCTCGCCTGTGGCTACCTCCTCCGACATGGCTGTGGTATCCCACACATCCATGGTACCCTCTACCCAACACGACCGTGGCACCCAGCCACGGTCGTGGCCACCATGCACACTTACACTTCAACTCTACTTTCCACCTCGGCCATTCCATTGCCCATGACTGTGCCATGCAACCCCCACCACGACCGTGGCACCTCCCCACAACTGTGGTGACCACCTAAACCTACCCATTTTCTCCATTTTTTCCCATTTGCCCCCCACTTACCCTAGTGCCTCCCCACCACCTATATATACATAGGTGGCAGCTACAACCTGAAGGTTAGCTTCCCTTAGCCTCTTCCTATCTACTCTAGATCTCCTTCATTAGCCTCTTCCTATCTACGCTAGAGCTCCTTCATCCCCTTCCTTGCATTTACTCCACTCACCTATCTCCCACTCCATATTCCACTCCATTTCTACCATACAAACCTAGTTTTCTAGGTTCCCTACCATAATCCCCCATATCTCCATGCTTTTCACCCCCTCAGAGGAGAAGCCACGCCTTATAGAAACTAGGAGGTGAAGAAGAAGAAGTTACTCTAACCTCCATGGATTCCTACCCCATTCTTCTCATTTCTTTTCTCTTTTATATGAGCATGTCTAGGTAAGCCCCTAGTGGTGGGTTGTTTGGGGTTAAAATGTGACTTTGATACCATGTTGGGGGAAAATAACATGTATTGAAAATAATTTCATTCTATGATGATTGCCTCTTGCTTCTATCTCATTTCCCATTATCTTGTATGCGGTTTGTGCTTCTAAACATAAATTGTTGATTTTGTGATGCTTGATGACACTTAGATTCTAAGGGAAAATGGAATGTATGTGGAAATCTTAGGAATGGCTCCTAGGTCCAATTAGTGGATCCCTACCTAGCCCCCTTTGTTCCTACATACATCTCCCTTCTTCTACAAGTAGGTGTGAGATCTAAGTAGCTAGTGTGAGTGTGATTAGTGCAATTGCCTATAGTTTTCTAAAGGCCAGATGACAGGTAACATGAGGTAAAACACTCTCATCTCTACTCCCATTCCTATCCTTGGCTCTTAATTGACCTAATATCACTTACCCTAGAAATCTAGACTTGTAAAGTCCTATTACAATTAAACCTAGCACTAGTTCTCCAACTAGTAGTATAGGGTATATTCTAATAGCACGTGCCTTGTTGTTTGGTTAGGTAATCTAGATTGAAATATGAGAATTGCATGCTATGTTGACCTTCCCCCAACTAATATCAAGTTTCATTTCCAAATGGCCCACCTACCCATCTTATTGCTTAAAATCCACCCTTGCCTTCTTAGCTTGTTAATGCTAGCTTAGTAATTGACTTTGTTAATTCTTAGCTAATTGTTCAGTTCTCGATGAGCGTTCTTGCTGAAGTAGTTACGGCTCCTTTGAGCTTGCTGGTGTTAATTTAGCTATCTACTGATAAATTAGGCTCTTTCTTATCTTATTTTTAGCTTGCATCTTAGTTGATAGCTTGCATTGCTAGTGTAATGTAAATTCTTTCTTTATCCTAGTAGTTTGTCTTGCCTAGTTTATTAGCCTTAACTTGCTTAGAGTACTCTAGGGTTTTTCCTAATCTAGTTTCTTTCTTGTTGTTTCATGCTTGCAATTGTGGATTAATCAAACAAAACCAACTTTAAACCTTCAAACCTAAATCTCGACTTTAGGATCATAGCTAACATTAACCTAGCTCTAGCGCCCCCTCTATCCCTGAGGATCGACCCTAATCTTACCACTAGTCTATACTATAACACGACCCTGTAAGCTTGTGGGTATGTGTGATTAGTTGAGCCTGTGTGTTGGACTAGGTCCATGTATAAATTTTTAGAGATATGTGTGTTTTCCCTTAGGGTTGCTTCTAGTAACCTTTAGTTGGCTAGTGTGTGACCTTGAGAAGATCACACCAATGGCTTGTAGCCAATCATGTGAATGCATATACTCAATAGTATGACTCCAAGCTTTCACTAAGGAAAACCTATTTCACCATTCAACAAATGTTGACACTAAGATGGATCTCTGGCATTGCGAAAAACTACATGATTAGGTTCCACTTGATTAGTTAAGTCAATTAAGTGTCTTTTGATGGTAAGTCCATTTACTTATGGAAGGACCTATGGGTTAATGGAAACTATTTGTCGCTGGAAGGAGAAAGTGGTCTCAAACTGAGAAATGGTTTAGACTGCAACCAAAGGTTGAGTTGTTTGATTGAAAATGGAAAATGTCTCATCACGAAAAATAGAGGGGTCGAAAGGAATGAAGATTGGTTCACCCATGACACCGATGTTACTGTCGGATGAGATTGGGTGAAATTAGTAGCTGGGCCACCTCCGATGATTCGGGGTGCCGTGGCGGCTGATCCGAAGGACCCTTTTCTGAAGGAGGGAGACGAGCGACTGTGGATGAGATTCAAGGATTCCATTATGGACGAGATGGAGGACTATCACCTCTTCTCCGCCATCATGCAGATACTGGGTAAGAAATGCCATCCTCAGCAGCTGAAGGGATGGATGATTAGGCATTGGCGGCTGAAGGGTGAGCTTGAGCTTTTCACTTTGTATGGGGGCTTTTCCTTACAAGGTTTGCCAATGACACCGATCACAATGTTGTGATGATGAAGGGGTCGTGGTTCTTCGATGACCAACTAGTTCTAGTCCGTAAATGGATTCCACAATATAATACCCGCAGAGATGCCTTCACCACTACTCCCATCTGGGTCTCCCTCCTGGATGTGGGTAAGCATTGGATGGCACGAGCCATCACTGTGATTGTGCACACTGTTGGGGCTCCTCAAGCTATCGACAGAAGAACCAATGGGACGGCCTATGGATGTGCTCAATTTTGCATTGACATATCTGCTGATAAGAAGTCGCCGCCAGAGGTGATGGTGGAACTCCCTAATGGAGATGAATGGGAAGTCAAATTCAAGTATGAAGCAATGCCGGACAGGTGTAGCACCTGTAAGGTGTTCGGGCACAGCAATGGTCAGTGCCCAGGAGAAAGGAGTAAGAGCATCTTCAAGGCACCTCCAATCATCTCGGAGGCCCCCCGAGGCAGAACCAGAAGGCAAGGTAAGTCCAAACCACCGTTGGGGACAAGGAAGGACAAAGAAACAGTTGTTGAACAGATGACTGTTGTGGTGGTTGTCGATGATGCTGATACTACTAAGAATGCTCCTCCCAATGTGAACTATGTTGAAACCACTGTGGGTGTACCTGAGAGAGCCAAAGAGGGTGAGGTTCCTCATAGTGACACCCAAGCTAACAGTAGGCAAGGAAAAGAGATTGTTGTTGTGAAGGATGTCAACCCGTTCTCAGTGTTAAATCAGGTTGCTAATGATGACCCAGGTTCACAGGATAAAGAGCGCAGTAGTAGCCTGAGACAAACAAGGAACACATCCAAGAAGGGAAGGAAGAACGCCCGCCCTGAGAATGGGGGTGGGACAAGCAAGGATTTTTAATGTCTATACTCGCATGGAATGTGCGAGGGGCCTCTTTGGCGGGGATCCAAAGGGAGGTAAGGAAAGCAATCTATTCAACAGGGGTCACTCCGGTTGTATGCTTGGAAACCAGGATAAGAAGAATTGTTAAAGAGAGAGTAGAAACGGTGTTCCCTGAGGGCTGGGGTGCCATGTCCAACCTGGACCAGAGGGACGGTGGGCGTATCATTGTGGGATGGAGGAAGGATATATGGGATGTGAACGTGATTAATTCATCCGATCAAGTCATCACTGTATCCTGCTATAACCATGGAGGTGTGTCATTCATCATGAGTGCAGTTTATGGTGAAAGGCTTGAAGCGGACAAAACTAGTATGTGGAAGAGAATCACAGAGATGGCGCAACATGATATCCCATGGCTAGTCATTGGGGATTTCAACAACATTAGAAGAGCCGATGAGAAGGTTGGAGGTCGAAAGGTCCCTGAAAGGGTCTTGGCAGCCTTCAATAACATGGTGGATGAAGCTCAGCTGATTGAGCTCAATAAGGTTGGTGGTTTGACCACCTGGTCCAACAAACAAAGTGGTAACAGGATAGCCCGTTCCAATGATAAGGGGCTAGTTAATGAGCAATGGGTGAAAAAATGGCCCAATTCTTTCATCAAACTGGGGTCAGATCCTCTAAGCGATCACTCGTGGATGAGGATTGACTTGGTGGACAAACCAGTGATTAAGAGACCTTTCCGATTTCTTAACATGTGGTGTGAATGGCCTGGTTTCAAAGAGGTCATTGAGGAAAGCTGGAATATCAATGTAGTTGGGAATGATATGTTTGTTGCTTTGAAGAAACTTCAAAACACTAAGAAGGCATTCAAGAAGTGGAGTAAAGAGAAGATTAACTTGAAAAACCTGATCTATGAAGCCGAAATCAGGTACAACTCGGTTATGGATAAAAGTAGACATGACCCTCTGAACTCTGAGCTCATAAAAGAAGAAGTGGAAGCCGAGGACAGACTTCTGAAGTTGCAAAAAGTAGAGGAACTCTTCTATTGGCAAAGGAGAAGGATGGAGTGGGTGAGGGATGGTGACCGCAATACCAAGATTTACCACAGAGCAGTTAAGAAGAAAGAATTGAAGGAGTGCATACACGAGTTGGTGGATGAGCAGGGGAATGTAGTTAATGGGAGAGAAGACGTGGCCATCAATGCTATCAACTACTTCAATAGGCTATACAATAAATAGGGTAGAGTTTGTTCTTCCTTCTCTGACATCTTTCCGAACAAAAGAGTTGATGACCATATGAATTCTATGCTTGGAGCCTATGCTGATGATGATGAGATCAAACGCACGACATTCTCTATAGGGGCTTGCAAGGCCCCTAGACCTGATGGGATGAATGGAAGGTTTTTTTAGGTGATGTGGTATCTAATTAAATACGACATCAACAAAGCTATCAGATGGGTCCTAAATGGTCACAACATGGTTCGTGCTGTGAATCATTCCTTCATCAAACTTATTCCTAAAAGAAGTGTGCTTGAAAGCATTGCTGACTACAGACCTATTGTGTACTGTAATGTTTTATATAAAATCCTATCTAAGTTACTTGCAGGGCGGCTGAAGAACGTATTGCCTCATATCATCTCTAAGGAACAATCTGCATTTATTCAAGGCAGGAAGATTTCTGACAACACCCTTCTTGCCGTGGAGTTCCTCACGGGCTTCAAAATCGCCAACAGCAATGCTAAAGCTTGCCTCAAAGTTGACTTGACAAAGGCGTATGACTACATCAGATGGGATGCACTCTAGGCCATGATGAAAGTACTAGGATTCAGCGATGGATGGATCGAGGTGGTAAAACAGTGTGAACTTCCACTTCCTTCTTTGTCCTTATTAACGGAGGGTCGGTGGGGTTGTTTACTGTGACAAATGGAATAAGGCAGGGGGATCCCCTCTCCCCCATGTTATTCACTATTGTAATGGAGGGCCTCACTATCATGATGAATGAAGTTGAAGATAGAAGGAAGGTGAAGCCGTTCAAAGTTCAGAATACCAAAGTTATTTCCCACCTAATCTTCGTCGATGACATCATGCTTTTTACCTCCGGGCATGCCAACAATCTGAAAGAGGTGAAAAGGATTCTGAACAGGTTTGGGTACCTTACCGGACTCTACATTAGCACCATAAAATCAAGAATCTATTTGTTCAAGTCTTGCGATCCTAGGAGAGGAAGTCTCAGGGATGATGTGGGTCTAAAAATCAGTCAGTTACCTTCCAGGTACCTAGGCGCTCCTTTTGCTGGGGGTAAAGGCTCTTCGGTGGACTTTGTGCAATGTCTGGACATGTTAAGGAGTAAAATTGATGGCTGGTTTGCTCTTAGGCTGTCTATGGCAGGGCAGATCCTTCTCACTAGGTCGGTGCTTCAGGCTATGATCAGATACTGGTGCGAGGTGTGTGACATCCCACATCCTACTACTGAGAACATGAGGAAGCTCTTGGCTAGTTTCGTTTGGGTAGGAAGTAGCCATGACGTGGCCTAGGACACCATTGTGAAGCCTTACTACAAAGGTGGCCTCAATCTGATCAACCCCTTGACCATGGTCACAGAGAGCTATGGGAGAAGGGCTGACAGGTTCCTAAGAGGAGGTGATAATATATGGACTCAGTGGATGATAAAAAGGTATGGTAATCTGAATTGTGGTTTTGACGGCAAATCATCGAGGGTATGGAGGAATATGTGCAGGAGATGGGAGAACATACAGAACGACTACTGTGTTGATGAAAATGGTATTTCTTCTCTGGTCAGACCGAGGATGACACCATGGATCAATAGAGACGGTGGTGCTGATGTGTTATGGGCCAAGCTCCTGTGGAACAAATGCCACATTCCTAAGTGGAGCACAATAACCTATAAGGCTCTCCTATGTAGGTTACCTACTACTGATAGGCTTGCTGGATGGGGTATATAGGTAGAGAAGAAATGCATACTTTGCAAGAGGGAGGATGAAAGCCATAGCCAAATGTTTGGGACATGTAATTTCTTCAGAAGAATTTGGGCGATTATCACACTCAGATGCGGGTGGGGACAAGTTTTTGATGATAGCATCATTGGGTTGATATCCAAGTTGATGGGTATACTCACTGGTAAACATGAGCGGGCTATAGGTAGTTTATGCCTGACAAGTGTTTGCTATAATGTCTGGGAGGAGAGGAACAACAGAATAGTAGTAAATTTTATAGAGAAGAAGAGATTGTGGAGAAGGTGGATTGTACACTTTCATGATCCCTCAAATGTAGAAAGGGCCTTACTTCATGTCTATATGAGCATGCCAATAGATACTGGGGTTTTTGTAGATAACAACCCTCTGTATATGTTGTTGTAGTTCGATCATGTTCTACATGTTCCGTTGGCAATATATTTACCTATTTCCAAAAACAAAGTTACAACATATAAAGTCATAAGAAACTATACAAGCATGAGGGCATAGAACAGCTCCAAAAGATATAAATGTATATGGTGTGAACTTGTCACACTATCACCACATGATGTTAGTATCACTGTCATTCACCACATCATCAATACCAAAGTCACATGCTATGGGATATCAATCCCTCAACACATAATTCATGTATCACAGTGTTTTAGCATGCCTCTTAAGTCTCATTCAACTTGTATCATGTTTCATCATCAAAGCATATACTAGGTATGATTATCAACCTCATAGAACTTGCATGGTTAGAAGTTCATAAACAAGAGAGATAACCACACAACATCATAACCATTACATGAGATAGGAAAAAGCAAGTCGCATTGCAGATTATTAGGGTTAGGATTTCTTCTTTTCTGAATAGGGTTTACAAAGCTAGGTCCAACCATCAATCTTATATTTGCTTCCTCCCATCATCTTGGAGTATATTAAGGTTAAGGATCATCATTATAGTTGATTAGATGTTATTATAAATAGCATTATACATGACCTATTCATCACACATACAAGGGTATCATTGATCATCCAAGCATACCCCTTCAACCACCACCATCATCATCATGTGTTGACCACATTGCAACTAGGTCAAGATCACCCAACCTGGTCCACGTCATGACCGCAACACCTATGGCGTCGGGACCCCTCATAAAAATAGGTTGTAACCCCTTCCATCTAGACCATGTTGCGCCCCCGACATCTAGGGTTAGGGTTCTAACCTTCCAACAACATCTAAACTTAGAAGTGCCTTGACCTCAAGGCTGTCTTGACCACCATCCAACCACTAGGTCACGACCACACCACCTAGGGCTAGAGTTCCAACCACTCCCAACTGTCACGACCTAGGGATGTCTCGACCTCAACCTAGCAACATGTTGCAACCCAAAAGATACTATGTCACAACCTCAACATATATGGTGTTTAGACCATGACACCTATGGGATGACATCTTGGTTTCAAAATAGAACCAAGACCAAGGAGAAAACCAAGGTCACCATGAAGGAAGGGCTCAAGCAAACGATCATCAACAACCCTAAGTATGGGTCAAGAACCCACCAAGAAAGAACCTCGTCTAAGGAAGAGGAAACCATGATCAAGGTATCTAAAATAGAACCTAATCTCCCTAAAACACCTAGGGACACATATATCATGCATGAGAGAAAGACAGAGGTCAAAGTGTAGGGAAGAACCTCTCACATATCAACCATAAAAAATGAGTGCAAGTAGATTAGGGTGTCAGATTTCCACCAAACCAAACAAGATATCACCACCAATCAAGTATCGGAGATTATCACTATCTACTAGCATGATAGGGAAAAATTTAGAGAGAGAATATGGTAACGTGCAAAAATAAAGAGTGACAAAATAGAGTAGGTTAAGTGTTACATAACCCGCCTTAAGAAGATGGATTCCAAGCTCCAAGATCAAGAGCTCCAAGCACACAATCCAAGGGTTAAAGAAAATCCACCAAAAGCTCCAATCTCGGCTACAAGAGCACCTAAAGAAGGAGAAGTCACCAAGGTCAAAGATCATCCAAGAAAAGAGAAACGAAAGCTCTTAGGCCAAGCCAAAAGAAAGAAGGGGGAAAAGAGAGAAGAAACTCCCTCTCACTTGGGTGGCGTGTTGTCAAAACATGGCCTATTATCTTTGTGATGAGGAGCTTACTCTCAATAATGACCACTATGTCAAAACATGGTCTAAGATCGAGAAGAAGGAAGAATATGGAGGTAAGAGATAAAAAGAAACATCATTAGGGAAGATAAACACTTACCAAGGGTTGAAGATGAGCTTGCATCACCACAAACACCACATTCAAGAGGAGATTGATCACCAAAGCTCCAAGGTCAGATCTCCTTGCTCTACCAAGCTCCAAGAACAAGAAAAGGAAAAGGAAAAAGATGGAGGGTCGAAAGGGTTACAAGCAAGGAGATATAAGGGGTTATATAGGTGGGAGAAGAGAGAGATAATGCAAGGTATGATCTGTCAACACTCCAAGGTACCAAAGGGACACTTGTCCACACAAAAGACTAGCATGCACCCACATGCAACCACCTTAACCATGCATGCAAGACATGGTGATACACTCTAGGTTGGATCTCAACCACTTAGGTCATCAAACCCCCATATTGTGACCACAACACACCAAGGGACCGTCCATGGTCGCGACATACCACCAAGGACCACTAAGTCATGACACAAGGTCACCATAAAACCTAGGTCGAGACACTCTTCACAAGAGCATCAATCTCGACCCAAGACCATCTTGGTCACAACAACCACACCTAGGGGAGGTGACTCGACTGTGACACCCTCCAACCAAGCCTTAGATCGCAACCTAGGTTGAGACAAACCAACAAGGGTCACTAGGTCAAGGCACACCAACCCTAGAAAACCATAATCACCACTAAGGGTGACACCACTCAACCAAGGGTCAAACAAGGTGCTCCAAAGCACCACACTCTCTCTCATGAAATCAAGAGAGATAAGGAACACTCTAGAGGTGAAAATTGCACATTAACCCCCTATTTTTGGTAAATTACAATTTGCACCAAAACTAGTACATAAAGAACAAACATCATCCAAATAGGCTCAAACTTGAAACTTAAGTTCTCCACAAGACCTAATTACATATCCAGAGACTAGAGTAAGGTTCTAAGCACATGATTATGGTAAGTGTAGGAGGCATGCCCGAAGGGCAGTGACAATAGTTCCAGGTGCCTAATTACAATTCAGATATTCATTGAGATCTGCAGGGTGGCGGGGACTTCGACGTAGGGGTGCTAGGCTTTGGCCCCCTTCTCCATCAATGGAATACTAGGAAATTGGGGTTTTATTTCATTTAGAAAATCTTGATCTTCATAGGGAAAACATGGTTACCCCAAAACTCAGTTCAGACGTCTTACACATGGTATGGTTCACTGTATAAGTAATTTCACCATATTCTGAAAGTTGTCACATATGCACTCATAGTTTGGACAATTCTCTTTGTGCTTCTTTAACTAAACACATAAGTTATAACTTTGATGTTCTGCATCAACATGCAACCTAGACATTTCTTTTTTTCATTACAGAATATTACATTTGGCTTCCAATTTTCTAGTAGAGATGAAACTAGTACTGAGGTCAAATTCTCTTTCAGAATATGGAAATTGTATTCACTTTGCTTAGTCCTAGAAAAATGTGTCTCCTTTCTCGTCAAGCTGGTTTGAGCCATGGAAATAACACAATAAGTATTGAATAAATCACCTATAATAACCTACCTGAGAAAACTATAAACCTCGATAGGCATCTTCGATTGTTTCAATTGAAGTATATATTTGGTTTTTGTGGGTCTACATAAATTTATTGAACAGATATGAGATGGCATATAAAAGCAAATTCTAATAACAAGAACTTTCAGTTACTAAACTTTGTGTATAACCCATGTTGGTGTAGTGTTTTAATGCTAGTTGTAAGTGAATTTCATATTGTTCCATGTCCATGGAGTACATAAGGACATCATACATGAATACCATATAGAATGATTTAGAAATTGATGGAACAATTTGTTCATCTAGTCCATGAAGTTTGTAGGTTCATTGGTTAGTCCAAGTGACATAACAAATAATTCTAAATGATGTTAGTGAGTAAAACAATTATGTTTGGATCATCTTTAGTTTCAATTCTCAATTGATTGAGCTTGATTGCAAATCCAAAGTTGAAACGATAGTCACTCTTCTGTGTTCACCAATAAAATCATAAATCCAAGGCAAGAATTATTTGTTCTTAATAGTAAATTTATTAAGATGCACATATCAGGCGCATAATTACATTTTTTTATATTTCCTTTTCCCCAATGTGATGTATTTGGATTTGTTAATCCCTTATCTCAAAAATCGTGCATTTTCTTCTTTAGCTCCCTATGTTCTATTGGTGCCATCCGATATGGTGGTATGGATATTGGTAAGGATAGGTGCAACATTAATGTAAGTCAACATTCCTTAATGGTGGTAAATCTAGCAGATATTTATAATATACATTAGCGAACTCTCAAATTATGGGTTCCTTGTTGGAGTTTTCTTCCTTAAATTTGGGTACATGTTCTAAGAGCCCATGACATCCTTTTCTTAGCATCCTAGTTGTTGTCATCAAGAATAGCATACATGTGCGTAACACCCTACAATTTCCTATAAATATCCACATTAGAGATTACATACATGTGGGTAATATCCTTAAACAGTGCATGATCCAAAAAATTAAATTGGGGTGAGGCCATGGCATAATAGAATAAAAGACCATGTTTCATCCACAACATTGATAATATATATTATAGAAATTCATTACAATAGAATTGCACAACTACAAATTAAGAATTTTAGAATAATATTAAAAGGATGACACACACACACAAATAGTATTAAAAGGTCAAAAATAACCTTGATTAGGCTTCGTATGTACATGTACCATTTCTTGAACAAACCTAGGTATATGATATTGGCACCTATGATATTGTTGGACTTGTCTCTTTCCCATAAGCTAAGTGGCGTAGATAAAAGAACATTGTCCTTATATGTGATTTATAGGGTTTATAAAGCAAGAAGTAGCAATACAAATTAAATACTTTGTTTTTATTCTAAGAAATATTTTCTAAGAATAATATTGACAACGGCTATACTCCTATTTGATGCACGTAATTACTCTAATGTCTATAACTTTTCATTACCATGTTCTATTAGGAAAGGAAGACATTAACAACCCTATCTACTTTTCAATAGGTACGTTGATTGTATTAAATATATTGGAGTGTATTTTTCTTTTCATTTCGAAGAGTATATCTCACTTTATCTACCCACCTCACTAGTGTCACTGCTCTCTCTTAGTCATTTATGTTTCATAGACTACCTAGCCTCTCTCTCTCCCTCCCTGTTATTTATACTCCCTCAATCTAACTTCGTCACTCCCTAGTCTCTTTCTCTCTCCCTTCATAATTTAGTGTAGTTTCTCACATCTCGAGTTTGTTCCCTCTCAAGATATTTTATTCTATAACTCTCATTTACCAGGCTGCAATCAGGTACCCACACCAATTAGTATTAGGAAAGCAGTTTATTGGGTGAGGCCAGCACGTACATAATTGGTGAGGTGACAAGAACTTATCTTGTTAAAGCAGCGGTAACGTCTAGCATGGGTGAGGCCGCGGTCTCACCTGGACCAACTATGGGTCTGCCGCTGTCCTAGAATCTCCTTTAGTGAATAAATGACGTCTAACCTTTTCTTTTTATAAGCCATTCATGCTCATGATTACGTAAAATCTTGGTAACTTAGGTAGTAAAAAATCCACTTGAATCCTACAACTTTCTTGCAAAAGCACACATATAGGGCATGACTCTCTTAGGATAACATGTACCATTATTGGACAAATAGGAAACAAGTGAATAGGATCATAATTAAATGACTTTTCAATGTCACAACCCTAGTCACAAAAGAGTATGCATACTCAGATCTATCAAATAAATAATAAGAGTAATGACATTTATGATTAACTGCACCTGATTGGTCACTACTTGGGGGAGATTTGGCTCCTTCTTTTTTATTCATGGTATACACCCTCCATCTTGTGTTAATTTCCCACAACCACTACTTATACCAGTCTATGACATGGCTCCTTTGTACCTTAGTCTACATGGGACACTACCCCAATTTACTTCTCTAAATTGGATATTTTGATAATTGACATTGCCTTATTAGTCGATGTCCATGTGATTGTGATTGCATCTTCTAAGGACAATCTTTAGAGTAGTGTCTTGATTGTCCACAAGTGTAACATGTCATAGTATTGTGACCCAACACTTCCCTTAATTGCTTCATATGCAATTGGTACACTCTGGAGGTGTTAGGGCATAACTAGGTTTTTCTCCTCTAAAAACTTATCAAAGTTAAAGAACTAGCATTTGTAACTCAATGAGGTTCATATCCTCTTCAACTAACTTCATTGCTTATTCCTTTGTCCATTATATGTTGTGATTTTCATGGCACACTAAATGAAGAAGAGACCCTTGTAACATGATATGATGGAGGTCTATCTATCCTTGGATGGGTACTAGGACCATGTTTAGATAAATCATTTCATGGTCACTTCTATGATTCAACCTTGTTCCTGGACAAACTAACCCTTTCAACTCATCTAGAAACATCAAAAAAAAGCATGGAAATTTGTGAGATATGACCACTTTCTCCTACATCTTAGGATTTATTTCTTCCTTGAATATTCTCATCTTGTTGAAATTTTCATACCAAGTTGTGAATGGAATCTTATAAGATCAAGGAACAAGCATTGATACTCAATGTGTTATGTTTTTCATTGTTCGATTGTCTCAAGATAACACATCTTGTCATGTACATTTGTATTAGGGAGTATCACAAAACAAACTTTCTCTTGGACTCATCCTAGGTGGTGGTCAGTCATACTTCTTAGTCTTCTCTAGCATGCACCAATTACTGACACTCTCTTTAAAATGATAAACTACATGATCAACCTTGTAGGATCACATTATCTAACATGGATATCTTCTTGGTTTTAAACTACCATGCATCTACTTCGTCTAGATTATAAATACTAGAGAGTCAAAACCTCTAATATTTTTTAGCTTCTCATAATATCTTCATAGACGCCTCACTAAATTTAGTTGGCTTATTAGTGGTCTCATGCCACTAGACATCTAGGTGATGGCACTCATCATAACTTGAACATTAATTTACATATTAGGACTCATTTAGTGATTATATTTGGTAGATGAAGTGAAGGAGATATCGCTTCTTTTTCTTATTCATCTGGCATATACTCAATCCCTATGTTTGCTTTTATTCTCAATGCGGGAGGTGTAGAATGTGGTATAGTTTTGATATTGAACTTATGCTTGTGAAGTTATCATAGATCCACGAGGACCATGGTGTTGACTCTCAACCTATTGTTATCTAGTATGCACCATTTTCTGTAGATAATACATGCATATAATGACTTGTAGAACAACAATAGGACTCAAAACATGATATGTTCATGTACCAATCTAAACCTAATATCTAAATGCACGTTATCAGATGCCACTTATAATAATCAGCTAGTACATGACAATTAGTGGAATTCCCAAGGTGGTATGAGATGAACTCAAAGTATCATCCATGATAATCAACAGAACTAAAATATTAATGAAAGACACACTACACACAAGCAGTCCAAATTACCATTCCATATTTGATGCATAAGAAGTAATGCATATTCTGGTTGCATTAATTTTCATTAATCTGTCTACTATTGTAACATCCCAATTGTTGAGGCCTTAGATAGGATGATCTTAAAACCCATATCATCAAGGTGAACCTCCTTTTTTCGGGAGCCAATCACTAAGAACCCTATGGTTAAGCATGCTCAGCCTAGAGTAGTACTAGGATGAGTGACTGGTTGGGAAGTTTATCTCGACTTATGTGTGAGTGAGGACTAAGCATACAGTTAAAGATTATGGTGTTTTGTGGGGCCAATCTTCATTCTTGAAACTCTACTAGAGCCTTGGGCATTGGGGCCAGGCATTACAAATTTTATCATAGCCAAACCCCTTTAGTAGTTGGGGCCACATGGGCATGTGACATGCCAGTCTATAGTCGTGTGGTTTAGGCATGTTGTAAATGGCTATCCATGGTGATGTAGCACCCTTTTACTGATACCAATGATGGGGATTTGGGTCCACATGGGTCATTCTGGAACTATTCTAAAATAGGGAATGATTATGAGGCCTTATAATTAAACCTTGATGGGGACGTCAAGAGTCTAAGTGGGGGAGATTGTAGTGTCCCATGTCTTGAGGCCTTGAATAAAATTATCTTAAAAGGAATGATTGGACTACCCATATCACCAAGGTACACCTCCTTTTAAGGGAGCCCATCACTAAGAACTATATGGTTAAGCATGCTCAGCCCAAAGTAATGCTAAGATGTGTGACTAGTTGGGTAGTTTATCTCATCTTGTGCGTGAGTGAGAACAAAGCACACAGTTAGGGGCAGTGGTGATTTGTGGGGCCAACTGACATTCTTGAAACTCTAATAGAGGCTTGGGTGATGATCTCAAGCATTACAACTATTGTTCCATAAAACTTATACAAGACTACATTAAGTTACTTTGTACACACTTCAAGAAAACACCCACTTCAACAACAAAACCCCAAAACATTGCATGAAACATTGGTTCACCTAATTTTGAAGTCACTCAGATTTCCTACCATGCATAGGTGCAAAAGAATCATCTTCATGACCTAAAAGTTTTCTCAATGATTATAAGCTATTTCCTAAAGGATCATATAATACATAAAAACAAGTAAATATCGTCCAATCTTCATTTTTCTAACTAGGACATGTATATTAGAGTCAAACACTAAACAATATTACTTCTCAATTCTATCATGTTGTATGGCATTAAGAGAATTAAAATATGAAATGAAAGATTTGAATAGATGATTGTTGTGTAGTACTATAGACTTTTCCATTTTTAATTTATATTTGAGACCTACTTTGTGGCGAAGCATTCAAAACATATGTCATTAACTAAGCGGAAGAGATCACTAATAGTGGATTACTGAAAATCACTAAAAATTTAAACCTTTTGCAAAGAGATCCATACATAGGAAAACTCTTTTATCAAGAACCAATGTATTTCATTTACATCCTGGTTCATAAGCATATAGCATGTACTATCTCTTCTCGAGAATTATGTACAACAGTTGCTTTACCAGAATTATACATAAGCAACTCAAAATCTCAAGGCATCAAGCCAAGAACTCAGATCGATGAAAATTTTTTACTAACTACTAACTCCGAGGACCTGAGAGTACAGAGACGACACATAAGACTTCTATCTACAAGACACGACAGACAGTACACTCAACCTGAGTTGTCACTGTTGTCACTATTGTTGTTGATGTTCTTCCTCTGCAAGATATTCTTAGTCTCCTCTGTGCTTGTCTACCTAAAAAAATGTTGGATCCCACAGGGGTGAGACAATTGTAATTGCCCCAACGAGAGATATAACTCTCCGCCAAAAACATTATTATTGCAGTTTAATGATATAAAACTGGGAAGAGGATAATCAGTTTAATGCATTCTCATCTTTTAAAGTATTGCAACTATTTATGATAGAACAATAGATCATCTATTTTCTTAATAATGAATAGGAAGAACATGTATATCATTTATCCATCATATTATACCATCATGTCAAACTTCTCTTGTGATACTCATTATCTTGATATGTCACCCATGAGACATTCTTGTTTCAATCTATTGGCCTTAGCCAATCTGCAAAACAGATAAGGGATTACATCTACCATGTACTCATATATCATTAATAGATGCATTGGGTTATTACCAATCATGTGTCATCATTACATGCATTGGATTATTACCAATCATGTGTCATCATTACAGGCATTGGGTTATTACCAATCATGTGTCATCATTACAGGCATTGGGTTATTACCAATCATGTGTCATCATTACAGGCATTGGGTTATTACCAATCATGTGTCATCATTATAGGCATTAAGCCTCTGCCAGGTATTGGACTTTAACCAATCCTGATTACACTGCCAGGCATTCGACACTGCCAATCCTGATTACACAACCAGGCATTGGACTTTAACCAATCCTGATTACACAGCCAGGCATTGGACTTTAACCAATCCTGATTACACAGTCAGGCGTTGGACTTTAACCAATCCTGATTACACAACCAGGCATTGGACTTTAACCAATCCTGATTACACATCCAGGCATTGGACTTTAACCAATCTTGATTACACAACTAGGCATTGGACTTTAACCAATCCTGATTACATGCATTATACCTCTGTCAGGTATTGGACTTTAACCAAACCCGATTACACAGATTATGGAATAAAAATTCCTTTAACTCATCATTGATCATCTCATCCTTCTGTAGGATCTGAACCCTGAGGTTGGCCTTCATAGTTGTTCATATTCTTTATTAAATACAATTGTTCCTTTTATTAGGTATTATTATTATCATTTCTTACAGTAAGCTTTTATAATCATCTTGGTACCTCTCACTATGCCATACTTATTCTCATGGCTCATAAGGCCCATAAAACATCTTGGCACCTCTCACTAGGAAACATCTAACCATATGGATCACAAGGCCATTAAACATCTTGTCACCTCTCACTAGGCAACATCTAACCATATGGCTCACAAGGCCATTAAACATCTTGTCACCTCTCACTAGGCAACATCTAACCATATGGCTCACAAGGCCATTAAACATCTCGAGTATACAATCATGTTTATTACTCTTAACATTTATCATTAAATGATTATCAATACAAGGTATGAGTTCATTTCCCATCCTTCTCATGGTATGATTACATCATACTCATTGGTTTGGTTTAACCTCATTCTCAAGGTATATTAGCCTATGCTTATCAAAGTATATCAAACTCATTACATTTCATTGTAACAATTTACATAACACACTTCATGTGTTTCTTGTCCAAGTATATTGGATCTGAGGTGCATCAAGGTATATCAACCCTGGAATGCTAAATGTGATACCTATCATATCTTGATGTATCACTTTCCTCATCACTTCCAACTTTCTTGAGTTATCAGCTTATCTTGGATTAAGGTATTTCCCTTATCAATGTATTAGTCACCATTCCATTATTAGGATTAGGGTCTCCCATACCATCACCCTTTATTAGGGTTTAGGGTTTCACATACTATCATACTTCATTAGGGTTAGGATTTCACATACCATTTCCCTTCATTAGGGTTAGGATTTCACATACCATCTCCCTTCATTAGGGTTAGGATTTCACATACCATCTCCCTTCATTAGTGTTAGGATTGCATAGAGCATCACCCTTCATTAGGCTTTCACATCACATTGCCCATAATTAGGGTTCACTATTCATCCCAACTAGGGTTTCTCATGGCATCACCCTCAATTAGGATTTCTCATGGAATCAACCTCAATTAGGCTTTCTCATGGAATCACCTTTAATTAGGGTTTCTCAATTCATATCAATTGGAGATACTCATCCCATTACCTAAATCATGATTATAATTTATCGTAATATTGTCCAAGATTAAGGTTCCATATAGCATTACATAGCATCACCCTGGATTTGAGTTCTACATCATATCAATACATCAGGGTTTTACATCACATTACCCTAGATTAGGGTTTCATGCACTTTACCCTAAAATTAGGGTTTCGTATTCAACTATCCATAATTAGGATCTACTATTCATCCCTATTAGAGTTTCACTCTCCATTCCCATAATTGGGGTTTTACATTATGTTACCCTGAATTAGGGTTAGGGTTCATTAACCTTCTGGATTAGGGTTTCATGATCTCTTTACTAAGGATCATAACCTAATCACCACATGATTAATACTCATGTATGAATTCCTTTCTGTCATCCTTTCAACTTGATTAGGTTTACATCAACCCTTCAATCAAGTACATACATCTATGATTGACATAGTGTACTGAGTTATTGCTTACTTAGGCTTCAAGGATTAACTCATCTAAGGATTATCAATCACTTAGTATCTTAAAGGTACAACCCTAGTGATTATCTTTGAGATAGATCAGTAACAACCAAATGGTCATTTGATCTTTCATCAACTTGGGTTTACAATTGATTTAATCATATAGAATCATCCAAACGATCTTGATCATTGATGCTCCAAATAGTTTGAAAATGTTTGAATCCAAACGGTTCTGAGACCGTTTGACCCCAAACGGTTTCAAGACCGTTTGGACTCAAACGGTCTCAAGACCATTTGGGCCAAACTTCCCTTGAAACCAAAAGTTCAAAAGAGGTACTTCTTCAACTAAACTGATTAGGGTTTTGCATCAACAATTCCTTCATCAATTGGATCATTGAGGTCCATCAATGTATGATCCTTGGATCTTCAACCCTCAATTGCAACCATTAAACATCCAAACGGTTTTGGTTTGACTTTGTCCAAACGGTTTGAAACCATTTAAGGCTCCAAATGGTTTTGACCTAAATGTCTAAATGGTTTGAAACCATTTAAGGTTCCAATCGATTTTGACCTAAATGTCTAAACGGTTTGAAACTGTTTAAGGTTCCAATCGATTTTGAACTTACTTGACCAAACTGTCAACACCACCCAAACAGTCAACTCAAGATGTCTAAATGGTTTGAAAACATTTAAGGTTCCAAGCGGTCAACTATCCCATTCAGTCAACCATGCCCAAACTATTTCGGACCCATCCTCCAAATGGTTTGCAAACCGTTTGGTCACCAAACGGTTCGTCAAAACCGATTGGGCCAAAATTCATGAAACCGTTTGCAATTAAATTATGTTGAGATGTGTGCTTAGGATGATTTCATCATCATCAAGCTTCAACCCCTAGAAATCTACTACCATTTCCATGGTAGTTTCATCAATTATTCAAAGGAGTTGCAAGAAGAAAAATTGAACATAATAGATTGAGAAATTGAATTCAATAATAATGAATAAGGGTTCAAGTTATAAAACCTGCCTCTAATTGAGCTTCAAAGCTTCAACCTCCACGTCTTTAATGGTGAAAGCAACACCTTCAACCATCCCAAGCTCTTCCTCAAGCTTTGAGTGAAAAGGATTGGCTAGAAAGGAAGATTGATAGAAGGAAAGAAGAAATCCATCATTTATTTCCGATTTCCACCATGGAATCATGGTTGAAAGTGATCAAGAAGCTTAAATACAGGTTGGAACTCGTCCTCCTATTGCTCCTTAGCCCCCTTGGTCGTTTTGCAAGCAAGGAGTGAAAGTGGAATCGAAATTCCCCTTTCAAGCTATGGATAAACGAGCTTATATGCATTTTTATTAAAATTCATTTTAAGAGAGAGAAAGTAGGAAATAACTACTCCATTTCCTTGCCAATTGCCATCTCCTCTTCCTTGGATACAAGGCTATCTTCCTTGCCTTATATTACTCTAAATTATCCACGAATTAAAGGAAACCAAATTAAGCACCTTAACCCTTATAATAATAATATCATAAAGTTAGTGGATAATTCTTTTTCTTTTAATAATGTGAGTGAGTTATCCACTTCCTTTAGATATTTTCATGCCTTTTCAAGGCACATGGTCGTAAATTATTTTAAAAAATCATCCCTCACCTTTTGGTTGAAGGGCTCTTCAATTAATATATTTATTTTTTTGCATTAAATTGAAGTAAAGCTCCAATTATGCTTAAATCTTGATTATTTTAATATCAAGATTCTCTCTCCTTCAAAGTGAAACAAATGAGATTCCCCTCTCATTTTATTTTCTCTACATGATGCCAAGAAACATTAGGGACTATTTTGAAGTGGTAATTTGCATATTGAACCCTGAGTTTTGGGTAAATTACACATTACACCAAAACTAGGTTTTAATGCACAAACATTGCTCAACAAGCTCTTTCTTGTTATTTAGGCTACCACAAGCCATACCACTACATAATTTTCATCATTATGATGCTTCAACATTTGAGGAACATCTTATCATGCAACATTTTCAAGTTAACCCCTCAACTTGGGTAATTTGCACTTTAGTCCAAAACTAGCAAAACAATGTTTCAACATTATTCGAAAAGGACTAAAATTAAAACATAAGTTCCTCTTGAACCTTAATTACTTTTCAAGAAATAAGAGCAAGCATATAATTAACTTTATTAAGCAAAACATCTAGGGTTAAGGCATAACCCAGGTCAGGGATGTTACATACTTGGATTGCACCAACCAAGAAAAAGTATCCATGATGGGATCACATGCACGAATTATCATCCATGCCTTAGGGACTAGATGGCATATCTAAGACAACTAACTCTGACCAAGTCTGTCATACATCTAGGTAAGAGTCTCTACAACATCTACCTTCACGTTGACATAACTTGGTACAAAGATGACTAATTTCTTTCTCATGTCACATATCACATCATGCTTTATCCTCATTTAACAATTTTTTATAGATGTCTCTTCTCCTAATTGTTTTCTTACTTAATCACATCAAGGGAGATGGGGATTCACTCCCCCATGTTTTCATCCCCATAACTATATGCATACCAATCCTCACAATTTATTCCAATCCAAGACTTATGTTCATGGATACAATGCACTTTAAGGAATACCATTGTCCCTTCCAACATGGATCTTGGGGATGGTTCATGGTGTATGGGGCATCCAAGTAGGTTAACATAGGTTTTTTCTTATTATATTATGTATCGTACTCGTATTAAAGTATTTCAAACATTTGTATTTATCATATCATATGATTCATTTCGATCATTATTTGTAGAATACCCTAAAATTTTATCGTACTACGTTAAGGTACATGAAAGGAAACATCATCTAATGCATAACTGATAACAATAAAAGATCTAATATGAATATTATATACATACTATTCTATAAATGTTCCCTTTTACTATCATAATGGATTTCCTCTATAATGAAACTCTCTTGCAATTCCATAAATTTGCATCATTTTTGTGGCGACACATCCCGCTATCACACACACAACAAGGTGCCACGTGAAAAAGTGCGGAAAACACCATAAACCACCTCTTATCAAAAACACAGGTTAATTAAAACCGATTTCATAAAGCAGATAAACTAAGAAACTATTACATTCAGATCCTCATCCTGCAAGAAAACAAGTTATATAAACATTTACAAGTCTTGATACGTGTTCACAGCTTAGAAGATCAGTTGTCTTGTCATCACATGAGTTCATCACCTGTTTATATATACATAACGGCCCACATCCGGCTAGAAGTAGGGTATACAATGCTTCAGCAGCTATATATTGTAAAACAACATCAAAATGCCTCCGAGGACCTGAGAGTACAGGTATGACTCTAAGACTCTACTACAAAACAAACAAAACAACAACATATCCATCTCTTGCCTTCTACTGCTCGTCTTGCTGCTCGGTCGCAACCCCGCGACCACCACCACATCTAGCACAAACACCTAAAAATGTTGTAAACCAACGGGGTGAGACACACAGTCCCAGCGAGAAACATAACTCCCCGTCAAAACTATAAAACCTCAGGAAGATTGAAGCAACAACAGTAGATAATTGATAAAGTGTAGAATAAGAGCAATCTATATAGTAAGGTTGTTATTACCATCGAGCTTACCAGGATGTACGGAAGGCATATAACCAAGTATTTCTTTATGGAACATGATTGACAAGATAATATTTATAAGATCTTACCGCGTAACATAAGGGACGTATAAGTAACTGCAATGTATAACAAGATCAACTACACAAGCAAGGCCTCAATCAATGTTCTGTATTTTGTCTCAGGCAATAAATACTATTCAGCTAGATTACATGTTTTTATTATGCCCTGAGGAAGTGAACCGTACTGCTTAAATCCAACCTTCGATTGCAAAACCCAAGACGGTGCCATACAAGGTCAATGGAAGAGCCGGACTCCATGACCTCCCACCTTGTGGTCAGTGCACGAGTGCAACACAAGCAGGACCGCAGTCTCATGCTTAAGTGGCCTCAGCCATAGGGTCAGGCTACCCTCTGCCTAGCCCGCCTTGGTACAGGTATCGGCGCTAGTGAAACTTGAGCCACGGGCATGGTCACCGTGATTTGATCCATGAATGCATTCATGCTCCCATATCACACATCCTGAGCCATGGGCATGTTCACCATGCTCTTAACATATCGAGCTATGGGCCTGAAACCACACTTTGGAGTCTACAACCGAAGTTGCACTCTTACCTCCTCATTTTCATCTAGGAGAAACCACACATATTCAATAATATGCGCTTCCAGGTTAACCCGCAGGAGAACCTGTTTCACCATCACCATCTCCTGACGATGATGGACCTATGGCCAGGGCAACTACATGAGAGATTCATCTGTAATTAGTTAATGTATTTTAAGTGGATTGTTTGGGAAATCAAGTTGTATTAAGCAACCAAATATAAAACATGAACAACATTAGATTCCTTACATTGATGTTATATTTCTACTGCTATTTCCATTGCCCTCAACAATCATCACATTGCCATGGGATATAAATCCCTCACATCATCTCTTAATGCTACTACCTCTCAAGACATTCTCATCATCTATTATCATCACAGAGAATCATAGTACCAGATCTCAACATCATAGGATAACACCTCAACTTAGGCACTTTAGCCAACTCAGGTCCTCAGACCCAAACACATCATATTGGTGGTGCAAGTTATCTCATCAACAAGAGTGATCATCAATGCAGTGTTATTCAAACATATATACCTCATAGCCCTTTACCTGGCTATGAATCCGCATGAAACACCAGCATGGTTAGTATACACAATCATAGAGATAACTGAAGCCATCATAGATTAATAGAATGATCGTACTGACAATATAAGTCAACATTGATGATTTCATGCTTTATCATTCATGCCTCATACCAGTGACAATAGACATGGGTCACATCATCATGTGAAGAAACTCATATACTCCCAAACTTATCATTATATATACATGATTCAAGATGATCATAAACACATGTAATATCATGTTAATAGAGTTCGGATATGTCATGTTTTCATAGGTGCGTTCTACTATATCAACCACCTTACTATTATCAAAATATGTCAAAGGTTCACAAACCATAAACCATAAATCTTATCAATAATAAAGTGTTTGTATAATAGAGAACTGTGGTGACTGTCTCGTGAAAACAAGATTAACTTAATGCGGAAGCGAATTATTTGCAGCGGATTACTGAAAATCACTGAAAATTAAATCTTTTTGCAAAGAGATCCTCACATAGGAAATCTTTTCCAGCAAGAATCATTGCATAACATTTACATTCTGGTTCAAATGTACATAACATGTACCATCTCTTTTCAGAGATTACATCATCAACTGTCTTATAAACATTATATACAGACAATATACAAATCTCGAGGCATCAAGCCAAAACCTCAGATTGATTCATAAAACACTGACTAAAAACCCTAAGGACCTGAGAGTACAGAGACGACACATAGGACTTTCTAACTACATAACTTGATAGGAAGTATCTCCACCTGAGATATCACTACTGTCCAAGTTGTTACTTTCCTTTTCCTGCTAAAGAGTATCTGCCTCTTTATCCACGTCCTCCTAAAAATGTTGGATCCCACGGGGGTGAGACAATTGTAAATTGCCCCAGCGGGAGATATAACTCTCCGCCAAAACATTATTATTGCAGTTTAAAGATATGAAACTAAGCAGAGGATAAGCAGTTTAAAGCATTCTCAACTTTGAAAGCATTGCAACTATTTATGATAGAGAAATATATCATCTATTCTTTTAATAAGGAATAGGAATGACATGTATATCATTTATCTATCATATTGTACCACCATATCGAATCTATCTTGTAACACTCATTAACTTGACATGTCACCCATGAAACATTCTTGTTTCAATCTGTTGACCTTAGCCAATCTGCTAAACAGATAAGGAATTACATCTACCATGTACTCATATATCATTAATACAGGCATTGGGTTATTACCAATCATGTGTCATCATTACAGGCATTGAGCCTCTGCCAGGTATTGGACTCTTCCAAACCTGATCACACCGCCTGGCATTGGACTTTAACCAACCCTGATTACATGCATTACACCTATTCCAGGTATTGGATTTCTCCAAACCTGATTACATTGCCAGGCATTGGACTCTAACCAATCCTGATTTCACAGCCAGGCATTGGACTTTAACCAACCCTGATTTCACAGCCAGGCATTGGACTTTAACCAACCCTGATTTCACAGCCAGGCATTGGACTTTAACCAACCCTGATTTCACAGCTAGGCATTGGACTTTAACCAACCCTGATTTCACAGCCAGGCATTGGACTTTAACCAACCCTGATTTCAGGCATTACACCTCTGCCAGGTATTGGATTTCTCCAAACCTGATTACACTGCCAGGCATTGGTCCGTAACCAATCCTGGTTACATGGATCCTGGGATATTCATCCCTATAATTCATCATTGATTATCACATCCTTCTCTAGGCTTTGAGCCCTGAGGTTAGCCTTCATAGCTTTTCACATTCTTTATTTAATACAATGGTTCCTTTTATTATGTTTATTAAAACATTAACTTTTCTTACAAGAACTTTTATAATCATCTTAGTACCTCTCATTATGCCACAATTATTCTCATGGCTCATAAGGCCCATGAAACATCTGGTCACCTCTTAATAGGCAACATATAACCATTTGGCTCACTAGGCCATTAAAACATCTTATCACCTCTCACTAGGTAACAATTAACCTTATGGCTCTCCAGGCCATTAAAAACATCTTATCACCTATCACTAGGCAACATCTAATCATATGGCTCATAGGGCCATTCAACATCTTGTCACCTATCACTAGGCAACATCTAATCATATGGCTCACAGGGCCATTCAACATCTTGTCACCTATCACTAGGCAACATCTAATCATTTTATCTCTTGTAATATAATAGCAACACCACTATTCCCTTAATAGGGTTAGGGTTTACTATTCACATCACTTTGGGGTTTATCATGTCCCATTACCCAATTTAGGGTTAGGGTTTCCCATCTCACATTAGGATTTCATAGTTATCAAAGTATATCAACTTTGAGATGCTAACAGTGAAGTCTTTCATATCTTGATGTATCACTTACCTCATTACTTCCAACCTTCTTAAGTTATTAGCTTATCTTGGATTAAGGTATTTCCCATCTTAATCCTTTCATCCACTAACCTATCACTCTTACCATGAAGTGCATAGGTTATACATAAGAATGGTCCACTTATCTTTAATGATATGGACTTATCTCAGGATAAGGCATTGCTTACAATAAGCTTGCCTATAATTAATCATTTATGATATTTCGCCCTTATAAGTATTTACCCAATATTTTATTTATTAGGGTTATGGGTTGTCATCATGTTATCCAAGATCAAGGCTTCATGTATTATAACTCCAATTATAGTTTCACATACCTTTACCCTTTATTATGGCTTTGGGATTTCACATGCTATCATACTTCATCAGAGTTAGGATTGCATGTAGCATCACCCTCCATTAGGCTTTCACATCTCATTGCCTATAGTTAATGTTTACTATTCATCCCAACTAGGGATTTCTCATGGCATCACCCTCAATTAGGGTTTCTCATTGAATCAAATTCAATTAGGGATTCACATTGAATCAGCCTCAATTAGGGATTCACATGGAATCAACCTCAACTAGGGTTTCTCATGGAATCACCCTCAACTAGGGTTTCTCATGGAATCAACTTCAATTAGGGATTCACATTGAATCAACCTCAATTAGGGATTCACATGGAATCAACCTCAACTAGGGTTTCTCATGGAATCACCCTCAACTAGGGTTTCTCATGGAATCAACTTCAATTAGGGATTCACATTGAATCAACCTCAATTAGGGATTCACATGGAATCAACCTCAACTAGGGTTTCTCATGGAATCACCCTCAACTAGGGTTTCTCATGGAATCAATCATCAATTGGACCTATCCTCAAACTTCAATTGAGTTAAATAGGTCAACCTTCAACTGATTTGACTCTCAATTGACCCTCAATTGACCCTCAATTAGGGTTTGAATCAATTGAATTAGGGTTTGGGATCGATGATCCTTCAACACTAATCAATGCAAGATTAGTCACTTTGAAACTATTGAACCATCATCCAAAATGAACATGACCTGACCCCAAACGGTCTTGAGGTCGTTTGGGTGACCACCAAACGGTCTTGAGACCGTTTTCCCATCACATCATCAAAATCCAAGTCAACCAATTAAGGTTTGGATCATTGGATTGATCACCAAATCAGCATTTGATTGCAAATCAACTTGGTACCTTTAGACCTTCAAACACCTATCCATACTCAACCCTAGACCTCCAAATGGTCTTGGGTGACCACCAAACGGTTTTGAAACCATTTGGATGAGCTCCAAACGGTCTTTAAACCGTTTGGCTCATCCAACCTTTGGATTCTAGTGAAATTCCATTGGGGATTGGTCTATCGAGTTGATCAACAAATCAGCACTTAATTGCAATATGATTTGGTACCTTTGGACCTTCAATTGGTCAACTATACTTAACCCCAGACCTCCAAACGGTCTTGGGTGATCCCCAAACGGTCTTGAAACCGTTTGGGTGATCCACAAACGGTTTTGAAACCGTTTGGGCCAATCAACCCAAAACATCATCTCAATCACTTGCAAAATCAGCACTTAGCCGATTAGGGTTCATACCACATCTTTGGATCTTCAAACACATATCCATACTTGACCCTAGACCTCCAAACAGTCTTTGGTGACCCCCAAACGGTTTTGAAACCGTTTGGGTGATCCCCAAATGGTTTTGAAACCGTTTGGGCTAATCAACCCAAAATCTCAAATCAACTCATTGGAATTTCAGCACTAATTCCAATTAGGGTTTGCCTAATTGATTAGCCTTCAACTCATGATTCATTGGGAATTAACCCCTCAATTTTGGTGAGTTATTAACCAACATAATTAGGATCAGGAATCTCAAACGGTCAACCCTTGGTCAACGCTCTCAAATGGTTATGAAACCGTTTTCCCAAAACGTCGAATTAATCAAGCTGAAAAATCAGCACTTAATCCAATTAGGTTTCCCTAATTGATTAGCCTTCAACTCATGATTCATTTGGAATTAATCCATAAAATTTTGTGAGTTATTAACCAACATAATTATGAACAGGAATCTCAAACGGTCAACCCTTGTTCAACCCTCTCAAATGGTTTTGAAACCGTTCGCCAATCCAGTTGAAAACCAGCACTTAATCCAATTAGGCTTGCCTAATTGATTAGCCTTCAACTCATGATTCCTTTGGAATTAATCCATAAATTTGGTGAGTTACTAACCAAAATCATTAGCAACAGGAATCTCAAATGGTCAACCCTCTCAAACGGTTTTGAAACCGTTTTCCCAAAAAGGCAAATTAATCAAGTTGAAAATCAGCACTTAATCCAATTAGGCTTGCCTAATTGATTAGCCTTCAACTCATGATTTCTTTAGAAAAAGTATCCAAGATGATGTCATCATCATCTACCTTCGTCCCTGAAGTTCGAACAACTTCTGATTTCATGAAATAACCATTTTCAACCAGCAATTAAACAAGATAATGAAGGAATCGTTGAAATTGCAAGATTAATGGTTGAATAACAATGAAAAAGGGTTCAAGTTATAAAAATCACCTCCAATTGATCTCCAAAGCTCCAATCTCACGGAAAAAATGGTGTATGCAACTCCTTTCACTATTCCAAGGGCCGTCCTCAAGCTTTGAGTGAAAATAATTGGTTAGAATTGAAGAGGGGTTCGAGTTATGAAGAATTCATGCATTGATTTTGGATTTTCACCATCGATTCAAGGTGAAAGGAGGTCAATAACCTTACCATCAGGTTGGGGATAATCCTCCTGCTCCTCCACAGCTCCTTGGTCGTTTTCCAAGCAAGGGGAAAGAAATAAATCCGAAAAGCCTTTGTTTTGGCTTAGAAAGGGTACTTTTATAAGAAAATTGATGAGAGAGAAGATACTTTATAAAAGTCTTTTAATTCCAAAATTTTTGCCACCACTTCCCCATTGGTTTCTTGCATGCAAGTGCATCTCTATCCCCACCGAACTCCCTTCCATTATCCATGAATTAAGGGAAAATAAATTAAGCACCTTAACCCTTATAATAAGAATATCCATATTTGAGTGGAAATTCTTTTTCTTATAATAATGGTGAGTGGAATTTCACCTCCTTAGGATATGCTCGTGCCTTTTCAAAGCTTTAGGCTTATCCACACACATCTAAATCCAACCATTTTAATTTTGGTTGAAGTCCCTTTAATTAATACATTCATTTTTGCCCTAAATTGGATTAGAGTTTCACTTAGGATTAAATCTTGATTATTTTAATATCAATATTCTCTCTCCTCCAACTTAATTCAAATGAGGTGATCCTCTCATTTTCTTTGCTCTACATGATGACAAGAAATATTATGGACCTTATTGAAGTGGTAATTTGCATATTAAACCCTGGGTTTTGGGTAAATTGTACATTACACCAAAACTAGGTTTTAATGCACAAGGATTGCTTTACAAGCTTAATCTTGGTGCCCAAGCTTGTGAAAACCATATCACTACATCAAATTCATTATTATGATTTCTCAACATCATAGGAACATATTATCATGTAACATTTGCAATTTAACCCTTCAACTTGGGTAATTTGCACTTTAGTCCAAAATAAGCAAACATTGCTTCAACATTGCTCAATCAGGACCAAAATTGAAACATAAGTTTCTCATGATCCCTAATTACTTTTCCCAAGATAAGATTAAGAATCTACTCAACCTTATTAGGTAAAACATCTAGGGTTAACACATAACCCAGGTCAGGGATGTTACAAGAACTATCATATGGGTTTCCGGGTGGAACATGACCCTCACTAGAAGTACCCACTACCCTCACAAGAAGTGTGACGGACAGGGAACCCTCACTAGAAGTGGTATCGGGAAGGGTAACTTCCCTCATATCGCCCAAGCATTCTAGCCACATATCATCCAGGATAAAGCAAGGATGTCGGGCTACCACCTCAAGGTGTGTCGTGCAGCCCTATGTGTTGTGCATCCATGTGTCGTGCAACTAGGCTGGGGAATGCATCGTGCAACCAGGTGTATCTTGCAACCATGGTGTTAGGGTTACCATGTTTCACTATGTCGGGAATCAAGATATTATCCAAGCTAGGTGTATCGGGCAGGGCACTCAAAAAGGTATAGCGTACGATACACAAAGGTATCGACCAACAACCATACTCTTCTAGGCACAACGGCCAAGGGTACAACTCCAACGGGCAGCAAAGGAAAGCCTATCGTCCAACCACTAGCCTCATCCTATCGGCCAACACAAGGCACAAACCAAGGTGTAACGCCCAACACAACCTCAACATATCAACCAGAACTCTAGTCCAAGGGAGGGTATCGGGCAACACCATCCCCAAGCCATATCATGCAAGATACAAGATCGCCATCAACCTCAAGTGCAAGGGCACCAACCCTAAATTGATCAAGAAGATCGGCTCACCTCTCAACAACCAAGAGAGAGGGGTCTTGCACAACCTCTATCACAATTAGGGCAACCACTAGGATCAACCTTAACATGGGTCTACATCTACCAAAAAGCTCACCTCTCTAATCCATGGTGAGAGGAGGGTGTTTCTCAAGCAACTAGAACACAAGCTCACCTCTCAACTTAAACGAGAGAGGGGTATTTCTCATATTACTAGAGCTCAAGCTCACTTCTCTAGACCAAGGAGGGAAAGGAGTGTTTCTCAATAAGGAAACCATAAAACATATTTCGGCCAACTAAGGTACAAAGGTACAAAATCTCAACCATAACAACAAGATCACTACAACCACAAGATTAAAGGTGCAACAAGCAAGAAACTTATCTTAGAACATACATGGCCGATTATGATCATATGAAGCATACAAGAATGTATAAGGAGGGAGTATAGTTAGGGTTAGGAGTTATGTAACCCACCTTAAGCAAGCTCCAAGCTCCTAGCAACAAGCACACCTTCGGCCACCTCCAAAGGAAGAAGAAGAAGACTCCAAGATAAGGATCGGCCACCAAGCTTGCAAAGGAAGAGGTGTCATGCAACCAAAGGGGAGGGGAAACTAAGGAACTAAATGGATCCTTAGCAAGAAAAAGGGAACACATATATATGAGAGGATGGAGGAGAAACCAAGGTAAGATAAGGCACGGTGTCGCCCACCTAGGGACACTTGTCCATGGGCAATGCCACTACTCTAACTTGCCTTAAACACATGTCCAAGGCCATTTCCACATGCAAGCATCAAGCACCAAGTGTCCACTAGTGGTGACACAAACGAGGTCAAAGGTTTAAAGGGGGTCCATGGACGACACACCTCAACTCCATGCCCGACACACCTCCCTGGGTGACACACCCAGGATGACACAACCATGGTCGGCACACCTATGGCCGATACAAGGTCCAACAAGGTCAAGCAACGCACAACAAGGCCCACCAAGGCTCATCTAATCCCAAGGCAACTCGAGCAACGAGCCCAACATTTCCTCTCAACACTAGAGGAAGCAAGGAGAGAGAGGAACACCTCATCAAGGTGACAAACTTACTCAACAACCCTAGACTTGGGTAAATTCCAAGTAGCACCTCCAACACACAACAAGCACAAACAAACCCTAATAACCACTAAGGGTGATTAGCAAGCTACTAAACACCAGGGTTAAGCAAAGCAAATAGGATAAACCCTAAACAGAGGTCAGGGTCCTTACAATTTCCATCACTTTAGGATAAATTCAACATTATGTATGAAACCAACACACACACACACATACATACATACATATATATATACATATATATACATATATATATGTATATATGTATATATGTGTGTGTGTTTGTGTGTGTGTGTGTTTGTGTGCATGTGTGCGCGCGCGTGTCAGAGGGGTGTGTGCATGTGCAATCAAATAGTTCCTAAATTTGTTACCAAATATTCAAATTCATTCAACATGGTAAAATCCAGGGCAAGAAAAATCCCAATCAAAATCCCAAAAATTTCTTTATTAGATATAATGGTCATTTGTTAGGGTTAGTAAGGAAAATTATGAATTTGTGGTCATTTGAATAATTTTTATATATAATGAAAATAGTTAATAGCCTCAAGGATTTGATGTCCCCACTCTAGGTACAACAAGAATCTTCAAATTCACCAACTTTGAGGTAAACTTCACCTTTAGGCCTTCTAGCTAGACTTGAGAAGAAGATTGAAGAAGAAAAGAAGAAATTTCTTGAATATTTTGATCCACTTAGGAGGAGGATGACCTAAATTTTATATAAGTAGGAATGCTTGAAAATATCATAAACTAAGAACTTACTCATAATCATAGCTCTAGTCAATTCCATTGATGATTCAGGCTTGAATCTTCTCCAAAAAGAAAGAAGTCCACCAAAAAGCATTCCTCAATACTAACTTTGTGATAGAGGGTGATGGGCAGTTAAAGATGGGTTATTTAGTGTTTTGGGTTGAAAGAGTCAATATGGGGTATATTTGTACCTCAATTTTTTATTTAATTATATAGGCTTTAATTATAATCTAGCAAAATTAGTAATCAACTGATTTTCTGGGTAGCTTGTCCTACTTTTTCATGTGGATATGGCTAAAAGATCGTTGTTAAGGTCACTATTTATTGGGTCACTACCTACAAGTTAGTTTGAGTTTTTAATAGTGAACTTATCAAAAGCAATCCCAAAAATGATCTTCTAGTCACATTGACCTAAAAGTAGGACCAATTACCCAAATATTTGGTGGATTATTAATCTTTTGGTTTGACTTGTTGGAAAGTCAATTTGACTTGTTGGATAGTCGGTTTGACTTTCATACCCAACTAAGGAGAAAGTCAGTCAACTAGTGGTCATTGGTTGTGACAACAACTGACAGTTGACCTAATTTGTATAAGTCGACCAACCTCCTGATTTGACTTTGTAAAGACAAACCAACCCATCGAAACATCCTCAAATGAAATGTAGACTCTATTTTTTTCTTAACTTATATATATTTATATTCAATCTTAAAGTTACCATGTTTCCAACACTTATTATGATTAATATGTGGTTCACATTCTTATGAATATCACGTAATCACAACTACTCAATTTTCATTCTTTATTCCTTGTTAAAATGAATGAAGCACATTAATTGTAACACTTAGACCCACTGCCCAAGGCTCTAGTAGAGTTTCAAGAATGATGATTGGCCTCACAGACCACCATTGGCCTTAGTTGTGCACTTTGTCCCCACTCACACACAAGTAGGGATCTATTTCCAGACTAGTCACCCATCCTAGTACTATTCCAAGCTAAGAACACTTAACTTTGGCATTCTAAGTGATGGGATCCCTAAGAAGGAGGTGCACCTTAGTGAATGGGTAGTCCAATCATTCCTTTTGTGATCAATTCATCCAAAGGCCCCATATCTTGAGATGTTATAATCTCCCTCACTTAGGACTCTTAAGGTCCTCATCAAGGGCCAACTATATGACCTCATTATATTCCCTATTTTTTGCAAACCTAGAATAACATATTTGCACTTAGCTCCCTATCACGGATACCAATGCAAGGGTGGCTACATCACCATGATAGCCCTTTCCAACATGCCTGGACTGCACAATTAAAGATGGGCATGCCACATGCCCATGTGGAGCTCGCCCCACTACTCAACACTCTAGTAGGGTTTTAGGAATGATGATTGGCTCCCACATACCACTACTAGCCTTAACTGTGTGATTTGTCCTCCTTCATGCACAATTTAGGATCAACTTCCCGAGTGGTCACCCATCCTAGTACTACTTAAGTTGAGCACACTTAACTTTGGAGTTCTTAGTGATGGGCTCCCTAAGAAGGGGGTGCACTTGGGTGATATGGATAGTCCAGTCATTCCTTTTCAGATTGATTTATCCAAGGCCTCAAATCATGGGACGTTACATCAATCATCTATTGGTATTCTATTATCTTACATATCCTTACTAAGAAAAGCATATTACATGTTGTGTTTTCTTGGTATACTTACTCATCATCACATGATTTCATCAAACTATGATTTTGTTGCCTTGTTCTATTCATACAGGTTCCATTACACATAAATTAGGGTTTGTGATTACTACTGAGAAAAGATATTACAAGGTAAAATATGAAGTAAATTAGAGTTAGGCCTAACCTTGTAATTGGTCATTACATCCGCTATGAATTCCCCCTCTCTGGTAACTCATACCACCCTCCTCCTATAATAAGTTGTGCATATACGACTTCAAGGTTTGTTGTTACACCCATTATAGGTCTCATGGTTTCCCAGGTGTCCACCTAAGGATAAGGCCTACTTTTCCTTTATAATCACTTACACCACCAGGAGTTCCATAATCACTAGTGTCAACCTCTGGATTCCCTAGGTATTTGACATCTCAAGGGGGCAACCCTCTGGGAAATCAAAATGACGGTAATATTATCACAGTAGAAAAGGCTTGTCTTTGATTTCTTCTTGAAACAACGGGATCATTGTCCATAGAAAGTAGTCTAACTCCATGCCAATGTGAATCCAATCTTCTCATCACCAATGTGAAATATTTTGCCAACAAGTTCACATAAATGATCCCCCTCTTTTGTCTTAATTTTAGGGGCATCTCCCTATACCTTCAAGTAGATCCCTAAGACTAGTTGTGCCTATAGTAGCGAATGTGATACAAAAGCATAGGTTGGAACCACGTAGATAAATTAATGTGATGATCACCATTGTGGCTCTACCACCACTACCTAGACTAGACCTCCATGAAATAGGGGGAAAAGATAGAGATAAAAAGGGCATGATCTTTTTTCATCAAATTTTTTACATGAGCCTAATGAAGTTACAAAATGTGAGAAATGTTTAATCTTTTATACCTCTAATCAGTATTATAAGATTCCTTTACATAGGTTCATGATGAAATTCCCACATAATCAATTCATTTTCCCTAGTTTTATGTGAGAACCTGTTACACTAAATGAGATTACTCAAAACATAAAGAACAATCGATCACTAATTAATCACTTACCCAAAAATATGGGTAAACTAAAACTGAGTTCAACATCAACACCCGCTTAGAAATATTTGCATAAGAGCCCAACATCTTTCTTATTTCCATACTATGCTAAGAATTTAATACAAATTGTTCTAGCGCCTTAGCCACAACATATATACACATGAGAACAATATTTGTATATACCACACAACAAACATTAACATGCTAAAAAAATTCCGATTTGTTTGAAACACCATATACAAACTTTACCTGCACGGACCTGAGAGTACAGGGATGACTCTAGGACACACTAGACATTTAATCAACTTTCTCAAAGATTCATTACTATATCTCTTCTTTACTTCCACGATTCTATTATCATCATTGTTGATTAACTGAAAAAATGTGGTGAACCACAAGTGTGAGACCCATGTCCCAGCAAGATAACCTCCAACAACATTTATTGATTACAACATTTTTAAGTAATTAAATAGTTAAGTAGTTTAATCAGATATAACAAATAAGCTCAGCAGCACTGATGATTAACAAACTACATAAAGGAGCAGATAATAACTATCTTCATTAGCCAGACTATTCTCATATCCCTATTACCAATATAAGGAGTCTAGAAGCATGAGCATCTCTAACATCATGAATAAATATAGTATCATATACATATCTAACAACATCAACATGTCTAACAGGTTGAACATATCAACATCATAAGAAGAGCTAACATCATAACACAGTGAACTACATAGGCATGATTAGTAGTTTAAGCATTTCTAATTACATAGGCATGGTTAGCAATATTAAACATAGCTATCAGTAGCATCTTAACCATCAGTGTCAGTATATTTGACAACATAAGCATGTTTAGAACATGAGCATAACTACAACATAAGCATATCTATTATCTCTTATTGTACTATACATGATCTTAGTGAAAAGAAAGGAAACAAGGGTTATCATCCAATATGAAGCATTGTGTATAACCCTAAATAGATATACTACACAGATATCTTACATATTTTATTATGACCTAGGGAATTTGAATCGTACCATTCAAAGTCCAACTGACCCCTGCGAAGGGCTATTCGGTTCCGTACAAGATCTAGGAGTGTCGATATCCTAAGATCTCTTCCCCTTAGTTAGTACGAGTAAAAAGGTAGTGACATATTAGTCAAAGCTACTACCACAGTGACATATAGTCAAGTTTCTAACCACTAGCCCCCCTGGTACAGGTCACGACACTAGAAACCAGGGTATTCAAACCCAATCATTGAGGTACAACCACAGTTGTCCTCTAATCACATCATGTTATAATCACTGAGACATGACCGCAGCCGTTCTCAATCACATCAGATTTATGAGGCATGACCATAGCCAACCTCCAGAATATGCATTGTGGATGACAAGGATATATCCTCAACCTACTACCCCCACATACTCAACAGTATGCGCTCTGAGTTTCCCTTAGTAATACTCGTTTCACCATCTAGCAAGTTCTGACACTGAAGATGGTTCTACAGCATAGGGCACTACATGATTAGAGTTGCACTTGATTAGTTATGCCAATTGGATTTAAGGCTGCATCAAACAAGTGTACATACAAACTCTACTTCACTTCTAGCAAGCATATAAATATCACAACTTTGAAAAGATATAAAATGTGTGAAACATAATTTCTCATCTCATCATCACATGGTACTATTCACTTGCCATTCATGAAACCACACTAGTCATCATACTATCACAAGATATAAATACTTTTCAGAATATCACAAGGTATCAATTCTTATCAACAGAAGAGGATTACACCTCATTCAGGGCTCAACCATGTCCAAAGGTCATTAAGACCATCATACTATCACAGGATATAAATCCTTTTCACAATATCATAGGGTATCAACCCTTATCAACACAAGAGGATTATGCCTCATTCAGGGATCAACCATGCCCAAAGGTCATTAAGAGCATCATATTATTCCCTACAAGATAATCTATATCTTTTCATGCCTTATAACAAGGCTCAACAACATCACATACATATAATACACTGGATCAACACAATATTGCATTAATGAGATATGAGATATTCACAAACAATCATAGTAGGGTTATATTAACATTAAGAACATTCCTTTATCACATCAACATGTAAGAAATCTAGATATGATTAACCCTCATCATATTCGTAATGCACACATTTAGAATAAGAAAGTATCAACCATGTGGCTAGGATAACCCCCAATTAACATATTAAGGTTATGATCATATTAAGGAGGTTATTCCGCCATCATTCCATCATATAAGAATGTTAAACATGAATACTAATTTTTATCTATTTGCATTAGAGTTAGGTTCAACATGATAAATTATATCAATGTTACTAATCAACACTTATACCCAAACCCTAACTCACGACATCCCCATTGGATCATGGATGCATAAGATGAAGCATCACCATCACATTCCATACTATTCTCAAGTATGAACCCACACATGATCAAGGTGTAACCATCAGTTTATGGCATACTAAGGTTTCAACAACAATAATAGAGTATTCCATGATTGTATTAGTCATTCAAGGACTATTCATACCCAATTACCATCATTTAGTTATATTAAAGCTAGGTATAACAAGCTATACCTCATTAGGGTTACATATCAACACAATATGGTTATCATCCCTTCTATTCATATGAGTGACTAGGTAAGGCTACCTTATTAAGGATAACCCTCCATTTGTTCCATCATCATTCAACCCATATCACCATACCACAATGTCACCCAAAACCATTGGATGTTTAAAAGGTAAGACCATTGGTTGTTTACATAAGTAAACACCTTGGATCAACCACTTATGAAGTCCTTGATTTGTTCTCTATAAATAGTCACCATTTAGCCCTAGACATCCCTTGATTAACAAAACAAAAAGTTCCACTGAGAGTAGGGTAAAACCCACAATCGACTGTTCATTTAAAACAAGCCATCCATTGTCAACAAGTAAGCTCCTTAAGTTGATCATATAAAGGAAACCATATAAATCACATTATTAGGACCAACATATTACATTAGCCATCATTCCACTTTATTGGAGGAATAAACATTAGATCTTGACTATTGGGTTAAGTTCATATGTTAAAACCATCAATTACAGTATAGGTCTGACCATTGCATCAAGAGACCCAAGAAACCATTGGTCTAAGGCTTAATTGATGCTACAACTACAATGATTAACTCACCATAGGTTGTAGAGACCTGATCCACCATCATTAGTGACCATTAAGTCACCATAGGTTGTTAGATCAACACTATATTCATTAATCAACATCAAATATTAAGCTAATGTCATCATTGATTGATAACATCAGTAGGGTACTTAATGGTTGATCATTAAACTTCTAATTGATCCAAAACCTAACCTAAGGGGGTGACCATAGGTTGTCACCATCATCTGACACCTTTGATCCTGACCATTAGTTGTCATGAAGACAACACTGTGGCAACACATCCCATTATCACACAGATAACGAGGTGTTACGCGAAAACGTGCGGAAATCGCCATAACCACAGTTAATCAAAAACACAGGTTAATTAAAACCGATTGCGAAAAACTGATAAATTGAGAAACATATTACATTCCAGTCCATATCCTGTAAGAAAACATGTTACATATATATCCATACAAGCCTGGATACATGTCCACAGCTTAGAGCAATAGCTGTCCTGTCATAACCATGAGTTCACCACCTGTTCATACATATAAAGGCCCATATCTGGTTAACAGCAGGATATACAAACGACATCGGTCGTGCATCGTGAAACAATGTCAAAACACCGCCAAGGACCTGAGAGTACAGGGATGACTCTAGACTCTACACCAAAACATCAAAACAGCAACATCTCCAAAGCTTGCCTTCTACAGATCTTCTCGCTGCTAGACCGCAACTCCGCGACCACCACCATGACAAGCTCGACCACCTAAAAAGGGTGAAAACTAGCGGAGTGAGACAACTGAACATTCTCCCAGCGGGAGGCATAACTCTGCGCCAAAACTTCAAAACCTTAGATAAGATAAAGCTTATCTCAGCAGATTATTGATAAAGAATATAACAAGAATAGTTATAAGTAACAAGCCATCCTGAGTCTTACCAGCTGTATCAAAAGGGCATATAACCACTATATTTCCCAATGGAACATGATTGACAAGATAAACTCATAGGAATAATGCATAGTAACTGTAAGATAACTAAAGTTAACTACACAACAAGGCCTCAACCAATGTTTCGTATTTGTCTTATCAATACATACTAAACGGCTGTATCACGTTTTATTATGCCTTGAAGAAATGAACCATACCGTTCAAATCCAACCTTCAGCTGCGAGGCCCATATCCGGTGCCATACAAGGTTAATGGAAGAGCCGGAATCCAAGACCTTCTCCGCCTCATGGTCAGTACATGAGGACACAAAGCAGGACCGCAGTCTCGTGCTTGAAGTGGTCATAAGCCACAGGGTCAGCTCCACAGGCTACCCTCTGCCTAGTCCGCCTCGGTACAGGTCACGGCACTAGAAACTGAGCCACGTGTCTAAACACCATGCTCGGAGCCATGAACGCATTCATGCTCAACATATCACATATCTGGAGCCATGGGCCATGTTCACTATGCTCGTCACACATCCGAGTCTGCAACCGCAGCTGTACTCGTTTCACCTCTCTATTTTAGGCTAGGAGAAACCTCGCATATTCAAAAATATGCGCTCCGGGTTAACCCGCAGGAGAACCCGTTTCATCATCACCCTATCCTGACTGGTGATGAATCTATGGCCAGGGCAAGCTACATTATAGATTACACTGTGATTAGTTAGTATCTTTTAGATGGATTGCAAGATTCAACCAAGTTGTATAACGTGCAAGGTATAACAGAAGTCAACAGCATAAACTCAACATTAGGTATTTACGTCATACTGATTCATCACAAGGATCTCACATCACATGTTATCACTTGGCCTCTTGCCAACCATCTAGACCCATCTCAAGGATCATCACACATCATGGGATCTCAATCCCTCATCACATAAAGCCATAGCCTCTCAGGGCTTTCAACATCATTATGAAATCATCATTCATAATACACCTATCATCACAGTGTTCATTTACCCAATTCTCATAGCCTTTCATTGGGCTAAGCATTACCTGCATGGTTAGCATCATTCAATAACCAGATGAATAATCAAGAGACTACAATTACTACCATAGTGTGACAATTAGGGTTAAGCACATTGTCAGTACAATCATGATGATAATAATTTCATCCATGCCTCATCTTTAAGTATATAAGTAAGCACATTATCAAGTAACCCTAATGCATGCTCAAGATCATATTTGGCATTTAAGAAATAGAGTGGTTACATTAATATGCATGTACTTTAGCCACAAGAACATAATTCTCGTTATTAAGCAATGAATCGTCATAAGAGCATCATAACAAGTTGTGCCCTCACAAGAGATGTCAACAACCCTCACTAGAAGTCACCCCCGGGCAGAACCCACTTCTATCCAGCCCCTATCGGGCGTGCAACCCTAGCAGGCGTGCAGAGCAAGACTAGTCCGGGTGAGCCGAGTAAAGCATGGGCGAGCAGGGGTGTGTGTGTCGGGCGACACGCGTGCAGGGCGAGCCATTCAGGCGTGCAAGGCAATCGGGCGAGCATAGCTCAACTGAGCGGGTAGGTTGATATTGGGCGAGCCAAACAGAACCGGGTGAGCAAGGCATGTCGGGCGACACGCTGGGCGAGCCAAAACATGAGCGAGCAGGGCGTGTCAGGGAGAACCCGGGTGAGCAGGCCTATCGGGCGAGCTAAGCTTCTGAGCGAGCCAAGGTTATGTCGGGCAAGCCAAAGAAGTATCGGGCGACACGCGTGCAGGCGAGCAAGGGAAAACCAAGCGAGCAGACTTGATTTGGGTGAGCGAGCAGAACAGAGCTATATCGGGCGAGCAAAGGTTACTGGGTGAGCAAGACGACTGAGCGAGCAGAGTCAGAGTGCTCACCCGCTCAAGGCACAAAAGAGAAACTTTGCTCACTCCAACCGTGCAAGAGAGAACTAGGGCAAGGGCTGTCGGGCAGCACCTCCCCACACATCTCAACCAAGGTTCAAGCCATCTAAACAAGCTCACCATCTTGCCCAAGGTGAGAGGAAAGTCTTGCTCAAGCCACCAAGTCATGTGCTCACCTCAATCGGGTAGGAAAGAGGGGTGTTGCTCATGGCATTAGAGCTCAAGCTCACTCATCTAGACCAAGGGGAGAAAGAAGTGTTGCTCTCCTAAACCCTAGATGCCAAGGATCGGCCAACATGCAAGGCAAACAAGGACCAAGCTACTAACTTACAAGGGCAAGACTAAAGCAAACATATATTGAAAGGAGAGTAAAGTAGTTTAGGGTTAGAGTCATGCAACCCGCCTTAAGCTCCAAGGAAGAAGATGCACTTGAGATCCAAGGGTTGTCGACCACCAAAGCTCCTCCAAGAGGGGTGTGTCGACCTCCACTCCTTCAACTTCAAGGGTGTATCGGCCTCCAAGCTGCTCACACAAGGGTGTGTCGGCCACCTTAGCTCCTTCTTCAAGGGTGTGTCGACCACCAAGCAAGGGAGAGATGGAGGGTGTGTCGTGCACAAGGAGAAGAGGAACTAAAGGGACCTCAAGCTAAGGAAGGGACAACCTATATAGATGAGGAAGGAGGAGAAACCAAGCTGAACCCTTGCTAGGTGTCGTCCACCCAAGGGACACATGTCCACCAACTCAAGCCACCTCTCTTGCAAGCCATAAGACACTTGTCCAAAATGAGCACCATGTGTTCTCCAAACATGACCAAGGTTGGACCAAGCACCATGGGCGACACAAGCCCACTCTAGGCCGACACAAGCTCTACTTGGCCGACACAAGGCCCAAGTAAGCCCAAACAAGGGACTCTAAGGCCCAAACAAGCTCAACAAAGGTCCAAAGAACTCAAACAAAAAGCCCAAGCCTTCCTCTCAACCCTAGAGGAAGCAAAGAGAGAGAAGAACACCTCTCAAGGTGACAAACTTGCTCCCAAAACCCTAGACTTGGGTTAATTGCAAGTAGCACCCTCAAACCTCAACAAAGCACAACCAAACCCTAATCACCACTCAAAGGTGATTAGCAAGCCTCAAACCATCAAGGTTAAGCAAAAAAAACAGGGTAAGCCCTAAACGTAGGTCAGGGTCCTTACAATCTAACCCCCTTTAAGGGATTTCGTCCCCAAAATCTGAAGAGAAAAGCGAGGGATACTTCCTCCTCATCTCTTCCTCAAGCTCCCACGTGGCTTCCTCAACGCCACGACGCTTCCAAAGGACATTCACAAGAACCAGGTCCTTCCTCTTCAGCTTCTTGATCGTTTTGTCAAGAATCACCACAGGACCTTCCTCGTAGGTCACATCTGTATCAAGCTCAAGCTCAACTGGCTGTATCACTGTACCTGAATCTGGATGACTTTTCTTCAGCATACTGATATGAAACACCGGATGCAGCCTGTGCAACTCGGGAGGCAACTCTATCTCGTAGGCTACCTTTCCAACACGTGCTATAACTGGGTAAGGCCCCATATATCTGGGTGCCAACTTACCCTTCCGTCCAAACCTCAGCACACCTTTCCACGGCGAGACTTTAAGATACACTTTGTCTCCTACCTGGAACTCCAACGGTCGTTGGCGATTGTCTGCATAAGACTTCTGCCTGTCTTGTGCCACTTTCAACTGTTGTTGTATCACCTTGATCTTATCTGTCATTTGCTTCACTAACTCAGGACCCAAAAGTTGATACTCACCTGATTCATACCAACACAAAGGAGATTTGCACTTCCTTCCATACAGAGCCTCATAAGGATCCATGTCGATGCTTCGCTGATAACCGTTGTTGTAGGAAAACTCTATCAAACTCAGATGTACATCCCAGCTACCTAGGAACTGCAAAACACAAGCTCGAAGGAGATCCTCCATAATCTGAATAGTCCTTTCAGACTGTCCATCTGTCTGTGGGAGAAAGGTTGTACTGAACCTCAACTGTGTTCCCAACGCTCTGTGCAACTGCTCCCAAAAATGACTGGTAAACTGAGGACCTCTGTCAGAAACTATTGTTGCTGGCACACCATGCAAACGAACTATCTCATCCACATACACTCTAGCGAGCTTTTCTGTTGTATACGTCATCTTCACAGGCAGGAAATGGGCAGACTTCGTCAATCTGTCCACTATCACCCAAATGGAATCATGATTCCTAGTCGTCTTGGGCAGACCAACTATGAAATCCATGGTTATATGATCCCATTTCCACTGCGGTATCGGCAAAGGTTGTAACGTACCTTCCAGCTTCTGATGCTCAGCCTTCACTTGCTGACAAACCGCACATCTTGCCACGAACTCAGCCACATCTTTCTTCAAACTGGGCCACCAATACAAGTCCTTCAGACTATGATACATCTTGGTGACACCTGGATGCATCGCATACATCAACGTGTGTGCTTCCTCAAGCACCAACTTCCTCAAATCATCAACATCTGGAACCACCATCCTGTCACGATAGCATACTAGCCCATCCTCAGACTCATGAAACCCATCACGCTTGTCGCTGCCGAACTCTGATCTGATCAACTGTACCGCCTCATCTGTCTGTTGTGTATCCTTGATCTGCTGCCTCAACGTAGGCTTGACTTGCATCTGTGTGAAAAGACCATATAATAGAGAAACTTCCATTTGCACATTCATCTGTCACAGAGAAACAAACATATCCCGCCTATGGCAAACCAGGGAACTCAACTGTGCCTTCTTCGAAGAAAAAGAAGACTTTCTGCTAAGCGCATCAGCTACCACGTTCGCCTTACCAGGATGATACTCGATAGTGCAGTCGTAGTCGTTGATCAACTCCATCCATCGTCGTTGTCGCATGTTCAACTCGTGTTGTGTAAAGATATACTTCAGGTTCTTATGATCCGTAAAGATCTGACACACTTCCCCATACAGATAGTGTCTCCAAATCTTTAATGCATGAACTACTACTACCAGCTCCAAATCATGAGTCGGATAGTTCTCCTCATGCTTCTTGAGCTGTCGCGAGGCAAAAGAAACCACATGATCTTCCTGCATCAACACGCAACCTAAACCTTTCTTGGAAGGATCACAGAAAACAACATAGCCTTTCCCAGGCTCTGGCAAGATCAACACTGGAGCACTAGTCAGCTTCTCCTTCAGACTCTGGAAAGCTTGCTGACATCGATCATCCCACACAAAAGGTACATCCTTCCTGGTCAACTTCATCATCGGTAACGCAATCACACTGAAGTCCTTGATAAATCTCCGGTAGTATCCTGCTAGACCAAGGAAACTACGAACTTCTGTCGGCGTCTTTGGTTGTTCCCAATCTGCAACAGATTCCACCTTCTTCGGATCTACCTTGACTCCTTCAACGGATATCACATGGCCCAAGAAGGTCACTTCATCCAGCCAGAACTCACACTTACTGAACTTGGCATACAACTGATGTTGACGAAGAAGAGTCAACGCTCGATGAAGATGCTGATCATGCTCTAGTCTGTCCCGACTATAGATCAAGATGTCATCTATAAAGACTACAACAAACAGATCTAAGAATGGATGGAACACTCTGTTCATCAGGTCCATGAAGGCTGCAGGTGCATTGGTTAACCCAAACGGCATAACCACAAACTCATAATGACCATACCTTGTCCTGAAAGCTGACTTCGGTATGTCATCTGCCTTTATCCTCAGCTGATGATATCCAGACCGTAGATCGATCTTTGAGAACACTGTAGCACCACGCAACTGATCGAACAGATCATCTATCCTTGGCAACAGGTATTTGTTCTTGATCGTGACCTTATTCAACTGCCGGTAGTCTATACACAACAGCATCGAACCGTCCTTCTTCTTGACAAACAGCACTGGATCACCCCACGGTGACGTACTCGGTCGGATAAAACCTTTATCTAGCAACTCTTGTAACTGCTTCTTCAACTCTACCATCTCAGCTGGAGCCATCCTGTACGGTGTCTGTGCAACTGGCTACGTTCCTGGAACCAGATTGATCTCGAAATCAATCTCTCGGGGTGTGGGAACACTAGGAAACTCCTCAGGGAACACGTCTGCAAACTCACAAACAACTGACACCTCCTTAAGGCTAGGACCTTTCGCCTTGGCATCTATTACAGTATCCACTATATGAGCTAGGAATGCCTCACATCCTTGTCGTAACAACTTATCTGCCACCAAAGCTGATACCAGACATGTCGGAAGAATCTTCCTATCTCCCTGGAAGATCCACTTCTCTCCAGTAACATCAAACACTGCCTGCTTGGAACCACAGTCCAAGACAACCTTATACCTCTCTAAGGTATCCATCCCAAGGATAACATCAAACCCATGCATAGCAAGTGGTATGAGATCCACTTGAATGCGGTGTCCCGAGAAAGACAAGACACAAGATGGACACTCTTCTCGAAGTAAAGAGGAACCATCAAGAGGGGTTTCTAACAACAAGATATCCTTCTTACAGCTAACAGGTAAATGACAGTTCTCAAGCATACTATAGGCGATAAAAGAGTGTGTAGCACCCGGGTCAACCAGAATAGATATAAAGCAAGAAGAAGTCATATCAGAATGAAATAACTCCATCTTACATGTCACTACTCGCGGGTTGACTACCGCCTCCGGCTGATTCATAGCGTAGAATCGAGCCGTTGCTTGCTGTCCACGACCTCTGCTTCCCTGAGTAGACGATCCAGCCTGAGACGCTTGACCGTGTCCCCGTCCTCTGCCACCACTGGGCTGTGGTCTCTCTGACCCCTGAAGGTTCTGTCTCGGCTGCTGCGTCACTTCAACATCGTTGTAGGGACAACTTGACCTGATATGCCCTATCTGACCATAGGCATAACATGTCCTAACATCATCTCGAGTCCTGGATGGCCCTGTCACCGCCACAGAAGCCGAACTTGGTGCCTTAGAAGGCGAAGAAACATAACCTCTTCCTCTACTCATAAACCACTGAGACGGTCTTCCAGAACCTCTCATTGCTGCCGGTGCCGAAAACTTGGGCTTCTTGAAGCCACCAAACCTCTGACTCTGTAACTGGGTAGGTCTCTTCTTAGCCATAGACTCTCTCTTCTCCCTTACAGATCGTTCGATCCTCCAAACAGATTCCACAAACGTCGCAAACCGTTCTCGGTTCTCCAACGCAAAAACTGGTGTCATCAGCTCAGCACTCAGACCCTTCTCGAAACGTCTGATCCGTTCCTCGTCTGTCGTTGCCATGTGAGGACAAAACCTCAGCAGATCCATAAACTTGGCTTCATACTCGGTGATGTTCATCGTTCCTTGTCGCAAACTCTCGAACTGATGGATCTTCTTATCTAGATACGTCTTTGGAAAGTATCTGGTAACGAACTTGCATCGAAACACTTCCCAACAGATCACCTCACCAGGCCACTTCTCTTCCTCGATGGTCCACCAGTGACCAGCACTACCTTTCAGAAGGTAGACAGCATGCTTTACTTTGTCTGCTTCGGGGATGTCGAGGATCCGGAAAGCCTTCTCAAGACTTGTCAGCCACAGATCTGCATCTGCTGGATCAGCCGTTCCAGCATATTCCGAAGCTCCGACTCGGCGAAGCTACTCAAAGGTCTTCCCAATACCCGATGCTTCTCCATGGGGAGCATGTGCTCTTGGAGGAGGCACTAGCAATCGCTCAACCATGAGATTCATCGTAGCCATCATCTGCCCCATAAGATGTTGGTAGGCAGGATGTTCAAGAATGGCTGGGTCAGGTTGGGGGACCTCAGGCACCCGATCTTCAAGCGCATGTCCTACTGCTCCATCAACAGATGCAGCATCGCTGTGCTCAGCAGCGAGTTCTTCATGGTTTCCAGACATCTTGGCTTTTCTTCCGTTGAGGGCAGAAGATTTCTATGAGAAAATCTGGAACACACATAAGAACAAACACAACCTAGTCCTAGATCCCTGTAGACTCAGCGAACCTAAAGCTCTGATACCAAACTTGTGGCAACACATACCATTATCACACAGATAACGAGGTGTTATGCGAAAACGTGCGGAAATCACCATAACCACAGTTAATCAAAAACACGGGTTAATTAAAACCGATTGCGGAAAACTGATAAACTGAGAAACATATTACATTCCAGTCCATATCCTGCAAGAAAACATGTTACATATATATCCATACAAGCCTAGATACATGTCCACAGCTTAGAGCAACAGCTGTCCTGTCATAACCATGAGTTCACCACCTGTTCATACATATAAAGGCCCATATCTGGTTAACAGCAGGATATACAAACGACATCGGTCGTGCATCGTGAAACAACGTCAAAACACCGCCAAGGACCTGAGAGTACAGGTATGACTCTAGACTCTACACCAAAACATCAAAATAGCAACATCTCCAAAGCTTGCCTTCTACAGATCTTCTCGCTGCTCGGCTGCAACTCCGCGACCACCACCACGACAAGCTCGACCACCTAAAAAGGGTGAAAACTAGCGGAGTGAGACAATTGAACATTGTCCCAGCGGGAGGCATAACTCCGCGCCAAAACTTCAAAACCTCAGATAAGATAAAGCTTATCTCAGCAGATTATTGATAAAGAATATAACAAGAACAGTTATAAGTAACAAGCCATCCTGAGTCTTACCAGCTATATCAAAAGGGCATATAACCACTATATTTCCCAATGGAACATGATTGACAAGATAAACTCATAGGAATAATGCACAGTAACTGCAAGATAACTAAAGTTAACTACACAACTAGGCCTCAACCAATGTTTCGTATTTGTCTTATCAATACATACTAAACAGCTGTATCATGTTTTATTATGCCCTGAGGAAATGAACCGTACCGTTCAAATCCAACCTTCGGCTGCGAAGCCCATAGCCGGTGCCATACAAGGTCAATGGAAGAGTCGGAATCCAAGACCTTCTCCGCCTCATGGTTAGTACATGAGGACACAAAGCAGGAACGCAGTCTCGTGCTTGAAGTGGTCATAAGCCACAGGGTCAGCTCCACAGGCTACCCTCTGCCTAGTCCGCCTCGGTACAGATCACGACACTAGAAACTAAGCCACGTGTCTAAACACCATGCTCGGAGCCATGAACACATTCATGCTCAACATATCACATATCTGGAGCCATGGGCCATGTTCACCATGCTCGTCACACATCCGAGTCTGCAACCGCAGCTGTACTCGTTTCACCTCTCTATTTTAGGCTAGGAGAAACCTCGCATATTAAAAAATATGCGCTCCAGGTTAACCCGCAGGAGAACCTGTTTCATCATCACCCTATCCTGACTAGTGATGAATCTATGGCCAGGGCAAGCTACATTATAGATTACACTGTGATTAGTTAGTATCTTTTAGATGGATTGCAAGATTCAACCAAGTTGTATAACGTGCAAGGTATAACAGAAGTAAACAGCATAAACTCAACATTAGGTATTTACGTCATATTGATTCATCACAAGGATATCACATCACATGTTATCACTTGGCCTCTTGCCAACCATCTAGACCCATCTCAAGGATCATCACACATCATGGGATCTCAATCCCTCATCACATAAAGCCATAGCCTCTCAGGGCTTTCAACATCATTATGAAATCATCATTCATAATACACATGTCATCACAGTGTTCATTTACCCAATTCTCATAGCCTTTCATTGGGCTAAGCATTACCTGCATGGCTAGCATCATTCAATAACCAGATGAATAATCAAGAGACTACAATTACTACCATAGTGTGACAATTAGGGTTAAGCACATTGTCAGTACAATCATGATGATAATAATTTCATCCATGCCTCATCTTTAAGTATATAAGTAAGCACATTATCAAGTAACCCTAATGCATGCTCAAGATCATATTTGGCATTTAAGAAATAGAGTGGTTACAGTAATATGCATGTACTTTAGCCACAAGAACATAATTCTCATTAATAAGCAATGAATCGTCATAAGAGCATCATAACAAGTTGTGCCCTCACAAGAGATGTCAACAACCCTCACTAGAAGTCACCCCCGGGCAGAACCCACTTCTATCCAGCCCCTATCGGGCGTGCAACCCTAGCAGGCGTGCAGAGCAAGACTAGTCCGGGTGAGCAGAGTAAAGCATGGGCGAGTAGGGGTGTGTGTCGGGCGACACGTGTGCAGGGCGAGCCATTCAGGCGTGCAAGGCAATCAGGCGAGCATAGCTCAACTGAGAAGGCAGGTTGATATCGGGCGAGCCAAATAGAACCGGGTGAGCAAGGCCTGTCGGGCGACACGCTGGGCGAGCCAAAACATGAGCGAGCAGGGCGCGTCAGGGAGAACCCGGGTGAGCAGGCCTATCGGGCGAGCTAAGCTTCTGAGTGAGCCAAGGTTATGTCGGGCGATCCAAAGAAGTATCGGGCAACACGCGTGCAGGTGAGCAAGGGAAAACCAAGCGAGCAGACTTGATTTGGGCGAGCGAGCAGAACAGAGCTATATCGGGCGAGCAGGGTTACTGGGTGAGCAAGACGACTGAGCGAGCAGAGTCAGAGTGCTCACCCGCTCAAGGCACAAAAGAGAAACTTTGCTCACTCCAACCGTGAAAGAGAGAACTAGGGCAAGGGCTGTCGGGCAGCACCTCCCCACACATCTCAACCAAGGTTCAAGCCATCTAAACAAGCTCACCATCTTACCCAAGGTGAGAGGAGAGTCTTGCTCAAGCCACCAAGTCATGTGCTCACCTCAATCGGGTAGGAAAGAGGGGTGTTGCTCATGGCATTAGAGCTCAAGCTCACTCATCTAGACCAAGGGGAGAAAGGAGTGTTGCTCTCCTAAACCCTGGATGTCAAGGATCGGCCAACATGCAAGGTAAACAAGGACCAAGCTACTAACTTACAAGGGCAAGACTAAAGCAAACATATATTGAAAGGAGAGTAAAGTAGTTTAGGGTTAGAGTCATGCAACCCACCTTAAGCTCCAAGGAAGAAGATGCACTTGATCTCCAAGGGTTGTCGACCACCAAAGCTCCTCCAAGAGGGGTGTGTCGACCTCCACTCCTTCAACTCCAAGGGTGTATCGGCCTCCAAGCTGCTCACACAAGGGTGTGTCGGCCACCTTAGCTCCTTCTTCAAGGGTGTGTCGGCCACCAAGCAAGGGAGAGATGGAGGGTGTGTCGTGCACAAGGAGAAGAGGAACTAAAGGGACCTCAAGCTAAGGAAGGGACAACCTATATAGATGAGGAAGGAGGAGAAACCAAGGTGAACCCTTGCTAGGTGTCATCCACCCAAGGGACACATGTCCACCAACTCAAGCCACCTCTCTTGCAAGCCATAAGACACTTGTCCAAAATGAGCACCATGTGTTCTCCAAACATGACCAAGGTTGGACCAAGCACCATGGGCGACACAAGCCCACTCTAGGCCGACACAAGCTCTACTTGGCCGACACAAGGCCCAAGTAAGCCCAAATAAGGGACTCCAAGGCCCAAACAAGCTCAACAAAGGTCCAAAGAACTCAAACAACAAGCCCAAGCCTTCCTCTCAACCCTAGAGGAAGCAAAGAGAGAGAAGAACACCTCTCAAGGTGACAAACTTGCTCCCAAAACCCTAGACTTGGGTTAATTGCAAGTAGCACCCTCAACCCTCAACAAAGCACAACCAAACCCTAATCACCACTCAAAGGTGATTAGCAAGCCTCAAACCATCAAGGTTAAGAAAAACAAACAGGGTAAGCCCTAAACGCAGGTCAGGGTCCTTACAAACACCATAGGGTTGTTGCAATGGTACCTTCATCGGGTCGTGGGTTTATAGAAAAAATCAGCTTAAAACCCTAAAATTGACCATTGGTTGATAGGTGCTTAGCACCATAGATTGTCAAACCAACCTGATACAAGTAATATTATACCTTATATTTAGCATACACATGATCACAGGTTCATCTAGAACTGAAATCAGAATAGGGAACATTATAAAAATTGAAATCCAAGTGAAGCATAGATTTTTAGTGCATGGATCATCATTTTCAAGCAAGAACGTGATCTAGCAAGCTTATGGTAAGCAATAAACATGCAGCAAATTATAAAACTTACCTCTAATGAGAATATGAAACCCCACACAGAAGAAAACTTGAGCAGCTAGGGTAGAAAATCCAAGCATAAGCTATGAACTCGTCCATCTAGCACCTTTCTTCATCAAATGAGCAAACCTTAAGCATACAAAGCAAGAAAGGTAGGGTTTTAGAGCTTTAGAGCAATTTCTACCATGGAACGGCAAGGTTCTGACCTGGAAAAAGGTAGGAGGAAGGATAACAAAGAAATAAATGGAGAAAAGTAGGAAATTCTTACTCTTTTAGGACAAGATCACTGGAAGGAAGCTTTTTAAACCCTAAAAGGAAGTCAATTGCAACCCTAGATCCCTTTTCCAAGAAGGTCCCCACTTTCTTATTCCTTGGACATGAAAATTCATAGAAGCACAGAAGGAGAATGAGGTTGGGAAAAGGAAGGAAGTGGTGGAGAGAAAATGGCTCATTTTGGTGCTTGAGGATAAGTATATGAAACTTTAAGATAAAGAAAAAGAAAAGGTTGAAGTTCTAGTATCTATCCAAGTGTCCATGGCCTTAATTTATTAAGAATATACAAGCACACACACAAGCATCTCTCCCACCATCTGTATAGACCTTCTTAGATTTCTTTTGTCGAATTTTCCAACCAATCAAATAATTCATTAGTTGATAGCTACTAAAGGTAACTCATCCATGAAGGGGTAAACCATAAAATACCCTTGGAGAAAACACCTTCAAACCAATGTTTAAATAGGTTCCCCATGGATCAAAAAGCTCAATAATGTTGAGATAATATCCAAGGAACATAATGCAAGGGATAAATTGCAAAGGAAACCTCTCAGTTGGGTAAATTGCAAAAAAGTCCAAAATGTGCATAAAATTGCATAACTTGCTCAAACGGTGTCCAAATTGGACCAAATTTGAAACTTAAGCTTGTCTTATAATTTCAAAGCATATCACAAGGTTAGATTAGGGTTTTAAGCATTAAATTATGGTAATTAAGCTTATTCCACTCATTAAGCATGTTTAGGGGCCTTACATTTTACTTATATAGATACCTATAATGTAAAAAAAAACATGTGGTCTAATTAAGAAAACTTAAAAGATTTTGGAAAATCTCTATTTCTATTTCATGGGTAACTAATTCAGTGAACTACTTATAAAATGATAGGATTTTCCCATAAATATGACTAGTTTACTAACCAACCTCATGAAATTTCCCCTTTTTTCCTACAATGATTCTTATTGTTATTCCATTGTGTGTGGGAGCTATGCCATAAAAATAGGCTTGAGTTTTTGGATATTGGTCTCAAAAGGAATTGATCTAATAAAAAATCTCAGATGAAATATTAGACCATGACAATATTATACGTGAGAAAACATTAAATGATCACAACTTGACACATAGGTATATGGTGGATCTCGTTTAAAATTTCATAGCTTCACCATCTATTAGGTACCTCCTACTGGGATTTCTCAATCCAATAAACATTTTTACACTTATCAAACATTTACACGAGGTCTATTTTCACTCAAGGGTAATTGACATCCTTCTTGGGACATGGGTCAGACCTACCTCTACCAGTAGACAATCCCAACAAAAAGGGTCATCTAAGACAACCTCTATTAGACAAGAAATAGATAAGTCACAAGCATAAAGATATATGGATATATTGAATTAGAGACTCACGAATTGACAATGTAGGGCTATACCACTTGCAAAGGATCTACTAGTTTTAAGGAAGTACGCAAGTAATTAGCTCGATGAGTTTTGAACTCTTTGTTGGGAATGGTACTTTTCTTAAATTATAGATTTGCAATGAGTCCTCCCTAATGGCCTATCTCTGTAAAAAAAAACTAGCTTACTAGCAATTACCAATTATATGAAAGAAATTATTTCCCGAGGTATTGGTGAGGTTCCAACATATACAATCCTTCACTAACGAATAATTGAGCATTGAGTTGATGGCCCTCGGTAATGGTCTTTGCTTGTTTTTCCTTGTGGGAAAATCAACCAATACTAGATATCAATGTGTCCAATAAACATGGTCGGCTGGATCAGCTAAGGACACTTATTGCATAAAGTTTCAACTTTATTGCCTATTTCTCTAGAGAGAAAAATCAGCCAATGGTGATATGGGATTTGGACCAAAAGCACCCCCTAATGGTTTCTCTTGTAAGAGAACCAATTGACACAAGCCTCTATCCAAAGATAAAAACTAAAGGATTATATTCGATATCAAATTTCCATTGACTCTGTGATCGTATTTATCCAAATTAAACTTAAATGGTTTAGACTTTGGAGACCTAAAATATTTCCCATGGATTCCTCAGGCACGTATTTAATGGAATGGTAGTCATCATCAAAATATAGGAATAGCAAAGTGGTGTTCGGATCTAAATGAGCAACTTCTCGTTAGGTGAGAATCACCATCCACATCAATCCTACATACTCTGTTTCACTCTTGGGACTCATATTTTATGCATCTTAAGTAGGCATTTCGACCTGAAACCTAATCGGGCTGACTTCATGTGGGTGAGAAATTGAGGTCAACTCAGTCATGAGATGTAGATATCCCCAAGTTCTCGAATTGGTTGAGTCGGCGCGGTTTACGTCTTCGTTTATCAATGTTACAGAGTTGCCTTAAAATTTTAGAAAGAGACGGAGGTTTGGAGAAAAACTATTAAAAACTGGAGAAAATATCCAACAATGCATGAAGCGCTTTGCCACCAGTCGATTGGTTGCGGTGTGGCCGAGACTGGTGAGTCGTCCGTCCGTCACGTGATTCAGTTTACGGGTGTGGTAGAATCACGCCATCAAAGCACGGAGAGTAGAAAGAGATGCATAACACTTGGCTATGTCTTCTTCCTCACAGATGACGAATCCAACCGGGAAACGTCCAAAAGAGTAGGGACGGAAGGACCTCTGCAGCAAATTCATACGTTCCTTTTTTTTCTCATTTGTTTTCTGCGTGGAGTTGGGTCTGCATCATGATCCAGTTTCACGTGTTTGTGGAGGAAAAAGGACAGAAAAACACCCGACCTGACTCCGGAGCACGTGCTCATCTTTTCCTGTCCAGCCCCGCGTTCCTACCTCTGACGACCACCATCCTCAACTGAGGGATCTCATATACAAATGGGTAATTTGCGTCTGAAGCATCTACAGTGATGCGATGTAATTTGCGTCTGAAGCATCTACAAATGAGGAATCTCATATACAAAAACAGAATAAAATAGAGATTTGTTATACAGCCCCAACCCAGACGAATTCTCACACGGCCTAAAAACGGAGGTCTGTTCTTGGGCCGTGTGCACGGGAGAGAGTCGATCCGATTTGTTCGTCTGATTTGGGGGTCTGTATAGCATTTTCCAATAAAATATAACGTCCACCATCCAGAAGGGTGTGATTGTTTTTCCAGGACCGATATATGATACCAGTCTTCTGTATGTCGTCCATAAGAACCCTCCGATGACTTCTGTTCTCATGTTGAGGTAAGAGACCGCCATACTCATCGGTTTCTGCAATCCAAACTCTCGATCATGGCTTCCGTGCCAGTTCATCTAGAGGACTGCACATTAATTAATTATAAACAGACACCAGGTTGTGATCTTCAAGAAAAATAAAAGTAAACATCAGGTTGAACCTTGATCTAAGAAAAAAAAAGGGCGATAAGACGTGATGTATCTAAATATTAAATTTAACCAATATACACAACCGTGCGTGTCCGTACTACCACTCCCAAATAAATTTTTTGACCAATATAATTACATGACGGTCTTCTTTGTTGGAAGGACGGTTTGTCGAGAGTCAATAGCTATGGATAACATAGGAATGCCATGATGATGATGACTTGTTGTTTGTAAGATAAAAGCCCGTATACGCCTAGTCCCGTCCCTTTTCGGCAAAACAAAGCTCCTGCAGATCGTGACCGCACAATTATTGAAAGAACAGATGATGGTCTAGTTTAACTACTCTTTTTTTTCATTCCTTTTTATATTACCGTCGCAGTATATGAGCACAACAAGCGTTAAGAGGCATACCAATGTAGAAAAAACTGATGTAATATTCGGTGGCTTTCAATGGCTGCCTTCAGATCAATAATTATCAATAAAATGTAAAGGGGCATTCCGAGAATCGAACTCGAGACCTCTCGCACCCAAAGCGAGAATCATACCACTAGACCAAATGCCCTGTTATGCTTTGTTCACGTTTGTTAATTATGTATAATATACTATTCAATACGTATACACAAATATTACAGCTTGTACTGTATGTTTTTTGGGTATCAGAGGTATGATGAACATTAATCAATCACGCGTTGCCATATGTTTTGTCATTGTGAAAGCCTCAAGTTAACAATAGTTTTGCACAATTGGCCTCTACAGATTGAGCTTATCGAAGAAAATAATGCAGACTTATACGCATCTTTATTGCAAACTGATCAGAGTATTGGTCGTGATTGTAAATAGAGTGTATCCGTGTTTACGACGTAGATGAATAGATTTCACAAACTTGGAATCAACGTCTCACCAAATTGAGCCTTATGTAGTATTTGAGGAATATATTCACAAAAATACCAACTAACATAGATTATGCTTCACTTAGGTGATAACAACACCACGCAGTGGTGGATCACTTTTTATCAGTACCTAGCATGTTATCATAATGGATTTTTTTTTAGAATCTTCATCCCAAAAGTGAAGATATGTTAACAATCGTAAAGCATATATCAAAGTAGTCTAAAAAGGAGAGTATTACTCACATTAAAAATTAATAATGCAAAGTGATAAAATTTTATCCAGAAATATATTCTGATGACTGGTTGGAATTAGTAGAAAAAATTAATTAACGCATATTTCAAATTTATCGTATATTTTTTTTACCGTTTAATGTAGGATTTTATTTCACATTTTCTTTTCCAATTATTTCCTCGTCCATATTGGTTAACATAATATTCTAAATTGAAAACACTTCAAACTTCAATTAAGGGAAATAAAATACCAAATTTAAATTAGGATGCATGGACTTCGCTATGAGTCCTATTCAGACTAATAGGTAATCTTTGGGTTACTTAAAACCTTGTTTTATTATATGATGATTTTGAATAGTTATGCAAGATGTATGATTAAGATATGGAATAAATTGCTTCCTGATAATAATACATGACTTAAAATGCAAAATATCTAATTCATACATTGAATGATAATGGGATGGTAGATCCAATTTGAATCTTATTTTTTTGAATGAATTGTGACTTTTAATAAATGTATTGTATTCAAGTATAAAAGGATCGAGAAGAACCCCTAATCTAAATCAAAGAACAATATAGTGCAAGATTCACATAGATCTATGAAGAGCCTAAATTACTAAGTAAAAAAACTTTGATACCAGATTGTAGCCTCTAGTGGGGCTCAATTTGATTGAGTACTTGATTTGAACAGTTTGCCAAGATTTACCAGGGCGACTACCTTAGTCAGTAGCCCCACTAGTACTAATTAGAGTGGGGGCACCACTTTGTCACTATGAAAGAGGGGATGAATTTTGGTGTCTCACCAATGGTCTGACTAGTGTGTAGAACAAGAGGAATCGCAAGGCTCAATAGAAAAGTTGGGATGATGTAGTGGGGTTGATCAGTCAGCTAGCTAAAGTCTAGTTGGACCGACTAATGCAAGCTAATCAATCGAGTAGTGAGTTTGAGTAGAAAGAGAGAATACAAGTACATGACAATTATTAGTCAAACACTAGTCGCCATTAGTCAACTGGTTAATGGGTTGATGACATGCATGTTTTAGCCAATCACAAAATTTGTAGTATTTGATTCATAAAATATGTGTTAGTATAAAAATGGAGAAATAAGTTTGTTTTGTCATTGTACATCAAACCAAAACACTATTTTTTGAGACATGGTGAGAATTTGAGGAGAAACAAAGGAAACATGGAAAAACATACCTAGAGATACAAATCTAGGGATCTTCAACTAATGATAAGTATCTTAGACTCTTTTAATATTCTTTTCACTACTCAAATCAGGTATAAAATCTATAGTAAGTACTTACTTAGAGATCTCTTCTCCTTTCCCCATCTCCTCCGTGATTCTATAGGTTATTCTAACATATGAGAAGAACCAAGAATTGATCGATAGAAGAGACAATTTGGATTTTCTACCAAATGTGAGATCATTGAGTTATGATTTCATGTGATGGTAGTAATCTAACAACAATGGACGTAAATTCTCTACTTGAAGAATATTTATAGAAAGCAAATTTTGAATATGAAGAAGGAATTTCTATGTTTTCTCTTATGGGAACCTAAATTAATAATTTGATATATATCTATGTTTAATTGCATTAAATGGTTGACCGGTGATGAATAGTGATGAATTTGGTTTGATAATGATAGCATAAATATTTCATAAAAACAATGGATAGTTGAATACACATCCCTTAATAGACCTAGGTTTTCTCTAGTTTGAAAGTAACCTAATTTACTACTATCAATTATGATTACATTGATTTGTATTTCTAGTAATGTATAGAACCCAATAATCTAGAGTTTATTCAACTAGTATTCACATATAGATCGTTCATTCAGGTTAATGGATACACTATATGGAACCCTAGCAGCTCAGGTTACTATAAAAAGTAGAAAATATGATATTAGAAGAGTGAATAACATATCTAAGTTAAAGTAAGGCAAAGTACATGAGTGAATTAAAGTAATGAGCCTCTAGATCCCATGCACATCGTAGAAACCATCAAAGGTGAAGGAGTAAACCTACATATTGACTGAAAATTTTAGAATCACGAAGTTAGATATGTCCATTGCGTGCGGACTTTGATGCCTAGAGAGGACGATATCCTCAAAATTGTTAGGTATCTAAAAAATAAGAGATATAGATGGCACCCGATTTACTATGTTAGCTTAGTTGACTATGCAACGAGTTATCTCTTTTGGAACATTGATGTAGATGGTAAGGTAACTGTTTTCTATTCTCTGCATGAGTACCCAAGTTTAGATATGGAGTCTGGAAGTAAAATAAGCTTGTATAGACGCTAAGGGAAGGCATGGTGAAACATGTTGTAGGTCAGGAGCTAGTTTCATGTACGTACATGTCTTCTTTATGTATTGTTCAATTTGTTTGCATCTTGTTGCAATACTTTTAGATGTTGTGGTACACCGTATGTGGGTCTAATGCATATTAAGATGAATAAGAGACTTTTTGATATAGTTCAATTCATTTATCTTATATAATTACTCTAATTCGATGCCAATATGCATGCATCTTCTTTATCGATTTTCTTTATCAATCTTTAACTCGAATATTTGTACTATATTTGCTTCCAATTCACTTAATCAATTATATTCTTAGATCATCATGTCTAATTAGATTTTTCAACACACTAGCCTAGTAGATCACATTGTACTAAAATAAATTTCACAAGTACACGTACATAACAATTGGAGGATCTAAAAGGTAGTTAATGTGACATCCTAATTTTATGGCTTTATAACATAGTGGAGTTTGAATGGAGTAGTATCCAAAACCCTATTGAATTTGTGTTAAAGGTGATATTGACATTGAAACTTAATATGGGGTTGAAGTAACATTTTCCACAGATACCTAAACATAGGAACATGATCTTGGAATATATCATAAGTATGTGGATTTAGTTACAATGAATTACTATGTAAGTTGAAGTATTAGACCATATTTATAAATACAATAGAGTCAAATATCCATGTATATGTGGTGTGTTTATCTATTGGATTTATTGTGGCATGATTGTATGACTAAAAGTGTACTATGAGGCTTGTAAGAATCATTCAACCTTTACAAATTTGTTGAGAAATTTTTATTGCTTTGTTATATGTACTTTTAAGTTTACCCTTTTAACAAGATGTAAATGTGAGTAATTACTTAAGTTAAATAAATATATCGGTTTAGGTCAACTTTTAGATGAAGTTGCATATAGCAATGTCAAGACATGATTCAAAAAATTATTTTTATTTGATAATCAAGTTGAGAGATATGACCTCTAGAAGATGGTAACAAAAATATGGAATTGTCTATACTTTTGGTTGGAAAAGGTAATAAGGGAAAAATAAATAAAATATAAAATTGTCAACAATTTGGAATATAACTTGTTAGGAACGATATCAAATAATATTGGATTAATAAAGTATAGTATATATTATTGGAGTATGGAAAAAATGAGTGATCAAAAAAATGCCTTTATGTGTAAGGCTATTTAAAGTCAAATCTGATTTGTAACAAGATAAATAGATTTTGTTAAGTAGAAAAGGAAGGGATACATGTTACATGTAATAGGACTTATTCATTCATGGTGAAAGAAATAGTTTGACTCAATCATATCTCGTACTCCTATTTTTTGGTGGTGCAACGAGATGGAAAAGAAGAACATGTTGCAATATCTTAATAGGGTATTCAAGAGTTTTCCACAAAGATATCATCAAGCATATAAAAGAAGCAACATCCCTTGACCACCATCGGTTGCATGCTTCTCACACCCTTGTTATACTCTATATCTAACCATGTCAGCCTATGTGGTCCTCAAATTGTCACTATGGATTCAATAGGGGAGGTAAACTACCACGGGAATCAAAGTAAGATGTCAAAGATCCTTGGAAGGCGTGGTTTTTCTAGTTCACATAGCTTCCAACCAGACTAAGACTATGACCTCGAGATGATATGCCATGTTTTCCCACCACCTTTGAAAGTTACACCCTGGTTTAGAGGGGGGTGTGAGGCTTTCAAGCACCTCATGGTGGAAAAGAAGACTCTAGGAAGAGGTCCCCAAATCATTATGGCCAACTCTGTCTAAAAAAGCCCTCACCATGATCTCATGCTACTTAGCTACGAAGTGCTCTATTCTCCTATGGGGAACATATAGAGTGAAGACAGGAGTCGGTCTGTATGGATTCCATCCATCAAGATAGGTTTGCCACTAGATGAACTAGCTTGTGATTGGGTTGACCAAGGCTGGACGAACTCAGACCCAACCCCAAAGGCACTCAGAGCATCCAAGACATGAGCTACATGGTTTGTTTTCAGCCGCAAATGTGAGATCAATGGCCCAAAATATGCATATAAATTTTACACCCATGATCAATTCATTAGCACTAGTTAGTATTTTTACGTACTTGATGTAAGTGGGTCATTCCTTGAGTATTCAATAATCATCATTATTAGTATGTTTACAAGTTTCTTATTGCTAAGTAAGGTATTCATTATTTATGTGACATAATATTTATTGTTTCAATATAAGATACAACAGTAAGATTATATGCTTCATAGGTTTTAATACGCTTAACATTTCATACCATACATGATCAAGGTCTCCTAGAATGATTAAGATTCATACTAAAGTCTATTTTAAGATTAAAATATCATGTTGAATTAATTCGCATGTTAAGATGAGATTTAAGCTATCATAAGATCATTTAGCTTGATCCCTAGCAACAAAGTGCATGTTAACTTATGAGACATGACCCATGCCCCTTAGTGTAGGTTATGAGGCCCATTCATCATAGTACATGTCCACTCAAGAGAAATCAAACAGGCCCTTGGTGTAGGTCAGGAGGCCCAAGAACCAGAGTGTAGGCCGACTAAAAAAATATGACCCATGCACCAGACTGCATTTCATGACAATTAGATACTGGAGTACATGTCTCCAGAATAAGATACATTATAATATAGACTAAGATTAAAGAAAGAATACTTGTTTATGTTTAAGAATTTTCTATAGATTTTAACATTACTTCTTCATGCCAAATGTTTCAGAATATTTAGTCTTTTATTATTTCTAGTACCATACATGATTAGGATACTCATGCCACTTACCAACTATATGTTTTTCCATTGCATGGTTGTAGATGAGACGTACATAGGTAAGGATCATATCATAAGTACAACTAAGTGACTTGAGAAGAAGGACTAATCAAGAAATCTGGTGGAGTGCCAACCATAGAAAGATCATCAACGTTATGGATTCATTTTTCTACTTTATATCTATAATTTCATAATAAAACTCATAATCTTAGAATGTTAGAGTTGGATTTCTTCATTAGACTTCTATGTGCCTTTCAAGAATAATATTAGAACTTTCATTATTCAAGTTTGCATGGAATGATTATATTGTCGCAATGAAGGACAAGTTTATGTAATTCCTCCTCAAGTGCATGAGTTATGGATAACTCGGTGTTGCTTCCCGTACATGTTGCAGATTTGATTTATAAAGAATTACCCTCATTCGATCTCAGATGGGATGGATACAAAGGAAGTCATTTGAATTTGGAAAATGCATTCCCCTTCCTCATTAACTATCTCATGTCACTTTCTTCCTCACATACTATTTATGCAAACAATCTATTCTTTCAAAGACCCGTCGGCTCAAAATAATTCCTTCTCCCTTCTAAGCATGTGTGTACTAGAGGACATGTTACATAATGGTATCACAACAACATTATAGTTGTCTACCAAACATGTTGTCAAGTTCTTATGTTTAAGAGGACAAGATCTAAGAATTAGATAAGTAACATTTGTTGTTTGAGAAGTTAAAAAAAGATAAAATACATTAGGAAAGATGATATGAGGTTTAATTTTCTTCATAAGAATGATATCTAAGATATGTACTAGGGTTATATGTCTATATATTTTAGACTTCACATGATAGCTATAGGTTTTCCTATAGCAAGATGTCTCTTTTTCCACTTGTTCTTTGTATTGGAAACAAGCTTATGGGGTATTGTGGAGGACATATTATGAGCATCAAAATTCTTATTATGCAAGTCTCATCCTTTCATGTGCATGTGGTATAATACATATGCACAAGTAAGGTGCTGAGATAAGTATCATAAGATATTGTTGCCTTCAAATATATGACATGGTCATCATGTATTAGAGCGTAATAAATAAAAGAATTGATATATAAGGTTTGACATAGATGATCACCTAAGCCTAATTGCATACACAGTAGAATGCTAGAATACATGTCAAGGTCAGACACCCAATACATATGAGTAAGTTGAACATCAAGTAGCGCTAAGACCCTAGTTGGGTAGATTTCAATAGTTGAACCAAATTTTGAGGATGAAATTCCCTCAAAGATGGACAATATTGTGACATCCCAAGATTATGACTTTATAACATGTGGAGTTTGAATGGAGAAGAATCCAAAACCCTAATTGAAGTCAAGTTTAAGTTGTTATTGACATTGAAACTCAAGATGGGGTTAAATTAATATGTTCCATAAATACCTAAACATGGGAACATGGTGTTAGAATATGTTACAAGTATATGGATATAGTGACGATGAATGATTATGAAGGTTTTAGTATCATACTATGTTTGTAAATATTATGTGATCATATGCACATGTATATGTGATATGGTCATCCCTTTGATTCATTTCTAGTTGATTGTCTCACCAAAAGTAGACTATGAGGTTTGTAATAAGCATTTAAATCTTTTGAAATTTGTTGAGAATTTTTGGATGCTTTGTTGTATATGTTTAAAAATTAAATCTTTTAACAAGACACAATTATGAGTTATATATTGGTTTGCAGTCAAATTTTAGATGAAGTTGCATATAAAAATGTCAGGATTTGAGTTTTGATTTATTTTTAATAAGAGAGAGAGGTATGATGTATAGAAGATGGTAACAAATGGAAGTATTTATAGTTTTAGTTGGACAAGGTAATTAGGGAAATAAACCAAATGAATAAAATATAAACTTGTCGACACACAAAAATAAACTTATTAGGAGAGACACCAAAATAGTCATGGATTAATAATGCACAATATAATTTATAAGGAGTATGGGTAAACCTGGGTGAAGAAAAAAAATTCCTTATGTGGATGGCTATTTGAATTCAAATCTGATCTGTCACAATATAAATAGAATTGGTTAACTAGAAAAGGAAGGGATAAAGGTTAGATGTAATAGGACTTGATCATTATTGGTGAAGGAAATAGTTTGAATTGGTCATATCTCATACTCCTCTCTTTTCACTAGTTGCAATTTGATGGAAAATGAGAGTGTTTCAATATTTTAATAGGGTATTTGATAGTTATCCACAAAGAGAGTGTCAAGCATATAACAGAAGTAATATAGCTTGAACAACACCGGATACATGCTCCTCATGTCATCTTTATGCTCTATATCCAACCATGTTAGCCTATGTGGTCCTCAAGATGCAACAACAGATACAAAAGGAGAGGAAAACTACCATGGGAACAAGAGTAAGATGTTGGGGATCCTTAGAAGTTGTGGTTTTTCCAGTTCACATAGCTTCCAACCTAGATGAGTGAAGAGATAATATGACCTCAGTGACTATATGTCATGTGTTCCCACCTCCTCTAAAGGCCACCCCCAAGTTATAGAGGGGAATGCAAGGCATGTAGGCACCTGGTGATACAAAAGTAGATCCAGGGAAGAAGTCCCCAAATCAGCACCAGTTGTGCCATGGTCGAGAATCTCCTCCCTACGATCTCATGCTATAGATCCATGACAGTGTTCACTAGAAATGGTGCATACACCAATGCTCTATTTTCCTGAGGGGAATAGATGGAGCGAAGATAGAAGTCAATTTCCACGTATTTCCCATGTCAAGTCATGTCTACTATGTTGGGGAATCGGGGCAATAGATAAGGTAACGGAAACAAATATTTACTTCTTGATTCTTGAACCAATAGATCATGTCAACAATAATGTATCAAGGAAAGAGGATAACAATATATATACTTGGTCCTGGATTAAGTCTAGCGGCAACTCTTGCACAGTAATGTACACTCTTCGTAAGATGCACATGGTCAACTGGAAACGATGGCTTCCTGGTACAACATCATGGACGGTGGTGGTTGTTAACCTCGTAGTGTGGTGACAACAGTCTCCATGTCTCTACATAGTTCATGCGAACCACCGAGAACTCCATGTTATGCTACCAGAGCCAACAGGAAGGAGTTGCCCCTTCAAACGCCAACTTACTAGGGTTAATTCTCTCTTCCTTGTTGTCTCTCCCTTGTTGTTTCTCTCTTTTACGAGTAGGACTTGCTCGGGCTCTCACATTACCACAAATTTGAGAGGACAACAATTCTTAGACCTTATTGTTTTTTTGTCTAAAAGCCTAGACTATCCCCTTTATATAGGATGACCAGGGTTTGGGTTTCCAATTCATATAGGATTTAAAGAGATGGAATTTCATGAATTTCTAGGAACTTGCAAATGTTGAACCGGCTGGTTCACAGTTGAACTTCTTAGTTCAAATGTAAAATGATCGGTTTAATGGTTGAACCAGTTGGTTCATCATGTTTCCTATTCACAAATATATTGGTTTTCAGTGCGACAATTAATACATAACATGATGTCAGCATCAATCTTTGATCCAATCTTATTGATCATTGAACTGAGCGGTTCACAACTTTAACTATTCATTTTAGACCTTGAACCGGTCAGTTCATGCCCCAGTTCAGGTAAAGTTTAGTCAATATTTTTAAATTGAGCTGACACTTGAATTGATCTCGGTTCACAGTCCATTCAGTCAATTTCCAGCCATTGTTGTCTAAATTAAATACTTAAATACTTTAGTAATCAAGTTAAACAACATTCATGAATAAACTCCTATTCCATGTGCATCCTATGTGTGTGACCCTATAGGTCTCAAGTTACATTGGCACTGAATGTCCATAACCAACTTACGACATCACAAGCAATGAGCGATATCTAGAAACACATCATTACTACCCAAGTAATTGGAAAGTTGGAGAACAACTTCAACCTACAGTTTGTGATCAGTGTTACAGTGATCGTTTATTTCCTTTGCCTTTGAAATTTGGATTGAACTCGAGGCATGGAATCATCATCCTCTCAACATTCAGTCCATGTTCTTTGAACTAAAGAATACTGTCTAAGATGCATGTGAGCACACATATCACATATTGTCACATGAGTATGGCCATATGTTTCTCAGTCTCACTTATCAAGTGGCCAGGATATCAACCTCTTAGAGGAGGGACAAACTCCATCTACATCTTTCACACTCAATCCCCATGTGTCAAAATACACCCAAACATCTCCTTTATGGCAACCCTTATTCAAGGTTACGCTAGATGATGTCAAAATACATTGAACAACATGTGATGGGTGTAGTGACTTCAGGTTTAAGAACCATAGTCACCACTATAACTACGAGAGATGATTTTGACTACCATTTCATAGTCTCCATGTATCACTCTCATGGTGGGTCTATCCCATACACTTTTCTCTAATATATACTCATGTACTTAGTTTGATATCACATATCATGACTAATGATATTTTTTCATCAACCAACACTCTCTAGTATTATGTGTTACTGTTGTCTATTTTTCTTCCACAACAATATCTGACTAGGGACATAACAAGAATGTATGTACTCTTCTCCAACATATGATCTCATTTTCCATGTCCTCAACCTGAAGACATATGTCATCAACTAACATCATTCTTTAGACATATATTATATATGTGTCATTGATGCACTGGATATTTGTCACTTTTTACAGGCTATTCTATAGTGCTTTTTGTGCACTTACTATTCATTTTTATATTAATTTGTGCATGGTTTAATAATATTAGCCTGTGTTACTCAATTGCATCAAATAAGCATAATTTTAATGTGTTTGACCGATTTATTATATTTTAAGTACTTATGTACATTTTTGTGTGATTTCAGGTACTAAAAGAGTCTCACAGACTCGGTACTACTGACTTCAAAAGTCAGTACTACCGAAATCACATCAGTAGAAGACTCCAGGAAGTGCACAGAATCGGTACTACCGAGTCCAAAAGATAGTACTACCGACTTTGCATCAGAGACAGAGCAGATTTGACTTCCAGACTCAGTACTACCGAGTTCAAAAGTCGGTACTACTGAGTTTGTCCGATCAAGCAGTCTGAAAATGAAGTTTGATCTAACAATTGACAATTTATTTCTCCCTAAGTCACTTCTATGACTTAATGGGAGTTCGTCCAGACCTAATCTATCATGCTCTATTCCACTGCAAGATGGCGACGACATTGGAGAGGAGGAGAACCGCACATTTGGGAGGTTTTGGGCACGTTCGGTGGGCAGAATTTGCAGATTGTGGATCTGTTCATCATGTGGAGCGTCCTAATCACATTTCTCTATTGGGGTCATCAGTTTTCTATGTTCTCCACATTTTTTCTTATTCCTAGCATGTTGTTATCCATGGAAACCATGAGGAGCTATTCCCTGTGTTCTTTAGGACTCGGGAGTAGCCCGGTGGTACACTATATATGGATCTTTTGTATTAGTATATTATTTTCTCCTTATTCTTGGGCATGTTACTATGAAATCATATTGAATTGTCTATGTTGCGCACCATATGTGATTAATTAGATCCTTAATAACTTTGGGAGGAGGATTAATGATTGGAAATCCATAGTAACACACATTTTATATTTCCCTTTGGGAAAGGTGGCTTACGAACGTGAAGAGATTACCCAGAGATTATTTGTAAAGTACCTAGCTAATCAACCAATTACTATGGAAATGGGATTGACATTAGCATAGGTAGTGAACTACCCTGCGGGAGTGGGTAGTTCTTGCTACAAGCTCTTGGTCCAGGAGTGGGAGGAAAATATATTAATCTTAGATTAAAATTGTAGTGTCAATCATGGTGAAACTATAGTCCTAGAGAATTTCTTATCATTGTGATCACAACCCATTAAATTAGTTTTCTTTCTTGTAATTAGTTTAACAACTCTTAAATGAAAATTTTCTTCAACTTAGCTTATCAAAAAGTAGTTAGTAGTAGTTTCTTGAATTACATTTCCCCATATTCAATATCTGGGCCTCTTTGGTATGTATTACTTCAATGTGTATGCTTGCATTTTACATGTATAGTTTAGTTGTATCAGCCATCATCTCATGTTTGAGACAAACATAATAGACGGAACTACCTTTATCGTTAGAAAATTAGGTATCTAATGCCCCAATACAATCATTGTATGATTGGCTCTCATACCAACAGACTCCCACTTTCACTTAGAAACAATCACTTACGAATATTATTCCAAGTGTTCTTAACATGTCCATGATGTTTCTACTATTCTTATACTTTTATAGCGGGTTAGAAACGCTTGCTTCAAGTATGTATTTTGCAAGTTTCCACATCTCCTCGCTTTACGACTTCTTGTATGAGATGGAATTGTTGTAGTATGCTATGTGAGATTCATTTGTCTGACCAGTAGCTCCATTGTTGTTATAGTATTGCTACTATATCATCAATGGTTGGGACCTCCCACAAGTTCATCTATATGAGCTTCTTGGTCCATACAATATCCTTTGTTGTGTTCATAACACCAAGACACTCAACTTCTATTGTAGAATTAAACAATTGTCACTTGCTCAGAACTTTTCCAGCTTATAGTTCTTGCTTTAAGGTCGAACACAAATTTAGATTGTGATCATTAGTTTTCTTTGTCATTTTGGAAGTTTACATTGGTGTAACCCTTTACACCCAACTCCTCATTATAACCAAGGAACTGATCCTTTTAGTACTTCTCAAGTACTTATAGATGTTCCTTAAGGCAGTCTGGTGACTTTCATTGGGATCTGAATGATATCTACTCCTCATGTCCAATACATACGAGATAGCTGGATGAGTACCAATACATATGAGATAACAGTATGAGTACATAACATTGCAAATGCAATTGGCATCTTACTCACATATTCATGTTCTTCACAAGAATTGGGATACTAAGATCTTGAGAGACTAATTCCATAGAACATGGAAAAAATTTCTCTCATATGAGTCATGCATGTTAAACCCCTTCAGCATCTTGCCAATGTATGTTCTCTTACTTAGGTCAAGAAGATTTCTAGATATATCTCTAATTAGATCTTGATTACTATCATATAATATTTCTCACCTAAAATCTTCGTAAGAAGGTACTTCACAGCCAATTTTTAACATGTATAGGATAAGGATGTCATTCCCCATCATTATGTAGAATATAAATATTCTCTCACTAAATTCTTGCAATCACAGTTTTCATATTCATTCTGACTAAAGTCAAACCCTTTGACTGTCTTCTCAAATTGAAGATTCAGTTCTAAGATTCATTCTTCAATTCAAATATTGACCTTTGTATCTTATAGACTTTATTTGCAGTGATTAGATTTATATAAACCTTTGGGTTGTGTCAACTACACATTCTCTACATTATTACAGTTAAGGAGTGGTTTTAACATACATGTTTTGAAATCTCATAGTCTTATTAACTTGCAATGGCAAGCATGATCCTGATGGGTTTAACCACAGAAACTGGTGAAAGGATTTCATCATGTTCAACAATTTGAACTTGTTTGAAATTCATTTCAATCAATCTTCATTATATGTTTTTACATTACATCCATGTCGATCTCCTTTTGAAGACCCAATTGCATCCTATGGGTTTTACACCTTTAGGTGGATCCAACAAGGTCATACCTTGTTGGTGTAAATGGAATCCATATTGAATCTCATGGCCTCAAGCCATTTCTCAGAGTCTAGTCCCTCAATAGCTTCTAGATAGGTTGTTGGCTCATCATCTATGACCAACTCATCACCTTTCTGAGTTATAAGATGTCATAATTTTTCAAACTCAAGGCGTGTTAAACTATATATATGAGGTTTTGTGTTAGATAAGGAACTTGAGATTCCACAAAATTTTGTGATTCTACTTGTTCCCATTATACCTCTTTATGTTCAATGTTTTCTTGTTGGTCTTGAACTTTTTAAATTCTTCTTTTATTCCATTGATTCCTTTGCAATTAAATTCCCTTTAGAAATACATCCATCCTGGCAACAAACAAGTTTGTTGTTGGATTGGAACATAAAAGTAGTATTCAACCAAATAATGTGTATGAGATTTATGGATAGAGATTTTCAAGAAACCATTTTCTTATATATGATTTCAATCATGATCTTAATAAAAGACCTATCAGGACATCGCCCATTCCATATCTCTTATGGTGTCTTTTAAACCATTTCAGATGGTACATTGTTTGAGCATAAATCATGTGCCCCAAAGAAAATCGGAAGATGAACTAGATTTATTGATAATTGCACCATGACTAACATGGTGTCATTCCTTCTTTCTGATACACTATCATTGTGTTTTAGGTAGAGTTCATCCTGATACACTATCATGATCTCCCAAAAGGTCCTCAAACTATTGGTTAAAATTTTCCATATCGATCATATTGAAGTGTTTTAAAACTTATACCAAGTGGGTTACGTACTTCATTCACAATCTCCTTAAACACTTCCAAGAGATTTAGAGTTCTATTTAACTAAATACAAACTACCATATCTACTGAGAACATTAGCATATATAATGAGGTACTATTAACCACCTCTAGCATGTATTCTAAAAGGTCTATATACATTAGTATGTATGATCCCGAACAGAATACTCGCTCTCCCAGTACATCTACTGAAAGGTGCCTTTGTCATATTGCCCAACAATTAAGATTCACATGTCTCTATTTGTTCAATAACCAAAAGATTCTAGATAACCATCATTATGGATTCTAGAAATGCATTTCTCATTTGTGTGCTCTAGATGACAATGATATAGGTATTCATTGTTTGAGTCATCGAGTCATTCAGTATATATAATTGTCTCTAGAACTATTAAATATAAACTATTAGACATTAGGGCCATTATTATAAAAGATCTTATCTTTGGAAGAAAAACATCAAATATATTCATAATATTATTGTCCATACAAGACACATGATGTTTTTCATTAATGGCACTCTATTACATGCCCATTACATGAATGATAGATTTCAACTATAGTGGAAGCAACTCTTGGTCCTCAGAGTTCTAGCTTACTTCTTCTTGGGTCCTAAAGTGGAGATCTCTGTCTCTAGCTTCATCCTGAGTTCCTCTATATAAAGCCGGTAGTTCCTTTTTAAGTGTCCAAGATGGTGACAGTGGTGGCACTTTCCTTTCTTATTCACTCGTCCCTTAGCTTTCAGTGCAGAAGACTTTGGTTTCTGGCTAGCTTTAGAACTCTTCTTAGCTTTTCCTTTGTCCTTAGACTTCCCTTTGTTGATCGTCATCATAGATTTAGGTTTGTCCTTCATCTGCGCTTCAGCTATTCTCAACATGCCAAGTAATTTTTACTATGGCTTGTCAAAATCATTCATGTCGTAGTTCATGACAAACTGGTTGTATGATTCTGGAAGTGACTGCATGAATCACATATGTGGCCAACTCTTGACCCAAGGAAAATCCTAGTCTATTTAGGTTATCCACATACACAATCAACTTGAGTACATGAGGACCTATTAGATCTCCTTTTGCCATGTTTTACTTAAACAATACCTTAGAGACATCATATCTCTCTTGTCTTGTCTGATCTTGGTACATGTTCTTAAGATGTGTTATCATCTCAATAAAATTCATGTTCTCATGTTGTCTCTACAACTCATATTTCATTGAGCATATAATCATGCACTTGGCATCCACAACATCTTCAAAGTGCTTCTTGTAAGCATCTTGTCAGCCTTAGCTACAATGGGAGGAGGTTCATCTAGATCTGGTGTCTCCAGGAAATAGAGCTTGCGCTCTTGAGTGAGAATGATTCTCAATGTCCAGAACCAGTCGTGGAAGTTATTCATGTTCAACTTGTCCTTCTTAAGGACCAATCACAGTAAAAATATGTGTGTGTGTTTTCCATTAGATTCTACAAAAAAAATTACAACTTTTATCAAAACATTTTGATTTAATTTGATAATTCTTATGACATTAATAATCCTTTTAATTAATTATCGCTCCTACTATTTTGTTCAAACTGATAGCCCTCACTACCAATTTGGAAGATTGCAGCATACAATCTTCTAGTGAGCCAAGATCCATATTTCATCAAATCATGAGTCAGCTTTGGATGATCGCTCGCAACTTGATTATTTAGGTAGGCAACTTTTGCCAAATGCATCTCATGCAACTTTTAGATAGATGATGCACACAACTCCTTTTCATAATCCATCTATATGCTTCTAGTCAGTTAATCTCATTAAGGCCACCTATTTAAGCCTGACCCAAAAGCCAACACAATAGAATATGCACTGTGCTTTGGAAGAACCTACATATCTACCATCATACTTCCACGAGATGAACGGTGCACCACGCTTTTATGTAAATTATTCTTGTTTGATCAAGTTTTTCATGTGTGTTACTTACAGGAACCATGTAAGACTTAATATATGTTGAGGGGTTTTATATAAGTACATATACATATTGTAATGTCCCCAGATCCTACCGTCAAGGCCAGAGAGGACAAATTCGAAAACGTTAGATAATTGTTTTAGAGAGCGATGAAGAAGTGACATACGCATACATGGACATAAAAATATAAGCATACACCATAACATTCTCAACATTCAACATGTGTATATTAAAAAATGAGTTATTACAAGACAATTTACAATTACAAATTGAATGAAAATTCTGCAATCTATGAACATGTATGCTAACTAGGATCTGCATAATAGGTACAACCTGAACACTTCTCACTTCCTATCTTTTCTCCCATTCTAGATATGAACCTAGAAAATACGTGAAATAGTGGATCAACACAATGTGTTGTGTATGTGGGTAAAAAGATACATACTAATATGCTTGCATAATTGAAAGATTTGAAGAAATAAGAAAATAAATGAAAACATTATTTAGAGCGAGAATCAGGTAAACCATTTCTTTTAAGCATGTCTTTGATGCGGTTGTACTACTAAGTGTGTCAACACCTACTGTACTTATATTATGGGTCATCCCGCCCCTTAGGCTATGGGGATCCCCTCCCCTAGGGCTATGGGGATGTGCTGACCTTAGTTTTATAAGAAGGAGAAAATGTATGTCTCACCCAGTAGCTACAACCCATCTCTTCATGTATGTTCTTAATGTTATGGAGAAGGCATCTAGAACTAATATGCATCCAAGAACTATACACAAATAAACCATCCAATATTTCATACTTTATGCACATAGGAAAACTAGTCATATACTTAGATAAAGCCCACATACCTGAGTTCAAAGATTCTTAACTTATCCTTGATCACATAGTAGTCTGGTCATCACTTGGTTAATAACAATTAGCCATCATTAATTATAGGATCATCATTTAAGTTGATACTTAGGTCCAAACTAGGGTTTAGCCAAGTCTAGGTTTAAACTATCTTAGACTTGCTATTATATATTTTTATACTGATTATAGGGTCATAATTAGGGTCTGGTTCAATTTTCATAATTTTTTGATGTTTGCAATATTTTCTGGAATTAATATGAGGTTTAAAGCATCTAATTAGTCATAAATAAAGAAAGACCTCATATTTGGGAACAATACTTATATCATAGTCCATAATCAAATTTTAGATCATATAAGTGATCATCACTATTTTTCTCATATTTAGTATACATCATTTGCTCATTATTTAGGTTAACTAACCCTAAAGTGGAGCATTATTGTCTATACTAGAAACATCCATTTAATATTCTTAAAAACACTTATCTATGTGTCTATTAATAAAGTGGATGTTTTTATGAGTCCATGGGTATTTTATACATATTTATTGGTTAAGGGAGCTATTTATAATGGATTTTCTAAGATCTGGCATATTTTTTTAGAATTTAAAAAGAATTTACCTTTTTCAAGTCTTATTATGGTTGTTGGATCCAGGGTCTAATTGCTTCATATACAGACCATGTTGCTCCATCACATGGGACGCAATCCTCTTCAGTTGGAGAGGGCTAAACCGGTCGGTTTGAAAGCTTGGACCATGTTGGAATGGTTCTCAAGGTTGATTCATCCTAGGCCGCTCCACCTTCTATTCTACTGCTTGCCCCAATCACTCGCACTGGATGCGTGGTGCATCAACCTTTGACTCTTGAGTGTGTGGTTGTGAACCACTATTTTGGAGAGTATTTGTAGGATCCCAACCCCGCATAGAGGACATGATGGGAAAGCAAAAGCTCAAACACAACCTCCCACCATGCATCAGACTGACTCTAGAATGCCAGGGTGGTGTCGGAAGTCTGGGATCGGAGGAGTGTTGCTGCAATACTGGATAACCAGTGATTGAAGGTGTGATCTTGTATCCTCATCCTCAAGGACCAAGATTTGAAGATGTGCTACTTCCCTTCTTTCCTTCTTATCGACCCTACACCTCAGGAAAGGTTGAAAGGGATCGGGCACCATAGGGCTGCTTGGGGCTTTCCTGTCTCCGCAGGAGGAACTAAGAAGGGGGAAAGTAGGTTTCTTTGTCCCCAAGCTAGATCCTTAGGATGTATGGAGAATCAACAGACCGTAATGAACACATCTAACTTCTCAGATCCTCTCAACATCAGCTCTACCTAAGCCAACCAACTCCATCTAGTTTGGGGCTTGCTGGTTGGGCGCCATCATATTGAAGGAGAGAAAAGGGGAAAACGATCCATGAAGCTCTTAAAAATAGCCTGATCTGTAGGTGATGTTGTTAATATTCGTTAATGTCATTACATGCAATAGCAACATGTGCAATTTAATTTACAAGTTCAGGCATATCCAATAAGAAACGAAGATCAAATAGAGCAGGAGAACAAAAATAAAAGGAGTCAGAATTTGCAAACCAGATCGTTCATTGAGAAACAAATGTGTTACTTAAAGAAATCAGTGCCCGACAATCCTCGGGAAGAGGCACCGTTCTCCCAGACTCGATCTGGCACGGACCTAGATCAGACACGTCTCTCTTGCACTCTACGTCGTCTCATTGCACCACCACCAGTGCAGCACAACAATCACATGAACCACCGCCTGACAGGTTGCTTCTTAAAGGAAGAGGATGAATGACTTTGTCACTTTCAGGAGAGAGATCTCCAAGCGATAGTAGGAGCGACAGCAGCAGGAGCTTCGGGATTAGGGCTCACTAAACACACACACAAACAACTTACGGCTGTGTTCGAAAGAGATGTGTTTAACCCTAATGACCGGAGGTCTATTTATAGCCTTACACGCCCCACTAATCCTATTCCCATTAAGACGCGACCACTCGGTTTCTCTTGTACATATTACAGAAAATTCCGCAAAAGAGACACTTTCCAATTAGGATTAATAAATTTGAATAGGAAATAAATAATTAACTACACAAGTAATTAATTACTTAGTTGTATCCTAGTGCAAAAAGAAGAAGGAAGATGAAAGACATTCTCCACAATCCACAATCCACAATCCACAATCCACAATCCACAATCCAAAATCCACAATCTACAATCCACAATCCACAATCCACAATCCACAATCCACAATCCACAAGCCCGAGCCCATACCCGGCCCGGCCCGGCCAGGCCAGGCCAGGCGAGGTGAGGCGTGGCATGGCGTGTGCGTGTGTGTGCATTGTGATGTGGTAACCCCACCCACCAAAGAGGTGAGCATACCTTCCTCCTAGGACCCCTTGGACACTAGTGCCCCATGTGATCCTACATATAAGGACCACAAAAGTTCTAGGAGTGAGCAATATGGGATAAAACTTCTTTGCCATTGCACTAGAGACAAAACTATTTTTCTCACATGTACTAGTTGCACTACATTGGGCTTAACCCATGCTATATACATGGCTGCTACAGCTGCCATATATCTAACAATCCCCCCACAAAGTCCAATGTGTAGTGTGCTCTACCATTCAGTCCTCCATACTGTACTTTTAGCAGATACCTTTCGATTTGAATCTACCTGGGTTATCCAACTGTGACTGTAACACCCAAATTTTTATATCACATGAGCGGAAGAAATTTTTTTTTCTTCTGGGAGTGTCACAAATATGATAACCATTGCAATAAAAGTAAATGAAACACTTTGCAAAACTAGTAAAACTGATTCATACATAGCTTTTTGTCAACATAAAACTACATCATGTTTATGTATAAGTTCATAATAAAAAGATGTCAATACTCAGGATCATCTAGGTAGATGGCACCGACGCGCAGCGTTCCCTCTCCCCCTGGGCTTCTTCTTCCTCGGCTGTCTCAAGGTGCTTCGACGATCATAGCCTTCGCCTTCTTTTCATCTAGGACCCGTCCTTCTCAGCGGTGGTACTCGGCCTCGGATCTTGAGGCTGCGGTGCTGGTGGTTTGGGCGGCGTGCCCTGGTGGTCCTTTGGCTCGCTGGGGTGGAGCAGAGAGTGGGAGACTTGCCCAGATCGCCAATCCCTACGACAGTCGAGACCCCCCGCCCCCGTGCTTCTTCGCGGGTCTCCCTGTTTTTTTCTTGTTTTCTTTGTTGCAGATTATTCTGCTCGTTTCTCGCCGCTCGTCGGCGTTGTTGTCGCTGCTTGTCGGTGTTGTTGTTCTCTCTGTTTGGGAGCTATGAGTCTTGGCTCTTGTTGGCCTCGATTTCTTCTGTTCGGATTCACTACTGGGTCTATGGCTTTGCATGTGGCGGAAAACACTGGTCTGTATATTTTTCATTTGCAGGTTTATCATCTCCGATCTATGCTCAGGATGAAGGAATCTCTTATGAAAAGCTGCTTATGTCAGCCTAGTGGAAAAGAGATCAATGCAGAAGCGTTCTATTATCATTCCAATATGAGTTTTGGGGATCAGATAGCCCTGCTCTTGGTTGTATGTACTTCCAGAATCACTTTTCCTATGTGTCGATGCCGTATGGCTTTTTAGTAATGAAGATGTTCGGATTGCTAAAAAAATCTAGGTAGATGGCACCCCACTAGGCAAGCTTGAAAGTCTCTTAGGCCTTTGCTGGTCCCTTTGTTCTTCAATTTCTCCAAAACCTGCGGACATCGCGTCCCCAGCCATGCATTGGGAAAAACAGTCGTTAGAGTAAGTGGCATGAGTATTCTAAAATATACATTGCTAAGGAATTGAAATATTACAAAATATTCTTGAACATCATAAATATGAAACGAACATTTAACTCTGATTAAATCTAGAAACATATTATCTCTTATTACTCAAACTCTTATTTTCTATTCTTTCTTTTCTGGAGACCTATACTCTGGGTCTCATGGCCTATGCCAAAGTGTCTGGATCATAAATATCTTATCTGAATTCCTCTCATCACACTCGTGGATGAGATTACAGACATGCTCTAATCTTAAGTATCTTTTACTTACGATTTTTAATCTATTTGTGGCCACCATTATATAATAAGTCCTCCTCTGTTGACACCGAAGTGTCCTCTATGGTGCAATGCACCCTCTGTTGGCACAACGTGCCCTCTGTTGACACAGAAGTGTCCTCTATGGTGCAACGCACCCTCTATTGGCATAACATGCCCTCTGTGACACCCGCAGTGTCTGGCGCAACACGCCCTCTGAATCGTCCCGGGACTCTCTGGTGAGGACTTATTATATAATGTATTATGTGAAGGTTTTGAATTAATTATCTTAAGTCTATCTTTACTAAACTCTGAATCTGAACTTATCTAAAACTGAGTACTCAACACGTACTTAGTTTTGAATCTGAAATCTGAATGTGAATCTCTACTCTTTAAAATATAAATCTGAATCTTTGCTCTCATATTATGCACTAAATCTATATCTGAATGAAAACATGTACCTCAATTACTACATAATTGAGAATGGGTCCATAACCCTTATCATGTATCTTTATTCTATATCAGTCTACCCCTACAATGAGTAGTCCAAGTCTGACTCTAAACCTGATGTTCTCATTATATGGGTAAAGTTTATTCTGGAACTCTGAATTGGTCAAATTACTTTACTTACACCAATTATATGATAAATAAATCTAATGTCTTATGAGAAAGGATCTGAACTAAATATGGATATACAAAGTATATGAGAGTTCTCAAGTATCAAATATCTATAAGAATGTTATTTCTGACAAGGTGACTCAATTTCTATAAAATCTCATTATGTCTGATCTCAATACACTCGTATAACTTAAATCTTAAATCTTAAAGTAGAAATCATATAAAGTATCATCCTATGATCTTAATCATGACTTAATGTCTCATAATTTGATAATATCATCATAAACTCATGTTACAACATATTCAGATCCCAATATTACCTTTATCTTGAAAATTGGGCCATGGTCTACCATGTACATCACTCATATTCTCACATGATATTTAACTTCTTAAACACTAATCTTGCTAAGGAATCCATTTCACTGCTTAATTCTTATATCGCTACATATATAAGAAACCTTGATGACATGTTCCTACTTGAATTCTTATCAAACCATTATATCTATTAATGAGCGGAATCTTAACAATATGTTCTACTTGAAATCTCAATACATGATTACATATATATAAGGGACACTACTAACATATTTATACTTAAAATCTTAATACATGGTTATATCACATAACCATGGGAGGGTGGCAGACTTATTTTTGTTTCATATCTCGTAGTCTAGAGTATCCATATGGAATATATTTAAGGAATATGATAGAAATATATGCTCTTATCCTTCTTATGAACTTAACTCGTGATCTAGAATCATTCTGTGAATCATCACTACTTAAGGTGTTGAGTATATGAAATTCTACAATCATCAGGACATAAAATCTTTCTTACATATTTAACGTAGAATGTAGGGCATGAAGGTCTTATCTAAGAAGCATGTAAATGTACTTGGTTTGATAAACATAAATACTCATGGGCATGAACCACTTACCTCTTGTACAGATGGCATTGATAAGGAAGTCTCGACTCCAAGTTCCATAACTTTAATAATCTGGATATCATCATAGTTTTATCAGTCCAGGCCTATATTCTCTCTTTCTATTTCTAAATCTCAAAAACCCATCTTCCTAACTACATATACCAACTTAGGGTTCTTATTTAGACTAAAAATAACTTTAATCTAAAATCACCATAAAATCTTGGCGTTAAAATAAAATAAAACTCATACTATATAATAAGTATTATCTTTATACTCAAATAAGACATAAATCGTCCTATGCAGTAATATGAACATATACTTCATATAATGAGAAAAATTCTCAAACATAGTCACATATTCTAAACTTACTGACTCAATTAGGAAATCAAAGTAGAATATCATCACATTACTAATATCAAGCCGAATTGGCCATACATATATCACTTATAGTGTTAGGATAATCATTTATTATTCTTTCATAATGGCTACTCGTCTAAAACTAAATACTAATATTATAGCACAAGAAACTTCATCAAATCTCTAGAAAAGTATTCATATAATGTAGGAATGACCATGTGTTAAAATATCAGGTCATTTAAAAATCATATCATGGGTGAAATACCCAAAATACCCTTATTAGGATTTATATCAAAATCTCAATAAAACTTCATATAATAGAGATCAGACTTTAAAATCATGTTAAGAATATCATAATACACATTCAATAAAATGTACATGAATTTCTAAATTTGTTTGCTATTTTTAATTGACAAAACATCAAAATCATTTAGTTTTAGCTACCCAACACATAATAAATAACATACGTCCAAAACACATCCTGGAGATATTTTTAGAATATAGTACCTTCGAAAAGCTTTCTATTGATACCTTATATGTCCAGAAAGGATAATGAAATCTCAAGTTATGATTTTTTGAATATGTTACCTCATCATCCATTCTTGGCCTTCGGAAGTCGATCCAACGGCTTAGGGGCATCAGCAAATTTCCTCAGCCCAGGCGGATCCGCCTTCTTCACCCGATGGAAAGGGGGTGTTTTCCCCTATTTCATGCCCAAAACAGAACGGAGGTTTGGAGAGCCCGACGGCTGGTGACCATGGCATCTGTGCGCGAGGTGAAGCCCACTTTGGCTGCGGCTTGGCTCACTTGGATGGGTGGTGCCTCCGATGGTAAAGGAAGGGGGCACGATCAAAGGTCAAAGTGGAAGAATCGATATCCGCCACCTATAGTCAGCCTATCCATCCCCCCCCTCGATCTCCTTTTCTACTTCACTGTTTTGTGTTAAACCCTAGATCTAGGCGTGTGAGAGCCTACCCTAGAGATTTGTGCTGTTTTTATAGCCTCCGATCCGAAGACGGCTGTGCGGATTCCTCCCTTCAAGGAGGCTCTGCTCGGACCCTGAAAATAGGGGTCGCGGCCTCCAGTCCGCGTGGACTGGGGTCGCCCCCTTTTTTATTTTCTTCTTCTTTTACATAAAAGTCCACATTAAAGAAATAATTATTATGTCCACATACTAATTTCATTTGAGTCCAAACTTTGGAATTGAGATGGTCTTTTCATTATATTTCTTTGAGTATGAGATTAGGTCAAAACTAAATAGATAGACACTCCACATTTACTTTTTAAGTAAAAACTAGATAAATACCAAATTAATTACCTAGGTCTCTAGATAATTTAAAATCATTCAAAATTTTATTGATAACCTTACATTTTAATTCTACATCTATGAAAAATATCTTGAGCATTTATCATGACCATGAAACACTAAATCTCCAAATTTGCACTCCAAGGACCCATATGTAAGCTATGATTGGCCCAAATGAGCTAAAATTGGACTCTCGGGCACATGGCGCATTCCATGGTCTTACAAAGGGTCCATGAGCTTAATTATATTCCAAATCATGAAGATAAGTCTTAAATCAATATAATTTCTCAATTGAAGCTCGAGTATGACTGGTGTGAGATTAATATCTCTTTAGTTACATAACATGAAGACCTAAGCTAGGTCTAAGGCTCAAACCATGAACTGGACTCATCATATTATATATTCGTCGCCTTATTGTTCATAGGAATAATTCATTTGTATTCATATACAACCGACTACAATCATACACATTTAAGTCATTATGTGTATATTGGTTGATGAGATGGCTTGTATTACACATTTTGTGAACTTAATTACGTACCTATCTATGATTATGTTCATTACATCCCTTGGCATGCCTTTACGAGCAAACCCCACATTAAAGGCTTACTTTAGCTATGAAATTGAGGATGTTACAGTGACCCTCGCAGGAACTAGGTGAACAAAAGTCTTGAACCTGAACCTTGGATACAAGAGTATAGGTTGGAAACAACACAATAAAGACATGGTAGAAAAGAAAACAATGCATTAAGGCCATGCATACAAAATTCTATATCATAATTGATAACAGAGAATAACCCAATTCTCCTGTTGCAACCTACACAGCATCAATCACTTAGTTGGAGTCTCCAAGGATGTACTACTAACATCCTGTCCTAGGACTTGACACCATTCAGAGCCAACTCTCTTACTAACTTGCAATCATGACACTAATAGGTTTCTGGGAGATAGACACACAGATGCTAGAAGCATCAAATAAGAATACATAGTGTCATCTGATTCACCCGACAGCTTGTTATTACCACATTGAACCCAATTTGTGGGATCTCCACTCTTTTGGGTTGGGTTGCTACTGCCTGCAAATCTATAGGGGTTTCGGTCCCATCCCCAACCTAGATTTTTCCACTAAAGCCAAGGTAAGACCTTTAGTGAAAAGGTCAGTTGTATTATCTTTGGTACCGACGTAGTCCACAGCCACAAACCCATTAGACACTAACTCCCTTACATATTTAAATCTGACTTGGATGTGTCTACGCTATTTTTTATTGTACTTGGAACTCTTTATCTTAGCAATAGTTGTAGTGTTTTCACAGTGAACTAAAATTACAGGAAGTGGATTCATTATCATAGGTAAACTGGACATAAGTCCATGTAGCCATTTAGCTTCCAATCCAGTTTCATCTAAAGCACACAACTCTGCTTCAAAAGTGGACCGAGACAATATGGTTTGTTTCTTAGACCTCCAGGAAACAGCTCCTCCTCCCAACAGGAATACATATCCTGAGACACCATGACTCCCAGAATTCACGGCAATCCAGCTTGCATCACTATATCTTTCAACTACAAAAAGATGTTTACTATAATGCAGCCTAAGGGAACACATTCCCTTGATATACCTCAGAACTCTGTCAAGAGCTTCCCAATGGGTCTTGTCAGGACAACCGGTGTATCTACTTAACTTGTTCACGAAAAACGCAATGTATGGACGTGTGCAGTTCATAAGATACAACAAACTTTTGATAATCTGAGAGTATCATAATTGAGACACTGGAACCCCAGTCTCATTCTTGAACAAGGGCTTGGATGAATCATATGGAGTCTTAACATGTTTACGTGATGTGTACTCAAACCTCTACAGTATCTTCTCAACATAGTGATACTGTGAGAGATTTATACCATTAGTAGACCTAATAATTTTAAGCCCTAAAATCACATCAGCGACACTCATATCCTTCATCTCAAACTTGCTACACAAGAATGACTTTGTCTCATTTACTACTTTCATATCGGAACCAAAAAGCAAGATATCATCGATGTATAAGCATAAAAAAATGAATCCATTATTGACAATTTTGCAGTAGAGACACTTATCAAATTCATTAGAAATAAAGCCAAATGATGATATCATAGAATCAAACTTATCATGCCATTGCTTAGGGGCTTGTTTCAAGCCATATAATGACTTAACAAGTTACACACTTTAGATTCATTTCCACAACCCACAAATCCCTCAAGTTGTTCCATATATATCCCTTCCTGAAGATCACCATGTAAGAATGCGGTCCTCACATCTATCTGATGGATATAGAGATTATAAATGGAAGCTAATGCTATAAGCACTCGGATTGTGGTCATACGGGAAATAGGTGAATAGGCATCAAAATAATCTATTCCTTCCCTTTGTGTGTAACCCTTAGCAACTAATCTAGCCATATACTTATTGATTGTCCCGTCTGCATTAAGTTTCTTCTTAAAGATCCATTTGCAACCAACTACAGAACAACCAGTAGGCAAATCCACCAATTCTCAAGTTCCATTCGAGAGAATTGATTGGATTTCATCATTAACGGCTTCTTTCTAAAACTTAGCTTCTGGGGATTCTATAGTTTGTTTGAAAGTGACAGGATCATCCTCAACATTGTAAGTGAGAAACTCACTTTCAAAGTCCTTGGATGTCCTAGGCCGTTTACTTCTCCTTGGTTCAAGTATTTCTTCAAAATCATTAGATTCAGAAATAGCTTGTTCTGAGTCACCCCCCACATTTGTCATCCTTTCCACGTGCTCGGGAATGGAACATGTGGTAAATGAACCTCCTTGAGATACTTCATTGGGCACACCAGTTTTCATAGGAAATACATCATCAAAGAATGTTGCATCACATAATTCCACAATTGTATTGGCCTCAATGCCAAAGATATCTGATTTTACAATCAAGAATCTGTAAGCATAACTTGTGTCTACATACCCCAAGAATATGACATCAACCGTTTTCGGTCCCAATTTCTTCCTTTCGTGTTTAGGGACAAGTACCTTAGCAAGGCAACCCCACACTCAAAGATATTTGAGACTCGGTTTCCTCCCTCTCCATAACTCAAACAGACTACTCTCTGAATGCTTATGGGGAACTCTATTCAGACTATGGCAAGCCGTATTCAAAGCTTCCCCCCACATAAAGTTGGGTAATCCAGATGTTTGGAGTAAGATATTTATCATATCTATTAAGGTTTGATTTTTACATTCATATATCCCATTTGATTGTGGTGAATAAGGAGCATTTACCTCATGAACTATACCATGTAATTGGAAAATTCCAAAAACAAGTTCGAGGTATACTCTCCTCCCCTATCAGACCTTAATCTCTTAAGTACTTTACTGGTTTGAGTTTCAGCTTCTTTCTTATAAATTTTAAATTTATCCAATACCTCATCTTTACTTATAAGTAAAAAGACATAATAGTATCTAGTCGCATCGTCAATAAAATTTATAAAATAGCATTTTTGATCCCTTGTAGCAACATCATTAAATTCACATATATTTGTATGTACTAAATCCAAAATTTCTGAATTCCTATTCACAAACTGAAAGGGCTTCCTAGGCAGTTTAGCTTGTACACAGATTTCACATTTATTATTGCTAATTTCAAATTTAGGGATTAAATTTAGATTCATCATACACTTCATTGAGGCAACATTAACATGTCCCAAATGTGAATGCCAAACATCGGATGAAACAAGATTCATGCAAACAGAACTATAATCATTAAAATGGAATTTGAAACAGGTTCAACATGAATCTTAAATAAGTTCTCCACATCACGTAAGTACCCCTTGCCAAAAAATAAAGAATCACGAAGGCATGTAATAATAGCCTTATTACATTTGCAGTCTACTCTATAACCTTACCTAACTAGAATTATGCCACTAAGGATATTGCGTCGAATGTTTGGAACATGTCTGACCCTTGGAAGAGTCAACACCTTCCCCGAAGGGAACTTCAAGTCCACCCATCCTTCGCCTTTGACTTCTGTAGAGATGGAATCGCCCAAAGTCACAGACCGACCTCGAGAGGCCTGGTAAGACACAAACAGGGATTTATCATCACATATATGTACATTAGCTCCAGTGTCAATTAGCCAATAAAGTGGTTCAAAAATAGAAAGGATTTTAGGTTTAAGAGACATGTACCCATCATTGAGGTTCAAGGATGTAGTCATCATGTTGACCACAGCCTCCTCAGTTGCAGATGCAGCATCTTTCTTTGCCTTCTTAGACAGACAATCCGTGTTCCAGTGGCCAACCTATCCACAAGTCCAACAAGGTTTGTTCTTTGGTTTCTTCTGGATATTTTCCTAAGGTTTATGTGCATTCTTAGATTTCTTATCTTTGGTGGTTTTAGCAGAAGTAAAATTAACAGTAGGATTTGCATCAGTAGGCACCTTGACCATTTTCTCCTTTAAGTATTTGACTTGTATATTAATATCCATCATTAGTTCTTCCATTGTATGTGCCCCTTTGCGGTGCTTTAGAGACATATCAAATGATTCCCATGACTTAGGAAACTTTTCTATGATAGACATAACAACGAACTTCTCAGACAATACCATCTTGGCATCTGAGAGTTCATGAACTAGGAGTTGAAGATCATGTGTTTGATCAGAAACAGACTTACCCTCTACCATATGAAACATAAGAAATTTAGACACGCAGTATTTTTTAACACCTTGGTTTTTAGTACTAAAATTCTTAATTAACGATTCACATAGAAATTTGGATGTAGTGACAGGTGTCTTTGAGCAAGAGTCATACATTTTGTTATTTAAATCAAACAGAATCAAACCGCGGCATGTTTTTTCACCCTTCTTCCAATTAACAATTATATTTACATTATCAGGAATAGTATCATCAGATTTAGGTTCAGTCTCTTCTAAGTACTAATCAAAACCCACAATATTCATCCAAATTTTCATCTGACTCTGCCAACGGGCAAAGTTGGTACCAGTAAATTTTTCAGGCATACTGCTGTTATCAGTTTTATTTCTCGAACCACCCTGACCAGCCATTATTATCTAATGATAGAAAATGATTTCTTTAGGACTGTTTCTAATATTTGTTAATTTCGTTACATGCAACAGCAGTAGGTGCAATTTAATTAACAAGTTCAGGTAGATCCAATAAGAAACGAAGATCAAACAGAGCAGAAGAACAAAAATAAAAAGAATCAAAATTCGCAAAATAGATCGTTCGTTGAGAAACGAACATGTTACTTAAAGAAATCAGTGCCCGACAATCCTCATGGATAGGCACTGTTCTCCCAGACTCCATCTGGCACGGAGCTGGATCATACACGTCTCACTTGCACTCGACGGCGTCTCGTTGCACCACCACCAGTGCAGCACAGCAATTACAGGAACCACCGCCTGACAGGTTGTGTCTTGAAAGAAGAGGATGAATGACTTTGTCGCTTTCAGGAGAGATATCTCCAAGTGACAGCAATAGCTTCGGGATTAGGGCTCGCTAAACACACACATGAATGGCTTATGGCTGTGTTTGAAAGAGATGTGTTTAACCCTAATGACCGGAGGTCTATTTATAGCATTACACGCCCCACTAATCCTATTCCCGTTATGACGCGACCACTCGATTGCTCTTGTACATATTGCGAAAAATTCCACAAAAGAGACACTTTCCAATTAGGATTAATAAATCTGAATAGGAAAGAAACAATTAACTACATGAGTAATTAATTACTTATTTGTATCCTAGTGCAAAAAGAAGACGGAAGACATTCTCCAAAATCCACAATCCCCCAGCCCGAGCCCAAGCCCGTGCCCATCAAGGAGGTGAGCATACCTTCCTCCTAGGACCCCTTGGACACTTGTACCCCATGTGATCCTACATATAAGGACCATAAAAGTTCTAGGGGTGAGCAATATGGGATAAAACTTCTTTGCCATTTGCACTAGAGACAAAACTACTTTTGTCACATGTACTAGCTGCACTACATTGGGCTTAACCCATGCTATATATGTGGCTGCTACAGCTGCCATATATCTAATAGGTGAAGCTCCACAAGATCTCTAGGAACACAACACCATTACTCCAAGAGATGGGGAAACTCCAAGATTCACCTGATTCCTTCTTCTTCATCGGATAACACTGACTTCATACACCAGCAAGACCATCACGAGAGCCCACAAAATCCTTACGGATGAACTCTTTGACCAAGATTTCATCTTTTTATTTATTGCTCCTCCTCTATTCTCCTCTTTACCTTTGATCCCTTCTTCCTCGTCTAACGGTCTATTGTTGTGTGTGGTAGTGGGTGTAGAGGTAAGTGTATGATGAGAGGTTGTTCATTCTTTGTATATCACCTCAATACCATTGTGACTGGTAGTTTTGATCTGAAGAGTGCGGCAAACTATGCCCACCTAGCTAGCCTCCCAAATTCCTCACAGGTGACTAATTCCTCAAGAGTCTTGATTGTAGCCACCTACTCCTGGCATTTTGAAGCTGGAGGTTGATGGAGCCAAACCTCGACACATAAATGATTTAATGGACTATGGTCCTCAGTCCCAACTAATAAAATCATCTAAGATCTTATATTTTGAATAACATTTTACTAGAAGGTCCATTGGAATTGAAATTTGAAACATATTTTCACCATGACCAAGTGAAGCTTTCTTCCAAGTTGAAGGCACAATTTCTACTATTCACACTTTTTTATATCACTAGTGGATGTTTATCCATATATAAACCCAATTAGGTATTATAATCATCAATTCAATCTTTGGTTACACTTTTCGGGTGAAGAGAGTCCATAATTGAATAAGCAATTCCTCAATTCGGTGATTCTCATCTAAATAGCATGCTTGGTCCTCCAATACTATATTAGTTATCAAAATCCTAAAATTAGGTTTATCACACATATCCAATCACCACATACTTATTTAATGTATCATATACATGCTATAACCACAAATAAAAAATATATAATTAGAAATATACAAGTGACGCTTATGGCCACACTAATGCAATTCCTTAGAGCCATAAGGAATCGCTACCACCTAAGGTCCACATCACATGTGCAACTTGTTCTTGCATAAATTTGTGTCAGAACCAATCCCAATCAATTGGTTGAACTCCTGGTTATTCGGTTGGTCTCTTAAATTGGTCGTCTAATTCTGGTTCAAGTGATGTCTGGACTCCTCTAGTCAATCGGTTGGGCCACTAGTCAATCAATTCCTCCTGTTGTCTAGCTTCCTCAATCATCCAGCTGATTGGTTAGACATCTAAGACAGATGGTTTGTCTAGTACAGAACGCCTTCTCACAAGGAAACATTAATTAAAACTATCTTATTCCTTATTACATTATATAAGGGAAAACTTTGAGTTATATTTGAGGGGAATATAAAGCATTAATTTATATTTGGAAATGAGGGGAGAGGCTCGATATATAAACCAAATAACAATAGGAAATAAACCAAACAACCATGTACACAATCCATAGAGATTTTGTCCATAACCATGCTTACATCCACCACCAAATTACTTTTAGGACGACGCATATTGATTGCATATATATCATGCCATATTATATTTATATTTGTGAGATTGTATGTGGTAGTTAATCAGATATACATATTAATGATTTTAATATTCACATTGTATGCAATAAAGTAAATCTGATCACATATCGATTTAAATCTAGATACATTGTAAATTAGTGTGGCTCTAATACCACTGTCGAAAATTTGGGGCAGTAGATAAGGCAGCAGAAACAAAAATTTAATGTATGGTTCCCAAACTAGTAGATCGCATCAACAATAATGTATATATAAAAGAGGGTAGAAAGAGATATATTTGGCCCTAGAGCAAGTCCAGCGACAACTCTTGCATGGTGATACACTCTTTGCAAGACGCACATGGACAACTGGTGATGACGGCCTCCTGTCACATCACCACAGATGATGGTGGTTGTTATCCTCTTAGCGTGGTGGCAACGACCTCCATGCCTCTATGTAGTCTATGCATACCACCAGGAACTCCACATTATTCTACCAGAGGCAATGAGAAGGAGTTGTCTTTGAATGTCAACCTTCTAGGCTTGATTCACTCTCCCTTGTTGTCTCTCCCTTACTATTTCTCCTTTTATGGGTAGGACTTGCTCAGTCTCTCACATTATCACAGTTGTGAGAGGAAAAAATTGTCAGAGCTTATTATTGTTGTGTCTAAAAGTCTAGACCACCCCCCCCCTTTATATAGGATGGACAGGGTCAAGGCTTCCAGTTCATATGGTAGTCAAAGAGATGAAATTTCATAAATTTTATAGAACCTACGAACATTGAACTGGTCGGTTCACAGTTGAACCGGTTGTAACACATGTGAAATGATTGGTTCAACATTTGAATCAGTTGGTTCATCATGTTTCCTCTTCACAAACATATTGGCTTTCAATGTGACAATTAATGCATAATATAAGGTCAGCATCAATCCTTGATCCAATCATATTGATCATTGAACCAGATAGTTCACAGCTTAAACCGGTCATTTCAAACCTTGAATAGATCGGTTCACCAAGTGAACTAGTTGTTTCATGCCCTAATTCAGGCAAAGTTCAACTAATTTTGTTTAAATTGACCTGACACTTGAATCAATCAGTTCACATGCCAGTTAGTCAATTTCCAGTCATTGTTGATTAAATTGAATACATAAACTCTTTAGTTATCAAGTTACACATCATTCATGAATAAACTCCTATTCCAGGTGCATCCTATACATGTGACCCTATATGTCCCCAGTTACATTGGCAGAGAATGTCCACAACTAACTTTTGACATCACAAGAAATGAGCAGTATCTAGCAACACATCATTGCTACCCAAGTAATTGGAAAGTTGGAGAAAAAATTCAACCTACAATCTGTGATCAGTGTTATAGTGATCGTATAGTTCCTTTGTCTCTGATATCTGGATTGAACTTGAGGTATGGAATCGCGATCCTTTCAATGTTCACTCAATGTTCCTTGAACTAGAGCAGAATGACTGTGATGCATGTGATCTCACGTATCACATATTGAGTCACATGAATATGGCCATATGTTTCTCAGTCACTCTTATCAAGTGGCCAGGATATCAATCTCTTATAGGAGGGACAAATCCCATATACTTCACTAACACTCAATCCCGATGTGTCACAATGCACCCAAGTGTCACCTTTATGGAAACCCTTATTCAAGGTCATGTTAGATGATGTCAAAACACATCAAATGGCATCTGGTGAGTATAGTGAATTTAGGTCTAAGAACCAAAATCACCATTATCACTATGAGAGTTGATTATGACTACCATTCCATGATCTTCATGTATCACTCTCATGGTGGGTCTGTCCAATACACTATTCTCTAACATGTACCTATTGACCAACCCTTAGATAGTGTCTGAAAAGTGGAGGTGCGGTCCCAAAGGTAAATTCAGACTTTTAAATTTTTAACCTGAAACTGTCAAGGACCCCCGCAACTCAAAATGGGGTCAAAGTAGATATACAGGATTGAACACAAGGACATGGGGACATTTGGGATGCTTAAGATGCCACACTTACGTCAGTTAAGCTAAACTGATAGTTGATATATGTTAAGAACTAGAACTAGTCTAGCAAAATGATACAAAATGAAAAAAAATAAAGTAAAGAAAACATAATCTATCGAATCATACTAATCCAGAGAAGGAGTTCCTGGCTATTTAATCACAAGTTGGAAAGTCAATGTACCCATTCTTAGGCATAGACAACCCTCGATCACCCTAGCAAGCAACTAACAACCAAACATAGCATGTATCATGGTAGTTCTATCTGTGGGGGTCATCTCACTCACTCTCACGCAGTGTGACTAAAACACTATCAATGATCTGATACCTCTCTCAAGGATAATAGATTAACAACCCTAAATATTCTAGATACCCTCTTAGGTCAAGTATAATAAGACATGTTAGGAACAATAGGGGATCGGCATAGAACATGAACTGTGAACACAGGCAGGTGGAGTTGAACCTGACTGGGTTTGATGGAACCCGACCATTTTCATGTAAGTGTGAATGATTTCAAGACTCTAGTCAGATGTATCCAATTGTTGTTATGGACAGATCCTCCCTTAGACATCCTCATTTCATATTTTGATCCAAACTACCTTCTCTTATCCATTTTACATCTAATCTCTTGATCTAGGTAGAAACAGAGGTTCAAGAAAGAAAGAGATCAACCAAACCAGCAATCATAATCAAAAAGAGAAGATAGAATAGAAAACTTACTAGATCTAGAATAAGACTATTTTCTTATGGTTATAGTACATAAACATGCCCAAAACGGGATACATAGCCAAGAAGGATCTCAACTAGCCATGGACAACATATTTGGCACCAAACAAACATGGAAGAACATCATTTGTACATAAATAGAGGAGAATATTAGAAGAATGAGGTTGAAGATGATATTTAGCCCGTTAAGGAGATGTGTCTCTTACTCCTTAGACTTCAGAAGGGATGGATCTTATCCTTGGGTTGTCCTCCTTAATCTTCTGGGCTCCTTAGCCTCCTTTTTCCTTGATTTTGCCCCAAACAATAAGTTTGGTGGATGTATGAAGGTGGAAGGTGGTTGGGAATGGCTGGAAGTGGGTGAATGATGGTGGAAGTGGTAGTACATGAAAGAAAACTAAAGGGATATACGTAGGATGTGCTCTTCAACCCTCTCAGGCCTTGGAGCTCTCCTACGGAGCTCAGGGAACATATGGTCGCTGGAACTAGGAATAGGAACCAACTAAACCCTTTACTAAGTAGCAAGGGGTGGGTATTTATAAGGATGGGTGGAGTGTATGTGGAAGGTGGTCATTGGCTTCTTAGCGATCACTGATGATCTGGAGTTCCAACAATTGTTGACCTTTCATCCATGAACTTGATCGAGTTCAGGCGAACCTAACTGGGTTCATACCTAGCATTGTTGTCTTTGGCGGTCACTGATGTTGTTGTCTTCGGCGGTTGTTGATTGCTCAACGATCACTGATGTTGGAAGATTACTGATGTCCTTGGCGATTGCTGATAGGGAAAGTCCCATCAACCATTGAGGAGGGAGGACCAATGGTCGTGGAGGATATAGGACCACATCATTGAGTCGTTAACTACTACAAAAACTATAGTCTAGGCCCGACTGGGTTCAGGAGAACCCGACCGTGTTTGTCAGGAAAAATTCCCCAGAATTGATGTCTTCATAACTTTGGCGTCTGAAAATCCCGAAATTGGCTAGTTGAGCTATCTTATTCTTCAAAAAATGTATAATTACAAAAATATAAGAATCTAGAGTTATTTTGGTCATAATAAGGATATAACATCATGAAACTATAAATAAATCCTTAGCATAAATGCCTAAATTTGAGTGTTATCACATATGTGCTTGGTTCGATATCGCATGTCATGACTAATGAGATTTTGTCATCAACCAACACATACTCTAGTCTTATGTATTAATGTTTTCAATTTTTATTTTATAGTAATATCCGATTAGGGACATAACAAGAATGTATGTACTCTTATCATACATATGATCTCATTGTTCATGTCCTCAATCTAAAGATATATGTCATTGAGTAACATCATTCTTTAGACATCTATTATATTTGTGTCATCATCTCATGATGAGACAAACATAATAGATGAGATTACTTTTATCATTAAGAAATCAGATATCTATTTCCCCATTACAATTATTGTATGATTGGCTCTCTGGGCATACATACCAACATACTATTGAATGAACTTATCTGTGATCAGGTTGACTACGGTTGGGCTGGACTCAAACCCCAACCCAAAAGGTGTTCGGAGCAGCCAAGACATGGGCTACATGGTTTGTTTTCAGCTATAAATTTACACCCACGATCAGTTCCTCATCACAAGTTAGGATTTATTTTGTGCTCGATGTAAGTGTCCATGCCTCAATATACAATATTTACTATCTTGTGTATGTTTTCAAGTTTCTTATTTCTATGTAAGATATTCATGATTTATGTGATCTAATGTTTTAATGTTTCAAGTCAAGATATGCCATTAAGATTTTATGCTTTACATAATTTTAAGATGGTTAATAGTTCATAATAATATATCTTTAAGATGTCCTAGAATGATTAAGATTCACACTAAAAAATATTTCAAGATTGAAATACCATGTTGCATTAGTTTTTATGTTAATATTATATTTAAGTTGTCATAAAATCACAGAATTCGACCCATGTATTAGAGTATAGGTCAACATATGAGGCATTACCAAGCCCCATAGTGTAGGTTATGAGGCACAGACACCATAGTACAGGCCAACTCAAGAGGCATGGCCCAAGCCCTTCTTAGTACAGGTCATGAGGCTCAGTTTGACACAAAAAATGTGACCCAGATGCTAGAGTGCATGTCATGACACCCAGCTACTAGAGTACATGTCTCCGGAGACTACAGAACTAAGCTTAAAGAAAGAATACTTATTTATATTTAAGATTTTTTTACACATTTTTATGGTACTTATTCATGCATAATGTTTCAAAAGCTTTCAAAGTCTATTATTAATTTCTAGAAGTATACATAATTAGAATAATCATTGTACTTACTAAATATATATTTTCTAGCAGATGGTTGGGGACAAGATATCGCAGGTAAGGATTAGAGAAGAAGTGCAACTAGGAGACTTGAGCAGAAGGACCAAACAAGATCAAAATTGGTGGTGTATCAACTATAGGAAGACCATTAGCACTATGGATTTATTTTTATATTTTTATGCTTATAATTTCAAAAATAATAAAAGGTGTCTTAGAATGTTAGAATTATATTTAACTCCATAGACTTCTATGTGCCTTTGGTAAGAACAATATTTGAGAATTTTTATATTCAAATTTGTGTGGAATAATTATATAGTTGTGATGAATTCCAAATTTATGTAATGCCCCCTTAAGTTTGTGAGTTATGGATAACTCGATGTTGCTTATGCTATGTGCATGTGTGTACTAGGGAGGGTATTACAACGTATGTGTTTAGAAAAGAGGTATTTTATACTAGATAGGTGGTCTCTTATTCTTCTTGTCCTCAGTGTGAGTGTGAGAATGAGAGAAGTATTGATATAAATTATCTAACGATACTATTGGAAGTTGTAGAACATGTAATTTAATTATGCTGTCTATTAGATGATTAGAAATAAGTTTGGAAAGTATAATGTTAGTTCCTAGATTAATAGTTTTATTATAAATTATGTGGATATTTTTAACACTATTAACTATCATATACGAAAAAACAAATTAAGGATAACTTTAGTTAGTATAAACAAATAATTTGGCTAATTACACCCCTTGACAGTGGCCGCATCCTTAGATTATGTGTTTAGGTTGTGTCAGATATAGAATTATCTTTCTAAGTGGTAACATCACATCCACCAACATAAGAGAGCAACACTACCACAAAGATCAATTATATATGAGAAGTGAGACTGCCTAATATGTTAGTTTGTTGCTTATGCAAACATAGTTGAAAGCATATTAAAAATTGTATTATGTGGCAAGGACTTCTACATGCAAAAGAGTTTCCTCCAATAAGTTTACATAAAGCTCATTTGGAACAGATTCTTCCATAAATTAAATGATTTTAGTGGAATCCAAGAATATATCTTAAAAAGGAGACATATTGTTGTACAACTTAAAGAGAAAGAGTTATCCATGTTTGATGTGTTATTGGTTCTTTCATTTTTCCTCTTAAACTAGTCACAGTACCAATTAGGCCTGGGCGGAAAACCAAACTTGACCATCAGACCAAATTGAACTTAACTAGACCGCCAAGTTAAGTCTAGTCTAGATGGATTTTGCGGTCAAGTTTGATTTGGAAAATCTTCAGACCATCCTTGAGTAGTCTGATCATAATTTGGGGACCAGTTAACTACGCAGATGGAACTTGACCATCTCTATAGATGTGTAACTGTGTGTGTATATCTATATCTATATCTATACCTATATATGTATCTATATCTATATATGTATATATAAAAGTAAACTATTTTAGTCATAACATAGTTGATATATAGGCAAAATTTTACATTTTTCAACATTATATTTATAAGTACGTTTCAAATTGCTTTTATATCAATGATTTCATTGAATGTAGATATATTTATTACACCATATATTATTTCATGTTATATACAAACCTTTCCATCAAGTCTTTAGTCAATAACTTTATTAGAGTATATTTTTTTATCTAAGAGGACCGATAAGTTGACATCAAAATTGAATAAATTTCTTATTGAACTCTTTCTATAAAATAATTGACCTTCATTTAAACATACTATTAGTAAATACTAATCACTTATACTTTTAGACCAGACTTGGCTAAACTTGATCACATTTTAGCAGTTAAGTTAAGTTTGGTCTTAACTCTATTAGCGGTCAAGTTCGGTGTGGAAAATTTTCAAACCACGATACGTAGTCTGGTTTGTAGTTTAAGGATCAAACTAAAGTTGACCAGACCAAACACACCCCTAGTACCAATCATTCAAAATCTCTTATAACATACAAAAGAAGAAAAAAAATAGTCAATAAATTATTGGGTTATTTCATAAAAAGACACAATATTTTGTCATCTTAACAAATATATCATAACTCTCTGTGGAAATTACATCCTTATCACGAGTTGGTATTAGTCTTTTCATATTTATCATTATTTACGTACTATGAACTTATTGTCTACGGAACTATCAATTGATACACGGCACGTCACATTCCTGAGGAATGGAAATCTAGCTCCTTCATTCCCAATAAATTATTTCACAGCCTTTACCTCCATAGCTTGTACACTCCATTCACTTCTTGTCACCGACCTCCCACTACTCAACACTATGGTAGCAACTAAGACATGAACACACGATTGTTTCACTTTGATTTGGTGTACGTGTTTACATTGAGACAGACCCATTCATCTCAATCATTTACGGGATGTCAGATTAAGATTGTGGCATACATATTCCGTTGCACACGGGTGACAAGACACATATAATTGATTGCCCAATTTGATCGTTGGTCCCGACACAGTAAAATGGAAGATCCATTTCCGTCTAGGCCTAGAAGTATGAAGAATGCAGCAGGGGTGGTACCTCATTTTCGAGACCAAGACGTATGAAGATCGAAAATGCTAATTCTAGATCAGGGAGTAGTTAGCTTTTTGCGGCAACGAATCTTCTTTGATTTGTTCAAGGATGTGATGTACACCTCGGGAGCCTTAGGCTATATTTTGGAAATCGAAAAGAGCGTAGTGCACTGTTAGAAAATTCAATCACTGATGGGATCTTGTCAGTTTTGGGTGAAGAGTTATATCTTGACAAATATGAAAAGCACAAAAGTTTTTTGTGATATGTAATTTTCAAAATGTTATGATAAATTTGTGAAGAACTACAAACGTGATGCATTTTTTTGAAATTAACTCTGAATTATTTATTGAAAGTGTGTATTCAAGAGGAAGAAATAATTAAAGGATCCCTATTGTGTAAGATTCTAAGACAACCATGGAAGCAATGACAAGGGTAAAATGAAGAGAACTACGCATATATTAGGCTGAGTGTCTAAGTCAAGTGATGTCAATGAAGAACGAATCAAGGTTAATATGAAGTGTTAATAATAGATGACATGCTAGGAAAGGGTTCTTCAAGTCCCACAAATATTAGAAAAAAATTTATCATATCTCTTATTCCTTATGAATGTCTTCTTTGAATATTTTATTATATAGTCAGTGGCTTGAGTTTGGTGCTACTATACACATTGCCAGTTATTATAGGGATTTCTAAATTAAAAAATAATGTAGTGGGAAAGTGTCCAAAGTTATTGTGACACTTTATCCCAAGATGATGATCAAACATTCTAGGTAACTAAGGTTAAACAATACACCCAACGATAAATTCAAAACTCGACAATAAATGCCATATTATAGTAATCTATGTTCTAAAAAGAATCACTCACTAATGTTTTTTTTATTTAACCAATTTTTGGAGGTGAAAAGCACATGCACAAACACAAATTCATTTGATACTCTAAACCAATCAAATATATGTACTTAATACATGTCCACATGGTATCAACTTATATATATATACAAGCAATTGTGGATCTAGAAAGTGACATTAGGGGGACTGAGTCACACTGGGGGGTGCGATTTCAACTTGAAAAATTATTGTAGCTAGGAATTGAACCCAGGCCACTGGAAATAGGCTAAAAACATAAACCACCTCAAATATAGACCTTGTTTGTTCATATTTTATATAAAAACTTATACGTAATGTGTTACATTTTACCATAACCTTATAACTATAACTAATTTTAATTTTTGAATTTGAGAGGGGGACTAAAGCACCTCTAGCTCCCCTAGATTTTTTTTTAGTCGGATAAAACTCGTCTTGCTTTTTTTCATTTTTTTTTTGTAAAAGTGGTATTTACAATGCATTCATTCCCAAATATGGAAATGAAGAAAAGGAACAGACTATACAAAAAAATCTGTCTTGAGAACAACGAAAACAGCAAAAAATACAAAACCTCTAATAACTCTTCAAGGAATAGAAACTAGAACCAACAGATTTTAGAGCAGGAGGAAACCCAAACATCGAGGAGCTACTCATCAGGAACCGTCACAAGCCCAAGCTCCCCAGTAGAACAAACAAACTTCGGTCAACTCAGGTGAGAACCAAGAAAAAACCAGGCAGAAAACAGAACTTCAGGCAGAAGACGAAACTCCAGAACATGCTGGGAACTCAATATCATAATCAGCAGCTACAAACCACCTCATCACCTGACCAGCAAACTCACAAGGCACAGGATGAGCAGCCCATCAACCAAAGAAGCAGCCTCAACCAACCAGCAGCACCCAGCAGCAAACCCATCAACAGCATGGCCAACACTCGAATCACAAACAAAAAAGATACCATCAGAGCAACAGGATACAATAGCTACTATGCAAACCAGAACAAAACCAAAGGTCCAACCATCAAGATGGAGAGGGAGGGGAGCGTTGACATCCACACGGGATGGGGACTCGACCCTCTTAGCAGCCATCAAGGAAAAGGTGAGAGGGGAGCGTCGACATCCAACGAAGGATGGGGACTCGACCATCACCAGAACATAAAGAAGCAAACTTTAGTTCTTCAAAAAGATGAGAAGAGAGCAGCTACCATCATGGATAAGGGAAGGGGAAACTATTGATCAATGAGCGAGCTAAAAATCTTGAGCGAGTTCTGCCACTCCACTCGGGATAAACTCGACCACTCAAGAATAGAAGAGCAAGACCGCAAGACCACGGATCCAAAGCTTCCACCTCAACAACCGCGCAGAGACAACACAGCAGCAAGAGAGTCCACAACTTCAGCAAGCAGCAGAATCAACCCATAGAAACCACCACAGAAAACTTAAAAACTTGAGTGAGTTCTGCCACTCTACTCGGGATAAACTTGACCACTCAAGAACAGAAGAGCAAAACCACTGATCCTAAGCTTCCACCTCAACAACTGTACAGAGAAACGCAACAGCAAGTGAGCACACTACTTCAGTAAACAGCAAAACCAACCCAAAGAAATAAGAAGCCCTCATCCTTCAGAACAGCAACAAAACAACCAGAAGGTCCTTTGAACACAGCACCAAGATAATTTGGACTCAGCACAACACATGTCGGAAAGGAGCAGAACCAGATCCAACACTTCAAACAATGAACATCCTAATATCAGCATCAATAATTATTATAGCTCCCCTAGATTAGCCCATGTATAGAAGTAAAATTATCTTTTTGTCATATACATATGATATTATGAAATTTGAGTAGTACATAAACAAAACAAAAGAAAATATAAAGAAAATCTTTAGTGACGCAAGAGCAAATGAATGACCCTAAACTACTACTAATTGAATGCATCTCACCAGTAAATGGATTTCTTACTAGTTTTTTATTATTTCTAATAAAGTGGTGACTCTTCAATAAACTCAAGCTAACTGAATAAAACTTACAAGACGTTAAGATTACAAGTGCAGATAACCCACGTACAAGGAGAAGAAATTGTTATCTTATTTAGTTAAACTACTAATCAATAAGAAATATTTTTATAATATGAAATTAACTCATGACAACAAGTTAATTTGATTAGAATTAAATAGCTTGACAATAAATTATTTTCCTTATAATGAATTAGTTTACATAAGTCAATCATATATATATATATATATGATTGACTTATATATATAAGCACGAATGCTTAGGTAGGTTTCAATCATTATAAATCATTAGCCCTCTGTAATATCCTAGAGTTACAATTGCAACCTTAGTTTGTGTGAGTTTTCCACTATAGGGGCTCTTAAAATGTGACTGAGAATTGGGAACCAATACAATTTGAAGTAGTATGATTGTTCAATTAGAATCATTCAAAATTTATTGGATCCTAGTTAAATTAGCAAATGCGGATTCGTGTCGCTCACACCTACGTTGATTTCAATATCAATAATTTGACAAGCTGTCCTTTTCAATTTATCTTACTAAACACGGTATCTATTTTCATATTGTTTGTTTTATTTAACAAAACAGAATTGTCATTTCACATTTGATATTTTACAAAACGGAAATGACATAGGACATGTTAATTAGGCGCAGCATGGGGTGACATACCACAATGTGTAAGGTCTCGTGAGTTTATCATGTTGGAAGAGTCCATGAGTGGCCCTATTCGGGAGAGTTCCTCATAAATAAATAAAAATGGTAACGAATTCTCTTTTAAGTTACTAGATGAAGTTGTACAATGAATAACATGTCAATTTATATGGAAACTTTTAATTATATTAATGTTGATATATATATATATATATATATATATATATATATATATATATATATATATATATATATATATATATCTGTGTGCGTGTGTATAAATATGGGTAGTGATCCAGTGAAAAACATCCTACGGTGAGAGCATGAGAGGCATTTGAATAACTACAAATTAGTAACTATTTTTTAAAATCCAACCGTATAAATGGAAAAAGCATCATTTCATTTACCTTCTCATAAAAAATCATTGCAATCAGATAGTGTTTACATGTCCATATATACAATATATATTTTTTACATCCAACGGTCAGCCTAAAATTCAATATAGAGCGTCGAAAAATATTTGATTGTTGTGAATGATCTACAAATTGGATGGCGATAAAATTTTATAGGAAGGTAGATATTAAGGTATACTTGTAATCTGTATGGTTGGATTATGAAAAATTTATCTATGTGGAGAGTTATTCAAATGCCTCTCATGCTCTCACCAGATATATTTCTCACTGGAATAAAAAGAGCCTAAACTAGATATCAAAATATGTTGATTCTAGTAATTATAAGAAGAACATATGATCTAGAATCCTAAAGCCAAATAGCTGGATAGATATTAGAAATTAAGAGCTTAATTCTAAGAGAAAGAGATTATTGCTAGCAATTCAAGTAATTCAAGAATGGGAGAGGGGTTGATTAGGTTGTGTGAGAAATTTATATATATTTACTAAGAGATAATGGTTGTCTCTCACTCTCTCTAACACCATGCAGGGCAATAGAGAGTAAGATAAAATTATCTCTCTCCATTTAAAACCATGTATAATGTGGGACAACTGAGAAAGAGTTTTTACGACGCGAAAATGCTAGGTTTACAACTAATTTTTATTATTCTTGGGAATGCATCCCCCTTGTAACTATACATATGTTAGGTATTCTTGGGATACGGAAGGTTCCAACCCATGTCTAATTGGAATAGGACTTAACAGGAGTTGGTGTTTTGTGTTGTCAATCCTAATAGGAGTTGAATCCAAGAAGGATAGAAGATGGGTCCCTATGTGTGATATTAATACTATTTGGAATTGGATTAGGAATTAGACTGAAAATCAGATTAGGATTCCTAATTGCATTTGTATGACATGGAGGCCTATAAATAGAGGCCCTATGGAAGGCCATTGAATCATCCCACATGTTTGTGTGTGATCCCGGCAGTTGTTAGTTGTTGGTGCCTTATGTGGTAGAAGAGTCAGAGAATAATAACAACTAGTGGTGCTCTCTTATGGTAAGAGAGGGTCAGCGACTTTGTCTTGAAGTGAAGTAGCGGCTGACAGTTGGTGGCACATTGGGTGCATCGATAGTACAACTCTCTCGTGGATGTAGAGTTGTAAATGGGTATGGATAGACCGCGGACCCTTGAACTGGACCCTTAAAATACCCGTCACAGGTCTAATTTTTTATACCCGCATACCCTTGGACCCGTATACCCTTAGACTTGCATATAAGAGGGTCCAATAATGGGTATGCTTCGACCCAGACCCGCTAGACTTATGTACCCGCTATACATAAGTAACTACTTAAATAATATATTATATATATCATACTTTACTAGTCTAACTAACATAATTTTTTAGATTATATCCTACTCTAACCGCAATAAGGTTGAGACTAGTCATATAATTAAGAATTCACTATTCTGGTTACAATAATGAACATCATATGTAAACTTAAAATCAAAATATCAACTAATTTACATCACTTTCTACTATTATGATGATGACTACAAATATGTAAACAATTAACTCAATTAATGTTAGCGTATAAAATATAGCATTATCTAATATAATTATTGTATGTCAATATACTATATAATAACAATATCTTATTGTATTAAAATATATCAAACATAGTCATTTTTCTTACATAAATAATATGATATTTTATAGAACCACTTACCCGCATACTACTATTACGGGTACGGGTATGGTGCGGCTCTAGGTTTTGTATTATGCGGGTCTAGAATCGGAACCAGACCTGTTAAATTAGATGGGTATGGGTATGGGTATGGGTATGGGAAGACATGTACCGTACCCACACTATTTACACCCCTACGTGGATGAGAGAGGGATAATGACATTTCCTTGAAGTGAAGTAGCAGTTGGTAGTCGGCAACACAACGGTAGTGCATCGATAACAGAGGCGGATCTAAGCAGCGGAGGATGCACATCAGTTAGTGGCACTTTGTTGGTGTTGTGACATCGACATAGACTACGATAGTGGATCCTGGCAGAGGAAGACGCTCATCAGTTGGTGGCTATTACAACAACAACAACAGTCTGTCCAATCCGCAGAGGATGCATATCGACTCTCACAAGAGGAGAGAGTTCTGACGATACGTCAGAGTTCTAGTTAGAGGCACCAACTAGAACGAGTACCATATGCAGAAATAAGGTAGGTAACCTCATCAGGAGAATAGGTGACTTAGTCAACGGTCGCATCGGCAACAAGTGATCCCAACAGCAACAGTGGTGTCATGAGGAGAAAAAGTGAAAAGAGAAGGTTTGTATACATTGGGTGTAATTATGTTCTTCCTTATCATTGTTCTCAGGCATGGGGAGCTTCTCAGATTTAGGGGTGATGAAATTTGGCAATGTGAGTTGTAATCTTGGTTACATAGTACTTATTAGTCGGTATTGCCCCGTGATTTTTCTCTCCTTGTCTTCAGGGAAGGGAATTTTCCACATTAAATCTTGTGCCTTCAGTCTTGCAGAGCATCGTCACTTGCCTACCACAATTCCTAACATGTATCATCTTTTCATAGAGTTGATTATTTGTATTTACTTCCCTCGAGTTGTAGAGGATATCCTCACACTAGGCCATGGTCTCATATTTTCAATAAAAATGCCCATCTTGAAATAAATTATCACATGTGTCAAAACAATGAAAACATATGAGTTTCCCCTTTATTAATACGACAATCTTTCATATTTTGTCATGATTTTATATCAATCTTGCCAAGGATGCTTTGTGAAACTTTTATATTCATCTCATCAAAATATTTCTCACAACATATACAAATGTGTGACTTATTTTATCCTTTGTGGAAATTAAAGAAAAATATACATGTGTAGTTAGGGATATAAACAGCATGTGCATGCTAAAAAATTTACCCATACCCTTGCTCGTATAAAAGTGGTGGGTAACTAATAGGGCAATCACCCACTGTCTAAAAAATCAACATCCTACCCTTATCTACACCTATTCACTCGCATATCAAATGGGTAAAGTAATAGATGAAATACGTAGAGCAACATAAATATAGATACATGTTTTTCCCAACAATCGTATGGTATTATACTCCATACTTCAAACACACGCTTTGGATTTAAATAGTAGTAAGTTATGGTTATGGTGATCTACAACATAAAGATATAATAATTAACCCCAATTTATCTGTATGAACATGTCTTTAAATTATTGGGCTATGATTTCCTATGCGGATTTTATTACTTTGTTTTCTAATATGATATCATAAAAATCTATCATGTGGTGTGTGAGATAGTAGACAAAGTAAAATCAAGCAAATGTTGGAAAGGCTTGTTTGATTTTTCTTTCCTTGTTTTAGTTGCATAGACTGTTATGCGTTGGAATCTTGATGAGTGAATTAAGTATATATTAATGGGTAAAAAGGTGGCGTGAGCGAGGTTAGACTTCTTCCATGACTTTATCAGTCAAGGGTAAAGAATCTGTTTACTCATACGCTACTCTACAATAGGTGCCAGGCTTATGCCTATATACGAATAGTATTTTTTTAATTTGATGTACATATGAAATACCAACCTCGCTACTGTAATAGTACTTAATATTTTTTTTCAAAAACATTATTATTTATTTCAAATGTGTCGTCAAATATAACACGATATAAGAAATTTCCAAGTAGCAAAATAGGCGCCGTTGTTTAATATACATAACTAGTCTTGAGATGTGTCCTAAATGTTGTTCATAGTAGGCGGTGCGATGTTTGTTTTGTATGTGTATGGGCACGTGTGTGTGGTTTGACTGGCATTAGAAGAGGAGTAAACAAAAAGTGATTGGTTGAGTGAAACTGGAGAGGGTCACGTGATAATGATTCTGGTTTATGGTTGAAGCGCAACAGATACAGCGCAATGGCAGTACTGCCGCGGCTTTGGCTGAACACACCGCATTCTATGGACATACTGATGTTTGTTTGGCCTCTTCCGTGCGCACGAGGTGTATGGGTTAACTCCGTTCTCTGGACATACTGATGTTTGGCCTCTTCCGTGAGATGAATGAAAACTCCTTTTTTTTTCCTTTAAAAAAAAAAAAAAAGACTGCTGTGTACTCCTTTTTTTTCCTTTATAAACCATATCCCATTTTTATTCTCACTTCTACGCTGTCAATCTGTCATTGACTCATTGGCAAACACGCCATGTGGATGTGGACATGTCACATGGGACCAACAATGGCAAACTGGCCCAAGACCGCCGCTGACGAGAGAACTCAATCGAGCTGGAGTATCATGGCGTGGCCTTTGCTCACACAGTTGTGGACCTTGTGGTACTCGTCAGTAGCAGGGAAGCGAGCATACCCCAGATGGCTGTCAACTAACGGCGTAAAGAGACTGGAGTGGTGCATTTTATGATAGTGGGTAAACGGATAATGGCTAAACGAGTGAAAAAGGCCCAACTAGGTGTGGATAATGCCTACAAAGGGTAAACAAGAGATGACTCAAAAATATATCTTTACATCCTACTCTGTAATATATGATGGTGGGTAAACGGATAATGCCTTACCCAATTACATCCTAGTCTCGAAGCACGTTTACATCACAGCAAAACATAGATACTTTAAAACATATTGTACGCTAGTCTATTAATTTTTTTTTAACTTAAAAAAATTGTAAACAATTACAACGAAAAAAGAATGCAGATAGGCAACAAGTTGTGCCATCAGTTTCTTTTTTATGGCAAAGTCAATCATGTGAAACACTACATCCAAAGATCTAGGGGTTATGACATTAATGTGCATAACTTATTACACTCTCTTGAGAAGCTCCACGGCCTGTGATGCTAAGAATCTAAAAATATTTGGGTTAAAACGTATAAAAATATGTTGATTGTCAATACATACTTTCTCATGCTTAATCACTTTGCCTGAGGTAACTTTCAAAGTAGTCTATCTCATAATAAAATCTCTACTTTTCAAGCCCACCAATAAGTTATGTACCTCCAGGTAACAAGTGACTTATATGTTTTACACTTAAAATTTATTAACCAAAGTTAACCACACGAATAAAAAATATCATATAAGTCAAACATGGTTTAGACCATGGTCCCTATTTTGAACCAGTCATGTCAAGTATATACAACATATTATAACTAAAAACCATCCAGCTATTTTAAGGATTTCTACAACTTAACACAAGTTAGAAAATGTAGCCTCAAGGAATGGTCCACAAATCACAGATTGTGATGATTTTTGAAATGTGACTTATATTGGTATATATCAAAATCATAAGTTTGAATTATGTCATAAATTATTAAAACCATATTCAAATGAGTATATATAACTCAATTGTATATCATAGTTTTTTTCCCGTATAATATAATTTGAAGCAGTTCTGATCAAATGCATTTTATAAAAAAATCTGAAAACTCGGGTTTTAGGATCAACTCATCAAAGTCTACTTTGACACTAGTGTAAGAACTCGATTACCATTTTCGACCTTACCCATAATTTAAATTATATGAACGAAATCCAAATTGGGCTGTGCCAGTACGTTAGTCGGGCCAGGTGGCCCGGTTCAATGCTCATTCGTAGCCCTGACAGATTCGTCCATGTATAGGAGGGTCCGTCAATGTCACCGTGTCGTATTTCAGGATTTTCGATCAGGAGGACACAGTGATTCAGTGAACCGGATAAAGCCGGCTGGGCAACGATGCAAAGCCTATAAACACGACACCTATCATTCAGTTATCGTCCCCACATTATATGTTGATGCTAGAAGATAAATCCATAGATAAATGAAGTTCATGAGAGAGTAGAAGAATTAGTTTGACATGATCTATGCCTCACATGGGCTGCACGCTTGCCTGAGTAAGCATGGAAATAAGGCCTAGTTTGGGAGAGAGATTTGAAAAGAGGTATTCTTGTGCAGTAGTAGCTGTAAAATAGTTACTAGGTGGTGATAACAAATGCTACATTGTACAGATTTAGCAGCTAAAAATTGCAGTCGCAAAACACGTCAAAGGGGACGTTTGTTTATATGGATCTGGCCGGATTGGATTTTATATCTTGTTCCTGCGAAGCACAGCTTAAATTTGGTTCAAAGGAGCACGGAAACAGAAGTAATGCTGCATTTCTGAGAAAGCAATGAATGCGGGACGCGGTCGTCCTTCTCAAAAGGGCCGTGTGCCAAGATCCAGCAAGACTGTCTGTCGTTTAACGCTGCATCGCTCAATGTACGGATCTGGCCGAATTGGATTGTATATCTTGCTCCAGCGAAGCAAAGCTTAAGTTTGGTTCAAAGGAGCAGGGAAACAGAAGTAATGCTGCATTTCTGAGAAAGCAATGAATGCGGGACGCGGTCGTCCTTCTCAAAAGGGCCGTTGCGCCAAGATCCAGCAAGGCTGTCTGCCGTTTAACGCTGCATCGCTCAATGTAAAAACGGCCCCATGTGCGCCGTGTCCGACAATGCAGATAACCAAACTTGAAGTTTAGTATTACATGGATCCTTAAAACAGAAAAATCCTTATACAGGGATTATTGAAATGCAGTATTCCTATAAATCTATACAAATTCAACAAAACAAACGTGCCCAAAATGGACAGGCTTTACCACCGCCGCAATTCTGTCCGGACGGGACTCACCGCGTGACTCGCCATTACTGCAGAAAGAATAAATTAACAAAGAAATTGAATCACCACCGGTGCAAAATTTATGTAATAAATACCTGCAATCTTAAAAGCAGAACGCAAATGGCCCCTAAATGTGTAGGTTTAGATACAAAGGTGAAATGTTGAGTGGCAGAAGATTGGTTAAATAGGGTGCACACGTACGTTAAAAACATGTCACACATAGACCCAACAGGTACTGATGTTGGTTTTTTTGGCCCCCTACCGTTGGGTTTATGACGATCATACACATGATGAAAAGCAGACCAAAAAACTCACCAAAGAACATCATTGCCGTTCTAGTGAATCAAATTGTGAAGACCCATACCTGAGTATTGTGTTATTCTTAATGCTCAAGCTTTCTTATGGGGAAGAATCACATTTTCTAAATGGAACCTTTTCCGTCAATATTTTGGTTTCAGGCGGATTATTGGCACTGTCATCTCAAGTAGGTCATTTTGTAATCTTGAACAACCCATCTTTATTATATAAGGGGCCTTATTCTCATCCAAGGGAATATGAAAGCAAGGCCAGCGTCTGCTAGTATAAACATGCTGCGGACACTAAAGTATAACAGATGCAAAACCCAGAAGCAAATCATAAAGGCATCTGCACAAAGACACGTTCTGATTTAGATAATTCATTTTTACACAGCAGGGTACATGTCAAAAGTATTCCGACATAACACAAGGGCGTGAGTCATGATGTGGGATGAACATACACCATAGGAAAAGCCATTACAGCTTAAAAAAAGGCATAAACATTTGGAATGCAGCCACGGAAAAAGGGGGCAAATTATCACCATGACAACTATAGAGCCTTGCTATAGTATAATGACAACCCACGAAAAAGCTATTTTGCAAACTGGTAAAGTAGACTGGAACTGAGATATCCGTCCTCACTTTATCTAGGTGTAATCTTTGACCCGACTGGTTGAAAGCGCTAGTTCACTTTGTAGTCAGCGGCAGTAAACAGGTATCAATCGTCCACGATCTTAGGACCTGTATACTGAGCACCAAAGACATGCAGGCCCTCCGGCTTCTTCTCCCTCTCCTCCAGCCAAGCATACTCCGCATCATCGGCAGGCACATCACTTACAGCACCTGTAATGAACAAGATTAGAGCAAATATAGCCGGTACCACACATTCTTGCGATTAGGAATTAAACTATTATTTGAGTAAATTTGCACGAAGTTTTTTTGTTCAAGATTAGAATTGAAGAAGAAAGGCATGGACAGAATATTAAAAATTTATCAGCTGTGTAACGTTTATTTCATTAGATTTAAACCAAGAATTTGGATCTTTGCCACTAATATTATTGCAACAATGAACCTCCTCTTTTGTCAGCCTCCTATGAATCAATCAAGAAAGTCAGATTCCAATTTAGTGAGGTTTATGCCCACCTTTATCAGATTTCTACCCCCATAGTGCGTTGCTGCTGAGATCATGAATGAGGTACTGATTTTCTCAGCTCCCCTAGGCCGGAACTACTCTACTTTGTGGTGGTTCAAACCCAAGTCGAATTTCCCAGGAAACACATGGCAAACCTTAGGTGCTTTTTTGATCCTTTGATGCTACTTGCACTTTAGTTGTTCGGTCTGCTACGGTGATGAGTTGCTCAGCCAACTTTAATAAACAGCTCTCAGCATTCATATAACCATCAAGTGGTTCTTCCTCGGTTTTAAACTGATATTTCTGGTGATTGCAGACTTATGTTCCGCTAGGCTCTTTCTCACATTGTCCTCTTATGCTAGCCAATGTTTCTACCATCACAATCAGGAGTGCGATTAACAGGTACAATGTGATTCGTCCGTAAGACTGACTGACTGACACACTAGTGCATAGTGGTCGAATTTTTTCTAAAACGTCTAGTTTCAAACTAGCATTATCTAGTATTTACTACTAACACACGCCTAAATGGGGTCCATTTTTAGAATGTGTCTAATAAATGATTAATTTGATTTTCATGCCAACTTATCGATGATACTCGGTTAGAGTTTAGCTAGTTGGTCGTGAAATTTAGATATGAATTACGCGCAAGACAACCACAATATAAATGTTGAAAGTATATAAAAAGTATATCATCATCATCTGAGCCTCATTCACAACCATGTCGAGATTAAAACAGTCCTTCATTTCCATTTAACTTTGTTATGACCCTATGTGTGTAATCCTCGTTAAGATGTAAAGATTATACTTCTCTTTATACCTAGGAAGCATGGAAAGTTCAACAAAGCTCCTGTGTCCTTGTCCGACACATATCGGATATCAACACTTCTAGGACACACCTTGAAACGTTTCGGACACTCCTAGGCATGTCCAATCCATGTCTGGGCATGTCCTACTTTTGGAGAGTAGGACGAAAGGTAAAATATGCAAGTTAACCTTTTTGCCGCTATTTCCTCTTAATTACTTTCTAGGTCTAAGGGATGCTAACGTCAAATAATTAACATAACAGCTTCACCCATTTCCTTACAAGACTAGAATGTACAACTATGACGAAACCTAACCACAGTAAGCGTTGTAACATTATATGTTTTGCATCTAATATCTGTCGATTGGCCCGATACCTTCTAATCCAATTTTTGTTCCTTGAGTTCCAATCAATTATAAATGATGAAGTTTGGATATAATCTATAAAATAGGATGATAGGATCGAAAAATGATCAATGATTCATTATCATGATTAACTTACAATAATTTATAGTAGAGTTAACGTGGATCTTTAGTATAATTAGTATTTCAAATATGAAATAATATGCATATACCAGATCAATCAATAATTTCTTGTGCTTAGGATATACATCTTTTTATCCCATTGTTGTACAGGACCACAGGTCCCCTGCTGTATTTTGAGAAATTAGCAGGCTTCGTGTCCACATCCGTGAATGCGTCCATGTCTATAATTGTGTCCATGCTTCTTGGGATAGGATGTTATGTTGCACATGTCCATAACATCTGAGGCAGCGCTCATGCAACATGTTCTCAATACTCGTCCTAAAATTATTACTTCCTGTGTATAGGTGATATCTTGTATTTGTATAGTCATAGCATGCGGAACATGCTTTCAAATATCTTCGATAAGAACCTTCTTAAAGCAGTTGTCATGTTGATATTTGACGTCATTGGCCCCAATCAACACTATCATCTGAGTCAGTAAATCAAGCTAGTTGAATGTTGGTGGTAGGCAGACAGACAGCCACAAAACTTGCTCATTTTTATGGCATAAATCACTATGTCCAAAGTTTGTATATGCATTAAATTACAAGTAGACCATATACCAAATACACATAAAGAACTTGTCAAGAGCTTTTACATTTCCATATCTAAGATCCAATTATGAATCATTTCATTAATAACAATATTTGTACTCCCATTTACACAACTAAAGAGCATGATCCTATTTTGTTTTTAACAATCGAAAAGAGTTCATTTAATTATTTATCTTGTATATTATGGTATATGTGTTCTTGCAACTGATAAACCAAACACCCAAATATACACAATTTACATTCTAGTAATACTATTACTACAATATTAAATTATCACTCTAGAATTGATATTTATTAGGGTAGGATGGGATAAGGTAGGTAGAAGTACATTAAATTCTACTACTTACTCATTTTTTCCTAACTTCTAGAATGGAAGTCCATTATTTGATTGTTTAATCGCTAAACAATATTAGTTAATAATTAACTATTCTCAAGGTGCCGGCGAGTAGTAGCTAAGGTGGTCGCAGCACGGGGCCCCTCATGAAGGTCTCGAGTTTGAATCCTCTTGGTGGTGTTGTTCGGAATTGTTTCTCCCGTAGTGCAGCTGGCATCTGCGCGACTTAGGGCATGTTTGATTTGTGGGATATAGGTGGATTTAGATAAATATGGGATTCAGTTAATCCCAGGTTCAATAAATTCATGGTTTGTGAAGAACCCGGCAAACTATGGTTTAGGTTTGGTTTGCTTGTATTCATTCCATAGTGTTTTCCGTGTCTCCAGTTCTTCGTTGTGTGTTGTGCAAATTATGCACAAATTGCGGCCCAATACACCTTCGTTCACGCGGTCGTGAGCTGGATTACGGGCCCCGGCCGTTTTGAGATGGGAAGTTGCATCCCGCACTTGTGTAGTCTAAAAAAATGCAGGATTGTTTCTATTTGCCCCCTCCAGCTAACCAAACTTGTTATTTTCATTGTTAGACTACTAAATATAATCCAATACATACGAATACAGCTAAGCAAACATGCCCTTAATGGGCTATGCTTCTTATGGGATGGGGCTGAGCTCCCCTGGTTGGGCTCGACGCAAGCCTTACGAGTCTCCTGGATTACCAAAAAAAAAAAACTATTCTCAGGGTATCCAATAACGTATCATACCCTTGACTTGGCTAAAACTAGTAAATGTACAATATAGTTTATATGGAATAATATAGCTCCAAATAATATATATAATGTTATATACATGTGCAGTGCAACATAGTTTGTATAATTACATCGGACTCTCACAGATTCGGCAATTTTTCGGCTAGCTGGAAAAAATCAGAATTTGAAGAAAATCAAGAAAATTCGTGAAAAGATCGATAAATTTCGATCAATGTTTGGTTAACTATTCGGAAATAATCGACAATAAGTCATCTATATAAGTATATATACATATATATGTATGTATATATCTACATATATATAGATAAATGTATGTATGTATGTATATACATATATTTGATGCATGTAACTATTAAGGTCACAAGACATACAATCTTAGCGAGTGAAAAAGTAGGAAAAGAAGTAAAAAATAGTTTAGCAATAACAATGAACTGTCTGGATGAGTGGAGGGTTGGAGGCTTAGTGTATATTAGGAGTTTTCTGTACATGGTTTGGTAAAAAAGAGCAAGCGACTTAAAAGAGAAAATTTGTGAAAAATCGTGAAAAGTCATGAAGAATCGTGAAAAATCGTATAAATCGTGAAAAAGCGGGATAAATCGTGAAAAATCGACAACTGGCGTATTGATCGTGATGAACATTCGGGAGCCTATAACATCGTGAAAAATAGCCGATTTTTCAGAGACTTTTGTTACTATGCTATTAAGTGGTATTGCTTATCTATAAGGTAGTATTGCTTATCTATAAGATAATAGCCTAGGACTTTTATAGAATGTGAATGAGGGACAAGAATAGAACAGCACTGGTACAATAATTTAGTATAGCTCAAAGACGAACACGGCATTATGGACAATTTCTTACATTTTTATATTTTGCAACACGTATAGCCATAGGCAATCAATTTCTCTTATTTTATATTTTTGGTGCCGGACCTGACCATATCTTGTTTTAATTAAAATACCCACAATTGTCTAATAAAGCAGGGCACACAAGCGAGATGAAACCGACAGAAGTAGTAAAAAGTGCTCGGTCTATAGCAAAATGATCCACAAATTGCTTCAGCCAAGATTCTTCAAGTACATCGGCCAAAATACTTATGCGGGTGCTTAAACCGACCAAAACAGCTTGCTTTTTTAATCGAAATTTTTGAATTATTTACGGAGTCAACTTCTTTGTTGCTACTCTGCATCCACCTCATTGTAGTGGCACCTTTTTTTCCCCTAGTTTGCCAATTAATTCTTTCATATGTCAAACATTTTAGCTACAGAAATGTCAGCTTTCTATGTTTCCCAAAGTCCGAGTCTTGATATGGGGTATGTATCAAGCCTCTACTACAATCGTGTTTGCTATTCGTTGCTTTGTTGAACATTGGTCACGCACCATATGAATGCATTTGTTGAAAATTATTATGAAATTCTTCAAGTTATCTCCTAGTAAAATTGAAGGTCTTTTTTAGCCTCTCAAATGTCTTCACACCCATGATAGCTGGATTTATACAGCGCGGCTTTCAAATGTGTGTGCCTCTTGTAGGATTTTGCATAGAACTGCTCATGCACACAGACCTCTCTTTAATGTGAGTATTTATATCCGCTTATTATTGCTGGTATGTATTAATCAGAATCAGAATAGCCAAGGAGTTTGCAATGCCCATTTTTTTTGTAAAGTAGACCTTTGCCAGGAGAACTTTTCAAATACTTCAGAATATGACAGACAGCATCCCAATGGCATTGTCGAGGCTTATCCAGGTAGCGACTAACCAATCCAACTGCAGCAGTGATATCAGCCCGAGTAACAGTAAGATATATGAGTTTCCCAACCATACGTCGATATTGTTGATTGTCAGGGTAAGCAGGAGACTCCTCATCATCCCAGTTGATGTTGGGATCCATAGGTGTGCTAGCAGGTTTCGCACCCAAAAGACCAGATTCAGATAAGAGATCCAGGACATACTTCCGTTGAGATAAGCAGAGACCAGAAGAAGACCGGGACACTTCTATCCCAAGAAAATACCGAAGTGAGCCAAGGTCCTTGGTAATAAAGTGTTTCTCCAGATAGCGCTTTGTAGACTGAATACCAACAGAATCGCTGCCAGAGAGAATAATATCATCAACATAGACAATAAGAATAACAATACCCGCAGAAGTATTTTTCACAAAAACAGAGTGATCAGATTGGGAACGTCTGAAGGAAAATTGCTGAAGAATATTGCTGAGCTTGTCAAACCACGCTCTAGGGCTCTGTTTCAAGCCATAGATAGCCTTTTTTAGCCTGCAGACTTTGGAAGCCTCCCCCTGACACACAAAACCGGGAGGTTGTGACATGTATACCTCTTCATGAAGATCACCATACAGGAAAGCATTCTTGACATCAAGTTGATACAGAGGCCAGTCAGAATTAATAGCAACAGAAATCAGAATCCGAACAGAGTTCAGGCGCGCTACTGGAGAGAAAGTTTCAAAGTAGTCAACTCCATAGGTCTGGGGTATACCCCTTTGCCACAAGTCGCGCCTTAAGTCGTTCGACAGTACCGTCGGGATGGTATTTGACAGTGAACACCCATCGGCATCCAACTGGAGAGCAATCAGCAGGTGGCTCAACTAGGGTCCAGGTATGACGATCAATAAGAGCCTTCATCTCTTCTTCCATAGCCTGACGCCACGCAGGATGGCTAAGAGCCTGAGCAGCATTCTTAGGTACAGATATAACAGACAGAGCCGTAGTGAAGTTAGCAAAATTAGCACTCAAATTATCAGTAGAGCAGAAATTTCCAATCGGATGCATAGTGCAGGTACGGGTCCCTTTCCTCAGACTAATAGGAATATCAAGATCAGAAAATACCTGCGAGGATGGTTGATCTGGCACCGAGGAAGAGGACGATGGAGGGGCCATGGAGGGAGCTGTCGGCTTCGGTCTTCTTTGATAAACTTTCAGAGGTGGCTTTTCAATCAGATCCTCAGAAATAGCAGGTACATCGTCCATCACAGGCAAAGGTGTATCAGCAAGTAAATCGGAAGTGAGCGCAGAACCACCCGTGGAGTAGAAAGGCATATGCTCAAAAAACACCACATCCGCAGAGACAAACCACTTTCTAGAAACAGGATCATAGCACCTATATCCTTTCTGAGTGCGAGAATATCCCAGAAAAATACACTTAGTTGCTCTAGGATCCAATTTAGTAAGGCCAGGCCGAAGATTTTTAACAAAACAGGTGCTCCCAAAAATGCGAGGCGGGACAGAGAAAAGAGATGCATCGGGAAACAGAATCTGAAAAGGAATCTGATTGCCGAGCACAGAAGAAGGCATGCGGTTAATTAGGTAGCAGGCAGTGGCTATCGCCTCGGGCCAAAAAGCTTGGGGAACATGATAGTGAAAGAGAAGGGTACGAGCAACCTCGAGAAGATGACAATTTTTGCGCTCAGCAACACCGTTTTGTTGTGGGGTGTAAGCACAAGAGGTTTGATGTATTGTGCCCTGGCGACGACAGAAAGAGCTAACAGATGTTTGCATGAATTCCAAAGCATTATCAGTACGAAGAATTTTGATAGGCTTAGCAAATTGAGTGCGTATCTCAGTAAAAAAGTCAGTAATTTTTTCAAGGATAGTGGATCTATCTTTAAGTAAAAACAGCCAGGTAGTTCTAGAAAAATCACCAATGAAGCTCAGAAAATATCTAAAACCGGAAGTACTAGTGACAGAGCAAGGACCCCAAACATCAGCATGTATAATATCAAAAGGTGCTGTAGAGCTGATACAAAAATTTTTTGAAAAAGTAGCACGAGTTTGCTTGCCAAGCTGACAAGTTTCGCAATGAAAATCAGAACTAACTATATCTGGTAACACGACTTTTAATTTGCCAATAGAAGGGTGTCCCAATCTATAGTGCCACTGGATGTCGGTCACCGATGATGTCAGATATGCAGCTGTCTTTGGCTCGTCCAGGTAGTAGAGTCCATCCGGTCCCTCATGGCCCGAACCAATCGTCATCCTCGTGCGCAGATCCTGAAATAAAACACCATCCGGATCAAATGTAATTGAGCAACGAAGGCTCTTCACAGTTTTACTTACAGACAGAAGATTAATAGGAAACTTCGGGACATAAAGTGTAGAGCGCAGAGGCAGACGACCAGTAGGACAAATATCACCAATTCCAGTAACAGGGGATTTAGAACCATCAGCTAAGGTAACAGGAGGTATAAAAGAAGTCTGCTGCAGTTTAGAAAATAAAGCAGGATTGCCAGATATATGAGAAGTCGCACCAGAGTCAATAACCCAGGAATTTTTACCAGCCGTAGTCAGAAGAGCAGCACTGCCAGTATTTGAAGCCTCAGTAGAAGACGCCAGACGAGCCTGTAGGAGTTTTTCAAACTCGGAGCGGATCCAGTCAGCCGTTGGCGGAGCAGGTTCATCAGTTGTCACGTTGTTGGCCCACTCAGGTTTGTCATATTTGATCCAGCACTTGTCTTCATTATGGTTGGTACGTTTGCAGTGAGTGCAATAGCGGGACTCAGCATGATCGGATCCAGTTCCACGACCAGGAGCAGAGAACCGTCCTCCGCGACCACGACCTCTACCACGGCCACGATCACGGAAGGAATCACCAGAGCGGACAGCAAGAGCAGCACCGTCAGAGGTATCAGGCACAGGTTGAGACACAGAGGGTAGACGCTGAACCCGTTTGAGAACATCACGGAGAGTAGGCAAAGGGTCGCTGGAGAGAATCTGGTCCACAACACCAGCGAAGGACGCAGGTAGGCCGGCGAGGAATTGAACTAACATAAGTTCATTCCGTTGTCGGTGCACTTCTTCAATATCAGCAGTCAGAGGGTGATATACCCGGAACTCATCCCAGAGAGCACAGCAGGAGTTGTAGTAGTCCTCCACGGAGTCGGTGGCCGAATACTCCTGTTTGGCAAGCTGTTTGAATATCTCGAAGACCTTCTTCGGATTCTGCTGGTGAGAGTAAACATGGGAAAGCTGATCCCACATTTCTTTGGCAGTCTGGAGTCGAAGCAAGGACTGGCTGATTTTTGCTTCAACACTATTCACCATCCAGGTCATGACCCCATAGTCCTCTTTGGACCATAGATCATAGGCTTGCTTGGTTTTCTCATCAGCGTCTGCAGCAGGAAGATCAGGGCCCTTGGTAGTCAGGTGAGAGTAGCGTCCTTGGGATTTGACATATAACTCGAAGGAGGCAGCCCATAGATGATAGTTGGAGTGATCCAACTTCACCGTAGTAACACAGAGAGTGCGCGGCGGGAGATCGGAAGTCGCCATCGCAGCAGTAGCAGAAGAAGAGAAGCAGCACGGGCACAGATCCAGACAGAAGTCAGCAGCAGTAGTAGACAGCAGTAGAAGTCCAACACATGGACTAGTAGCAGTAGATAGGAGATCCGAGCATGGACCTCAGAAAACCCTTATAGGGCAGGAAGAAGGAAACAGAACCTACGCCAACATGGAGAAGAGATCACTCCACCATGAGGCGTAGGCAGGTAGAGCCGGAAACTGGTTTTTTTAAGCCTTCAACGTGCCAGACTGGAAAGTGACTGGGCTGTACGTAAGCTTGTCGGAAAGGAAACGGAGACCGAAGAGAGAACATGTGGTTGTCTAAGCCACAAGGAAATATGTGCGTAGGGTACGGAGGTTAGAGGAGAGGGAAAGGGTGGTGGTTTGTGGCGGTGGTGGCTGTTTGCAGCAGGGCCGGCCGGCGGCAGGTCAGGGGGGGTCGGCGGCGGGTGGAGAAGGAGGGGGGGGGGGGGCTGGCGGCGGGTGGAGAAGGGAGAGGGGGGGTGGCGGGGTGGGCGGAGAAGGAGGAGGGGGTGGCTGGGGAGGGCGGAGAGGGGAGAGGAAGTGGCGGCAGCAGCAGCCGGTGGAGGAGGTGGCCGGCGGCGTGAAGCAGGTGGGTGGGGGCTGGGGTAGGTGGGTGGCGGCTGGGGTAGGGTTAGGGAGAAATGGCTAGGGTGGATCGGGTGGCTCTGATACCATCTAGAATATGAGACTAATTGTCTTATTATTGAGATAATAAAAACAGAGTACAGTGGTTCTCTTTTATAAGACAAGAGAAAGACACATGGTTTAGATATAACCAATATGGGATAAAACAAGACAAGGAAAAGAGAAAAATAGACTAAGTAAAAACACAGGAAAGTCTATATACTAATATGTATCTTGCTTTTGTAGATCATATCCCAAAGACCATTTTATGCAAATGTAGAGCATGTTGCTAACTACTTAAATAGTCAAGTGTCCACTTTTGTTCTTGGTAACCAAGTTGATATTCACATGACCGGATTTTCCTGTCACCAAAGTCTAATTGTCTTTTCCTTGTTTGTGATATACACCATGAAACAATAAACCTTCTTCTCGTACTGCTTGCTGCGTTTTCCTAGGCGATATTCATATCCGAAGCATCATTGCTTTGACCTAGTTCCTAAAGGAGTTACTTATAGTGTAAATGTTGAAGGTCTTTTTAGCCTCTCAAATGTCTTCAGTCTTCACACCCATGATACCTGGATTTATACAGCGCGGGTTTCAAATTTGTGTGCATCTTGTAGGACTTTGCATAGAACTGCTCATGCACACAGACCTCTCTTTAATGTGAATATTTATATCTGCTTATTATTGCTGGTATCTTACTTTTGTAGATCGTATCCCAAAGACCATTTTATGCAAATGTAGTGCATGTTGCTAACTACTTAAATAGCCAAGTGTCCTCTTTTGTTCTTGGTAACCAAGTTGATATTCACATGACTGGATTTTTCTGTCACCAAAGTTTAATTGTCTTTTCCTTGTTTGTGATATACACCACGAAACAATAAACCTTCTTCTCGTACTGCTTGGTGTGTTTTCCTTGGCGACTTTCATATCCCGAAGTAACATTGCTTTGATCTAGTTCGGAGTTACTTATAGTGTAAATGTTGAGCTATCATACGCACTTTGTTTTTCTCTTCGTCGAATCCCAACTTCTTTTCCAGGTGTTGCTCGTTTGCTAGGCCACTATTATGGCCTCTAAATTGAATGTAATGACAAATTGAGAACTTTATGAATGCAGAAAGCACCATTACGCACCAGAGTATCTTCCATCATGATTTCTTCCCCTATTGATCTGAAAGAGCCTTGTAGCACTATTGGCTGAATCTCTATACCTGCTTCTATAGTGCTAACTGCTAACTAATACACTGTGTCAGGAAAAATAGCCAGGCACATCCACTAATCACCAAAAATCCCCCTTTCCAAGAGTTAGGAGGGCCCGACGATCGATGTGATTATTCATCATTTTCCGGCTACTTGGCTCCAATTTTTCTTTCTTTATAGCATAAAAGATAAAAATTGAATTTTAGTTATGATTACAAATATAACCCTAACTCATATATCTTTGGGGTATGTAATAACAAAATTTGTTAGTCATATCATCTCATTAATTCCCAGGTCTGTTGCAGAGCCTGTCTCATCCAAGGTGGCAACGACAAATGGTGAATGAAATGTGTGTTCTGCTATTGACGAACTTGCAAGTTTTTCCCTCTACCTTGTAGGTCCAAAGCTGCCAATTATCTTTAGGTCTTCATGGTCAAGTACTGGTCCAATGGGATTGTTAAGTGGTAGAAGGCTACACCAGTTGTGAAAAGACACACATGAGTGTGGCTAGATTTCTTTGAGATGTTCTCATATGGTTCACCTTATTCTATCTGTATGTTGATTTTTTGTGATTGTTCATTGAGGTTGACCTATTCCAATACTGGTTTCTCATTGTTAATGTGGATGACTCTTTGCCTGTTGAAGGAACTAAGTAACCTTATTTTTATTTGTATTTCGATTTTTTGTGGTTGTTGATTGAGGTTGACCTTCTTCAATATTGTGGTTCTCATTGTTAATGTGGTTGATGCTTTGCTTGTTGAAGGAACTGAGTAACGCTTGTTGGATCATGTTCTTACTCAAGAATCGGTACAGGCTGAGATACTTTTTAGGGATTGAAAAAAAACCACAAAAATCATTGATATAAATCTCTGGCCTTCTTGAGGAAACATGTGAATTGGAATGCAAACTAGGAGTCTCTCCTTATGGAACAGACACCCAACCTTTGGGATGATCATTCAAATTAATTGGAATAAAGCAGGTTCTAACTAAATTTAAAGATAGTGGAAGTATAACCCAACTAGTAGGAAAGCTAGTTTAGCTTTCTATCATTAGATCACATGCTTCTTAGTACTGGGGATTGTTAGCCGTAGCTGATAAACCCCAAGAAAATTCAATATATGATTTCTGACAGATTCTCCAGTACTTTGAAAATTTCTATATAGAGATTGTCGTAGAAGGCAAATGAAAATGTAAATCTAATTGGTTTCCTGATGTCGATTGTGTAAATCATAGCTCAGATAGGAAATTTACTCTAGATTATGGGATCTTGGTAGCTGGTTATCAAGTTGGATAAGATAAAGGCATTTGTGGTAGCTAGATGGATATAGCGTTTAAGTTGAGTTTAGACTAGAGAGCCATGGCCCACATAATATGTCATCGCTTATGAGTAAAAGCACTACTTGCTAAGTTTAGACATTGGATTACTATTAGCGTGATTATGTACTACGATAACAGTGGAAATACCTTTGTTGCTAGCAAGACATTGTTTCACGAAGGCAAAGCATATTGAGGTCGGGTACCATTTCAAATGAGATGAGTGATTTCACAACAGAAAAAAGTACTCTAGAGTGTCACTGAGGTTCCAAATAGGGTGATAGTTTTGTTCACTAAAACTCTGACAGGAAAGAAAATTCAAAACTGTGGCAAGTCGAGCATGCATGATGTGTATGCTCTATTAATAGTTACATTTTTTATCATGCTTCACTATAGTGTTTACTGTTACTTCTTTTTCCTCGTAATTGGGTTGGCATGCTTCCCTTAGACTACACATATATGTGGGATCTTGTACAATTTAAATAGCATTCACAGTTTGCAGTCATTGTCTTTAGGGTAGGATTAAAACTAATATAACATAAAACACATATAATACAAACCAGTATGACATAAGGATGCTTATATGAAAATATCAGTTAATCATCTTGACAACTTACCAGCAAAAGTTGAGTAGGGCAACATACTATAGTATGAGCAATGTCGTCCTTCAGGATCACAGTAAGGAGGGCCAAGAACATCAAGGACAGCACACGGGGTCAAAGCTGTAAACTGGTGCATGTTACCACCAGAGGATGGGTAGAGTATAGATGTCTTGCACGGAGCCTTGAACACACTGTCCGTGTTCACCTTTGCTAACCGCACTCTTGAAGGTAAGCCTGTAATAGTAAAGACATTCATATTCCACAATATTATGAATCTAAACAGCATCAAGCAGGTATGCAGCTTTAGTGTCAACTTGTTTATAGATCCAAATGGGCCTACCTGGCACGGACTGGTTACTTTTTTCAACATTAAGAGGCAAATCAGCCCAATCATAGGATTTGATGTGCATGGAGCCAAAGAGAAGCTTGCTGAAGACCGTCATTCCAGGGTGATTATGAAGGGGAATAACAGCAGATCGAGCAAGGCAGAAAATTCCTATCTGCAAGAATATAAGTAAATTATGATAATCACAGAGAAATCAAAATTAAATATGTCTATAAACAAAATTGATGACCATAGTGCTCATAGATTATTACCGAAAACTGATCACATCCATATAAATGTAGATATGCAATTGGGATGACTCCAGATACTGTGCGGATGTTATCGAAATAGGACAATTTAGGATTGAGACCTACATCCTCAGGCTTCATGGTATCTGCAGTGCACACAATCCTTGTAAGCCTCTATTGTTCAAGAGAATTCATTTTCTTTTTATCACGCATTGAACTTCCGTTTTCCATTCCCACATTGTATTAGCAAAAATCTTGGGTAGGTAGAGAAAATCCATGCCACGGAAAGCACAATGAACAACAGGGATGAAACAAGGGTTGCGATAAGTTATGACAAAAGCTTTAGCAAGTGCTTATGCATTGTAAGCTATCAATCTACATTACTTTAGCTGGTAAATCATGGATGCCTAAGCTTTTAAAACAAACATGAGAATCCAGCAACAAGAACCTTCTATGCCTTTGTTCACCCAATAACGGTTACATGAACACTATTCCTCCCAACTCTCTATTATTATTTAAACTAAAATTTTCAAAAGAAAGTTGGCAGTTTTAAAAGGCAGAAACACTGTAAATGGACATACAAAGTATAATTTCTAAATATTAGGATCTAGAATTGCCAAATTATGTCAAAATAAGTAACAGCTCGCAAAATTATGAAAGAATTAAAAGGTAATTTTAGTGGTGCGGAAAAGTAGTTTAGTGTGTTGTAGTGCTATACCTTTTGTCATTCCTAACCAATCCGAGTAACAATTATCCCTCATCGACTGAAATAAAAATACCTCTCCAACTGCCAGCACAAGACAACTAGCGCTTGTCGATTGAAAATGATAAAATACATCATAAATTAAGGTGGTTATTTTATGAAGTGGTGTATGTATTTAATTAAATGTTAATTACTTTTTAGCTCCTATTAACTTAAGTTGATAATATGCTTTATCATGAAACTATTTATATGTTCCCATTATTATATGATAGTCAGCCAAAAGAAGTTGCAACGCTCCGAGATCTTTCGATACTCAAAGATATCGACAATAATGGTTTGCGGCTTCATAGCTATTATGACTTTTATTGATATTTGGTCATTCATATAAGCAACATTTTGTTCCTCTGTACTGTGACTCCAAAGCTGAATCCAATTAGCAATGAATGACAATTCGTTACTGCTACAGTCCCAAAAATCAACTTCTACCTCCGCAAACCACTACATTATGGTCAAGTAAACCAAAAGAATGATCAAATCCAAGACGTGAAATGCAACTGGAATGCAGGATAGAAAATTTGTAAATATGTGCTTAATACCACTGCTAATTCCCATACCACATACTCACACTATCATTGGTTAAAATTCTCAACAATTACCACAAGCCTAGAATAGACTATCCTCTTCGATAATTCACAGATGACACTAAGACCCATAGGATTAATTATGGATCCAACAATAAACAATAAAATATTGAATTCTTTAATCTTAGATCTTCTTTTTTGGATCTTGTATATATACACATGGGTTGGGACTCTTGAATGCCACAGCATATAAGATTATGCGTTTTCACTACCACGTTTAAATTCCAGTTCTATATCAGCAATGGAAGTGCGAATTCACTACCACATTTAGGTTCCAGTTCAATCTCAGCAGTGGAAGTGCTAACAAGCTACTTATTTACTAATTCATATCAATCTAAAGACGTTCTTTTCTATTTGTCGCACATCCTCCACGGTTATCACGTACCTAGAACGGACCGAATCCTCTCCACATCCTCTGCCGCTGGGGCAGTCCCTGGACGGCAGTCAGCAAACACCTCCTTGCACACCTCAAAGAGTCGCTGCACGGCCGGTGTCTCCAGCGGCATCTGTGCGTCCTGCTTCTTCTGCCGCCTCTTCTTCTTCTGCTTCTTATTCAGCAACTTGCTAGCAGCGATGTCGCCTCCTCCACCATTGGCGCTCTCCACCCTCATCAAGCCTAAACCACTGCTTCGACTGTCAAGCTGGCGACGACCCCTGATGGGGAAACTGAGTATAGCCGAGTCGCAACGCCCGAGATTATCCTCTTTGAAGACAACAACGCACGTACTTGGCCCACTCTTGAGGGCGAAAGAGAGGATATCGACGACGAGCCCGAGAAATGCTGGAGGTCGTTGCCGTTAGTAGCTGAGAAACCGGTTGGGGGGTTACGAAGGTAAGCAAGCGGGGGAGGTGGTGGAAAAGATCGCCGCGGAGCTGTGATCGTGGATTGTGATCTCCAAAATGGTACTTTTTTCGGTGACAAGTAATGTGAAGGAAAAGGTCCGACAGTACGGCGGGCGGCGGCCTGGGTAGTCGGAGAGCGGACAGAAATGGGGTGGGGCAACCGGCCAAGGCCAATGAATCGGGAATTAAAAAGTATAGTATTCAAACCAAACAGCGCAAAAGCGGATTACTAATTAGAAACTGCCCAAAAGTTCGGATTGTCCAGAAAACCAGGGGCCGAAGTCCAGTTTCCTGCGGGCTTGGTGGAATATAACTGTGAAAGATCTGGTTTCTCGAACCAGAGCCTCGCGCTAACGTGGCTACGCCAAAGACCGCCAGTTCGCGTACCCAATCATGAATCGTGGATGAGCGGCTTTAGCCATAGTTGATCGTACTAGTAAATTCTACATGTGCGCATGCATGTGAGCAAAACAAAAATACTTTTAGTATATGAATTGTAAGCCATAAATGTCCACATGCAAGTAATTTAGTAGAACACTTTAATATGAGATGCTAGATACTTTGTTAAACTATAACTAAATAATGAAACATTTTTTAAGAAACTGATATTTTCATTCCAGGAACATCAAGGTCTAGAACAATGAAATTAGATATTTGGCATGGACGGGACTTGGGTCATGTCTTTCTCGAAGGCAACACTTACAAATTCATATGGGCTCAGTTGGAGGAGGTCCTTGAACTCCCTCTATTCCAGAACAGCCTCTCCACCGCTAGGGCTCTCTGTCAATGTTGGGACGGGCAATACATTATGCCTTTAGGAGTCAGTTGTGAGCATGTTAGGCATGTTTCCTCAACTTACCTTATGGAAGTTGAGGAAGCTAGACGCCAAAGCCGCTAGGACGGGAGGCATCTCAACCCGTCGGCCCTTTGGAGATATTTCATTCATATGCACAATGATATCACAAGCAATATGATCATAGAGGACACTGGTGAGCAACAACCCACAAGAGCACCCTAGAAACTCCTTCACATTATCATACCTATATTGTGCTCCTGGAGGTATTACCATGTTGGGTGGGATAAACCTCCACAAGACAAAATCAAGCTAAATGTGGTAGCCAAGAGGTGGAAGACAAGAGGGAGTAGATCACACCTAGTCACAGTGCGGCTATTGTTAGAGAATCTACAAGTAATATTCTATGGGGTTTTCCCTCACCTCAGCTAGCTACTTCCAAGATTGAAGGTTACCTAGAGGTAGTCTTCTACGCAGCCAACCTGAGAAGACATAGTAATTTCACCTCAAACGTGATGGAGACCAACTTACTACTGATGGTGGACCTCCTAAAAGGCAAAACGCATAATGGAGGATCAAGCATGTGGTGAGGGATATCTGAACCATCCTTATCGATGTGGGCATCACCATAACTCAGGTGGACAAAGAAGCCAACCTGGTGGCGAAGGGTCTAGTGGAGTATGGGGGGGGGCTTATAGAGAGCTATTTTTTGGTCCTTATAATTATGTCACCACCTGTTAGGGACCTTTTTCATGGAGAGAAACATGGTCTTTTAGTCACTAAATGTGTAAAGCACAATCAATAGGTTACTCTTGTACAAGGCATGCCCCTTGTTTCTTGGATTGGATGAGAGCCAGGGTGAATAACATACTTCCCAAATTATACAAAGAAAAGCCTCCCCAATCTCTATGTACGGTGATTGTTGTAGACGCTCGCCCACCACCTCCAAGAGCTTCCCAGTTTAATCATGCAAAGCACCTCCCAATCTCATCCATACATCTATCCCCACTACAATGTCGTTGTTATTTTTAACCAAGCTTATCATAGGCACTCCCATCTTTTCCAACTTCTCTTCATTTCCTTGCAATGACGAGCTATAATTTGTTGATTAAGTCATTTGAAATCTATAATGAAGCTAGTAAACTCTGTGTGATATAGCCAAGTTCTTTCCTCAATATATCGAAGACTATGTTAGATATGTAGGATCAGACACCCCATAAGATAGAAATAGCAGAGTCAACATCTTCACTTGGAAGTGAGTCATTTAGAAGAACAAGCGCGATGCTTTCAATAATACTCCTTATGAAAGTTGAACTCTAAGCCTTTTTGCCTTTTGTGCAATAAAAAAATGGGGGATAGTAATCTTCTTTGTAAAAAAGATTGGGCACACTCCATCCACATTGCAACGTCTATCCAATGGTATGCTCTTAGTCAACGAGCCACCAGTACCCATCCTCCAAAGGAAATGAGAAAGTTTGGGTAGAAATTTGAAGTGCCAAATAAATCCTTACACTTTCTTGTTCACTGAATCATGACTTGAGATGAATTTAGATCTTCTCTATTTTTTCGATCCATGTAATATCTAACATTACATTTGTTTATACGGACGTTGTACTAAGGGTCATGATGAGACGACGCAAGGACCTTTTTTGTACACAATTGCAGTGTGAGACTCTGGAAGTCTCACTTGGATCTTGGCGCACGAAAATTATGGAAATGAGGGCCATCATAGGCACTCCCATCTTTTCCAGCTTCTCTTCCTCTCCTTACAATGCCAGGCTATCATTTATTGATTAAGTCATTTGAAATCTATAATGAGGCTAGTAAACTCTATGTGTATAACCAAATTCTTTCTTCGTTCCATCGAAGACTATGTTAGATATGTATGATCAGACACCCCATAAGATAGAAATAACAGAGTCTACATCTTCACTTGGAAGAGACTCATTCAGAAGAATGAGTGTGATGCTTTCAATAATACTCCTCATGAAAGTTGAACTCTAAGCCTTTTTGCCTTTTGTGCAATTAAAAAAAATGGGGGATTGTATCCTTCTTTGTAAAAAAGATTGGGCACACTCCATACACATTGCAATGTCTATCCAACAATCTGCTCATAGTCGACAAGCCACCAGTACCCATCCTCCAAAGGAAATGAGAAAGTTTGGGCAGAAATTTGAAGTGCCAAATCAATCCTTACACTTTCTCGTTCACTAAATCATGACTTGAGATGAACTCAAATCTTCTCAGATATTCCAACCAATATGCCAACCTCGTAAAGAAAAATCATTTGGATCAAGCCATCAAATGGGCAAGTCATTGGTTAATATTTCATTTATGGTGGTATCCATAACATCTGTGCATACATAAGCATGGAAAAAAGTATCTAGTCTTTTCTCATCCTAAATAGATGGCTTGCATATCAATCGAACAAAGCAAGTTGCCTCTAGGTTGTCAACAAAAAATCAGCAAGGGATATATTTCTACCAAACACCTAATTACCATTGCATATGTCAATGGAGGCACTATTACCAGACAATTATCCACATAAATATTTGAGATCCTCGCTTTGTAAGCAAGAGAGTTTTTCTTTGTTAATAATTTCCAAAGGTGTTTAGTGAGAAGATCTTGAAACTCCTACTATTTTTGGTTTGCACATATTTACCCAACAGTTCCATTAAATTTTCTTTTATGTTCCTTTTATCCCCCACCAAAAATGAGAAAAATAATTGTAAATGTCACTCGATGAAATATGTCAGCATTTGAAAAATATTTGTGGAATATGAAGGAATAGTTTGGACAATAGATTTGATAAGGAGTTCTTGTAATGGCTCCATTTTATCTTAGAAGTGATAGAATCAAGTAAGCTAATCTTATTCATATATGTTTTCTTGATGAATATTCTCTCCTATGTCTAAAAATTTCATCCTTCCTCTGATTTGGATAAAAGAGATATCAAATCACATCAAAAGACCTCTTTTCTCTTTCTTTTCTCAAATTCTCCTTTTCTAGGTTCTTGGGTTGAAAGGAGGAAAAGAAGGATTGATTGGTCAAAATTTGACTTGGATCTAAGGTCAGTTCTTGGACTACGTTTTTGAGGTGTTTGACACATAAAATGAGTGCATAAGTCTTGATTTAGATTTGTAAACATGTGTAAAGACCAATGAAATAATACTTGTATCATTTATGTGGATGGTAATTAATTGGGAAATTCTTGGGGAATCAAATGTTATGGATTTAAGATTGGTATGTATGCCCTGAGATTCAATCATATGATGATTGGAATGTGGCATTTGATACCTATTTTGATAATAATAAAGGTAATTCATTCTGTTATGTTTGTCTCAGTCATGAGATGATGACACAAACATAGTAGATGTCTAAAGAATAATGTTACTCGATGACATATGTCTTTAGGTTGAGGACCTGAACAATGAGATCATATGTATGATAAGAGTACATTCATTCATGTTATGTCCCTAGTCGGACATTACTTTGGAAGCACACTAGATAATAATAATAATACATAAGATTAGAGTGTGTGTTGATTGATGACAAAGTCTCATTAGTCATGATATGTGATATCAAGTCAAGCACATTAGTACATGTTAGAGAAGAGTGTATCAGACAGACCCACCATGAGAATGATACATGGACACCATGGAATGGTAGTCAGAATCATCTCTCATAGTGATAGTGGTGATTGTGATTCTTATACATGAAGTCACTACATTCATCACATGTCGTTCATGTACTTTGGCATCATCCAACATGATCCTGAATAAAGGTTGTCATAACGGTGATGATTGGGTGCATTGTGACACATGGGGATAGAGTGTGAGTGATATAGATGGGATTTTTCCCTCCTATAGGAGATTGATGCCCAAGGCCTCTTGATAAGCGAGACAGAGAAATGTATGGCCATACTCATGTGACTCAATATGTGATATGTGAGCTCACGTGCATCTCAAATAGTCTGCTCTTGTTCAAGGAACATGGATTGAATGTTGATAGGATGATGTTTACATGCCTCGAGTTCAATCCAGATATCAGAAACAAAGAAACTATATGATCACGGTAACACTAATCACATATTGTAGGTTGAAGTTGTTTTCCAACTTTCCAAATTACTTGGGTAGCAATGATGTGTTGATAGACGCTATTCTTTGCTTGTGATGTTGTAAGTTAGTTATGAGCATTCACTGCCAACGTAATTTTGGACATATAGGGTCACACACATAGGAATGCACTTAGATTAAAGGAGTATATTTCATTAATGACGTTTAGATTGAATACTAAAGGTGTTTAGGTGTTCAATTAAACAACTAAGGTTCAAAATTGACTAATTGGACTCTGAACTGACCGGTTCAAGGGTTGAACTAATTTATTAGAGTGTTTGGTCAATGAGAATCAACATTGTCTGATCAATGGCTGAATCGGGGAGTGAAACAAATGCTTCACATAGTGAACCGATCTATTTACACATCCCAACTAATCAGTTCATGGGATGAACCGCCTAGTTCGGTTGCCAATTCGATTGGATCAAGGATTGGTGCTGACGTGATGTTGTGTATTAATCTTACATTTATAACCAATTTGATTTGGAATAGGAAATTGCACAAACTGACTGGTTGGGTGTGCAAAATGATCGATTCTTCATGCATAAGTTCTAGAAAATTCATAAAATTTGACCTTTTAGACTCCCGCACAGACTAGGAACCCTGACCCTAGCATTTTCTATAAATAGAGGGGTATTGAGGGCTTCTCAGAATACAACAATTGCTCTGATAATTGCTATCCTCTCTGGTTGTGGTAACCAATAGAGAGCCTAAGAAAGTCTTACCTGATATGTGGGGGATAGCAAGGGAGAGACAATTGTAGGAGAGCGTATCAACTCTAGAAGGTTGATGTTTGAGAGAGACAACTGCTTCAAGTTGGCTCTGGTAGCACAACATGGAGTTATGGGTGGTTTGCATGGACTACTCTAGAGGTGGGAGGCCATTGTCTACCGCTAGGAGGACACCACCAACCGTCGTCCATGGTGTTGCACCAAGATGTCGATGGAGACATTATCGAGTGTTGTTGTTGAAGAAGGAGTGAGCTACTTCTTGAAGAACAAGCACATTTCTACTACAAGGTAATGTTTATGGACTTTTTCCAGGATCAGGTATAACCTTGTAAACCTTTCCTTCCTAGATACATTGATGTTAATGCGGTCTTGCTATTTTGGGAAATTGGAATTTTAATTTTTTGTTTCTGTTGCCTATATTTTCCCCTAATTCCCTACAATGGTATCATAGACACGTCAATTTATGGTGTATTTGGACTTAAATTGACATAATTAGATTTATTTTATTGCATATGATGTGAATATTAAATTGTTTCACGTGCATATCCAATTAAATTCCACATACAACTCCAAAAACTAAGATATATATTGTTGGTATGTATGCCCAGAGAGCCAATCATATGATGATTGTAATGACATAATATGTAAATGATTTGATTAAAAAAGGAAGTAATGACATAATATGTAAATGATTTGATTAAAAAAGGAAATCTTTTAATTTATTATGTTTTATTCGGTTATGAGATAATGAAGTAACATAATAAATGTCTAAAGGATGATATTACTCAATGATGTATGTCTTTGGGTCAAGGACCTGAACAATGAGATCATACAGATGTCAAGAGTATACATTCTTATTATGTCCCTAGTCAATTATTACAGTGGAAGCATTGTAGACAATAGTAATACATAAGACTAGAATGTGTTTTGGTTGATGACAAAATCCATCAGTAATGATATGTGATATCAAACCAAGCACATAGATACATGTTACAAAATTGTGTATCAGACAAACCCATCATGAGAGTGACATATGAAATCCATTACCATGGTAGTCATAGTAAGATGGCATAGTGTTGGTGGTGATTGTGGTTCTTATACCTGAAGTCACTACACTCATCACATATCGTTTGGTATGCTTTAACATCATCTAATATAATCCTGAATAAGGGTTGCCATAACAATGTTGATTGGGTGCACTGTGACACATGGGGATGACTATGAGTGATGTAGATGGGATTAGTCACTCCTATGGGAGTATGATATCCTAGGCCTCTTGATTAGAAAGACTGAGAAATGCATGGCCATACACATGTGAGTCAATATGTGATATTGAGCTTACATAGATCTCAGACAGTGTGCTCTGGTTCAAGAAACAAGATCGAATGTTGAAGAGGATGACTACTCCATGCCTTGAGTTCAATCTAGATATCAGTGATAAAGGAACTATACAAACACTAACACCATGCAAAGATTGTAGGTTGAAGTTGATCCCCAACTATCCATTTACTTGGATAGCATTGATGTGTGACTAGGCACTGCTCATTTCTTGATGTCATAAGTGTTGGGTTTTGCATGGTCGAACCCTTTCTAGCTTACAGTTCTCGTTTAAGGTCGAACATAAATATAGAGTGTGATCATTAATTTTACTTGTCATTTTGGAAGCTTGCATCGATGTAACCCTTTACAAAAAACTCTTCCTTATTACCATAACCAAGGAAATGAATATTTTAGTGCTTCACAAGAACCTAAGTATGTTCTTTATGGTAGTCCAATGACTCTCATTGGCATCTAACATATACCCTCTCATCATGTCCAATATATACGAGATTGTTAGATAGGTATATATATATATATATATATATATATATATATATATATATATATATATATATATATATATATATGTCCTCTCATCATGTCCAATACATATGAGATAATTGGATATTATCTCTTCATGTCCAATACATACGAGATATCGTGATACATAACATTGCCTTCAAGATAGATCAAATTGTGAATGCATATGGCATCTATCCATGTGTGCATGTTCTTCACAAGAGTTGGGACACTAGGATCCTGAAAGACTAACTCCATGGAATTGTGGACAAGTTTTCTCTCATTTATTCTTGCATGTTGAACCCTTTCAACATCTTTCCAATATATGTTCTCTTTCTTAGGTTGAGAAACTTTTCCAGATCTATCTCTATAGATCTCAATTTCTATCACATAGGATGCTTCACATAAACCCTTCAGAGCAGGTACTTTCCTTTCCAGGTTTTAATATTTGTAGTATAAGGACATTATTCCCCCTCATCATGTGGAATATAAATATCCTCCTGCTAAATATTTTGTAATCACTGATTTCTTCTTCATTCTGCATCAAGTCAAATTCTTTGACTATCTTATCAAATTGAAGATTCCAGCTCTGAGATTCTTGCTTCAATCCACAGATTGACCTTTGTAGCTTACAGACTTTATTTGCATTATTGGATTTACAAAACCATTAGGTTATGTTACATACACATCCTTATAATTATTCATGTTAAGGAATGTAGTTTTAACATCCATATGCCAAAAATCACTAGTCATAATAATCTACAATAGCAAGCATGATCTCGATATATTTAACCATGGTAACTAGTGAAAGACTTCATCATGTTCAACACCTTGAACTTTCTTGAAACTATTTGCAACCATATACCCTTCCATGTTGGTCTTTCTTGAAAGACCCAAATGCACCTTATGGGTTTTACCCCTTCATGTGGATCTATCAAGGTCATACCTTGATGGTTTACCTGAATCCATCTTGGATCTGATGGACTCAAGTTATTTCTCATAGTATGGCTTCTCAATAGCTTCTAGGTAGGTGGTTGACTCATCATATATGATCAACCCACCGCCTCTTGAAAATATCATAATCTTTCAGCTCAAGGCATGTCCTACTTGATCTATGAGGTTTGAGTGTTACATAAGGAACTTGAGATTCCACAACATCTTGGTATTCTCTATGTTCCTATTGTACCTCTTTAGGTTCAATGTTTTCTTGTTTGTCTCAAACATTTTGAGTTCTACTTTTACTCCCACTGATTCCTTCGGAACTAAGTTCCTGTTCAGGAATATAGTTATCTAGATTAACAAACAACTTTTTTGTTGGATTGGGATAAGAGTAGTATTTTAACAAAATAACATTTATTTGATTTTGTGGGCAAAGCTTTTCAATAAACTATTTTCTTATATAAGCATCCATCCCTAATCACTATAAAAGACATATCAAAACACCTCCTATGCCACATCTCATATGGTGTCTTTTGAACCATTTTAGATGGTACATTGTTTAGTGTTAAGCATGTTCCCAAAATATAATTGAAAGATTAGCTAGATTTTATTGATAATCACACCATGACTTAACAAGGTGTGATTCCTTCTTTTTGATACACTTTCATGATACACTATCATTGTGTTTCAGGTGGAGTTCATCATAATACATTATCATGATCTCCCTTGAAGGTTCTCAAACTCTTGGTTTAAAATATTTTAACATCAATCACATCGAAGTATCTTAATACTTGTACCAAGTTAGTTACGTACTTCATTCACAATCTCCTTGAATAGTTTAAGAGATTCATACTTGTATTTCATTAAATACAAATTTCTATATCTACTGATAACATTAGTAAATATATATAATGAGGTACTTGCAACTACCTTTAGCATTTATTCTAAAAGGTCTATATACATCAGTATGTATGAGCCCTAATAGAAAAGTCTCTCTCCCACTATATCTAGTAAAGATGCTTTTTTCATATTGCACAAAAAATAAGATATGCATGTCTCTATTAGTTCAATAACCAAAAGAGTCTAGATAACCATTGTATGGATTCTAGAAATGCATTTCCCATTTATGCACTCTAGATGACAATGCTATAGGTATTCATTGTTTGAGTCATCAATTCATTCAATATATGTGTCATACACATTTTTCTCTACAACTATAAAATATAATTTATAAGACATAAGGCATTTCCATATAAGATCTCATTTTTTAAAATGAAACATCAATTTATACTTGTCCATACAAGATACAAGATGTTTTTATTAATGGGAAGTGCATAATAGCAATTTAGCAATTCTATTATATACCCATGAATGATGGATTCCAACTGTAGTAGCCATAACTCTTGATCCTTAAAGTTCTAGCTTATTTCTTATTTCGATCTTGAAGTAGAGAACTTTATCTCTTTCTTCTTCCTTTATTCCTTTAAGTGAAAAGGACAAATTTCTTTGCACTTACCTTTCCCCGTAACTTGAGTGCAGAAGACTTGGACTTTAGCTTGTCCTTAGAACACTTATTGGCCTTGCCTTTGCCCTTAGACCCACTTCCGCTGATCACCATCATAGATTTGTCCTTTCTTCTTCCATGCTTCAACATTAAACAACATGCCAAGTATTTGATAAACTGACTATATGATTCACATAATGATTGTAGAATCATATCCATGGTCAACTCTTGACCTAAAAGAAATACCAGTCTCTCTAGATTTCCAGTCATATTGAGCACAATGGGCTCTACTATATCTCCCTCTGTCAGTTTGCACTCAAACAATGCTTTGGTGACATTACACTTTACTTGCTTTACATGATTCTTAAGATGTGTTACCATCTCGAGAATGTTCATATTTTCATGATGCTTATGCAACTCATAGTTCATACAACATAGCACAAGGTACTTAATGTCTATGGCATCATTGGACTTTGAGAAATGTTCTCATCAATGAGCGAAATCTCTATGTCCTTGACAGAGTAGAGCCAAAGGGACCTACTCTAAATGTGCCTAACACTAAAATGGATCCCTACTTTTATCCCATTTTGTTCTTTCTTAAGGATTGATCACAATGTGAACGTGTTTGTGTTTGACATTAGATTCTACAAAGAAATATTGCAACTTTTCAAACAATTTTTATTTGTTTGATTTTATAAGTTAGTTAACGATATTAATTAGGCCTGAAATTAATTATTGCTCCCACTATTTTATTCAAATTGATAACTGTGGCAACACATCCCACTATCACACAGACAGTGAGGTGTTACGCGAAAACGTGCGGAAATCACCATAACCATAGATTACCGAAACACGGGTCAATTAAAACCGATTGCAGAAAATAGATAAACTGTGAAACTATTACATCTGAGTCCTCATCCTGCAAGTCAAACAGGTTACATAAACATATACAAGATCTGATACTTGTCCACAGCTTAAAGGAACAACTATTTAACCATCTCGTGAGTTCATTACCTGTCATATATACATAGAGGCCCACATTCGGCCAACAGCACGATATATAAAACATCAACAACTATACATCGTGAAACAACGTCAAAACACCTCCAAGGACCTGAGAGTACAGGGATGACTCTAGACTCTACTGCAAAACACCAAAAACAGCAGCATATCCATCTCTTGCCTTCTACTGCTCGTCTGGTTGCTCGGCCGCAACTCCATGACCACCACCACGTCTAGCGCGAACACCTGAAAACCAGTGGGGTGAGACAATCGAACATTATCCCAGCGAGAAACATAACTCCCCGCCGAAACTATAAAACCAGAAGGATAAAGCAACAACAGAAGATAAATAGTAAAATGTAGAATAATAACAGTCTATACCGCAAGGCTATTCGTACCATCAAGCTTACCAAGCTGTATGGAAGATATATCATCAACTATCTCTTTATGGAACATAAGATTATAAGATCTTATTGCATAACATGAGGAACATATAAGTATTTGTAAGTATAACAAAGGTAACTGCACAAACAAGGCCTCAACCAATGTTCCGTGTTTTGCCTCAATCAATAAATGATATATGGCTGAATTACATATTTTATGCCATGAGGAAGTGAACTGTACCGTTCAAATCCAACCTTCAGCTGCAAAGCCCATAACCGGTGCCATACAAGGTCAATGGAAGAGTCAGACTCCACGACCTCCCACCTCGTGGTCAGTGCACGAGAACCATAGCAGGACCGCAGTCTCATGCTCGAGTGGCCTCAGCCACAGGGTCAGCTCCACGGGCTACCCTTCCTCTAGCCCGCCTCGGTACAGGTCACAGCGTTAGTATATCTGAGCCATGGGCCAATTCACTGTGCTCTGAGCCATGAACGCATTCATGCTCCTCATATCACATATCCGGAGCCATGGGCATGTTCACCATACTCATCACATATCCTGAGTCTCCAACCAAAGCTGCACTTGAATCCTCACTATTTTAGGCTAGGAGAAACCTCACATATTCAACAATATGTGCTCCGGGTTAACCTGTAAGAGAACCCATTTCACCATCACCAATTCCTGACGATGATGGATCTATGGCCAGGGCAACTACATGATATATTTCACTGTGATTAATTACTGTCTTTTATATGGATTGCAAGATTCAACCAAGTTGTATAACATGCAAACTATAACAAGAAATAAATAACATAAAACTCAACATTATGCTTTCATTGTAATCAACATCATCCTGATCCATCACAATGATCCATGTTACATGTTATTACTTGGCCTCTTGCCAATCATCCAGATCCATCTCAAGGATCATCACATACCATGGGACTTCAATCCCTCATCACATAGTGCCACTACCTCTCAAGGCTTACATCATCATCATGGAATAGCAATCCCCAGTACTTTAGTCATGTACATTATACAGATTATTTCAATCATCAAGAGTAACAATCACAACAGAGTTACTCAACATATACATATACCTCATACCCCTTTTTAATTGGCTATGCATCACCTGCATGGTTAGTAACAACAATAAATAGAAAGACCATGCTATCGACATAGGGTGATATTGATAATTATATGCTTTATCAATTGTGCCTCAACTTGTGATCATAAGCATAGGTTACATCATTAAGCAAGGCATTCTACATGCTTATCATTTCCTTATCATTATACATGATCATATGTACATGAAATGTTGTATTAGAATACATGAAGGTGATCTACTATCTCAAGCATATCAATAGCTTCCATAAAAACCAAACATGATAGAATACAACATATCGGGTTTCAAATGAGGAACAAGATCCTCACTACTGCCCCCACTACCCTCACCATAAGTGGTATTTGGCAGGGCTCCCTCTATCATCCAATCATATCAGTCAACATGTGACGGCCAAGCATACTAGGTGGCGTGCAACACTGCATTGTGCAGCACTGGTGGTATACCGTGCAGTAAGGCCTTGTGAGTCATAACGTGCAACGGCCAAGGGTACCAGGTGACGCTCTGTCGGGCAGGGAACTCATTCTAGGGGGACACCTGACACTACAAGGTAAAAACTAGGGAGAGGATATTGGGCAACACCATCAAACAAAGCATAACACCAAGGTGCAACTCAGCCTGACGTTCAACCAACATAACTATGCTCTATTTGTTATCACATAGGGCAACGACGAAGGTGTGACACCCGTCACAGAACCAGACCCCAACGCCCTATCGACCAAGGTATAGCAGCACAAGGCAAACATCTAACCAAGGTGTAACGGGCAAGTCATCTTAGCATGGTGTGACGCCCATCACACAAGGCATGAACTAGGCATGTGACGCCCGACACAACACCCATCATGTGTCGTCCAAGACTCAAGATCAAGTGGGGTATCGTCCATCACAGCTACCACCACATATCATCCAAAGAATCTAGGTCAAGAGGGCTATCGGGCAGCACCTCCCCAGGATTTTAACAACCAAGATACAGCTCGTCACTAACCTCAAGCACAAGGGCATCAAACCCTAAAGAGTCAAGAAGATGGCTCACCTCTCAACTTAAACGAGATAGGGGTTTTGCACATCTCTTAACATCCATCAGGAAACACAAGGGACAACCCTAATCGAGGTCCACAACTACTATCAAGCTCACCCTTCAAGTACATGGTGAGAGGAGGGTGTTGCTTAAGCTACTAGAGCTCAAGCTCATTCCTCAAGACCTAGGAGAGAAGAGAGTGTTGCTCACCAAGAAACCCTAGGATATAGGTTCAGACAACATGAAGACTAAGCAAGAAAACAAAGCTAGCAACATATAAGAACATGAAAGGAGGTAGAATAGTTAGGGTTAGGAGTTATGCAACCCGCCTTAAGCAAGCTCCAAGCTCCTAGCACCAAGGACCACCAAGCACGGAAGAAGGAGACTCCAAGGATATCGGCCACTAGGCTTTCTCTTCCAAGGGGTATCAGCCACCAACTTGCAAAGGAGAAGGGGTGTCATGCACACCAAGGTAGAGAGGAACTAAAGAGCTAAAAGGGATCCTTTGCAAAGAAAGGGAAACACATATATAGAAGGGAAGGGAGGAGAAAACAAGGTAGAACCAAGCAAGGTGTCGCCTACCAAGAGACACTTGTCCTAGTGCATGAGCCACCACATTAGCAGGCCCTAAACACATGTCCAAGGTCATTTCCACATGCAAGCATCATGCACCAAGTGTCCACTAGTGGTGACACAAACGAGGTCAAAGCTTGGTCAAAGGTCATGGGCGACACACCACCAGCACCATGGGTGATACACTCCCATCCTGCCCGATACAAGGCTCAACCAAACCAAAGAAAGGCACCTCAAGGACCAACAAGCTCAACCAAGCCCAAAAGAACTCCAAGCAACGAGCCCAAGCCGTCCTCTCTACACTAGAGGAAGCAAAGAGAGAGAGGAACACCTAACAAGGTGACAAACTTGCCCACAAAACCCTAGACTTGGGTTATTTGCAAGTAGCACCTCCAACTCTCGACAAAGCACAACCAAACCCTAATCACCACTAAAGGTGATTAGCAAGCACCAAAGCATCAAGGTTAAGCAAAGCAAACAGGGTAAACCCTAACGAAGGTCAGGGTCCTTACAAGCTAACCCCCTTCAAGGGATTTCATCCCCAAAATCCGAAGAGAAAAGCGATGGGTATTTCCTCCTCATCTCTTCCTCAAGCTCCCACTTGGCTTCCTCAGCGCCACGATGATGCCAAAGAACCTTCACAAGAACTAGGTCCTTCCTCTTCAGCTTCTTAACCCTTATATTAAGGATCGCCACAGGACCTTCCTCGTAGGTCACATCTTCATCAAGGTCAACCTCTACTGGCTGTATCACTGTTCCTGAATCTGGATGGCTTTTCTTCAGCATACTGACATGGAACACTGGATGTAACTTGTGCAACTCTGGGGGCAACTCTAACTTGTATGCTACCTTGCCAACACGTGCCATAACTGGGTAAGGCCCCATATACCTGGGTGCTAACTTACCCTTCCGACCAAACCTTAGCACACCTTTCCACGGCGAGACTTTAAGATACACTTTGTCTCCTACTTGGAACTCCAAAGGCCGTCGACGATTGTCTGTGTAAGACTTCTGCCTGTCCTGTGCCATTTTCAACTGTTGCTGTATCACTTTGATCTTTTCCGTTGTCTGCTGTACTAACTCAGGACCCAAAAGCTGACACTCACCAGACTCATACCAACACAAAGGAGATCTACACTTTCTTCCATACAAAGCCTCATAAGGAGCCATGTCAATGCTCCGCTGATAACTGTTGTTGTAGGCAAACTCTATCAAACTAAGTGTACATCCCAGTTGCCTAGAAACTGCAAAACACAAGCTCAAAGGAGATCTTCTAAAGTCTGAATAGTCCTTTCAGACTGTCCATCTGTCTGTGGGTGAAAGGCGGTACTGAACCTCAACTGCGTTCCCAACGCTTTGTGCAACTGTTCCCAGAAATGACTCGTGAACTGAGGACCTCTGTCAGAAACTATCGTCGCTGGCACACCATGCAAACGTACTATCTCATCCACATATACTCGAGTGAGCTTCTCGGCCGTATATGTTGTCTTTACTGGTAGAAAATGGGCAGACTTCGTCAATCTGTCCACTACTACCCAAATGGAATCATGATTCCTAGTTGTCCTGGGTAGACCAACTATGAAATCCATGGTTATATGATCCCATTTCCACTGCGGTATCGGCAAAGGTTGCAACGTACCTGCCGACTTTTGATGCTCAGCTTTGACTTGCTGACATACCACACATCTTGTAACATCCCTGACCTGGGTTATGCTTTAACCCTAGGTGTTTTGATTAAGAAATATGATTATATTATTAATCTTATCTTATGAAAAGTGATTAGGGCTCATGAGGAACTTATGTTTAAATATTGGTCCTGTTTGAACAATGTTGAAGCAATGTTTGCTTATTTTGGACTAAAGTGCAAATTACCCAAGTTGAGGGGTTAAATTGCAAATGTTGCATGATAAGATGTTCCTCTGATGTTGAGACATCATAAGAATGAATATGATGTAGTGCTATGGTTTCCACAAGCTTGGACACCAAGATTAAGCTTGTAAAGCAATCCTTGTGCATTAAAACATAGTTTTGGAGTAAAGTGCAATTTACCCAAAATCCAGGGTTCAATATGCAAATTACCACTTCAATAAGGTCCTTAATGTTTCTTGGCATCAGGTAGAGCAAATAAAATGAGAGGGGCATCTCATTTGAATTAAGTTTGAGGAGAGAGAATCTTGATATTAAAATAATCAAGATTTAATCCTAATTGAAACCCTAATTCAATTTAGGGCAAAAATGAATGTATTAATTAAAGGGCCTTCAACCAAAATATTATTGGTTGATTTTTAATAAGGATGGACGTTCTTTTGCCAATATAAGTAACGAAAATATCTTAAGTAGGTGAAATTCCACTCACCTTATTATAAAGAAAAGTAATTTCCACTCACATGGGATATTATATAATAAGCATTAAGGTGCTTAATTTGCTTTTCTTTAAATTGAGGATAATGAAGGAGAATTAAAGGAAAAGGAAGATGCCTCATACCCAAGGGAGTTGAGGGGAAAGAGGCGGCCACATTATTGGGATTAATTGGATTTTTATAAGGCATTTTCTCTCTCATCAATTTCCTTATAAAAGTGCCCTTTCTAAATCAATTGAAAGGCTTTTTCGGCCCTTTCTTCTTCCTTTGCTTTGGATGATCTCAAGGGGACTTAGGAGCAACAGGAGGACAAGCCCCAACCTGTTGGTAAGCTTATTGACCCTTGTTCTTCATGATTCCATGGTGGAAAGCGAAAATAAATTATGGATTCCTTCCTATTTCGATTCCCTTTTCAATTCTAACCATTCCTTTTTTGCTCAAACCATGAGGACGAGCCTTGGAATGGTGAAATGAGTTGAATCCACCATTTTTTTTCGTGGACATGGAGATTTGGAGCTCAATTTGAGGCGGGTTTTATAACTTAAACCCTTAAACATTGCTATTGCATCAATTCTCTATGCTTTGTTGATTGATTTCTTCAATTTGATACACTCTTGTTTCTTTGCTGCAATTTCCATCAAGAACGGTTGCTGTTCTTGGTTGTTCGAAGGAAGGGGATGATGACATCATCCTAGATGCTTATCCAAAGAAAAGTACCAAGCCAAACGGTTTTGATAGCTTTTCCAAATCGTTTTAATTTGATTGGCTATGCGGTTTCAGCAAACCGTTTAAAGGCAAACGGTTTGAAACCGTTTGGGAGCAAACGGTTTCAAGACCGTTTGAGATGGTTGACCAAGCATTTACCGTTTAGGGATTTTGTTCCTAGTTATTTAGGCTAATGACCCACCAAATTTTAGGGGTTAACTCCAAAGGAATCGTAGGTGGAAGGCCAATCAATTAGGCAAATCGAATTGAATTAAATGCTGATTTTCAACCTGATTAACTTGACCTGTTTGGGGAAACGGTTTCAAGACCGTTTGAGTGAGTTGACCAAGCATTGACCGTTTGGGATTCCTGTTCATAATTATGTTGGTTGATGACCCTCCAAATTTGAGGGATTAAATCCCAAGGAATCGTGAGTTGAAGGCTAATCAATTAGGGTAACCTAATTGGATTAAGTGCTGATTATCAATCTGATTTAATTGAACTTTTTGGGAAAACGGTCTCAAGACCGTTTGAGTGCGTTGAAAAAGGGTTGACCGTTTGGGATTACTGTTACTAATGATGTGGTATAATGACTCACCAAATTTGAGGGATTAACTCCCAAGGAATCGTGAGTTGAAGGCTATTCAATTGGGCAAACCCTAATTGAAAATAGTGCTGAAATTCCAATGAGTTAATTGGAGATTTTGGGTTGATTATCCCAAACGGTTTCAAGACCGTTTGGGGATCACCCAAACGGTCTCAAGACCGTTTGGGGGTCACCCCAAGACCGTTTGGAGGTCCGGGGTCAAGTATAGTTGACCAATCGAAGGTCTAAAGGTACCAAATCATATTGCAATTAAGTGCTGATTTGTTGATCAACTCGATAGACCAAACCTTGATGAAATTTCACTAGAATCCAAAGGTTGGATGAGCCAAACGGTCTCAAGACCGTTTGGGTGTCACCCCAAGACCGTTTGGAGGTCTGGGGTCAAGTATAGTTGACCAATCGAAGGTCTAAAGGTACCAAATCATATTGCAATTAAGTGCTGATTTGTTGATCAACTCGACAGACCAAACCTTGATGAAATTTCACTAGAATCCAAAGGTTAGATGAGCCAAACGGTCTCAAGACCATTTGGAGGTCTAGGGTTGAGTATGGTTAAGCAATCAAAGATCCAATGTCACTAAGTTGAAGTGTAATCAATTGCTGATTTGGTGATCAATCCCATGATCCAAACCTTAATTGGATGGCTTGGATTTGAGTGATTTAATGGGAAAACGGTCTCAAGACCGTTTGGAGGTCATCCAAACTACCTCAAGACCGTTTGGGGTCAGGTCATACCCAATTTGAATGATGGTTCAATAGTTTCAATGTAACCAATCTTGCATTGATTAGTGTTGATGAATCATTGATTCCAAACCCTAATTCAATTGAACCAAACCCTAATTGATGACCAATTGAGGGTCAATTGAGGGTCAAATCAGTTGGATGTTGACCTATTAAACTCAATTGAAGTATGAGTATAGGTCTAATTGATGATTGGTTCCATGAATTCAATGATTGAAGGAATCAACATTGGAAACCCTAATTCAATTGGATACCTTATGTAATGGAGGTCCAATGTGATTGAATCTTTGAGAATTAAGATGATGAATGTTCTATTAATACAATGATGATTAGCAATGATAATCAATGAAGGTACAAATGTTGAAACCCTAATAGTACCCAAGTGATTAAATGCCAATGAAGGGATGAATCCCTAATTGCTTATAGGATCAATGACTTGGTATACTATGTAATCATTGTTGTATACTTTTGATTGAAGGGTGGATGTGACCTAATCAAGTTGAAAGGATAAAAGTATAGAATTCATATATAAATATGATTCATGAGGTTATCTCTTGTAGCACAACCGTACAAGGTAGAACGACCGTGGTGACTTCCCTTGCACGACCGTTCCTGGCTGCACGACTGTGGTACTCTATGCTTGACTTAAAGTTGTTTTAAAAAGAACCTAATATGGTCTTTTTGTTAATTCCTAACTTAAGGATGAGTCCATATCATTAAATATAGTTGGACCATTCTTATGTATAACCTATGCACTTCATGGCAAGAGTGATAGGTTAATGGATGAAAGGATTAAGATGGGAAATACCTTAATCCAAGATAAGCTAATAATTTAAGAAAGTTGGAAGTAATGAGGTAAGTGATACATCAAGATATGAAAGACTTCACTGTTAGCATCTCAAAGTTGATATACGTTGATAACTATGAAATCCTAATGAGAGATGGGAAACCCTAACCCTAAATTGGGTAATGGGACATGAGAAACCCCAAAGTGATGTGAATAGTAAGCCCTAACCCTATTAAGGGAATAGTGGTGTTACTATTATATTACAAGAGATAAAATGGATAGATGTTGCCTAGTGATAGGTGACAAGATGTTGAATGGTCTTGTGAGCCATATGATTAGATGTTGCCTAGTGATAGGTGACAAGATGTCTTTAATGGCCTGGAGAGCCATAAGGTTAATTGTTACCTAGTGAGAGGTGGCAAGATGTTTTAATGGCCTAGCGAGCCAAATGGTTATCTGTTGCCTATTAAGAGGTGACCAGATGTTTCATGGGCCTTACGAGCCATGAGAATAATTGTGGCATAATGAGAGGTACTAAGATGATTATAAAAGTTCTTGTAAGAAAAGTTAATGTTTTAATAAACATAATAAAAGGAACCATTGTATTAAATAAAGAATGTGAAAAGCTATGAAGGCTAACCTCAGGGCTCAAAGCCTAGAGAAGGATGTGATAATCAATGATGAATTATAGGGATGAATATCCCAAAATCCATGTAATCAGGGTTGGTTAAAGTCCAATACCTGGCGGAGGCTTAATGCCTGTAATCAGGGTTGGTTAAAGTCCAATGCCTGGCTGTGAAATCAGGGTTGGTTAAAGTCCAATGCTTGGTTGTGTAATCAGGATTGGTTAGAGTCCAATGCCTGGATGTGTAATCAGGTTTGGTTAAAGTCCAATACCTGACAGAGGCTTAATGCCTGTAATCAGGGTTGGTTAAAGTCCAATGCCTGGCTGTGAAATCAGGATTGGTTAAAGTCTAATGCCTGGCTGTGAAATCAGGGTTGGTTAAAGTCCAATACCTGGCAGAGGCTTAATGCCTATAATCAGGGTTGGTTAAAGTCTAATGCCTGGCTGTGAAATCAGGGTTGGTTAAAGTCCAATGCCTGGCTATGTAATCAGGTTTGGAGAAATCCAATACCTTGAAGAGGCTTAATGCCTGTAATCAGGGTTGGTTAAAGTCCAATACCTGGCAGAGGCTTAATGCCTGTAATCAGGGTTGGTTAAAGTCCAATGTCTAGCTGTGAAATCAGGGTTGGTTAAAGTCCAATGCCTGGCTGTGTAATCAGGATTGGTTAGAGTCCAATGCCTGGCTGTGTAATCAGGTTTGGTTAAAGTCCAATACCTGGCAGAGGCTTAATGCATGTAATCAGGGTTGGTTAAAGTCCAATGCCTGGCTGTGAAATCAGGATTGGTTAAAGTCCAATGCCTGGCTGTGAAATCAGGGTTGGGTAAAGTCCAATGCCTGGCTGTGTAATCAGGGTTGGTTAAAGTCCAATGCCTGGCTGTGAAATCAGGATTGATTAGAGTCCAATGCCTGGCTGTGTAATCAAGTTTGGAGAAATCCAATACCTGGAAGAGGTGTAATGCCTGTAATTAGGGTTGGTTAAAGTCCAATGCCTGGCGGTGTAATCAGGTTTGGAAGAGTCCAATACCTGGCAGAGGCTCAATTCCTGTAATGATGACACAGGATTGGTAATAACCCAATGCCTGTATTAATGATATATGAGTACATGGTAGATGTAATTCCTTATCTGTTTAGCAGATTGGCTAAGGCCAACAGATTGAAACAAGAATGTTTCATGGGTGACATGTCAAGTTAATGAGTGTTACAAGACAAATTTGATATGGTGGTACAATATGATAGATAAATGATATACATGTCATTCCTATTCCTTATTAAAAGAATAGATGATATATTGCTCTATCATAAATAGTTGCAATGCTTTCAAAGTTAAGAATACTTTAAACTGCTTATCCTCTGCCCAGTTTATATCCTTAACTGCAATAACAATGTTTTGGCAGAGAGTTATATCTCCCGCTGGGGCAATTTACAATTGTCTCACCCCCGTGGGATCCAACATTTTTAGGTGGACGCGGACAAAGAAGAAAATACTCTTTTGTAGGAAAAGGAAAGCTACATCCTGGACATCAGTAAGATATCAGGTGGAGATAGTGTCTGTCAAGTTATGTAGCTAGAAAGTCCTATGTGTCGTCTCTGTACTCTCAGGTCCTCAGAGTTTTTAGTCAGTGTTTTAATACATCAATCTAAGGTTTAGGATTGATGCCCCGAGATTCGTATACTGTCTGTATATAATGTTTATAAGGCAGTTGATGATGTAGTCTCTGAAAAGAGATGGTACATGTTATGTACGTTTGAACTAGAATATAAATGTTATACAATGGTTCTTGATAGAAAAGATTTCCTATGTGAGGATCTCTTTGCAAAAAGTTTTAAATTTTTAGTGATTTTCAATAATCCGCTGGTGATGATCGCTTCCGCATGTTTTATTATTGTTAATGACACTTGTTATCTTAATAATGGCGTGTGTTGTTACACATCTAGCCACAAACTCAGCTACATCTTTCTTCAAGTCGGGCCACCAATACAAGTCCTTCAGACTATGATACATCTTGGTGACACCTGGATGCATAGCATACATCGACGTGTGTGCTTCCTCAAGCACTAGCTTCCTCAGATTGTCAGCATCTAGAACCACCATCCTATCATGATAGCAAACTAGCCCATACTCGGACTCATGGAACCCATCATGCTTTTCACTGCCGAACTCTGATCTGATCAGCTGTACCGCATCATCTATTTGATGTGCATCTTTGATCTGCCGTCTCAGCGTAGGCTTGACTTGCATCTGTGCTAAAAGTCCAGCTAGTGAGGAAACTTCCATCTGTACATTCATCTACCGCAAGGAAACAAACATATCCCGTCTATGGCATACCAACGAACTCAACTGTGCCTTCTTTGAAGAAAGAGAAGAAGACTTTCTGCTAAGCGCATCAACTACCACATTCGCCTTACCAGGACGATAGTCGATAGTGCAGTCGTAATCGTTGATCATCTCCATCCATCGAAGCTGTCACATGTTCAACTCATGCTGCAAAAAGATTTACTTCAAATTCTTATGATCCGTAAAGATATGACACACTTCCCCATACAGATAGTGTCTCCAAATCTTTAATGCATGAAACACTACTGCCAACTCCAAGTCATGAGTCGGATAGTTCTCCTCATGTTTCTTAAGTTGTCGCGAAGCAAAAGAAACCACATGGTCTTTCTGCATCAACACACAACCTAAACATTTCTTGGAAGCATCACAGAAAACAACATAGCCCTTTCTAGGCTCTGACAGGATTAACACTGGAGCACTGGTCAGTTTCTCCTTCAAACTCTGGAAGGCTTGCTGACATCGATCGTTCCAAACAAAAGGTACATCCTTTCTGGTCAACTTCATCATCGGCAACGCAATCGCACTGAAGTCCTTGATAAACCTCTGATAGTATCCTGCTAAACCCAGGAAACTACGAACTTCAGTCGGCGTCTTCGTCTGTTCCATTCTGCAACGGACTCCACCTTCTTCGGGTCCACTTTGACTCATTCAGCAGATATCACATGACCTAAGAAATCCACTTCTTCCAACCAGAACTCACACTTACTAAACTTGGCATACAACTGATGTTGGCAAAGAAGGGTCAACGCTAGATGAAGACGTCGCTCATGCTCTCGCCTGTCCCGACTATAGATCAAAATGACATCTATAAAGACTACGACAAACTTATCTAAGAACGGATGGAACACTCTGTTCATCAGGTCCATGAAAGCAGCAGGTGCATTGGTTATCCCAAACAGCATAACCACGAACTCGAAGTGACCATACCTCATCCTAAAAGCTGGCTTTGGTATGTCATCTGCCTTAATCCTTAACTGATGATATCCAGATCGTAGATCGATCTTTGAAAACACTATCGTACCATACAACTGATCGAACAGATCATCTATCCTCAGCAACGGGTACTTGTTCTTGATCGTGACCTTGTTCAACTGTCGGTAATCTATACACAACCGCATCGATCCATCCTTCTTCTTAACAAACAACACTGGAGCACCCCACGACGACGTACTCAGTCGGATGAAACCTTTCTCCAACAACTCTTGCAACTGCTTCTTAAGCTCTGCCATCTCTAATGGAGCCATCCTATAAGGTGTCTGTGCAACTGGCTGCGTTCCTGGAACCAAATTGATCTCAAAATCAATCTCTCGGGGTGGAGGGATACCAGGAAAATCATCAGGAAACACGTCAGCAAACTCTCATACGACTGACACCCCTTCAAGGCTAGTACCCTTCACCTTGGTAGCCACAACGGTATCCACAACATGAGCTAAGAACGCATCACATCCTTGCCGTAGCAACTTCTCTGCCACCATAGCTGATACCAGACACGTCAGAAGAATCTTCCTATCTCCCTGGAAGATCCACGTCTCTCCCGCATCGACAAACACAGCCTGCTTGGAACCACAGTCCAAAATGACTTTATACTTCTCTAAGGTATCCATCCCAAGGATAACATCAAAACCATGCATATCAAGTGGTATAAGATCCACTTGAATGATGTGTCCCACGAAAGACAAGACACAAGATGGACACTCTTCTCGAAGTAACGAGGAACCATCAAGAGGGGTTTCTAACAACAAACTAACCTTCTTACAGCTAACAGGTAAACGACAGTTTTCAAGCATACTATAGGCGATAAAAGAGTGTGTAGCACCTGGGTCAACCAGAACAGATATAAAGTAAGGAGAAGACATATCAGAATGAAATAACTCCATCTGACCTGTCACCACTCGTGGGTTGACTATCGCCTCCGACTGACTCATGGCATAGAATCAAGCTGTGGCTTGCTGTCCACGTCCTCTGCTTCCTTGAGCAGACGATCTAGCTTGAGATGCTTGACCGCGTCCTCGCCCTCTGCTACTACTGGGCTGTTGTCGATCTGATCCTTGTTGATTTAGTCTTGGCTGCTGCGTCACTTCAATGTCTCTGTTTGGGCAATGTAACTTGAGATGCTCGGTCTGACCACAAAGATAGCACACCCTATCATCAAACCGTGGCCTAAATGGCCCTTTCACTGCCACTGAAGCTGTACTATGCACCTTAGACGGCGAAGAAACATAACCTCTTCCCTTACTCGGAGACCACTGCGACGGGGCACTGGAACCTCTCATCACAAAGGGTGTTGAAAACCTTGGCTTCTTGAAGCCACCAAACCTTTGCCCCTGGAACTGAGCATGCCTATTCTTAGACATGGATTATCTTTTTTCCCTTACTGACCTTTCAATTCTCCGGACAGATTCCACAAACGCAGCAAACCGCTCACGGTTCTCCAATGCAGAAACATGTGTTGTCAACTCAGAACTCAGACCCTTCTCGAAACGTCTGATCCGTTCCTCATCTGTCGCTGCCATATGAGGAAAAAACCTCAACAGATCCATGAACTTGGCCTCATACTCAGTGTTGTTCATCATTCCTTGTCGCAGGCGCTCGAACTGACTGATCTTCTCATCCAGATACGTCTTCGGAAAGTATCTGCTGACGAACTCACGCCGAAAAACTTCCCAACAGATCACCTCACCAGGCCGCTTCTCTTCCTCAATGGTCCACCAGTGACCGGCACTACCCTTCAGAAGGTAGACAACATGCTTTACTTTGTCTGCTTCGGGGATGTCGAGGATCCAGAAATCCTTCTCAAGACTTGTCAGCCACATATTTGCATCCGCTGGATCAGCCGTTCCAGCATAATCCAAAGCTCCGAATCGACGAAGCCGCTCGAAGGTCTTCTCAATACCTGATGCTTCTCCATGGGGAGCCTGTGCTTGCGGAGGAGGCACTGGAAATCGCTCAACCATGAGATTCATCGTAGCCATCATCTGCCCCATAAGCTGTTGATAGGCAGGATGTTCAAGAATGGCTGGGTTAGGTTGGGGGACCTCAGGAACCCGATCTTCATGTGCCTGACCCTCAGCTCCATCAACTGATGCAGCATCGCTAAACTCAGGAGCATGTTCTTCATGGTTTCCAGACATCTTGACTTTTTCTTCCGCTGAGGGCAGAAGACGATCATAAGAAAATCTGGACAACTCACAAGAACAGACTCAACCTAGTCCTAAATCCCTGTAGACTCAGCGAACCTAGGGCTCTGATACCAAAACTTGTGGCAACACATCCCACTATCACATAGACAGTGAGGTGTTACACGAAAATGTGCGGAAATCACCATAACCACAGATTATCGAAACACGGGTCAATTAAAACCGATTGTGGAAAATGGATAAACTGTGAAAATATTACATCTGAGTCCTCATCCTGCAAGTCAAACAAGTTACATAAACATATACAAGATCTGATACTTGTCCACAGCTTAAAGGAACAGCTGTCTAACCATCATGTGAGTTCATTACCTGTCATATATACATAGAGGCTCACATTCGGCCAGCAACAGGATATACAAAACATCAACAGCTACACATCGTAAAACAACGTCAAAACACCTCCAAGGACCTGAGAGTACAGGGATGACTCTAGACTCTACTGCAAAACACCAAAAACATCAGCATATCCATCTCTTGCCTTCTACTGCTCGTCTGGCTGCTCGGCCGCAACTCCGCGACCACCACCACGTCTAGCGCGAACACCTGAAAACCAGTGGGGTGAGACAATCGAACATTGTCCCAGCGAGAAACATAACTTCCCGCCAAAACTATAAAACCAGAAGGATAAAGCAACAACAGAAGATAAACAGTAAAACGTAGAATAATAACAGTCTATACCGCAAGGCTATTCGTACCATCAAGCTTACCAAGCTGTATGGAAGATATATCATCAACTATCTCTTTATGGAACATAAGATTATAAGATCTTATTGCATAACATGAGGAACATATAAGTAATTGTAAGTATAACAAAGGTAACTGCACAAGCAAGGCCTCAACCAATGTTCTGTGTTTTGCCTTAATCAATAAATGGTATATGGTTGAATTACATATTTTATGCCCTGAGGAAGTGAACCGTACCGTTCAAATCCAACCTTTGGATGCAAATCCCATAACCGGTGCCATACAAGGTCAATGGAAGAGCCGGACTCCACGACCTCCCACCTCGTAGTCAGTGCACGAGAACCATAGCAGGACCGCAGTCTCAAGCTCAAGTGGCCTCAGACACATGGTCAGCTCCACGGGCTACCCTTCCTCTAGCCCGTATCGGTATAGGTCATGACACTAGTATATCTGAGCCACAGGCCAGTTCACCGTGCTCTGAGCCATGAACGCATTCATGCTCCTCATATCACATATCTGGAGCCATGGGCCTGTTCACCATGCTCATCACATGTCCCGAGTCTGCAACCAAAGCTGCACTCGAATCCTCACTATTTTAGGCTAGGAGAAACCTCGCATATTCAACAATATGTGCTCCGGGTTAACCTGTAAGAGAACCCGTTTCACCATCACCAATTCCTGACGATGATATATCTATGGCCAGGGCAACTACATGATATATTTCACTGTGATTAATTAGTGTCTTTTATATGGATTGCAAGATTCAACCAAGTTGTATAACATGCAAACTATAACAAGAAATAAATAACATAAAACTCAACATTATGCTTTCACTGTAATCAACATCATCCTGATCCATCACAAGGATCCATGTTACATGTTATTACTTGGCCTCTTGCCAATCATCCAGATCCATCTCAAGGATCATCACATACCATGGGACTTCAATCCCTCATCACATAGTGTCACTGCCTCTCAAGGCTTACATCATCATCATGGAATAGAAATCCCCAGTACTTTAGTCATGTACATTATACAGATTATTTCAATCATCAAGAGTAACAATCACAGTAGAGTTACTCAACATATACATATACCTCATACCCCTTTTTAATTGGCTATGCATCACCTGCATGGTTAGTAACAACAATAATTAGAAAGACCATGCTATCGACATAGGGTGATATTGATAATTATATGCTTTATCAACTGTGCCTCAACTTGTGATCATAAGCATAGGTTACATCATTAAGCAAGGCATTATACATGCTTATCATTTCCTTATCATTATACATGATCATATGCACATGAAATGTTGTATTAGAATACATGAAGGTGATCTACTATCTCAAGCATATCAATAGCTTCCATAAAAACCAAACATGATAGAATCCAACATATCGGGTTTCAAACGAGGAACAAGACCCTCACTATTGCCCCCACTACCCTCACCATAAGTGGTATCGGGCAGGGCTCCCTCTATCGTCTAATCATATCGGTCAACATGTGACGGCCAAGCATACTAGGTGACATGCAACGCTGCGTTGTGCAGCACTGGTGGTATATCGTGAAACAAGGCCTTGTGAGTCATAACGTGCAACGGCCAAGGGTACCAGGTGATGCTCTGTAGGGAAAGGAACTCATTCTAGGGGGACGCCTGACACTACAAGGTAAAAACTAGGGAGAGGATATCGGGCAACACCATCAAACAAAGCATAACGCCAAGGTGCAACTCAGCCTGACGTTCAACCATCATAACTATGCTCTATCTATTATCACATAGGGCAACAACGAAGGTGTGACGCCCGTCACAGAACCAGACCCCAACGCCCCATCGACCAAGGTATAACAGCACAAGGCAAACATCTAACCAAGGTGTATCGGGCAGGTCATCTTAGCATGGTGTGACGCCCGTCACACAAGGCATGAACTAGGCATGTGACGCCCGACACAACACCCATCATGTGTCGTCCAAGACTCAAGATCAAGTGGGGTATTGTCCATCACAGCTACCACCACCTATCGTCCAAAGCATCTAGGTCAAGAGGGATATCAGGCAGCACCTCCCCAGGATTTTAACGACCAAGATACAACTCGTCACTAACCTCAAGCACAAGGGCATCAAACCCTAAAGAGTCAAGAAGATGGCTCACCTCTCAACTTAAATGAGAGAGGGGTTTTGCACATCTCTTAACATCCATCGAGCAACACAAGGGACAACCCTAATCGAGGTCCACAACTACCATCAAGCTCACCCTTCAAGTCCATGGTGAGAGGAGGGTGTTGCTTAATCTACTAGAGCTCAAGATCATTCCTCAAGACCTAGGAGAGAAGAGAGTGTTGCTCACCAAGAAACCCTAGGATATAGGTTCGGCTAACATGAAGACTAAGCAAGAAAACAAAGCTAGCAACATATAAGAACATGAAAGGAGGTAGAATAGTTAGGGTTAGGAGTTATGCAACCCGCCTTAAGCAAGATCCAAGATCCTAGCACCAAGGACCACCAAGCATGGAAGAAGGAGACTCCAAGGATATCGGCTACCAGGCTTGCTCTTCCAAGGGGTATCGACCACCAACTTGCAAAGGAGAAGGGGTGTCATGCACACCAAGGTAGAGAGGAACTAAAGAGCTAAAAGGGATCCTTTGCAAAGAAAGGGAAACACATATATAGAAGGGAAGGGAGGAGAAAACAAGGTAGAACCAAGCAAGGTGTCGCCTACCAAGAGACACTTGTCCTAGTGCACGAGCCACCACATTAGCAGGCCCTAAACACATATCCAAGATCATTGCCACATGCAAGTGTAACACCCCTGACCTGGGTTATACTTTAACCCTAGGTGTTTTGATTAAGAAAGATGATTAAATTCTTAATCTTATCTTGTGAAAGGTAATTAGGGTTCAAGAGGAACTTATATTGCAATTCTAGTCCTTTTTGAACATTGCTGAAATCAATGTTTTGCCGGTTTTGGACTAAAGTGCAAATTACCCAAGTTGAAGGGTTTAAGTGCAAATTGTGCATGATAATATGTTCCTCATGTGTTGAAGCATCATGAGAGTAAAGATGATGCTGAGGTATGTCTTATGGAAGCATGAATACCAAGAAAGAGCTGATAAAGCAATGTATGTGCATGAAAACCTAGTTTTGGTGTAATGTGCAATTTACCCAAAACCTTGGGTTCAATATGCAAATTACCACTTAAATAAGGTCCTTAATGTTCCTTGGCATCATTTAGAGCAAAGAAAATGAGAGGGGTGCCTCATTTGAATTAAGTTGGAGGAGAGAGAATCTTGATATTAAAATAATCAAGATTTAATCATAAGTGAAACCCTAATTCAAATTAGGGAAAAAATGAATGTATTAATTAAAGGGCCTTCAACTAAAATGTTATTGGTTGATTTTGAATAAGGATGGACGTTCTTTTTCCAAGATAAGGAACGAAAATATCCTAAGGAGGTGAAATTCCACTCACCATTATTATAAGGAAAAGAAAAACCACTCACATATGGATATTAATATAATAAGCATTAAGGTGCTTAATTTGATTTTCTTTAAATGATGGATAATGAAGAGGAATAAGAGGCAATGAAGATAGCCTCGTCCTTAAGGATTTTGAGGGGAATTTGAGGGGGAAGAGGCGGCCATATTTTTGTAATTTAATGCATTTTAATAATGCATTTTCTCTCTCATCAATTTTCTTATAAAAGTACCTTTACCAAGCCAAAACAAAGGCTATTTCGGATTCTTTTCTTTAACCTTGCTTGGAAAACGACTAAGGAGCTGTGGAGGAGCAGGAGGACGACCCCAACCTGTTGGTAAGGTCCTTGACCTTCGTTCTCCTTGATTCCATGGTGGAAATAAAAAATAAATCATTGATTTCTTCTTATTTGGATCTCCTCTTCAACCCTAGCCAACGTTTTCATCCAAAAGCTTGAGGACGAGCTTAGGGGGAGTTGCTAGAGCTTCATACACCATTAATGGCGTGAGATTGAAGCTTTGGAGCTCAATTGGAGGCGGGTTTTATAACTCAAACCCTTAATCATTGCTATTGCATCAATCAATTATGCTTTGTTGATTGTTTTCTTCAATTTGATACATACTTGTTTCCTTGCTGCAATTTCCATCAAGAACGGTTGCTGTTCTTGGTTGTTCAAAGGAAAGGGATGATGACATCATACTAGATGCTTATCCAAAGAAAAGTACCAAGCCAAATGGTCTTGATATCTATTCCAAATCGTTTTAAATTGATTGGCTATGCGGTTTCAGCAAACCGTTTTAGGGAAAACGGTTTCAAGACCGTTTGATATGGTTGAACAAGCATTGAACGTTTGGGAATCTTGTTCCTAATTATGTAGGATAATGACCCTCCAAATTTTAGGGGTTAACTCCAAAGGAATCGTGAGTTGAAGGCCAATCAATTAGATAAATCGAATTGAATTAAATGCTGATTTTCAACCTGATCAACTTGACCTATTTGGGAAAACGGTTTAAATACCGTTTGAGTGTGTTGACCAAGCATTTACCGTTTGGGATTCCTGTTTATAATAATGTTGGTTAATGACCCTCCAAATTTTAGGGATTAACTCCCAAGGAATCGTGAGTTGAAGCCTAATCAATTAGGGAAACCTAATTGAATTAAGTGCTGATTTTCAATCTGATTTAATTGACCTTTTTGAGTAAACGGTCTCAAGACCGTTTGAATGCATTGACCAAGGGTTGAATGTTTGGGATTACTGTTCCTAATGATGTGGTCTAATGACTCACCAAATTTGATGGATTAACTCCCAAGGAATCGTGAGTTGAAGGCTATTCAATTAAGCAAACCCTAATTGTTTATGGAAGCAAGTTGTTTGTATTTGATCAGATGGTTGATGTAACCAAATCAAGTGGAGAGAATGATAGAAATGAATTCATACATGAGTATGATTCATATGGTGATTTAGGGTAGGATCCTTAGTAAATAGATCAAGAAACCCTAATTGAGAAGGTTAACGAACCCTAACCCTGATTTAGGGAAATTCTGAGTAAAACCCTAATCTAGGGTAATAGTGTAACCCTAATTAAGGGTAATGACTTAGGTAACTGTAATTTAAGGTAATGAAATACCAAACCCTAATTGTAGGAATAATGAATCCCTAATTTATGGGTAATTGGATGAAACCCTAATTGGGATGATTAGTGAAACCCTAATTGAGGGTGATTCCCTGAGAAACTCTAATTGAGGATGATTCCATGTGAAACCCTAATTGAGGGCGATGTCATATGAAACCTTAAACCTAACACAGAGTAAAGCTATGTAAAACCCTAAATTTGGGCTATAGTGCATGGAATTCTAATCATGGGCAATATGATGATAAATCATAACCCTAATGTCTGGGTAATGATATGAGTAAACCTTAATGATGAAATAATGAGTAATACCCTATAATGATGAAATATCTCAAGTGGTTGACTATAGGCAACCTTATAACAGGCAATGCCTTAATTTGAGATGAGTCCATATCATTGAAGATAGTTGGACAATCCTTGTGTGTGATCTATGCACATCATGGTAAAGGTGATAGGTTGGTGGATGAAAGTATTAAGATGTGAAATTCCTTATTATAAGATAAGTTAATAAACTCATGTAAGATAGAAGTGATGAGGGAAGTGATACATTGAGACATGATAGATATCACATTTAGCATTTCAGGGTTGATATACCTTGATGCATCTCAAATCCAATATTTTTGGATAAGATACACAAGGAGAGTGTTATGTAAATTGTTACAATGAAATGTAATGAGTTTAACATACTTGATAAGTAAGCTAAAATGAGTATGATGTAATCATACCATGATAATGATGAGAGATAAACTCATACCTTGTGTTGATGATCAATTAATGATAAATGATAATAATATTAAATACTTGGAACGTCGATGGATGCTCCTAGATGTATGGAACAATATATTAGGGTTGGATTGATAAAATGAACATGAAACCCTAATTGATGTGAATAGTAAACCCTAACCCTGTGGAGGAAATAGTGGTGTTACTATTATATTACATGAGTTAATATGTTATTGTTGCCTAGTGAGAGGTGACAAGATGTTTAATGGCCTTGTGAGCCATATGGTTAGATGTTACTTAGTAAGAAGTAACAAGATGTTTCATGGGCATGATTGAGCCCTGAATGAGGTGTATTCCTCTTATGTTGATAAGGGTTGATACCCTGTAATATTGTGAAAAGGATTTATATCCTGTAATAGCATGATGACTGGTGTAGTCTCATGAATGGCAAGTGAATATTACCATGTGATGATGAGATGAGAAATAATGTTTCATATGTTTTATATATTTTCATGTTTTGATATTTATATGCTTGCTAGAAGTAAATTAGGGTTTGTATGTCCACTTGTTTGATGCAGCCTTAATTCACCCAATTGGCATAACTAATCAAGTGTAACTCTAATCATGTAGTGTCCTGTGCCATAGATCCATCTGAGTGTTAGAACTTGCCAAATGGTGAAACGAGTATTCCTAAGGGAAACTCAGAGCGCATACTGATGAGTATGCGGGGTGCTTGTCATCCTGAATTCAAGTGTTTAGGGAGGATGACTGTGGTCATACCTAGCCCTTAGTTTGAGAACGGCTGCGGTCGTGTATCGGTGATTATATATGTGATGATATTAGAGGACAACTGTGGTTGTACCTCAGATGGTAGGGTATGCGTACCCACCTCTTTCACTAGTGTCGTGACCTGTACCAAGGACGGACTAGGCTGTTAGCAGCTTGACCTTTTGTGTCACTGTGGCGGACCCGTACTGACTGGGGGCGGAGAAGATCTTAGGAGTCCGGCTCTTCCTAGATCTTGTATGGCACTGATTTCGACTTAGCAGTGGTCAGTTGGATTTTGAGTGGTATCCTCAATTTCCTCAGGACATAATAAAAGATGTAATACAGCCGTATAGCATATCAGTTTAGGGTTATACATGACGCTTCACATTGAATGATAACCCATGTTTGTTCTCTTTACATAAAAATGATGCTTAGTGCAACTAAGAGATAGTAATTATACTTATGTTGTGGATATGCATAAGACTGTAATTGTGTACATACAATGGTCATACTTATGTTGATATCTTACTGCTACTGTTGATTATAATCATGATGCTAGATATCTCATGTTGATAGTTATGTTTCGCATGCTATCCATGCCTCTATAATTAGAAATACCTGACAGAGGCTTAATGCCTGTAATTAGGTTTGGTTAAAGTCCAATGCCTGGATGTGTAATCAGGATTGGTATAGTCCAATGCCTGAAACATTTATACCTGATTGATATAGTTTAATGCTTGAATAAGACATGATGATTTATATAATCACATGTCTGGCATAAGTGAATACTTGTTTAGCAGATTGGCTAAGGCCAACAAATAGAAACAAGAATGAATCATGGGTGACACATCAGAATAATGAATGACATGAGCAAAGCTTGAGATGTTGAAAATGTATGGTAGATAAATGTTATACATGTTCTTTCTATTTCTTATAAAGAGAATAGATGAATTACTGTTCAATCATAGATAGGTGTAATACTTTAAAAGATGAGAATGATCTAAACTGCGTATCCTCTGCTCAGTTTTATATTAATTAAACTACAATAATGATGTTTCTGGCGGAGAGTTATATCTCTCGCTGGGGCAATTTTCAATTGTCTCACCCCCGTGGGAACCAACATTTTTAGGTGGACGAGTGTGAAAGAGACTGAGAATATCTTTCAGATGAAGAACATCAGCAGCTACAAGGACAACAGTGACAACTCAGATTGAGTGTGCTGTCTATCGTGTTTGGTAGATAGAAGTCCTATGTGTCGTCTCTGTACTCTCAGGTCCTCGGAGTTAGTACTTAGTGCTTTTAATGTATCATTTTGAGATCTTGGCTTGATGCCTCGAGGTTATTATGTTGTTTGTGTTTGGATTTTAACAAGGCAGTTGATGTTGTAACCCTCGACAAGAGATGGTATAAGATATATTGTCACGCCCCAATCTCACATTTAACCACAAACCACGAGATTAAGACGCGACAGGATGGGATTAACACATAACCAATCATTCGTCACTTTTTAAAACAATCCAAGGCATTTAATTGATAATCAAGTTTAAGCTGTAAACAAGAACTAAACAAACTGCAGAAACTTCTCAATTAAACTGATAGAAGATACAAGCAAGATCTACAGCATAATACATTGATTACCATAAGGAAAGCATAACATAAATTTACATCTTTGCACACATTCTCTCTCTCACTCACGCCTTGTCCCGAGGATCGAGGGGAATGGACTAAGAGACCTCTAACTAGACTAACTACAAACCTTCTATCAACTAGGCGTTAGGATGAAACAATTCTTTCGACTCCTGATGCTGATGCTGACCTGAAAATGTTTGAGTAGAGGGATGAGCCTACTCGCTCAGTGAATAACATTTCACTTAGCTATCACTAAACAACTCGTCAGGTTTATAAACTGAAATTAACATATGTACAGTTTAAATAGGGCAGTTCTATTGACATAGCAGATATACAGATAATAATCACATTTCTAAGCATCAACAGATATTTCAGGTAAATAAATAGTTATATAAATTTACTGTGGACCTACTTGATCATTTATCCATTTTATTATTATGCCCTAAATATATGCAGTGTACTCTGCATATAAAGATCCGCAACAAGTCCATGCTACGGTCCCACCGTACAAGACTTAGCGACACACCCAGGAAATGCTAAGTCTGACTGCTGTCCTGGTCTGCTACAGGACTCTCAGGCTCACACGGCCTCACTGCACTCTCAAAAGAGTGTACTCTAGACTCCTCCTTTAACCTAAGTACATCGGCGGAGAGTCACAGGGTTACCTTCGTGACGCTGCACGAATGGTGTTAGATAACCGTGTTTTCTTTTCTTTTTCCCAGTGCCACCGTGACACACACACGGATTATTGTTAAACACTGCTTTTCTGCCCTCGTGCCACCGTGACACACGCATGGATTATTGTTGAACACGAGTCACCGACCATCTAGACACACGCTAGGTAGGTCGTTTCACCCCAAGGTGCAGACCTCACGAGGGGTTCTACGGTGTTAGGGCACCTACGTCTATTAACTGATTAACAAGTAAACAATTAAACATAAATAATACATTGCAACTGTAAAATATAGAATTTCCTTTTTTTCCCTTTTCATATCACGCATTTCAATATTCCAATGAACTTAACATACTTTAATGTACATGCTACACTGTTTTAAGAGTCATATCAACTGATACTGAAGCAAATAAGCATTTGAAATGAGTTAAATAATGATTTCTAAATGAACTGCCACTCACCCACTTCGGTGTGCTCGTAAACACCGAAAAACGTCCACAAACACGCCTAATTCTGCCCTTTACAGCAGCGTGCACGCCGTGCACCCAGACTGCACGCCGTGCACCTTCAGTGCACTTCTGTTCTGCTTTTCTGCACCTTTGCACGCCGTGCAAACTGACTTGCACGCCGTGCAAACTGACCTGCACGCCGTGCAAACTGATTTGCACGCCGTGCACCTGGGCTGAAACTCGTTCCGCTATATGTAACTTTGCACGCCGTGCAAACTGACTTTGCACGCCGTGCACCTGCGCAGAAACGGAATTTCCCTATATCAGCTATCTGCAATGTTGCACGCCGTGCAAAACAGATTTGCACGCCGTGCAACCTGCGCAGGGGCGGAAATTGCAGAAATAAAAGAGGAGATTGGGGTTGATTTGGGGGAAATCTTCGCACGAAATACCTTGGGAACTTCAAGACGACCTAGCAGCAACCCGTAGACGTTGCTTTTCACGTCTTTGGCCGCTCCTAGCACCTCCTTGGCCGGCGCCTACCTTGGTCGGGCAGCAAGAACCAAGAAGGAAGGGGAAAGAAGAAGGTGAGGAAGAAGAAGATGATGCAGCCGGTTTGTTTGGCTGGAGAAGATGAAGAAATCGAAGAAGAACGGAGAAGGAAGGAGCTGGGTTGCCTAGCTTCTCCTCTAGCTTGCTCTCTCTCCCTTTCTTCTTCTCTGTCTTTCCCAAGCGGCAACCGAAGGAAATGAACTATCGTTCATTCCAAAGTCGGTTAAAAGAGTTAAAAAGGAAAACTGAAGGAAAGGATAAGGAAGGGCGCCTAGGGGGCCGGGTGTAAATTGCCCAGAAACTTTCCGAAATTACACATAGGTCCCTGCACACAAAAAAGCTCATATCTTTTTACTCGTAGGTCAGTTTCGCATGATTTCTTCGGCAACGGATTAAGCACAAACTTGTCCTCAACCTCAGGACAAGAAAACAAGCTAATGATACATTAAAACTAGCTCAAAGCTCAAAACACTATTAACGAAAGCAAATACTCATCTCAACATAACTATCTCAATTATGCACTAACCAAGGTACTTACTTGCAAAACAAAATGTGGGTCATAACAAATCTCCCTCCCTTATAAGAATTTCGTCCCGAAATTCCTAAAAGAGAAAAGGAAACTTGTTACGCATTTCTGATTCAAGTTCCCACGTAGCTTCCTCTATATTGTGATTCCTCCACAAAACCTTCACTAAAGATAACTCACGGTTCTTAAGCTCTTTGATCCGGTGATTAACTATCTGCACTGGTCCTTCAACATAGGACACATCTGCTCTAAGCTGCGCCGATTCTGGATCTACAATCTTTTCTGTACCGGGATGACACTTTTTCAGCATAGACACATGGAAGACATCATGAAGATTTGCCAACTCAGACGGCAAATCCAACATGTAAGCTACATGTCCAATCTTCTCAACAATAGGATATGGACCCATATACCTAGGGGTCAACTTACCCCTCTTGCCAAACCTCAGCACTCCCTTCCACGGTGAAACTTTCAAGTAAACCTCGTCACCAACCTCAAACTCAAGAGGTCGACGTCGTCTTTCTGCATAACTTTTCTGTCTGTCCTGAGCAGCTTTTAACTGATCCCTGATCACCGATATCTTCTCTGTAGTTACATCAACTAATTCAGGTCCAAGAATTTCCTTCTCACCCACCTCGTACCAACAAACTGGCGATCTACACTTCCTGCCATAAAGAGCTTCATATGGAGCCATTCCAAGACTAGAATGGTAGCTGTTGTTATATGCAAACTCCATCAGGCTTAAGTGTTCTTCCCAGTTACCTCTGAACTGTAGCACGCATGCTCTCAGCATGTCTTCAAGGGTCTGAATGGTCCTCTCAGATTGACCATCTGTCTGCGGATGAAACGATGTACTGAACTTCAGCCTTGTGCCCAACGCACGATGTAACTGATTCCAGAATCTAGATGTGAACTTTGGATCTCTGTCAGAAATAATGGAAACTGGAATCCCATGCAATCTGATTACCTCATCCACATAAACTTTGGCCAACTTTGAAACGTCAAAGGTTGACTTGACAGGAAGAAAGTGAGCAGACTTAGTTAGTCTATCCACAATCACCCATATCGAGTCTGAACCCTTAGGCGTCCTGGGTAATCCCACTACAAAATCCATCGTGATGTGTTCCCATTTCCATTCTGGTATAGGAAGCGACTGCAAAGTACCAGCAGGTTTCTGATGCTCAGCCTTAACCTGATGACACACCCCGCACCTAGCCACGTATTCAGCCACATCCTTTTTCATACCAGACCACCAGTACAGCTCTTTGAGGTTCCTGTACATCTTTGTGTTACCTGGATGCATAGCATACATAGAAGTATGCGCTTCCTCAAGAATATGCTCTTTCAACTCACTGTTTCCAGGTACACATAACCTATCATGAAGATACAACATGCCTTCATCAGAAAACCTGAACTATGTTCTCTTACCTTCTGACATATCCTGCATGATCTGCCACAACTCATCATCACTCTGCTGTAATTCCTTAATCTGATTATAGAAAGTAGGTCTGACTTGCATCTGAGCAATCAACCCACTTTGTCCAGTCACATCCAAGTCCAAGTTCAATTTTCGCATATCTACAAGCAAGTCTCTCTTGAAACATGCCATAGAAAATGCATTAACTGTTGAACTTGACTTTCTACTTAAAGCATCGGCTACAACATTTGCCTTACCCAGATGGTAATCGATTGTCACATCATAGTCTTTAATCAGCTCAAGCCATCTGCGCTGTCTCAAATTCAAGTCTCTCTGAGTGAAGATATATTTTAGGCTCTTATGGTCTGTAAACACCTGACATGTCTCACCATACAAGTAGTGACGCCATGTCTTAAGAGCATGAACTATAGCAGCTAATTCCAAATCATGGACCGGGTAATTCTCTTCATTCTTCTTAAGCTGTCTAGATGCGTAAGCCACAACTTTGCCTTCTTGCATTAGTACACAACCCAAACCTCTCCTGGAAGCATCACAGAACACTGTATAGCCTTTTTCTGCTTCAGGCAAAACCAACACTGGTGCTGAAGTCAACCTTTTCTTCAAAATCTGAAAACTTCTCTCACAGTTATCAGACCAAACAAATGGTACATCCTTCCTCGTCAAGCGTGTCAAAGGTGATGCTAACACACTGAAATTCTGTATGAACCTTCTGTAATAACCTGCTAAACCCAAGAAACTTCTGATCTTCGTAGGAGTCTTAGGTTGTTCCCACTGAAGTACAGAATCAACCTTCTTAGGGTCAACACTAACTCCACCTCTCGAGATAACATGTCCAAGAAATGCTACCTCGGCCAACCAGAACTCACATTTGCTAAATTTAGCAAACAACTGGTGTTGTCTCAACAACTGCAACACTACTCTCAAGTGTTGCTCATGTTGTTCATCGTCTCTGGAATAGATCAGAATATCATCTATAAAGACTACAATAAACTGATCTAGAAACGGTTTGAAAATCCGGTTCATCATATCCATAAAGGCTGCTGGGGCATTGGTCAGCCCAAACGACATGACCAAAAACTCATAATGTCCATACCTGGTTCTGAAGGCTGTCTTGGGAATATCAGAAGCCTTTATTCTGAGCTGATGATATCCAGATCTCAAATCTATTTTAGAGAAGATCGTTGCTCCACGCAACTGATCAAACAGATCATCTATTCTCGGCAATGGATACTTGTTCTTTATAGTGATCTTGTTCAGTTGCCTGTAATCTATACAGAGACGCATGGTACCATCCTTTTTCTTAACAAACAGGACTGGAGCACCCCACGGTGAAGAATTGGCTCTAATGAAACCCTTATCTAGCAACTCCTGCAACTGCACCTTGAGTTCTTTCAACTCTGCAGGTGCCATTCTGTAGGCTGGCAGTGCTACTGGATGACTACCTGGATATATCTGAATTTCAAAATCCAAGTCTCTGACAGGAGGTAGGCCTGGAAAATCTTCAGGAAAAACATCAGAAAACTCACAAACCACGGGCACATCATAAACACTGGCGGTGCTCTTCTCTGCTCTGGTGTCAACCACATGAGCAAGGAACGCTTCACATCCTTTCTGTAACATCTTATCAGCTACAGCAGCTGATATTATGCACGTAGGTAGGACTTTCCTGTCTCCAGTAAAGACACAAGAAAATTCTCCTAGTTGAAAGGTAGCTTCCTTCTTCCAACAATCGAGTTGCACTCGATATGTCTCAAGACAATCCATACCCAAGATGACTTGAAAGGTATTTACATCCAAAGGTATGAGATTAGCAGCGAAGGTAAAACCTCCACAAGATAACAAGCATCCGGGACAGAACTCAGATAAAACGGTTGGTCCACCTAGTGGAACCCTCAACACTAACTCATCTACCAATTCTTGAGTTAACAAATTAAGTTCATCAACTAAAGAACGTCGTATAAAAGAGTGAGTAGCTCCCGGTTCTATCAAAACTGAAACTGGATATTATTAAACAAAAACATCTCTCCCGTAACAACTTGTGAAGAAATTATACCTTCCTGAGGTGTCAGCGAAAAGAAACGTGCTGAAGCTCTCCCTCTGCCACGCTGTCCTCTCTGACCACTCCTACCACTAGACACTCCACCACCTCTAGATCCAGAAGCCACAGAAGAACTCGGAACATCACGGTATTGAGGCTGGAAAGCTTGTGATGCCGCTTGCCGAAGTTGAGGACATTCTCTTTTGACATGTCCCATTTGTCCACAGTGGAAACATCCAGTAAAATCTAAACCCCAACACTGACCAGTATGTGGCCTTCCGCATTTGTCACATGGAGGTATCTCTTGCCTCTGAGGACCTGTCACTGACATTGACGACCCAGAAGACTGTCCACTATCGGCACTGCCCCATCTTCCTGGGTTGTATCCTCCTCTGCCTCTAGAAGTAGTGACATTCTCAGATCTCTGCCTGCCGAAACAACCAAAACCACGTCCAAGTTTAGAAAAGAACCCTCTACCTCCACCTCTATATCCACTACTGGACTGTCCTCTACTGAAATCTGCGGGTCTTTTCTTAGACTCAGGCACCTTATCAGCATTCACAGATTCTTCAACCTGTCTCGCTGCCTCAACAAACTCACCAAAGTTCTCTCTGTTCCTCCTACTAGTAGCAGAAATTGTATGCCGAATCTCTGGCCTTAGTCCTTCCTGAAACCTTCTACATCTCTCTATGTTATCGGGAACAAGCTGCGGACAGAAGTTAGCTAACCGTGTGAAAAGTGCTTCATACTCAGTAACTGTCATGTTCCCCTGCTTGATATTTTGTAACTGCCTGATTTTCTCATTAAGAAAAGTGGGTGGATAGAATTTGAGATGAAACTCCTCAGAGAAATCCTGCCAGGAAAGCTCTGTACCTCTCCTCTTTTCTTCCACACCACGCCACCACAACTCTGCATCGCCTGTCAAAAGGTAGACTGCATGATTAATCTTCTTATCTTCTAAAAGCTCCATCAGACGAAAGACCTTCTCTATCTGTCTAAACCATTCATCAGCCTCTGCTGGATCTGTAGTGCCACTAAACTCTGTGCCACCAAGCTTCTTTACAAGCTCATAAGATCGCATCAGATCCTTACTGCTAGTAGAAGTAGAAGTTCGCCTATCAGCCTTGTACTTTTCCCTAGTTTCCAGAAACATCCTGTACATCCGGGATGCTTCATCCACGTGGTCACCACCACCTGGACCCAAGTACAGAGGGTCAGGGCCAACATGGCTCTCGGCCTGATCATCACGATCAAAGCCTCTTCCTGCCATATGCAATAATATAACAGAATATTTCCTGTTAGAAAACTACAGATAGAAGAAAGACACCTAAACCTTAATCCTATTGGTCTCTTATCATCCCCTGACATGGACTCTGAGTAACTATGTACTCAACCTAAGCTCTGATACCAAGAGTTGTCACGCCCCAATCTCACATTTAACCACAAACCACGAGATTAAGACGCGACAGGATGGGATTAACACATAACCAATCATTCGTCACTTTTTAAAACAATCCAAGGCATTTAATTGATAATCAAGTTTAAGCTGTAAACAAGAACTAAACAAACTGCAGAAACTTCTCAATTAAACTGATAGAAGATACAAGCAAGATCTACAACATAATACATTGATTACCATAAGGAAAGCATAACATAAATTTACATCTTTGCACACATTCTCTCTCTCACTCACGCCTTGTCCCGAGGATCGAGGGGAATGGACTAAGAGACCTCTAACTAGACTAACTACAAACCTTCTATCAACTAGGCGTTAGGATGAAACGATTCTTCCGACTCCTGATGCTGATGCTGACCTGAAAATGTTTGAGTAGAGGGATGAGCCTACTCGCTCAGTGAATAACATTTCACTTAGCTATCACTAAACAACTCGTCAGGTTTATAAACTGAAATTAACATATGTACAGTTTAAACAGGGCAGTTCTATTGACATAGCAGATATACAGATAATAATCACATTTCTAAGCATCAACAGATATTTCAGGTAAATAAACAGTTATATAAATTTACTGTGGACCTACTTGATCATTTATCCATTTTATTATTATGCCCTAAATATATGCAGTGTACTCTGCATATAAAGATCTGCAACAAGTCCATGCTACGGTCCCACCGTACAAGATTTAGCGACACACCCAGGAAATGCTAAGTCTGACTGCTGTCCTGGTCTGCTACAGGACTCTCAGGCTCACACGGCCTCACTGCACTCTCAAAAGAGTGTACTCTAGACTCCTCCTTTAACCTAAGTACATCGGCGGAGAGTCACAGAGTTACCTTCGTGACGCTGCACGAATGGTGTTAGATAACCGTGTTTTCTTTTCTTTTTCCCAGTGCCACAGTGACACACACACAGATTATTGTTAAACACTGCTTTTCTGCCCTCGTGCCACCGTGACACACGCACGGATTATTGTTGAACACGAGTCACCGACCATCTAGACACACGCTAGGTAGGTCGTTTCACCCCAAGGTGCAGACCTCACGAGGGGTTCTACGGTGTTAGGGCACCTACGTCTATTAACTGATTAACAAGTAAACAATTAAACAGAAATAATACATTGCAACTGTAAAATATAGAATTTCCTTTTTTTCCTTTTTCATATCACGCATTTCAATATTCCAATGAACTTAACATACTTTAATGTACATGCTACACTGTTTTAAGAGTCATATCAACTGATACTGAAGCAAATAAGCATTTGAAATGAGTTAAATAATGATTTCTAAATGAACTGCCACTCACCCACTTAGGTGTGCTCATAAACACCGAAAAACGTCCACAAACACGCCTAATTCTGCCCTTTACAGCAGCGTGCACGCCGTGCACCCAGACTGCACGCCGTGCACCTTCAGTGCACTTCTGTTCTGCTTTTCTGCACCTTTGCATGCCGTGCAAACTGACTTGCACGCCGTGCAAACTGACCTGCACGCCGTGCAAACTGATTTGCATGCCGTGCACCTGGGCTGAAACTCGTTCCGCTATCTGTAACTTTGCACGCCGTGCAAACTGACTTTGCACGCCGTGCACCTGCGCAGAAACGGAATTTCCCTATATCAGCTATCTGTAATGTTGCGCGCCGTGCAAAACAGATTTGCACGCCGTGCAACCTGCGCAGGGGCAGAAATTGCAGAAATAAAAGAGGAGATTGGGGTCGATTCGGGGGAAATCTTCACACGAAATACCTTGGGAACTTCAAGACGACCTAGCAGCAACCCGTAGACGTTGCTTTTCACGTCTTTGGCCGCTCCTAGCACCTCCTTGGCCGGGCAGCAAGAACCAAGAAGGAAGGGGAAAGAAGAAGGTGAGGAAGAAGAAGATGATGCAGCCGGTTGGTTTGGCTGGAGAAGATGAAGAAATCGAAGAAGAACGAAGAAGGAAGGAGCTGGGTTGCCTAGCTTCTCCTCTAGCTTGCTCTCTCTCCCTTTCTTCTTCTCTGTCTTTCCCAAGCGGCAACCGAAGGAAATGAACTATCGTTCATTCCAAAGTCGGTTAAAAGAGTTAAAAAGGAAAACTGAAGGAAAGGATAAGGAAGGGCGCCCAGGGGGCCGGGTGTAAATTGCCCAGAAACTTTCCGAAATTACACATAGGTCCCTGCACACAAAAAAGCTCATATCTTTTTACTCGTAGGTCAGTTTCGCATGATTTCTTCGGCAACGGATTAAGCACAAACTTGTCCTCAACCTCAGGACAAGAAAAATAGCTAATGATACATTAACACTAGCTCAAAGCTCAAAACACTATTAACGAAAGCAAATACTCATCTCAACATAACTATCTCAATTATGCACTAACCAAGGTACTTACTTGCAAAACGAAACGTGGGTCATAACATATATACTTATGAACCATGATGTAAATGTAATACATTGGTTATTGTTGAAAGAGTTTTCTTATGATTGGGTCTCTTTGAAAAAGGTTTAAATTTTTTAGTGATTTTCTGTAATCTGCTGCTTAGTGAACGCTTCCGCATTAGTTAATTATGTTTTTGTTAGTTGGATGCTACAATTAAGTGGTATCAGAGCTCTAGGTTCGCTGAGTCTACAGAGACATAGGACTAAGGTAGTAGAGTCTATTCTGGTATCATCTAGTGTATCTGATAATGTCTTCTGCTCATATAAGAGAAGAAGAACTTAAAGATGACTGGGTCACATGAGGAGATTGCTGCTGAGAGTAGCAATATTGCACTAAGAAGAGGTGCATGGGAGCAGGCAAGAGAGAGACAATTGCCTAAGAGTCTCCTAGTTGATCTATTTATGATAAGAAAATATTTCTTTAAGTATTACTGTTGGGCAGATTAGGGCAACAGTAATGCATATAGTGGACTGGATACTAGCTTTACAATCTAGGTTATCAATCCTTAATACATAAGTTTGAGCTTTAAAAGAGTTCCTAAATGACTTAGTCATGTTGGAACAAGGGAAAGTCATGTGTGTATAATGATATTAAAAGTGAGGAATATGATCGCAAATAAAGTGCATACTACTTAATCTCAGTATTTATCTACCCTGGCCAGGTATACAACTATTGATGATAAAGTGGGTATGGAAACTCTTAGATTGTTGTCTTTTTGATTGCTCTGATCAAGTAGTCATTCTGAGACAATCAAATGAGTATCATGAATCAGGAATATGGAATGAATAAATGTATCATATCCTATGCATAAGAAAGAGAAGTCTGAGATAATCTCAGATGAGCATGTTGTATGTGGAACTAAAAGTGTACTCCTCATAAGATAAGAATAAGAATGAGGGAGATGAACCCTGTTCAACAATGCTGCAAGCATAATAAAGATCTTTCCCATAATGAGGAAATGGGAATTGTGATGAGATCATGAGATGATCATAAACATGCTAGATAATAATAAAGAAAGGGATAATGACATGCAATCATCCTTACAAATTTCAATGCTAAAGGCAAGGAACCTAGGATGAGATAAAAAGTAAATGGTTTATGAATAATTGAAAATACATAAATTAATAAGAGGAATATGAATCCTTGTTTTCTTTCCTTTCAGGGACATGGCAATCAAGTGGGTCTTAGGACACTTGATGTGCATAAGATAAATGTGTTCATGTGATGGATACTTAGAAAAGTATCAGTTATCTTGGACTTTGGTCCCAAGATGAGGACATGAAACAATTAACGTTCCAAGATGAAAGGAAGAGATATATATGATGTGTTTCCAACACATGTGATAGATACCAAGGTGAAAGATTCTGGTATCTGAGAGTTATCAGATGGGTTAGGTTGGCTACCTAGAGTGGTCAACTGTGAAATTAGTCTGATTATAATAATATGAACATTATATGTTAGGGGTTTATGCTCTGCATAAACATGATATTAATAAAGAATGTACGATGCTTCTCTGAATAAGAAAAGTGTTATTTGACACAAAGTTGTCTCTATAGTCAATGATGAGGGACAGTGGGGCATGTGCCTTGTGTGTTGATTCTATGAGAATCTTGTATGGAAACACTTGGTGATGATCAAAGTTTTATGGTGTCTCTATAATAAGGAGATGATATGTGAAGACTAGATAGTATGATGAATAAAATACATTTGTCTTCCTTTATCTGGATTTCGAGGACGAAATCCTTGTTAGGGGTTTATAATTTGTAACACCCCTGACCTGGGTTATACTTTAACCCTAGGTGTTTTGATTAAGAAAGATGATTAAATGCTTAATCTTATCTTGTGAAAGGTAATTAGGGTTCAAGAGGAACTTATATTGCAATTCTAGTCCTTTTTGAACATTGTTGAAATCAATGTTTTGCCTGTTTTGGACTAAAGTGCAAATTACCCAAGTTGAGGGGTTTAAGTGCAAATTGTGCATGATAATATGTTCCTCATGTGTTGAAGCATCATGAGAGTAAAGATGATGCTGAGGTATGGCTTATGGAAGCCTGAATACCAAGAAAGAGCTGATAAAGCAATGTATGTGCATGAAAACCTAGTTTTGGTGTAATGTGCAATTTACCCAAAACCTAGGGTTCAATATGCAAATTACCACTTCAATAAGGTCCTTAATGTTCATTGGCATCATGTAGAGCAAATAAAATGAGAGGGGTGCCTCATTTGAATTAAGTTGGAGGAGAGAGAATCTTGATATTAAAATAATCAAGATTTAATCATAAGTGAAACCCTAATTCAAATTAGGGCAAAAATGAATGTATTAATTAAAGGGCCTTCAACCAAAATGTTATTGGTTGATTTTGAATAAGGATGGACGTTATTTTTCCAAGATAAGGAACAAAAATATCCTAAGGAGGTGAAATTCCACTCACCATTATTATAAGGAAAAGAAAACCCACTCACATATGGATATTAATATAATAAGCATTAAGGTGCTTAATTTGATTTTCTTTAAATGATGGATAATGAAGAGGAATAAGAGGCAATGAAGATAGCCTAGTCCTTAAGGATTTTGAGGGGAATTTGAGGGGGAAGAGGCGGCCATATTTTTGGAATTTAATGCATTTTAATAATGCATTTTCTCTCTCATCAATTTTCTTATAAAAGTACCTTTACCAAGCCAAAACAAAAGCTATTTCGGATTCTTTTCTTTACCCTTGCTTGGAAAACGACTAAGGAGCTGTGGAGGAGCAGGAGGACGACCCCAACCTGTTGGTAAGGTCCTTGACCTTCGTTCTCCTTGATTCCATGGTGGAAATAAAAAATAAATCATTGATTTCTTCTTATTTGGATCTCCTCTTCAACCCTAGCCAACCTTTTCATCCAAAAGCTTGAGGACGAGCTTAGGGGGAGTTTCTAGAGCTTCATCCACCATTAATGGCGTGATCTTGAAGCTTTGGAGCTCAATTGGAGGCGGGTTTTATAACTCAAACCCTTAATCATTGCTATTGCATCAATCAATTATGCTTTGTTGATTGTTTTCTTCAATTTGATACATACTTGTTTCCTTGCTGCAATTTCCATCAAGAACGGTTGCTGTTCTTGGTTGTTCGAAGGAAGGGGATGATGACATCATCCTAGATGCTTATCCAAAGAAAAGTACCAAGCCAAATGGTCTTGATATCTATTCCAAATTGTTTTAAATTGATTGGCTATGCGGTTTCAGCAAACCGTTTTAGGGAAAACGGTTTCAAGACCGTTTGATATGGTTGAACAAGCGTTGAACGTTTGGGAATCTTGTTCCTAATTATGTAGGCTAATGACCCTCCAAATTTTAGGGGTTAACTCCAAAGGAATCGTGAGTTGAAGGCCAATCAATTAGATAAATCGAATTGAATTAAATGCTGATTTTCAACCTGATCAACTTGACCTGTTTGGGAAAACGGTTTCAAGACCGTTTGAGTGTGTTGACCAAGCATTTACCGTTTGGGATTCCTGTTTATAATGATTTTGGTTAATGACCCTCCAAATTTGAGGGATTAACTCCCAAGGAATCGTGAGTTGAAGCCTAATCAATTAGGGAAACCTAATTTAATTAAGTGCTGATTTTCAATCTGATTTAATTGACCTTTTTGAGTAAACGGTCTCAAGACCGTTTGAATGCATTGACCAAGGGTTGAATGTTTGGGATTACTGTTCCTAATGATGTGGTCTAATGACTCACCAAATTTGAGGGATTAACTCTCAAGGAATCGTGAGTTGAAGGCTATTCAATTAAGAAAACCCTAATTGTTTATGGAAGCAATAACTCAGTATACTATGTCAAACATAGTTGTTTGTATTTGATCAGATGGTTGATGTAACCAAATCAAGTGGAGAGAATGATAGAAACGAATTCATACAAGATTATGATTCATATGGTGATTTAGGGTAGGATTCTTAGTAAAGAGATCAAGAAACCCTAATTGAGAAGGTTAACGAACCCTAACCCTGATTTAGGGAAATTCTGAGTAAAACCCTAATCTAGGGTAATAGTGTAACCCTAATTAAGGGTAATAGTGTAACCCTAATTAAGGGTAATGACTTGGGTAACTCTAATTTAAGGTAATGAAATACCAAACCCTAATTGTAGGAATAATGAATCCCTAATTTATGGGTAATTGAATGAAACCCTAATTGGGATGATTAGTGAAACCCTAATTGAGGGTGATTCCCTGAGAAACTCTAATTGAGGATGATTCCATGTGAAACCCTAATTGAGGGCGATGTCATATGAAACCTTAAACCTAACACAGAGTAAAGCTATGTAAAACCCTAAATTTGGGCTATAGTGCATGGAATTCTAATCATGGGCAATATGATGATAAATCATAACCCTAATGTCTGGGTAATGATATGAGTAAACCTTAATGATGAAATAATGAGTAATACCCTATAATGATGAAATATCTCAAGTGGTTGACTATAGGCAACCTTATAACAGGCAATGCCTTAATTTGAGATGAGTCCATATCATTGAAGATAGTTGGACAATCCTTGTGTGTGATCTATGCACATCATGGTAAAGGTGATAGGTTGGTGGATGAAAGTATTAAGATGTGAAATTCCTTATTATAAGATAAGTTAATAAACTCATGTAAGATAGAAGTGATGAGGGAAGTGATACATTGAGACATGATAGATATCACATTTAGCATTTCAGGGTTGATATACCTTGATGCATCTCAAATCCAATATTTTTGGATAAGATACACAAGGAGAGTGTTATGTAAATTGTTACAATGAAATGTAATGAGTTTAACATACTTGATAAGTAAGCTAAAATATGTATGATGTAATCATACCATGATAATGATGAGAGATAAACTCATACCTTGTGTTGATGATCATTTAATGATAAATGATAAGAATATTAAATACTTGGAATGTCGATGGATGCTCCTAGATGTATGGAACAATATATTAGGGTTGGATTGATAAAATGAACATGAAACCCTAATTGATGTGAATAGTAAACCCTAACCCTGTGGAGGAAATAGTGGTGTTACTATTATATTACATGAGTTAATATGTTATTGTTGCCTGTGAGAGGTGACAAGATGTTTAATGGCCTTGTGAGCCATATGGTTAGATGTTACTTAGTAAGAAGTAACAAGATGTTTCATGGGCATGATTGAGCCCTGAATGAGGTGTATTCCTCTTATGTTGATAAGGGTTGATACCCTGTAATATTGTGAAAAGGATTTATATCCTGTGATAGCATGATGACTAGTGTAGTCTCATGAATGGCAAGTGAATATTACCATGTGATGATGAGATGAGAAATTATGTTTCATATGTTTTATATCTTTTCAAGTTTTGATATTTATATGCTTGCTAGATGTGAATTAGGGTTTGTATGTCCACTTGTTTGATGCAGCCTTAATTCACCCAATTGGCATAACTAATCAAGTGCAACTCTAATCATGTAGTGTCCTGTGCCATAGATCCATCTGAGTGTCAGAACTTGCCAGATGGTGAAACGAGTATTTCTAAGGGAAACTCGGAGCGCATACTGATGAGTATGCGGGGTGCTTGTCATCCTGAATTCAAGTGTTTAGGGAGGATGACTGTGGTCATACCTAGCCCTTAGTTTGAGAACGGCTGCGGTCATGTCTCGGTGATTATATATGTGATGATATTAGAGGACAACTGTGGTTGTACCTCAGATGGTAGGGTATGCGTACCCACCTCTTTCACTAGTACCGTGACCTGTACCAAGGACGGACTAGGCTGTTAGCAGCTTGACCTTTTGTGTCACTGTGGCGGACCCGTACTGACCGACGGCGGAGAAGATCTTAGGAGTCCGACTCTTCCTAGATCTTGTATGGCACTGATTTCGACTTAGCAGTGGTCAGTTGAATTGTGAGTGGTATCCTCAATTTCCTCAGGACATAATAAAAGATGCAATACAGCCGTATAGCATATCTGTTTAGGGTTATACATGACGCTTCACATTGAATGATAACCCATGTTTGTTCTCTTTACATAAAGATGATGCTTAGTGCAACTAAGAGATAGTAATTATACTTATGTTGTGGATATGCATAAGACTGTAATTGTGTACATACAATGGTCATACTTATGTTGATATCTTACTGCTACTGTTGATTATAATCATGATGCTAGATATCTCATGTTGATAGTTATGTTTCGCATGCTATCCATGCCTCTATAATTAGAAATACCTGACAGAGGCTTAATGCCTGTAATTAGGTTTGGTTAAAGTCCAATGCCTGGATGTGTAATCAGGATTGGTATAGTCCAATGCCTGAAACATTTATACCTGATTGATATAGTTTAATGCTTGAATAAGACATGATGATTTATATAATCACATGTCTGGCATAAGTGAATACTTGTTTAGCAGATTGGCTAAGGCCAACAAATAGAAACAAGAATGAATCATGGGTGACACATCAGAATAATGAATGACATGAGCAAAGCTTGAGATGTTGAAAATGTATGGTAGATAAATGTTATACATGTTCTTTCTATTTCTTATAAAGAGAATAGATGAATTACTGTTCAATCATAGATAGGTGTAATACTTTAAAAGATGAGAATGATCTAAACTGCTTATCCTCTGCTCAGTTTTATATTAATTAAACTACAATAATGATGTTTCTGGCGGAGAGTTATATCTCTCGCTGGGGCAATTTTCAATTGTCTCACCCCCGTGGGAACCAACATTTTTAGGTGGACGAGTGTGAAAGAGACTGAGAATATCTTTCGGATGAAGAACATCAGCAGCTACAAGGACAGCAGTGACAACTCAGATTGAGTGTGCTGTCTATCGTGTTTGGTAGATAGAAGTCCTATGTGTCGTCTCTGTACTCTCAGGTCCTCGGAGTTAGTACTTAGTGCTTTTAATGTATCATTTTGAGATCTTGGCTTGATGCCTCGAGGTTATTATGTTGTTTGTGTTTAGCTTTTAACAAGGCAGTTGATGTTGTAACCCTCGAGAAGAGATGGTATAAGATATATACTTATGAACCATGATGTAAATGTAATACATTGGTTATTATTGAAAGAGTTTTCTTATGATTGGGTCTCTTTGAAAAAGGTTTAAATTTTTTAGTGATTTTCTGTAATCTTCTGCTTAGTGAACACTTCCGCATTAGTTAATTATGTTTTTGTTAGTTGGATGCTACAGCAAGCATCATGCACCAAGTGTCCACTAGTGGTGACACAAACTAGGTCAAAGGTCATGGGCGACACACCACCAGCACCATGGGCGATACACTCCCATCCTGCCCGATACAAGGCTCAACCAAACTAAGAAAGGCACCTCAAGGCCCAACAAGCTCAACCAAGCCCAAAAGAACTCCAAGCAACGAGCCCAAGCCGTCCTCTCTACACTAGAGGAAGCAAAGAGAGAGAGGAACACCTCACAAGGTGACAAACTTGCCCACAAAACCCTAGACTTGGGTTATTTGCAAGTAGCACCTACAACTCTCAACGAAGCACAACCAAACCATAATCACCACTAAAGGTGATTAGCAAGCACCAAAGCATCAAGGTTAAGCAAAGCAAACAGGGTAAACCCTAACGAAGGTCAGGGTCCTTACAATAACCCTCATGTATCAATTTGGAAGATTGTAGCATATAATATTCTAGTGAGATAATATCCAAAAAAATTCAACTATTACCCAGCCAACGCCAATGTCCATAGTCAATTGTTAAGGTAGGGAACTTTTGCTAATTGCATCATATGTAATTATAGATGATATGTGCAACTCCTTGCCATAGTCATATGCATGCCTCCTGTTCTTAATCCCATTAAGTGCACTCAGTTAAGCCTGGCCCAAAAGACAACATGATAGAAATGCACCCTGCTTGGGCATAACCTACATATGTACCATCACACTTCCATGAGATGGACGACACGCCACCCTTGGGCGTAACCTACGCTTAGTCGATCAAGTTTTTCATATGTACAATATATGGAAGGCATCTAAGACTTAATATTATATTGAGATATTTTTTTATATAAATACATATACATATCCAATCACAACATACTTATAGTACGTATCATATACATGCTATAACCACAATAAAAACATGCAATAATAAACACAAGCGATGGTTATGACCATACTACTATAATTCCTTAGAGCCACAAGGAATTACTACCACCTAGGGTCCAAATCATAAGCAACATGTTGTTGATGAAGATACATGCTTGGTCTTATCTAGATTGATCAGTTCAACACTTGAACTGATTGGCTTGCCTCCTGACCACTTGGTTGGTCATCTGGTCTCAGGTTCAACTGATGTTTGGACTACTCCAGCTGATCGGTTGGAATAACAACCAATTGGTTTGTCCTCTTATCGTGTGGCCTCCTTGGTCCTCTAGTTGATTGGTTCATCTCATGAGCCAGTCGATTCACATTTGTGCATATCATCATCTCACATCAAAACATAAATTAAAACTATCCTATTTCTTTTCATTGTAAAAGGGGAAAACCTTGAGTTACATTCAATAGGAAATAGGAAGAAGAACATTAATTTACATTTGGAAGGAAGAGAGAGATTTGGTTTGTAGACTAAGTAACAACATGAATAAATAACCACAGCCATGCACACACACATCTAGGGTTATTGGCCATAACCATGCTAAACATCCACCATCAAAACTAATTTTAGGATGACACATGTAAATTGTATATATATCACACCATATATGTAGGGAAATATGGTCGATTATCTCACAACCCCAACCGGTCAGCTATTGAGCCAAACTGATTGGTTCACTAAGTGAACCAGTCATTTTGCTCCTCAGTTATGGCAGAACTCAGCTAATTCAATATCCAATCAACCTAACACTCAAACCGGTCATTTAATCTCATAAGCCCATCAGTTGAGAATCCAGTATGTTGATTTGTTGCTTGAATTGTATTACCTAAACACTTTAGTAATCAATCCAATTATCATTCAAGAGCAAAACTCCTCTTCTAGATTAGTTCTTATGTGTGTGACCCTATAGGTCCCATATTACGTTGGCAGTGAATGTCCATAACAGTTTATGACATCACAAGCAATGAGCGGTGCCTAGTCACACATAAATGCTATCCAAGTAAATGGAAAGTTGGAGAACAACGTCATCCTACAATATGTGTATGGTGTTATAGTGTTTGTATAGTTTCTTTGTCACTGATATCCAGATTGAACTTGAGGCATGGAGCAGTCATCCTCTTCAACATTCAATCTTGTTCCTTGAACTAGAGCAGACTATATGAGATATATGTAAGCTCAATATCACATATTGACTCACATGTGCATGGCCATGCATTTCTCAGTCTCGCTAATCAAGAGGCCTAGGATATCATACTCCCATAGGAAGGACAAATCCCATCTACATCACTCACAGTCATCCCCATGTGTCACATTGCATCCAATCATCACCGTTATGGTAACCCTTATTCATGATTATGTTAGATGATGTCAAAGCATACCGATCAACATGTGATGAGTGTAGTGACTTTAGGTCTAAGAACCACAATCACCACCAAAACTAGGAGAGTTGACTATGACTATCGTGGTAATGGCTTCCATGTGTCACTCTCATGATGGGTCTGTCTGATACACTATTCTCTAACATGTATCTATGTACTTAGTTTGATATCACATATCATGACCGATGAGACTTTGTCATCAACCAACACACATTCTAGTCTTATGTATTAATTTTTTTATAATGCTTCCATAGTAATAAACAACTAGGGACATAACAAGAATGTATACTCTTGACATCTATATGATCTCATTGTTTAGGTCCTCAATCCAAAGTCATACATCACTGAGTAATATCATCCTTTAGCATTTTTGATGTTACTTCATTATCTCATAACTGAATAAATAGAATAAATTGGAAGCTTGCCTTTTATTATTTATCAAATCATTTACATATTATGCAATTACAATCATCATATGATTGGCTCTTTGGGCATGCATACCAACAGACTCCCACTTTCACTTAGAGCCAATCACCCACAAATCGTATTCCAAGTGATCTAACATGTCCATCATGCTTCTGCTATGAAACTGCCTTTGAAAAGGGGTCAACAATATTGCTCTTAGTTGGTACTCTACAAATGTTTACATCTCCTTGTTGTATGATCTCTCGTATGAGATGGAAGCACCTTTGTATATGCTTTGAGCATTGATGTGATCTGGGTTCCTTAGCTTGTGCAATAGCTCCATTGTTGTTACAATATAGCTCAATTCCATCATTGATGCTTGGAACAACCCCCAGTTCAGAGATGAACTTCCTAATCCATACAACCTCCTTTACTGCATTCGATGCAGCAATATACTCAGCCTATGTTGTATAATTGGCAACTGTCTCTTTCTTGGAACTCTTTCATCTTACAACTCTGTTGTTTAGGAAAAACATGAATCCTAATTGTGATATGTAATCATCTTTATCAGTTTGGAAGCTTTCATCGGTGTAACCTTTTACCACCAACTCTTCCTCTCCGCCGTATACCAAGAACTGATTTTTAGTCATTCTCAAGTACTTGAGGATGTTCTTTATGGTTGTCTAGTGAGCATCACCTAGATCTGAATGATATTTGCTCATCATATTCAAGGCATATGAGATGTCAGGATGGGTACACAACATTGCATACATGATTGATCCAATTTCTGAGGCATATGAATCAAACTCATGTGTTCCCTTTCTTCACAAGAACTGGGACATTGAACTTTAGATATGGTAAATCCATGATGCATGGGTAGGTTTCCTCTCTTTGAGCTCTCCATGTTGAACCCCTTCAACACTTTGTCAATGTATGTGCCCTGACATAGTCCAAGAAGCCTTCTAGATGTATCTCTATAGATATGAATCCCCAAGATGTAGGATTCTTCTCCTAAGTATTTCTTTGAAAATGTATTTCCCAACCATGTCTTTACCTTTTGTAAAATAGGGATGTCATTCCCTATTAACAGTATGTCATCTACATACAATATGAGGAATGTCACTATGCTTCGACTAACTTTCTTGTACAAACACAGTTTATCTTCATTTTGAATAAAGACAAACTCTTTGACTGTCTCATAAAAGTGAATATTCCAGCTCCAAGACGCTTTCTTTAATACATAGATTGACCTTTGTAACTTACTTTATTTGCATCCTTTAGATTTATAAAACCCTCATGATGTGTCATATAGACATCCTCTTGAAGATTCTAGTTCAGGAATGTGATTTTAACATCCATCTGCCAAATCTCATAGTCATTATAAGTTGCAATATCAAGCATGATCCAGATGGACTTAACAATGGCCATTGGAGAAAAGGTCTCATCATAGTCAACACCTTGAACTTGTCTGAAATCCTTTGCAACCAATCTGCCCTTATAGGTTTGTACTTTGCCATCCATGTCGGTCTTCTTTTTGAAGACCCACTAGCACCCTATGGGTTTTACCCCTTTAGGTGGATCCACCAAGGTCCATACCTTATTGGTATACATGGATTCCATATTATATCTCATGGCCTCAAGCCATTTCTCAAACTTTGGTACCTCAGTAGCTTCTACATAGGTTGTTGGATCATCATCTATGACCAACTCACTGTCTTCTTGAGTGACAAGATAACCATATCTTTCAGGCTCAAGGCGTGTCCTACTAGATCTACGAGGTTCCTGTGTTACTTGAGGAATTTGAGATTCGACAATAATTTGTGATTCTTCTTGTTCATCTTGTACATCTATAGGTTCAACATTTTCTTATTGGTCTTGAACCTCTTCAAGTTCTACTTTCCTCCCAGTGTTTCCTTTGGAAATAAATTCCTTTTCTAGGAATAAAAAATCTCTAGCAACAAACACTTTGTTGTCAGTTGGGTTTATATAAGTAGTATCCCTTATTTCCTTGGGATATCCAATAAAATTCCATTTACCAGATCTAGGACCAAGCTTTTTAGGAAACATTTTCTTGACATAAGCTTCAAACCCCCAAATCCTCATAAAAGACATTTTGGGACGCTTCCCATTCCATATCTCATATGGTGTTTTTTGAACCAATTTGGATGTACGCAATTTAGTGTAAACATTGCAATTTCTAGAGCATAACCCCAGAAGAAAGTTGGAAGATTGACAAAACTCATCATCAATCACACCATATCCAACAATTTGTGATTTCTTCTTTTTGATACACCATTATGATGTGGTGTTCCAGGTGGAGTCCATTGAGATACGATCCCATGGGCTCGTAAAAGGTCCTAAAACTCTTGGCTTAAGTATTCTCCACCTTGATCAGAGTAAAGTGCCTTAATAATTTTTCCAAGTTGGTTTTGTACTTCATTCATAAACTCCTTGAACCTGTCAACAATTTCTGACTTATGTTTCATCAAGTAAACATAACCATACCTACTAAAGTCATCAGTAAAGATAATGAAGCATTGATACCCGCCTCTAACATTTGTTCTAAAAGGGCCAGACACATCAATATGTATGAGTCCTAATAGATCAACAACCCTTACTGTTTCCAGTAGAGGGAGTGTTTGTCACCTTGCCCAACAAACAAGACTCACATGTCTCTATTGATTTGAAATCAAAGGAGTCTAGATAACCATCTTTATCGAGTCTAGATATGTGTTTCTCATTGATGTGCCCTAGATGATAGTGCCAAAGGTATGTTTAGCTTGAGTTATTGAGTTTGTCTTTTGGTATTTATGTTATACACATTTGTCTCTAGATCTATCAAGTATAGACATAAGACATAGGGGCACTGCCATAAAAGATCTCATCTTTACTAATAGAACATTGGCCATTTTTATAAGAAATTCGAATATGTTCTTGTCTAAACAAGATACAAATATGATGTTCCTATATATGGCAGGTATATAATAACTGTTCTCCAACTCTATTACAAGCTCAATTGGAAGAGATAACTCATAGGTTCCAACTGTGTTGGCAACAACTCTTGCTCCATTAGCAACACGCAGTTCAACCTCACCTTTCGCTAAAGGTCTACTTCTTTTCAGATCCTTTACATTTGAGAAAATATGTGATCCACATCCGGTATCTAGTACCCATGATAAAGAAGTAGTTAAGTTAACCTCAATGATGTATATACCTGAAGTAGAGATCTCTATCCCTTGCTTCATCTTCCTAGGTTTCTTTATCCTTCTCCTTATTTGAGTGTAGAAGACTTGGACTTTAGCTTAGCCTTAGAACACTTCTTGACATGTCCTTTATCCTTGGACTCTTTTCCACTGATATCTATCACAAATTTGTCCTTCTTCATTTATGCTTTGACATATACCAACATGTCAAGCAACTTAGAAAGTAGTCTAGCCATGTTACTCAAGTTGTAACACTTGATAAAATGGCTATATGATTTAGGCAATGATTGTAAAATCATATCCATGGCCAACTCTTGACCTAAAGTAAATCCCAGTCTCTCTAGATACTCCACATGCTCAATCATATTGAGCACGTGGGGCTCTATTGGATCTCCCTTTGTCAGTTTGCACTCAAATAGCTCCTTAGAGACATTATTCCTTTCTTGCTTATCATGATGTTTATGCAACTCATACTTCATATGACCCAACACAAGGTTCTTGATGTCTACAATGTCATTGGCATGCTCCAAATAAGCATCCATTTAAGTCTTAGCCGTATTTGGAGTGGGATTCACTAGCACTGGTGTTTCATGGACACATAGAACACTTCTCAAAATCCCAAACTAAATATGGAAATATATCTCATTTAGATTGTCCTTCGATCGCAACAACAATTTGTTTGTCATTTGATTCTATAAGAGAAAATTTTGTATTTGTCAAAAAAATCTTTTGATTTGATTTGATTTGAAAATATTTGATGATATTTAATTATGATTTTAATTAAATATCGCTCCCATTAATTTATTCAAATTGATAGCCCTCACTGCCAATTCGGAAGATTGCAGCGTATAATCTTCTAGTGAAACAAGATCCATATTTCATCAAATCATGAGTCAGCTTTGGATGATCGCCCACAACTTGACTATTTAGGTGGGAAACTCTTACCAATTCTATCTATATGAAACTGTTAGATAGATGGCATGCGCAACTCTTTGTCACATTCCATATCTATTCTTCTAGGTACTTAATCTCATTAAGATCACTTAGTTAAGCTTGACCCAAAAGCCAACAAGATAGAATATAAACCCTACTTTGGTAGACCTGCATATCTATCATCACACTTCCACGAGATGTATGTCACATCATGCTTTGGCATAACTTATGCTTGGTCAATCACACTTTTCATGTGTGCTACTTGTGCAACACCTGTGGCATCCAACTCATAAAAATAAGATTAACTAATGTGAAAGCGTATCATTCGCAGTGGATTAACAAAAATCACTAAAAATTTAAACCTTTTGCAAAGAGGTCCATATACAGGAAAACTCTTTTATCAAGAACCAATGTATATCATCTACATCCTGGTTCATAAGCATATCACATGTACTATCTCTTCTTGAGAATTATATACAACAATTACTTTGTCATAATTATACTTAAGCAACTCAAAATCTCAAGGCATCAAGCCAAAATCTCATATTGATACATTAAAAGAACTAACTACTAACTCCAAGGACCTGAGAGTACAGAGACGACACATAGGACTTGTATCTACAAGACACAACAGACAGTACACTCAACCTGAGATGTCACTACTGTCCTTGCTGCTATTAATGTTCTTCCTCTATAAGATATTCTCAGTCTCCTCTGTGCTTGTCCACCTAAAAATGTTGGATCCCATGGGGGTGAGACAATTGTAATTGCCCCAACGAGAGATATAACTCTCCGCCAAAAACATTATTATTGCATTTTAATGATATAAAACTAGGTAGATGATAAGAAGTTTAAAGCATTCTCATCTTTTAAAGCATTGCAACTATTTATGATAGAACAATAAATCATCTATCCTCTTAATAAGGAATAGGAAGAACATGTATATCATTTATCTACCATATCATTTCAACATCTCAAACTTTTCCTTATTATCCTAATATGTCACCCATGATTCATTCTTGTTTCCATCTGTTGGCCTTAGCCAATCTGCTAAACAAATATTGAATTATTCCAGACATAAGAGTATACATCATCATATTCTATATAGGCATTGGACTATGCCAATCCCTTGGTTATAGGCTTCATGCCTCTGCCAGGTATTGGACTTTAACCAATCCTGATTACACCACCATGCATTGGACTCTACCAATCCTGATTATACATCCAGGCAGTAGACTCTAACTACTCCTGATTACAGGCTTCATGTCTCTGCCAGGTATTGGACTTTAACCAATCCTGATTACACAGCCAGGCAGTGGACTCTAACCACTCCTGATTACACAGCCAGGCAGTGGAATCTAACCACTCATGATTACAGGCTTCATGCCTCTGCCAAGTATTAGACTTTATCCAATCTTGATTACACAGCCAGGCAGTGGATTCTAACCACTCCTGATTAAAGGCTTCATGCCTCTACCGGGTATTGGACTTTAACCAATCCTGATTACACAGCCAGGCAAAGGACTCTAACCACTCCTGATAACAGGCTTCATGCCTCTGTCAGGTATTGGACTTTAACCAATCCTGATTACACAGGCATGCATTGGACTCTACCAATCCTGATTACACAGATCATAGGATATAAATTCCTTTAACTCATCATTGATCATCACATCCTTCTCTAGGCTCTGAACCCTAAGGTTATCCTTCATAACTTTTCACACTCTTTATTGAATACAATTGTTCCTTTTATTAAGTTTATTAAAATGTTATCATTTCTTACAATAAACTTTTATAATCATATTGGTACCTTTCACTATGCCACAATTGTTCTCATGGCTCATAAGGCCCATAAAATATCTTGTCACCTCTCACTAGGCAACATCTAATCATATGGCTCACAAGGCCATTAAACATCTTGCCACCTATCACTAGGCAACATCTAATCATATGGCTCACAAGGCCATTACACATCTTGTCACCTCTCACTAGGCAATAATAACATATCACCTCATGTAATATAATAGTAACACCACTATTCCCTCAATAGGGTTAGGGATTACTATTCACGTCACATTAGGGTTTCTCATGTCCCATTACCCAATTTAGGGTTAGGGTTTCCCATCTCACATTAATTAGGATTTCATATTTATCAAATCAACCTTAATATATTGCTCCACACCTCTAGGAGCATCCATTAACATCTCGAGTATTCAATCATGTTTATTACTTTTAACATTTATCATTAAATGATTATCAATACAAGGTATGAGTTCATTTCTCATCCTTATCATGCTATGATTACATCATACTCATTAGTTTAGCTTAACCCCATTCTCAAGGTATATTAGCCTATTCTTATCAAAGTATATCAAACTCATTACAATTCATTGTAACAATTTACATAACATACTTCATGTGTTTCCTATCCAAGTATATTGGATTTGAGGTACATCAATGCTTATCAACCTTGGGATGCTAAAATTGATATCAATCATATCTTGATGTATCACTTTCCTCATCACTTCCAACTTACTTGAGTTATCAACTTATCTTGGATTAAGGTATTTCCCATCTTAATGCTTTCATCCACTAACCTATCACTTTTACCATGAAGTGCATAGGTCACACACAAGAATGGTCCAACTATCTTCAATGTTATGGACTCATTTCATGTTAAGGCATTGCTTACTATAAAGTTGCCTATGATCAACCATTTGAGATGTTTCATCTTTATAAGGTAATACCCACTATTTTATCATTAGGGTTCTCTTATTAGGGTTATGGTTTATCATCATATTGCCTAAGATTAGGGCTTCACTTATTATAACTCAAAATTTGAGTTTCACACACCTTCACCCTGTATTAGGACTCCTCATCATACCATTGCATAGGGTTTCACATGGCATCACCCTCAATTAGGGTTTCACATGACATCACCCTCAATTAGGGTTTAAATTCAATTATCCACAATTAGGGTTTGATATTCATCCTAATTAGGGTTTCCATTCAATTACCCATAATTAGGGTTTACTGTTTATCCCAATTAGGGTTTCTTATATCATCACCCTAAATTAGGGTTACATCATTACTCTAGACTAGGGTTTCACTCAGGATTGCCCAACTTTTAGGATTATGGCTTATTAACCCACTCGATTAGGGTTTCATGATCTCTTTACTAAGGATCATACCCTAATCACATATTCTTCATAATTAATACTCATGTATGAATTCCTTTCTATCATCCACTCAACTTGATTAGGTTACATCAACCTTTCAATCAAATATGTACAACTATGGTTGACATAGTGTATTGAGACATTGCTTTCATAAGCTTTTAGGGTTAACCATTCTAAAGGTAATGATCATCTAGGTACTTTAGGATTTCAACCTTTGTACCTATCATTGATAATCATTATTATCAACCATTGGATCAATGGATCAATCATCACCTTAAATCTCCAAACGATTTGATCACTTTAGATCTCCATTCGATTTTGGCATTTCAACACCAAATGGTTTTGAAACTGTTTGGGCATCTAGGGTTTCCTTCAACCAATCAATTAGGACCATTGGATAAACGTCCAACTATATCAGCAAGTATCTCCAACTGGTCTTAAGATAAATTACCCATTTGATCTTGAGAGCAATTACCCATTCGGTCTTGAAATCAATTATCCATTCGATTTTGTAATCGAATTAACTCAATCGGTTTTGAAAACTGGTTGCCCATGTTGAGGTGTGTGCTTAATATGACATCATCATCTTCAAGCTAAAAACCCACAAAACTTGCTATAATTTCCATGGTGATTTCACCAATCATTCAAATAAAATTTCGGGAATAATGAAGGAATCAACAATTGATAAAGATATGGAATCAATAACAAAGTTCAAGGGTTCAAGTTATAAAACCCGCCTCCAATTGAGCTTCAAAGCTTCAAGCTCACATCAACAATGGTGGATGCAACTCCTTTCACTATCCCAAGGCTCGTCCTCAAGCTTTGAGTGATAAGGAATGGTTAGAATTGAAGATGGGATCGAGATATGAAGAAATCATGCATTGATTTTTGATTTCCACCATGGAATCAAGGTAAACGAAGGTCAAGAAGCTTACCAACAGGTTGGGGGTCGTCCTCCTGTTTCTCCAAGATCCCTTGGTCGTTTTTCAAGTAAGAAGTGAAAGTGGATTCGAAATTCCCTTTCAACTCAAGGATAAAGGAGCATATATATGAATTTTATTGGAAATTCATTTAAGAGAGAGAAAGTAGGGATTATCTCCTCCATTTCCTTGCCACTTTCCCCCTTCCCTTCCTTGGTTACGAGGCTATCCCCTTTGACTCATATTCCACTCAATTATCCATGAATTAAAGGAAAACGAATTAAGCACCTTAACCCTTATAATAATAATATCCATAAGTTAGTGGATATTTCTTTTTCTTTTAATAATGTGAGTGGGTTATCCACTTGCTTGAGATATTTTTGTGCCTTTTCAAGGCACATGGTCGTCCATTCTTTTGAAAAATCATCCCTATCCTTTTGGTTGAAGGTCTCTTCAATTAATATATTTATTTTTGCTTTAAATTGAAGTAAAGTTCCAATTTATGCTTAAATCTTGATTATTTTAATATCAAGATTCTCTCTCCTCCAAAGTGATCCAAATGAGGCATTCCCCTCATTTTATTTGCTCTACATGATGCCAAGAAACATTAGAGACTATTTTGAAGTGGCAATTTGCATATTGAACCCTAGGTTTTGGGTAAATTGCACATTACACCAAAACTAGGTTTTAATGCACAAACATTGCTTTTTCAGCTATTTCTTGGTACTCAGGCTACCACAAGCCTTACCTCTGCATCATATTCATTCTCCTGATGCTTCAACACATGAGGAACATCTTATCATATAACATTTGCAATTTAACCCCTCAACTTGGGTAATTTGCATTTTAGTCCAAAACAAGCAAGACAATGTTTTAACATTATTCAAAAAGGACTAAAATTGAAACATAAGTTCCCCTTGAACCTTAATTACTTTTCAAGAAATAAGAGAAAGCATATAATTAACTTTATTAAGCAAAACACCTAGGGTTAAGGCATAACCCAGGTCAGGGATGTTACAAATCATAAACCCCTAACAAGGATTTCGTCCCCGAAATCCCAGATAAAAAGGAGACAAATATTATTCAATTGTTGTATCATCAAGTCTCCACATAACATCTCATTGTTATGGAGACACCATAGAACTTTGATCAATACAAAGTTCTTCCACACAAAATTCTCATAGAATCAAACACATAGGACACGTACTCCACTATCCTTTCATTATTGATTGTGGAGTTAATTCTGTGTCAGGTAACACTTTTCTTATTTAGATCAAGGTTATTTTTTAATTTAATTTGATAAACTTTTCTTGCAATAATTTTACAATTATTCCTTCAAATAGTTCATTCTCATCAATGTTATGTTTATGCAAAGCATAAACCCCTAACATATGATGTCCATGCTACATTAGGTAATTGGACTGATTCCACAGTTAACCATTCCAGGTAACCATCATAAAATAGCCTGATATTTCTCAGATACCAGAATCCCCTACCTTGGTATATAACACATGTGTTAATAAACACACCATATCCTCATCTTCATTTTTGTTTATAAGTTGATTTATAATTAAATCAAATTCCTCCGTATATCGATTAGAATGTGGTAGAAATTTCCATGCCACATCTCCTTCTTGATCAGGCTTCTTTGGATTGTTTCAGAATGATTACTTGATCAGAGTAATCAGAAAGATAACAATCTAGGTATGTCATACTTACCTTGCCTTCAATAAATGAATACCTGGCCAGGGTATTCAAGAACTGAAATTAGGTAGTATGCATTTATTTTATTTTATGTTTTCATCTCTTTAAATTTTGATATACTTAATATCTCAGATTTTTCTCTGAGTTCCTTTTTCATCTCTTCCCTTCCTTAAAGGAGAAAGAGAAATTTCAAAACATATAAAAGAATATTAAAGTGAACACAAGTTTTCATCCTACTTATCTCTTCCTCATATCCTCAAAGGATTATACAGATAAACTAAATAACAACTACCTTTCTTATAGTAGGGAACATAAGATAATTCAAAATAGAAAGTTCTCTCTTGACAAGTCTACCTTCTACCAGTTATCTAGTGTCTTGTATGTTGCGTCACCCCATCACTTTCTATTTGGACATTACCATCTCAGATGTCCTCTCTGTCCACATCTCTGAGCCTTTTAGGTGACTATTGCTTGGGTGAACTACATTGTGGTTGAGTCGGTACTATTGAAATCTTTGATTGTTTAGTACCACCATTCCTTGTTCCTGTGACTATTTAGACTTCCTTTTAAGGTCTGTCTCATGTTTCTTTGTCATAGACCCTTCTATCCTTCGAATTGACTCCACAAATGTGGCAAACTTCTCTCTACTTTCTAGGGCAGATGCCGAAATAGACATCTCTGCATTCAATCCTTTCTCAAAACGTCGAATATTTTCCTCCTCAGTAGTAGCCATCTGAGGACAAAATCGTAAAAGTTCCATGAACTTAGCCTCATATTCACTTATTGACATGGCTCCCTGTCGTATCTTCTCAAACTGTGAGATCTTTTCATCTAAATAAGTGCTTGGAAAATACTTATTGACTAATTCTCGATGGAATTCCTCCCATCCAACCTCTTCATCATTCCTTTTTATTTCTTCTATAGCCCACCAATGTCCATCACTACCCTTCAAAAGGTACACAACATGTTTAACTTTGTCAGCATCCATGATACTAAGGATCTTAAAAGCCTTTTCTAATTCAGTTATCCAAAGATCCCCATCTGCTGGGTCAGATGTCCCAGCATATTCTATGGCTCCTACATGACGTAGTCATTCAAAGGTCTTACCAGACCCGTATCCCTCATTGGAAATTAGTGCCCTAGGTGCTGGTGTTGGCATCCAGTCTGCCATATACTTCAGTGTAGTCATGAGTTGCCCAAAAAGATTATGAACATCTGGGTTTCCTCTCATGACTTCATCAACATGGAGATTTTCAGGCACTGGTTCCTCCCTCGCCTGATACCTTGCACCTCCCACTGTTGCAGCAACATTGCTCTTAGCAACATGTTCCTCGTGTTCTCCAGACATCTTGGAGTTATATATCTTCTTCTGCATAAATAGAAGGCACTATAAGATACACTAGGGTACACTTAGAACAAACTCAACACCTTAGTCCAATGTCTCTGTAGACTCAGCGAACCTAGAGCTCTGATACCACTAAATTGTGGCATCCAACTCATAAAAACAAGATTAACTAATGTGGAAGTGTATCATTCACATTGGATTAACAAAAATCACTAAAAATTTAAACCTTTTGCAAAGAGGTCCATATATAGGAAAACTCTTTTATCAAGAACCAATGTATATCATCTACATACTGGTTCATAAGCATATCATATGTACTATCTCTTCTCGAGAATTATATACAACAATTACTTTGTCAGAATTATACTTAAGCAACTCAAAATCTCAAGGCATCAAGCCAAAATCTCAGATCGATACATTAAAAGAACTAACTACTAACTCCGAGGACCTGAGAGTACATAGACAACACATATGACTTCTATCTACAAGACACGACAAACAATACACTCAACCTGAGATGTCACTGCTTGTCCACCTAAAAATGTTGGTTCCATTGGGGTGAGACAATTGTAATTGCCCCAGTGAGAGATATAACTCTCTGCCAAAAACATTATTATTGCAGTTTAATGATATAAAACTAGGCAGAGGATAATCAGTTTAAAGCATTCTCATCTTTTAAAGCATTGTAACTATTTATGATAGAACAATAAATCATATATCCTCTTAATAAGGAATAGGAAGAACATGTATATCATTTATCTACCATATAATTTCAACATCTCAAGCTTTTCCTTATTATCCTAATATGTCACCCATGATTCATTCTTGTTTTCATCTGTTGGCCTTAGCCAATCTGCTAAACAAATATTGAATTATTCCATTCATAAGAGTATACATCATCATATTCTATCTAGGCATTGGACTATGCCAATCCCTTGGTTATAGGCTTCATGCCTCTGCCAGGTATTGGACTTTAACCAATCCTGATTACACTACCAGGCATTAGACTCTACCAATCTTGATTACATATCCAGGCAGTGGACTCTAACCACTCCTGATTACAGGCTTCATGTCTCTACCAGGTATTGGACTTTAACCAATCTTGATTACACAGCCAGGAAGTGGACTCTAACCACTGCTGATTACACATCCAGGCAGTGGACTCTAACCACTCCTGATTACAGGCTTCATGCCTCTACCAGGTATTAGACTTTAACCAATCCTAATTACACAGCCAGGCAGTGGACTCTAACCACTCCTGATTACAGGCTTCATGCCTCTGCCAGGTATTGGACTTTAACCAATCCTGATTACACAACCAGGTAGTGGACTCTAACCACTCCTGATAACAGGCTTCATGCCTCTTCCAGGTATTGGACTTTAACCAATCCTGATTACACAGGTAGGCATTGGACTCTACCAATCCTGATTACACAGATCATGAGATATAAATTCCTTTAACTCATCATTGATCATCACATCCTTCTCTAGGCTCTGAACCCTGAGGTTAGCCTTCATAGCTTTTCACATTCTTTATTGAATACAATTGTTCCTTTTATTAAGTTTATTAAAACATTATCATTTCTTACAATAAACTTTTATAATCATCTTGGTACCTTTCACTATGCCACAATTGTTCTCATGGCTCATAAGGCCCATAAAATATCTTGTCACCTCTCACTAGGAAACATCTAATCATATGGCTCACAAGGCCATTAAACATCTTTTCACCTATCACTAGGCAACATCTAATCATATGGCTCACAAGGCCATTACACATCTTGTCACCTCTCACTAGGCAACAATAACATATCACCTCATGTAATACAATAGTAACACCACTATTCCCTCAATAGGGTTAGGGCTTACTATTCACATCACATTAGGGTTTCTCATGTCCCATTACCCAATTTAGGGTTAGGGTTTCCCATCTCACATTAATTAGGATTTCATATTTATCAAATCAACTTTAATATATTGCTCCACACCTCTAGGAGCATCCATTAACATCTCGAGTATTCAATCATGTTTATTACTTTTAACATTTATCATTAAATGATTATCAATACAAGGTATGAGTTCATTTCTCATCCTTATCATGCTATGATTACATCATACTCATTAGTTTAGCTTAACCCCATTCTCAAGGTATATTAGCCTATTCTTATCAAAGTATATCAAACTCATTACAATTCATTGTAACAATTTACATAACATACTTCATGTGTTTCCTATCCAAGTATATTGGATTTGAGGTACATCAATGCTTATCAACCTTGGGATGCTAAAAGTGATATCAATCATATCTTGATGTATCACTTTCCTCACCACTTCCAACTTACTTGAGTTATCAACTTATCTTGGATTAAGGTATTTCCCATCTTAATGCTTTCATCCACTAACCTATCACTTTTACCATGAAGTGCATAGGTCACACACAAGAATGGTCCAACTATCTTCAATGATATGGACTCATTTCAGGTTAAGGCATTGCTTACTATAAAGTTGCCTATGATCAACCATTTGAGATGTTTCATCTTTATAAGGTAATACTGTAACATCCCTGACCTGGGTTATGAATTAACTCTAGATGTTTTACCTAATAAGGTTGAGTAGATGCTTAATCTTATCTTGGGAAAAGTATTTAGGGCTCATGAGAAACTTATGTTTCAATTTTGGTTCTATTTGAACAATGTTGAAGCAATGTTTGCTTATTTTGGACTAAAGTGCAAATTACCAAATTTGAGGGGTTAAATTGCAAATGTTGGATGATAAGATATTCCTCTGATGTTGAGACATCATAAGAATGAATATGATGTAGTGGTATGGTTTTTACAAGCTTTGGCATCAAGTTTAAGCTTGTAAAGCAATCCTTGTGCATTAAAACCTAGTTTTGGTATAATGTGCAATTTACCCAAAACTTAGGGTTTAATATGCAAATTACCACTTCAATAAGGTCCATAATGTTTCTTGGAATCATGTATAGCATAGAAAATGAGATGGGCACCTCATTTGAATTAAGTTGGAGGAGAGAGAATCTTGATATTAAAATAATCAAGATTTAATCCTAAGTGAAACCCTAATTCAATTTAGGGCAAAAATGAATGTATTAATTGAAGGGCCTTCAACCAAAATTAAAATGGTTGGATTAAGATGTGTGTGTATGAGCCTAAATCCTTGCAAAGGCACGAGCATATCCAAGGGAGTGGATAACTCACTCACAATTTTATACGAAAAAGAAATATCCACTCACATATGGATATTAATATAATATGATTTAAGGTGCTTGATTTGCTTTTCTTTAAATCATAGATAATTGAGAGGAATAAGAGGCAAACAAGATATCCTCGTCCCTAAGGAAGATAAGGGGGGAAGAGGCGGCCATCGTTTTGGGATTAAATGAATTTTTTATAAGGCACTTTCTCTCTCCTTGAATTCCTTATAAAAAAACCCTTTACAAGCCAAATGAAAGGCTTTTTCGTTTGAACTTCTTCTCCTTGCTTGGGAAACGACCAAGGGAGATTGGGAGGATCAGGAGGACGACCCCCAACCTATTGGTAAGATTCTTGACCTCCTTTCACCTTGAATCCATGGTGAAAATCGAAAATCAATGCATGAATTCTTCATATCTCGACCTCCTCTTCAATTCTAACCAATTCTTTTCACTCAAAGCTTGAGGACGACCCTTGGAATAGTGAAAGGAGTTGAATCCACAATTTTTGACGTGATCTTGGAGCTTTATAGCTCAATTGGAGGCGGGTTTTATAACTTGAACCCTTTTTCATTGTTATTCAACCATTAATCTTGCAATTTCAATGATTCCTTCATCATCTTGTTTAATTGCTGGTTGAAAATGGTTATTTCATGAAATCAGAAGTTGTTAGAACTTCAGGGACGAAGGTAGATGAGGATGACATCATCTTAGATAATTTTTCCAAAGAAATCATGGTTCATACGGTTTTGAGTTAATTGCTCATGCGATTTCACCAAACCGTTTGAGAGCAAACAGTTTGAAACCGTTTGGGAGCAAACGGTTTCAAAACCATTTAAGTGAGTTGACCAAGGGTTGACCGTTTGATATTACTGTTCCTAATGATGTTGGTTAACAACTCACCAAATTTTATGGATTAGTTCCAAAGGAATCATGAGTTGAAGGCTAATCAATTAGGCAAAGCCTAATTGGATTAAGTGCTGATTTTCAACTTGATTTATTTGCCTTTTTTGGAAAACGGTTTCAAAACCGTTTGAGAGGGTTGACCAAGGGTTTAACGTTTGAGATTCCTGTTCCTAATGATGTTGGCTAATAACCCACCAAAGTTTATGGATTAATTCCCAAGAAATCATGAGATGAAGGCTAATCAATTGGGCAAACCCTAATTGAAATTAGTGCTGAAATTCCAATGAGTTGATTTGAGATTTTGGGTTGATTAGCCCAAACGGTTTAAAAACCGTTTGGGGATCACCCAAACGATCTCAAGACCGTTTGGGGGTCACCCAAGACCGTTTGGAGGTCTAGGGTCAAGTATAGATATGTGTTTGAAGATCCAAAGATGTGGTATGAACCCTAATCGGCTAAGTGCTGATTTTGCAAGTGACTGAGATGATGTTTTGGGTTGATTGGCCCAAACGGTTTCAAAACCATTTGGGGATCACCCAAGACCATTTGGAGGTATGGGGTTAAGTATAGTTGATCAATTGAAGGTCCAAAGGTATCAAATCACTTTGCAACTAAGTGCTGATTTGATGATCAACTCTATGGCTCACATCCTAATGATTTTTCACTAGAATCCAAGGGTTGGATGAGGCAAACGGTCTCAAGACCATTTGGAGGTCACCCAAGACCATTTGGAGGTCTAGGTGTGAGTATGGTTAAGCAATTGATGATCCAATGTTACTAAGTTAAAGTGTAATCAATTGCTGATTTGGTGATCAATCCAATGATCCAAACCTTAATTGGTTGACTTGGATTTTGATGAAATGATGGCCAAATGGTCTCAAGACCGTTTGGGACCAAACGATCCCAAACTGTTTGGAGACCCAAAGTGCAAACGGGTTCAATACCTACTTTGTCTAATCGATTTCAAGTACAACTTGTTCAAATGGTTTTCAACCAATTGATGTATAAGAACCAAGATAATTGAGGGTCTAAGTAATTAACTTTCTAAAGATTAACATGTTTAATCCATTTGAATATCTCATGTGATTGAAGGTTCAATATGGTGAACCTATTTAGATACTTAATTCATTTTAAGATTTCAATGGTTAACCCGATTGATCATTTTATGGAATTGAAAGTTTAATTGGTCAATTCCTTATATAAGTGATGGTTTAATTGATTAGACCATTTGGACATATCACATGATCAAAGGTCAATTAGCTATGTGATTATTAAAGATGTAGACCCATGATGATTGTGAAGGTTAACCCTAGCTATGTGTACCCAAGTGAAGCGTTGACCTAGATTAATCTTGGAGTAGTTAACATCCTAAAGAGGATGAGAGAGAGAATGAGAGGGATGAATGCTTATATAATTAAGCTCTAATTCTCTCATTATGAGTAAACTATGTGATAAGGGTTTGATCCATAATAATGAGATCATGAAACCCTAATCAATGAGCCCTAACCCTAATTAGAGCAATGCTATGTGTGAAACCCTAATCTAGGGAAAAGCTGAGTGTTATTATAAATCCAGGATGATGAAGTAACCTTAACTTGTTGTAACAATGTAGGAAACCCTAATATAGGGTTGTGCTACTAATTCTATGTGAATTTCTATCAGTGGGTGATGTGTTGTGAAATCCTAATTTCACATAATACTAGGTGAAACCCTGATATAGAAGGATGATTATATGAAACTCTATTGAAGAGTAATACTATGTGATCTCCATAAATGTATGGAATATTCTAGGTGAATCCTCAAATTATAAATATGGAGAATACTATTCCTAATAATGGAATAGTGGTTAAGGTTATGACAAAGGTAACACCTAGAGAGATTGATTATGGATATCCTTATATTAATAGTTCTTAATTTAAGGATGAGTCCATAATATTGGCAATGGTTGTATATTCTAAGTGAGTGATTAATGATCACTACTTTACATGATAAATGTGATGAACTGGTGCATAAAGTATTAGGATGGGGAATACCCTAATACAAGCTAAGTGTATAAACTCAAGTAAGATAAGGTGTTGAGGGAAGTGATGTATCATGATATGATTGATATCACATCCAACACCCCAGTGCTAGTATACCTTGATGAGTTATAAGTCCAGGATAATTGTATGAATGACACACAAGATGTGTCATGTCAATGGTTACATTGTAATGTAATGCACTCTGTTGAATGTAGGCTAACATGCCTTATGAAAGGGTTAGTTCAAACCTATAAACTATGATGTGATCATATTCTGATAAAGATGAGAGAGAAACTCATGATGTGTGTTGATAATTCATTCAATGATGAATGATGAGAATAAATAAGTATGATTGAATACTTATGATATCCATATTGATTCCTTGCTATGTGAACCCTAATATAGGGTAATGCTATATGAAACCCTAATACGGGGTAATGCTATGTGAAAATCTAATACAAGGTACTTCTATGTGAAACCCTAATACAAAGTGATGATATGTGAAGTTCCAACACAGAGTAATCCTATGTGAAGCTCAAATACAGACTAATGGGTTATGAATGTAATAATATAACCCTTGTATTGCATAGTACTGATATGTAATGGCATCATGATCACTGATCATGCAGGTATGTTGAGATGATGAGCATAGCCAGGTATGAGCTATGATGTTCTGTATACTGAAAATGTTTTATAGGCCTTATAAGCTTCATATGCTTTGTGTGGTAAGAATCATTGAACTTTGTATACTATGTGCAATACTTTGTGTAGCAAGATTTATAATGTCCCTGGTCAGATGACCTGAAGGTATGAAGTTATCTAATAAGTGATAACAAGTGTTCTATGATGAGATAAGGGTTTAAATACCCAGATTCTATAATCATGATAATGAACTTGTTAAGAAGTGGAAATGAACTTGATGAGATGAAGGACTAAGATCCCAACACTGTTCGCGACCAAAAAAAAAAAGATCCCAACACTGTGTGAAAAGAGTATGGCTACAGGCCATGACTCCCCAATAACAATGCCATTCCTTAGATATATGATCTAAGCCTTAAGAGAGTAAATGTTGTGGTAATGATTCTTTAGTGAATAAGTGTTATACATGTTCTTCATATTCTTTAAAGGATAAGTAACATGTTGTTCTATCAAATTATAGCTATAATGCTTTTGATAAGAATAATGTTCTAATCTGTTAGACATGAAAATATCTGCTACCAAACAAATATAATTCCTTTGTGTATATTTATCTTCTTAAGATGCAATAATAATGTTTCTGGCGGAGAGTTATATCTCTCGCTAGGGCAATTTACAATTGTCTCACCCCCGTGGGAATCACATTTTTAGGTGGACGCGGGCGAGGAGGCAAGAATCCTTCAATAGGTGAAGGACAATAACAGCAGCAGCAGAGACAACAGTGAAGTCTCAGGTGGAGACACTGGCTGTTATGCCTTGTATAGATGTAAATAGAGTCTTATGTGTCGTCTCTGTACTCTTAGGTCCTCAGAGTAGTAGTTAGTGCTTTCGAGATTTTGTCTTAGTGCCTCGAGATTTTATACTGCCTGTGTTTAGCTTGACAGGACAATTAATGCTTGTAATGCTCAAAAGGAGATGATACAGAATATGTACATGTGAACAAGAATGTAATTATGTTACTTTGGTTCTATGTGAGAAAGTTTTCCTTCAATGGATCTTTTGATAAAAAGGTTTTAATTTTTAGTGATTTTTGGTAATCCACTGCTTAGTGAACGCTTCTGCATTAGTTAATCTTGTTTTCGTAAGACAGACGTCACAATTTAGTGGTATCAGAGCTCTAGGTTTGTTGAGTCTACAGAGACATAGGACTAAGGTTGTAGAGTCTGTTCTAAGTGTCTTCCAGTTTATCTGATAGTATCTTCTACTCACATAGGAGAAGAAGAACTTGAAAATGACTGGAGAACATGAGGAACACATTGCTAAGGGCAATGTTGTTGCACCAGGAGAGGGTACATGGGACCAGGCAAGAGGAGAACAAGTGCATGAGAATTCCCACCTTGACCTAATCAGGATAGAGAAGCCTATGTTATGCTCTTGAAGGGCAGAATAGGATAATAGTGATGCATATAGAAGACTGGATACTAGTATTACAATCTAAGTTACCAGTCTTTAATGTATAAACTTTGGACTTTGAAAGGATTCCTGAGTGACACAGTCATGTTGGAACAGTGGAAATGTGGGGAAGATTAATATATGGCAAGAAAGTAGACTCTTCCATAAGTTTGGACAAATCGTACATCTATGATGGTAGTGCCCAAGGAGGGGCAATAAGATATGAATTATGGTAAGGTCTCTATAATTTTAGAGACATTTGCCTAGATATTATGAAAAGCCAAAGTTTTTGGTGTCACCAGTGCAATGAATGCCTAGTGCACCAGGACAGTAGCCACTAAGTAAAGGCAAAAGCAGCAACATGAGGCAACTGGACACTATGTGTTGAAATCAACCTAATGTGGTAGGTGACCTTGAGGGGTGATACTTAAATGAAATATATTCAATCTAATACTTCATATTATGATTCTATGTGTTAAAGATATGAAAGTAGTTGTTTTTGAACTTCCTTTGACTAGTCCTATAAGGACACAAGGTAGATGAGAATTTATATCTTACTCAGTGTTCCTTAAAATGTTTTATAATCTCCCTTATCTGTGTGTTGAAAGATGAGATCTAGAAATGATTCCTGGAGGAAATCTAGGAATGGAAAATCCTGTGTGTATAATGGTATGAAAAGTGAGGAATATGATAGCAAATAAAGTGCATACTACCTAATCTCTCAATACTTATATACCCTGGCCAGGTATACAACTATTGATGATAAGGTGAGTATGGAAACTCTTAGATTGATATCTTTTTTATTGCTCTGATCAAGCAGTCATTCTGATACAATCTAATGAGTATCATGAAATAAGAAATATGGAATCAATAAAGGAAGATGCTTTGTGCAATTCCAATAAAGAAAGATGCTTTGTGCAATTCCAATAAAGGAAGATGATTTGTGCAATTCCAATAAAGAAAGATGCTTTGTGCAATTCCAATAAAGGAAGATGCTTTGTGCAGTTCCAACCCTAAACAAAAAGGGAAAAGCTATGTGACATTCCTAACTAATAGGAAGAACTATGTGAACATTCCCAATTACATAGAGTTTTCTAAGTGAATTATCTCTGTTAGATATATATGTTTTTCTTTTTGATAAGTATTCTTGAGTGATTATTGAAGTATGTTCTTTTATGCTTCTTCCTTTCAATGACATGGACATCATATGTTAGGGGTTTATGCTTTGCATAAACATAAATCGTGATAAAGAGGAATTAATGAAAGGAACTATGTGTGAATTACAGAATTCATGATATCGCCACAACATTAAGATGAGATGTGGAGACTTGAGGGCATGATTAATGAATAATATGTTCCTCTTCTTGTTTGGGATTTCGAGGACGAAATCCTTGTTAGGGGTTTATAATTTGTAACATCCCTGACCTGGGTTATGAATTAACCCTAGATGTTTTACCTAATAAGTTTGAGTAGATGCTTAATATTATCTTGGGAAAAGTATTTAGGGCTCATGAGAAACTTATGTTTCAATTTTGGTTCTGTTTGAACAATGTTGAAGTAATGTTTGCTTATTTTGGACTAAAGTGCAAATTACCAAATTTGAGGGGTTAAATTGTAAATGTTGCATGATAAGATATTCCTATGATGTTGAGACATAATAAGAATGAATATGATGTAGTGGTATGGTTTTTACAAGCCTGGGCATCAAGATTAAGCTTGTAAAGCAATCCTTGTGCATTAAAACCTAGTTTTGGTATAATGTGCAATTTACCCAAAACTTAGGGTTCAATATGCAAATTACCACTTCAATAAGGTACATAATGTTTCTTGGCATCATTTAGAGTATATAAAATGAGAGGGGCACCTCATTTGAATTAAGTTGGAGGAGAGAGAATCTTGATATTAAAATAATCAAGATTTAATCCTAAGTGAAACCCTAATTCAATTTAGGGAATGAATGTATTAATTGAAAGGCCTTCAACCAAAATTAAAATTATTGGATTCAGATGTGTGTGGATGATCCTAAATCCTTGCAAAGGCACGAGCATATCCAAGGGAGTGGATAACTCACTCACAATTTTATATGAAAAAGAAATATCCACTCACATATGGATATTAATATAATATGATTTAAGGTGCTTGATTTGCTTTTCTTTAAATCATGGATAATTGAGAGGAATAAGAGGCAAACAAGATAGCCTCATCCCTAAGGAAGATAATGGGGGAAGAGGTGGCCATCTTTTTGGGATTAATTGAATTTTTATAAGGCACTTTCTCTCTCCTTGAATTCCTTATAAAAGACCCTTTACAAGCCAAATGAAAGGCTTTTTCGTTTGCACTTCTTCTCCTTGCTTGGGAAACGACCAAGGGAGATTGGGAGGATCAAGAGGACGACCCCCAACCTGTTGGTAAGGTTCTTGACCTCCTTTCACCTTGAATCCATGGTGAAAATAAAAAATCAATGCATGAATTCTTCATATCTCGACCTCCTCTTCAATTCTAACCAATTCTTTTCACTCAAAGATTGAGGACGACCCTTGGAATAGTGAAAGGAGTTGCATCCACCATTTTTGACGTAATCTTGGAGCTTTGGAGCTCAATTGGAGGCAGGTTTTATAACTTGAACCCTTTTTCATTGTTATTCAACCATTAATCTTGCAATTTCAATGATTCCTTCATTATCTTGTTTAATCGCTGGTTGAAAATGGTTATTTCATGAAATGAGAATTTGTTAGAACTTCACGGACGAATTTAGATGATGATGACATCATCTTAGATACTTTTTCTAAAGAAATCATGGTTCATACGGTTTTGAGTTAATTGCTCATGCGGTTTCACAAACGGTTTGAAACCGTTTGAGAGCAAACGGTTTGAAACCGTTTGGGAGCAAACGGTTTCAAAACCATTTGAGTGAGTTGACCAAGGGTTGACCGTTTGATATTACTGTTCCTAATGATTTTGGTTAATAAGTCACCAAATTTAATGGATTAGTTTCAAAGGAATCATGAGTTGAAGGCTAATCAATTAGGCAAAGCCTAATTGGATTAAGTGCTGATTTTCAATTTGATTTATTTGCCTTTTTGGGCAAACGGTTTCAAAACCGTTTGAGAGGGTTGAACAAGGGTTGAACATTTGAGATTCCTGTTACTAATGATGTTGGTTAATAACCCACCAAATTTTATGGATTAATTCCCAAGAAATCATGAGATGAAGGCTAATCAATTGGGCAAACCCTAATTGAAATTAGTGCTGAAATTCCAATGAGTTGATTTGAGATTTTGGGTTGATTAGCCCAAACAGTTTCAAAACCATTTGGGGATCACCCAAACGGTCTCAAGACCGTTTGGGGGTCACCCAAGACCGTTTGGAGGTCTAGGGTATGAAAAACACTAGAGGGGGGGGTGAATAGAGTTTTTAAATATTTTAGCAATTATTTAACTCAAACAACCACAAATGAAGAATGGAAGAAGGAGACAGGTGTTTAGAGTGGTTCCAACTTTAGCAAATACTAAAGTTGTCAGTACACTACCCAGTTGCTTACCCAACCGGGATTTTGAAAGTATTAATTTTATTACCTTCACAAGGATTTACACAAAATACAATACTTTCTTTACACCCCTTGAACAGCCTTCACTTGAAGTAGATGCACCAACTTGAGGTAGCCTTCTTGAAGTAGCTCAAGGTCCCCTTCTTCACCAAGAAGATCTTCAACCTCTCCAACCCGCAGCCTCCAACCTAGGAGTAGCAAGGAGAGTACAAACAACAATAGAGAACAAGAAAGAAAATAGAAATTACAACTTATCCTTTTGTAGCACAAGGCTTGATTTGCCTAGATCAAGCGTGTAGATCTCCTAACCAAAGTGTATGGAAATGTAATTGCAGTGGATAGGAGATGCTAGCCTATAGGACACGAAATTTGAGCTAAGAGAAGAAGTAGCCAATTGTCACTATGCTCAATTTGCTCACAAACAGGTTGCTCAAAGTATGCTCAAAGATTTCTCAAGTGTAACAAGTGAGTTTAGGTGTCCTAAGGCATGTCCTATTTATAGGAATGTCCTAAAAGTGCTTAAGGACGTTCTAGACACCTTCTAGGGGTTTCTAAGTGCTTAACTAGCCGTTAGGTACAAGTTTGTTGCTTTAGCAACGGCTAATTAATTAATTCTGCAGTTGCTGTCAGAGACCATCTCGGTCGAGAAATGGTCGACCGAGACACCTACTCGGTCGAACTTTTGTCAACCGACGGGCTCTCTGGATCAAGTGTATGCAACGTTTATCTCCAACTGCCAACTACCTTGTCAGCTGTGTCTAACGGCTACTTGGGTCTTTCTCGGTCGAGAAGATTGTCGACCGAGAGTGTCTCGGTCGAGGATTTTGTCGACCGAGATGGACCCTGTTTCAATGTTTCAAATGAAGCCATAAAATGTGTGTATGAGTGTGCATATGTGACACTATTGAAGGGGATGACCTATCTAAATGTGGTGTTTAGCTAGGGAAGATCTAACGCTTGATTTACATGAAGTCTAAGTACTTGTACATTATATATTTGTACAAGTTTACAATTGATTACATTTCATGACATTTACAATCATTCAAGCATATAGATTCCCTAGTGCTTTGTCATCCACCTTATTCCTGCAACACTCAAGTAGCACGTTAGATTAACAAGAATGAAATGTTTGTCATTATCAAAACAAAGGGATTTACAGATGTCCATTTAGCCAACAATCTCCCCCTTTTTGAAGATGACAAACATTTCCTAAATATAAAATAAGAAAGTATAAAAACATGTGAGTTTCATACCTGAAGATTACCTTTGTGAATTTCTTCTCTTATTTATAAAATGTGTGCTTATTATTCCCCATGAATTATGGAACATGAAATCCAATTCTTTAGGGAATATAGCAACTTTCAATGTAAAGCCAAGAGTTTATGAAACTCATTGATTGAGTTTTGCACAAATACTAAGTTTTATATTTATTTATTATTTTACACAAATACTAAGTTTTATATTTATTTCTCCCCCTTTGTCATTTCAAAAAGATATCCATTTAAGAATGAAACTCCCCCTTAATTAGATGTCCCAAAAAAATGTCCATTAAAAGCCAAAATGATGTAAGTAAAAGTTATTTTTAAGAAGTACAAATATCAAAGAAGACATCTTCCAAAGGAGTGATAAGCAATTGCTTCCTAATCTTGTTAAATTGGTCTAGTGGAAGCGGTTTTGTAAAAATATCAGCCAATTGATCTTCCGTATCAACATGATGAAGAGAAACATGATTTTTAGAAATATGATCCCTTAAAAAGTGATGACGGATTTCAATATGTTTAGCTCTGCTGTGTAAGATAGGATTATGTGCTAAGTTTATAGCGCTTGTGTTGTCACAAAAAATAGGTGTAGATGAAAGAGTAAAACCATAATCATTTAATACTTGTTGCATATAAAGCACTTGAGCACAACAAGATCCGGCTGCCATATATTCAGCTTCAGTTGTAGAAAGGGCAACCGTGTTTTGTTTCTTACTAAACCAAGATACTAAAGCTCTCCCTAACAAGAAACAACCACCACTAGTGCTCTTGCGATCAAGTCAACAACCAGCATAATCAGCATCAGTATAAGCTTTAAAATCCAAGGATTGTCCTTTTGGATACCATAAACCAAAACATATAGTGCCGGCTAAGTATCGAAGAATTCATTTAACTGCTTGAAAATGAGAGTGCATAGGTTGGGATTGAAATCGAGCACAAAGACCAACGGAAAACATGATGTCCGGTCTAGAAGCAGTTAAGTAAAGCAAACTACCAATCATGGCTCTATATAAGGAATCATCAATAGGTTCCCCATCTTCATCCTTATCAATTTTAGTAGAAGTGGCCATAGGAGTAGTAGCATGTTTGCACTGATCCATCCCAAAACGTTTTAAGAGTTCTTTAGTATACATTTCTTGGCTTATAAAAATCCCGGCAGGTGTTTGTTTAATTTGGAAACCAAGGAAGAAGGTTAGTTCACCCATGAGGCTCATTTCAAATTCTTTTTGCATAATGTCACTAAATTGTGTACACAATGATTCATTTGAAGCTCCAAAAATAATATCATCAACATATATTTGAACAATAAGAAAATCAGATGTATATGTTTTGAAAAATAAAGTAGAATCTGAATTTCCAATAGAAAAACCTTTATCAAAAAGATATGTCTTGAGCCTTTCATACCAGTTCCTAGGTGCTTGTTTTAAACCATAAAGTGCTTTCTTAAGTTTATAAACATAGTCACCTTTTTTCGGTATTTCAAAACCGGGTGGTTGGGCAACATAAACTTCTTCTTGAATGATTCTGTTTAGAAATGCACTTTTTACATCCATTTGGTAAAGTTTGATGTTTTTATGTGCAGCAATAGCTAGTAACATTCTAATAGCTTCAAGTCTAGCTACTGGTGCATACGTTTCATCAAGGTCTATTCCTTCTTGTTGATTATATCCTTGTGCTACTAACCGAGCTTTATTTCTTATTACTTCTCCTGCCTCATTGAGCTTATTTCTAAAAACCCATTTAGTTCCAATGATGGTTTTATCTTGTGGTTTAGGAACTAAATCCCATACATCATTTTTTGTGAATTGATTTAATTCTTCTTGCATTGCTATTATCTAATAATCATCTTTAAGAGCTTCAGATATCTTCTTAGGTTCAATGATAGAAACAAAAGCCATGTTTGCATCATCCTTAAAGGAAGACCGAGTTTTTACTTTATCATTTGGATTTCCAATAATTAATTCTTGAGGATGATCCTTAATAAGTCTAGGTATAGGTTGTGTTTCACTTTGGTTATTGTTTGTAGTATCTTTCTCACTATCATTTGGTATGTTTAAGTTTTTGAATTGATTAGTAAGATCAATTATTTCTAGATTTTCTGATTTGGACTCTTCATGAAAAGAGACATGAATAGATTCCTCAACTTTTCTAGAGATAGTGTTGTAGACTCTAAATGCTTTGCTAGAGGTAGAATATCCCAAAAAGAATGCTTTGTGTGATTTAGAATCAAACTTATCTCTATCATCTTTGGTATTTAAGATATAACATGTAGATCCAAAGGTATGAAAATAGTCAACTCTAGGTTTCTTAGAATGTATTATTTCATACAGAGTTTTCTTCAAATGAGAGTGAACAGTTACTCTATTTAACACATAGCATGCGGTGTTTACAGCTTCAGCCCAAAAGGTTTTGGGGGTGTTATGTTCGAGCATCATAGTTCTAGCCATTTCTTGTAGTGATCGATTTTTCCTTTCAACTATGCCATTTTGTTGTGAAGTGCGTGGAGCAGAAAAATTGTGAGTGTACCCTTGAGATGTGCAAAATTCTTCAAATACATGATTTTCAAATTCTCCACCATGATCACTTCTAATGGTACATATTTTGCTTTGTAATAGATTTTCAATCATAGGGCAAAATTTTATAAAAACATGAATAGTATCATCTTTGGTTACAATAAAATGTACCCATGTATATCTACTATAATCATCAACAATAACAAAACAATATCTTTTGCCACCGATAGATTGTGTCCTCATAGGTCCAAATAAATCCATGTGAATTAATTCTAAAGATCTACTGGTGCTAAGTTCATGTTTAGGTTTAAAACAGGTTTTTGTTTGCTTTCCCAATGTACATGGTTCACAATTTTCAACTTGATCAAAGGATAAAGTAGGCAAACCACGAACAAGGTCATATTTCACTAACTTTTTGATAACATGTGAACTAGCATGTCCTAGCTTTTTATGCCATAATTGTAAAGTATTTTCATTTGCAAGCAAGCATTTTCCTACTACAGATTTCATAGAGTTAGGTCTAAGAATATAAAGATTTCCAACTCTTTTTCCTTCATAGACAACATTTGTAGTGTTTTCTATTAATAATTTGCAGCAGGTTTTGTTAAATAAAACATCATAGCCACTATCACATAATTGACTCACACTTATTAAGTTATGGTGCAAACCATCAACAAGTAGAACATTCTTTATTTCGAGGTTTGTGCCAATATTACCTATTCCAACAATTTTACCTTTACTAGTTATCTCCAAAAGTGACCGTTCCACTCTTCTTTTCTTCAAAAGTTTGAAATGCATCCTTGTTTCCGGTCATGTGTTTGGAACATCCACTGTCAACCACCCAATCCTGCATTAGAATGTAGGTTTTGGTACCCATGTGATGGTCCGGTATGGTTAGAAGCATTTAAGTAGAGACTGTATAAAAATTCTGATTCAGAACTTCAGTCGGTCGACAATTGTTCGACCGACATCTTTCTCGGTCGACTAATCGTCGATCGAGAGGGTTGCTGTATTGCAAATTAAAGACAAAAATTCAGCAGTTCAGAAAATTATTATAATGCATAAAACCTTTTATTACATTGAGATAAGACAATATGAATTGCAAAATTAAGCATTTGATCATATCTCAACTGAATTGCATTCGACTCTACTAAGTTTGGGATTTTGGGACCCAAACTAAGTAGGAATCCTTGGTCTTATACGGGCATGAAAATGAATAATGTCCAAGACGTAGACAAAAATGACAAGTAATAGAGTCAACTTCATTTCTTTTTCTAGGAATTGTATTCTTAGGTACAAACATAGTCCGAGTTCTTTTGGTTTGATTTTTCTTTGGATCATATCCCAAACCTTTTCTTCCATTGAAACTAGAGGAGGCTTTTAGGATGTTGTCAAGGATATCTTTTCTTCTTAACTCATGTAGGTTTCTTTATAGCTTAGCAATGTCATCCATCTTCTTGTGTAAATCTTTTCTAGCTTGATCTAAATCAAATAATAGGGAGTCTCTTTCTTTTACAACATTGTCATAGTCTAGATGGTTACACAGAATTGGTTGAGTCTGAAAATCTTCCAGTTTAGCTAACAATTCAGTCTTTTCTTGAGAGAGAAGATCAACATTTGTTTCTAGAGTGAGTAGCTTGTTAGTACAATCATTTAAAGATGTTTTTAAAGACAAATTCTCAAGATCAATGTTGTTCTTTTCAGAAGAGAGATCATTTAATTTAGCATATAGCTCATCATTTGTTTTGACAACTTTCTTTAGTTTCTTCTTGACATCAACATACTTATCATGAGTTTCTTATACACTAGTAATTAACTCTTCTTTAGGAAGATCAAGTAGGCTTACCTCTTGAGAGTCTTCATCATCTTCTCTTGCCATTAGACATTCCACCTTTTCTTCTCCGCTTTCACTTTCACTTGACTCGTCCCATGCAACTTTATAGGCTTTTTCTCCCCTCTTCTTGTGTGAGCTTTTCTTTCCTTTCTTTGATTTAGGACATTCATTTTTGAAATGTCCTTTCTTTCCACACTCAAAGCACCTAGGAGGAGAAGAAGAAGAACTAGAAATTTTGTTAGATTTAAATCTTCTATATTTCTTACCATTGACAATCAATGCTTCTTCTCCTTCTTCTTCACTTGACTCCTCACTTTCTGGTGTAATTATCCTTGAAGCTTTTAGAGCCACATCCTTCTTCTTTCCTTGCTGAAGTTCACGTTCTCTTCTTTCTTCCTCTTCTAGGGTTGCTTCATGAGCTTCTAGATTGCCAATGAGTTTCTCCATTTTCAGCCGAGCGAGGTCATTAGCCTCTTCAATGGCTGTCACCTTTGGCTTGTATTTAGGAGGAAGTGATCGAAGGATTTTTGATACCTGATCTTCTTCAAGAACAATTTTTCCTAGAGCATTTAAACAATTAACAATAGAAGAGAATTTTGCAAACATTTCACTAATAGATTCATTTGGATCCATACGGAAGTGTTCAAACTTTTGTTTAAGCATGCTAAATTTAGAATTCTTAACTTGAACTGTACCTTCATAAGTTATGGACAGTCTATGCCAAATGTCATAGGCTGTGTCACAGTTTGATATCCTATTAAATTCTCCTACTGAAATTGAACAATATAAAATGCTTACAGCTTTGGCATTCATTTGAGCCAACTTTACCGTGTTTGCATCCCACTCTGCATATTGTGTTTGAGGAAGCTCGTATGGGGTTGACACCATCCTCCATAAGTCCCAATTGATGTCTTGGAAGTAGAACTGCATCCTTCTCTTCCAATATGTGTAGTTTGTTCCATCAAACGCTGGAGGTCTAGCAACAAGTGTCCCTTCAAGGTTAAGATTGTTAAGCACCCCGTCACCCATTCTTCAAGACCTTGTTAAGGTTCCTTGAAGCCTGCTCTGATACCAATTGAAAAACACTAGGGGGGGGTGAATAGAGTTTTTAAATATTTTAGCAATTATTTAACTCAAACAACCACAAATGAAGAATGGAAGAAGGAGACATGTGTTTAGAGTGGTTCCAACTTTAGCAAATACTAAAGTTGTCAGTCCACTACCCGGTTGCTTACCCAATCAGGATTTTGAAAGTATTAATTTTATTACCTTCACAAGGATTTACACAAAATACAATACTTTCTTTACACCCCTTGAACAGCCTTCACTTGAAGTAGATGCACCAACTTGAGGTAGCCTTCTTGAAGTAGCTCAAGGTCCCCTTCTTCACCAAGAAGATCTTCAACCTCTCCAACCCGCAGCCTCCAACCTAGGAGTAGCAAGGAGAGTACAAACAACAATAGAGAACAAGAAAGAAAATAGAAATTACAACTTATCCTTTTGTAGCACAAGGCTTGATTTGCCTAGATCAAGCGTGTAGATCTCCTAACCAAAGTGTATGGAAATGTAATTGCAGTGGATAGGAGATGCTAGCCTATAGGACACGAAATTTGAGCTAAGAGAAGAAGTAGCCAATTGTCACTATGCTCAATTTGCTCACAAACAGGTTGCTCAAAGTATGCTCAAAGATTTCTCAAGTGTAACAAGTGAGTTTAGGTGTCCTAAGGCATGTCCTATTTATAGGAATGTCCTACAAGTGCTTAAGGACGTTCTAGACACCTTCTAGGGGTTTCTAAGTGCTTAACTAGCCGTTAGGTACAAGTTTGTTGCTTTAACAACGGCTAATTAATTAATTCTGCAGTTGCTGTCAGAGACCATCTCGGTCGAGAAATGGTCGACCGAGACACCTACTCGGTCGAACTTTTGTCGACCGACAGGCTCTCTAGATCAAGTGTATGCAACGTTTATCTCCAACTGCCAACTACCTTGTCAGCTGTGTCTAACGGCTACTTGGGTCTTTCTCGGTCGAGAAGATTGTCGACCGAGAGTGTCTCGGTCGAGGATTTTGTCGACCGAGATGGACCCTGTTTCAATGTTTCAAATGAAGCCATAAAGTGTGTGTATGAGTGTGCATATGTGACACTATTGAAGGGTATGACCTATCTAAATGTGGTGTTTAGCTAGGGAAGATCTAACACTTGATTTACATGAAGTCTAAGTACTTGTACATTATATATTTGTACAAGTTTACAATTGATTACATTTCATGACATTTACAATCATTCAAGCATATAGATTCCCTAGTGCTTTGTCATCCACCTTATTCCTGCAACACTCAAGTAGCACATTAGATTAACAAGAATGAAATGTTTGTCATTATCAAAACAAAGGGATTTACATATGTCCATTTAGCCAACAGGATCAAGTATGGATATGTGTTTGAAGATCCAAAGATGTGGTATGAACCCTAATCGGCTAAGTGCTGATTTTGCAAGTGATTGAGATGATGTTTTGGGTTGATTGGCCCAAACGGTTTCAAAACTGTTTGGGGATCACCCAAGACCATTTGGAGGTCTAGGGTTAAGTATAGTTGATCAATTGAAGGTCCAAAGGTATCAAATCACTTTGCAACTAAGTGCTGATTTGATGATCAACTCTATGGCTCACATCCTAATGATTTTTTACTAGAATCCAAGGGTTGGATGAGCCAAACGGTCTCAAGACCGTTTGGAGCTCATCCAAATGGTCTCAAGACCGTTTGGAGGTCACCCAAGACCGTTTGGAGGTCTAGGTGTGAGTATGATTAAGCAATTGATGATCCAATGTTACTAAGTTAAAGTGTAATCAATTGCTGATTTGGTGATCAATCCAATGATCCAAACCTTAATTGGTTGACTTGGATTTTGATGAAATGATGGCCAAACGGTCTCAAGACCGTTTGGGACCAAACGATCCCAAATCGTTTGGAGACCCAAAGTGCAAACGGGTTCAATACCTACTTTGTCTAATCGATTTCAAGTACAACTTGTTCAAATGGTTTTCAACCAATTGATGTATAAGAACCAAGATAATTGAGGGTCTAAGTAATTAACTTTCTGAAGATTAACATGGTTAATCCATTTAAATATCTCATGTAATTGAAGGTTCAATATGGTGAACCTATTTAGATACTTAATTCATTTGAAGATTTCAATGGTTAACCCGATTGATCATTTTGTGGAATTGAAAGTTTAATTGGTCAATTCCTTATATAAGTGATGGTTTAATTGATTAGACCATTTTGACATCTCATATGATCAAAGGTCAATTAGCTATGTGATTATTAAAGATGTAGACCCATGATGATTGTGAAGGTTAACCCTAGCTATGTGTACCCAAGTGAAGCGTTGACCTAGATTAATCTTGGAGTAGTTAACATCCTAAAGAGGATGAGAGAGAGAATGAGAGGGATGAATGTTATGCCTTGTATAGATGTAAATAGAGTCCTATATGTCATCTCTGTACTCTCAGGTCGTCAGAGTAGTAGTTAGTGCTTTCGAGATTTTGGCTTAGTGCCTCGATATTTTATACTACCTGTGTTTAGCTTGACGGGACAGTTAATGCTTGTAATGCTCAAAAGGAGATGATACAGAATATGTACCTGTGAACAAGAATGTAATTATGTTACTTTGGTTCTATGTGAGAAAGTTTTCCTTCAATGGATCTTTAGATAAAAAGGTTTTAATTTTTAGTGATTTTTGGTAATCCGCTGCTTAGTGAATGCTTCCGCATTAGTTAATCTTGTTTTTGTAAGACAAACGTCACAAATACCCACTATTTTATCATTAGGGTTCTCTTATTAGGGTAATGGATTATCATCATATTGCCTAAGATTAGGGCTTCACTTATTATAACTCAAAATTTGAGTTTCACATACCTTCACCCTGTATTAGGGCTCCTCATCATACCATTGCATAGGATTTCACATGGCATCACCCTCAATTAGGGTTTCACATGACATCACCCTCAATTAGGGTTTAAATTCAATTATCCACAATTAGGGTTTTCTATTCATCCTAATTACGGTTTCCATTCAATTACCCATAATTAGGGTTTACTATTTATCCCAATTAGGGTTTCTTATATCATCACCCTAAATTAGGGTTACATCATTACTCTAGACTAGGGTTTCACTCAGGATTGCCCAACTTTTAAGATTATGGCTTATTAACCCACTCGATTAGGGTTTCATGATCTCTTTACTAAGGATCATACCTTAATCACATATTCTTCATAATTAATACTCATGTATAAATTCCTTTCTATCATCCACTCAACTTGATTAGGTTACATCAACCTTTCAATCAAATATGTACAACTATGGTTGACATAGTGTATTGAGACATTGCTTTCATAAGATTTTAGGGTTAACCATTCTAAAGGTACTGATCATCTAGGTACTTTAGGATTTCAACCTTTGTACCTATCATTGATAATCATTATTATCAACCATTGGATCAATGGATCAATCATCACCTTAAATCTCTAAACGATTTGATCACTTTAGATCTCCATTCGGTTTTGGCATTTCAACACCAAATGGTTTTAAAACTGTTTGGGCATCTAGGTTTTCCTTCAACCAATCAATTATGACCATTGGATCAACGTCCAACTACATCAGAAAGTATCTCCAACTGGTATTAATATCAATTACCCATTTGATCTTGAGAGCAATTACCCATTCGGTCTTGAAATCAATTATCCATTCGGTTTTGTAACCGAATTAACTCAATCAGTTTTGAAAACTGGTTTCCCATGTTGAGGTGTGTGCTTAAGATGACATCATCATCTTCAAGCTACAAACCCACGAAACTTTCTGTAATGTCCATGGTGATTTCACCAATCATTCAAATAAAATTTTGGGAATAATGAAGGAATCAACAATTGATAAAGATATGGAATCAATAACAAAGTTCAAGGGTTCAAGTTATAAAACCCGCCTCCAATTGATCTTCAAAGATTCAAGCTCATGTCAAAAATGGTGGATGCAACTCCTTTCACTATCCCAAGGCTCGTCCTCAAGCTTTGAGTGAAAAGGAATGTTTAGAATTGAAGATGGGATCGAGATATGAAGAAATCATGCATTGATTTTCAATTTCCACCATGGAATCAAGGTAAACGAAGGTCAAGAAGCTTACTAACATGTTGAGGGTCATCCTCCTGTTGCTCCAAGATCCCTTGGTCATTTTTGCAAGTAAGAAGTGAAAGTGGATTCGAAATTCCCTTTCAACTCCTGTATAAAGGAGCATATATATGAATTTTATTGAAAATTCATTTAAGAGAGAGAAAGTAGGGATTATCTCCTCCATTTCCTTGCCACTTTCCCCCTTCCCTTCCTTGTTTACGAGGATATCCACTTTGCCTCATATTCCAATCAATTATCCATGAATTAAAGGCAAACAAATTAAGCACCTTAACCCTTATAATAATAATATCCATAAGTTAGTGGATATTTCTTTTTCTTTTAATAATGTGAGTGGGTTATCCACTTGCTTGAGATATTTTCGGGCCTTTGAAAGTCACATGGTCGTCCATTATTTTGCAAAATCATCCCTCTCCTTTTGGTTGAAGGGCTCTTCAATTAATATATTTATTTTTGCTTTAAATTGAAGTAAGGTTCCAATTTATGCTTAAATCTTAATTATTTTAATATCAAGATTCTCTCTCCTCCAAAGTGATCAAAATGAGGCACCCCCTCATTTTCTTTGCTCTAAATGATGCCAAGAAACATTAGGGACTATTTTGAAGTGGTAATTTGCATATTGAACCCTAGGTTTTGGCTAAATTGCACATTACACCAAAACCAGGTTTTAATGCACAAACATTGCTTTTTCAGCTCTTTCTTGGTACTCAGGCTACCACAAGCCTTACCTCTACATCATATTCATTATCATGATACTTTAAAACATGAGGAACATCTTATCATGTAACATTTGCAATTTAACCCCTCAACTAGGGTAATTTGCATTTTAGTCCAAAACAAGCAAAACAATGTTTCAACATTATTCGAAAAGGACTAAAATTGAAACATAAGTTCCCCTTGAACCTTAATTAATTTTAAAGAAATAAGAGAAAGCATATAATTAACTTTATTAAGCAAAACACCTAGGGTTAAGGCATAACCCAGGTCAGGGATGTTACAACATCTTTGGCTTAATATTACATTAAGGTATTTGTATTTATAAATACATATACTTTATCCCATCATCACATATATAGTACATATCATATACATGGTATATCATAAGATAAAAACATGCCAAAAACAAAAGGCGATAGTTATGGCAATCCTAATGTAATTCCTTAGACCCACAAAGAATTACCACAACCTAGATTCTGCATCACATGCAGAAACTTGTTGTTGATGAAGATCTGTGCTTGCCAATATGGGTTGATCAGTTCAACCCTTGAACCGATTGACTTGCCTCTTGGCCTATCAGTTGGTTGTCTCACTGGTTGTCTAGTCTACGGTCAATCATCTTCTGGATCCTTTAATCAATCAGTTGGGTCCACCAGTCGATTGGTTTGGCTCATCCTCCTTGGTCCATCAGCCGGTCGATTGGCCTGGTTTGAGCATCTTCCTCTTTGTTGTAATGGGAAAGTAAACTATCCTACTATTACATGATTATAGAGAAACATCGAGTTACATTCGAGTGGAGCAAATGTAGGAGAGAATAATACTTTTATAATTGAAAGATAACATAGAGGCTCGATATGCAAATCAAGATAAAATAGGATCATCCAACCATATAACCATGCATGAATAATTAGGGTTATTGGCCATAACCACACTACACATCTACCATCAAAACTCACTTTTAGGGTGATGTGTATAAATTACACACACACACTATATATATATATATATATATATATATATATATATATATATAGAGAGAGAGAGAGAGAGAGAGTCAAGCTAGAATACACATGAGTGTACATATTATGCCGTACACCTCAATGGTATTTGCCTATCTAGACCTTGTCTTTCCAAAATCCAATCCATTGATCTTCATGGTTACAAAAATAATAGGCCACATACAAAATTTGAGCTCATTTGGATGAGTGTAAGTCACTCATCCAAGGACAACAAAATTGACACACAAAACTAATTTGAAATGCATGATTCTTGCCTCCTTTAGATGCACGACCTATAAGTATCCAAATGAGCTAAAATTTATTATATAGTATGTTCTTAAGATATTTAATAAGATCAATAGTTTATAATTTTCAAAAAGTTACTTCATCTTTAAAAATGATTGAGGTGTACGGTGCCTCCAGGGTACGCCAATGTACACTAGCCTGACTCTCTCTCTCTCTCTCTCTCTATATATATATATATATGTTTGGGATTATGCATGGTATTCGATTGGACATAATTATTCATATCATGTGCAATAATTAAACGATAAAACCAAAATCAGATCATATCAATAACCCCAAAATATAATAGATTGATGTGGCTCTGATACCACTATAAGGAAATATGGCTACATAATAGTCAATAGAAATATTTTTTTTTACTACCACATTCCCCATAAGCCAGCGGATTGCATCAATAAATATATGATGGGAAGGATGGTTTCAATGATATACCTAGTCCTAGAGTAAGTCTAGTGACATCTCCTCGATGTTGTAGATGTGCAACTGTCTTCTAGTTGCACTGGGACTCATCTACTGCACCTCCAGGTCTACACCATAGATAGCAGGTTGATATTGTCCTCCAAGAAATAGACAATGGCCTCCATGCCTCTATGGACGTCCACATGGACTGCCTAGAACTCCTATCGTCCTACTAAAATGAACAGAAATGATTTGTCCCTCCCGTTGGTGTACTGGTCACCAAGTTGCTCTCCCACAATTGTTTCTCCCTTGCTATCCCTCCCTTTAATGGGTAGGATTTTCTCAAGCTCTCCATTGGTTACCACAACCAGAGAGGACAACATTTGTCATAAGAAATTGAGTTGTGCTCTGGGAAGCCCCTAGTACCCCTCTATTTATAAGAGGGGTTGGGGTCTGGGTTCCCAGTCTGTGTGGGAGTGGAAAGGATAGGATGAACATGAATTTTCACAACTTGTGAATGTCGAACTGGTCAGTTCACACACGAGCTGATCGGTTCTCCTATCAAACTGGTCATTTTGTCATGTTTCCCAATCACATATAAATTAGCAAATTTGAATCCAATTAATGCATAGTATAACGTCAACACTAAACCTTAATGTAATCGAATTTCTCCACGAACTGGATGACTCACTGATGCAACCCTATTTTAGGGCTTCATCATGTACCTTTTTGCAGTATAATCACATCTAAACAGATTAGATTGCAAACTATTTCCTCCAATATGATCTTTTATAGTAAATGCACTTATGCCTCCTTTTGTGTGTATTTCAAGACACTTATGCATGCATTGATGCATGGGAGAGAGATGAAGAACATCTTTGGATCATTGCACCCTAAGATTGGACCTATCTCTTCCCCGAGCTCTCTTTGGATGCACAAGAGCCAATTCAAAGCCAGAGGAAGTTAAATGAAGAAGTTAAAGTGGACATCGGTAGCAAGAAGCCCTGAAACGGCCGTGGCAAATCACCACAGTCGTGGGGAATTGAGCTCCAAAAGTTACAAGGAAGTCGCCAAAATTGTACTTGAATGACCACGACCGTGGTCAGTAAAACGGCCATGGTCACTGAAGACCCCACGGTCATGGTCCTTAGAGTGGCCATGGCCACCACTGCCCAACTCGCCAGTGGTTAGCAAAACAACTGTGGCAATTTATGCATGAAGACCCCAAAAATCAATAGGGACTTGGCTCAAATTATGCATGAATGACCATGGTCGTGGCCATCAGCACGACTATGGCCCTTGACAGCCACCTCACTCGTGGTGGACACCACGACCGTGGTGAGCTAAAGACAAGATGACCTTAGAGTGACCTTGCCCGTGGCTACCTCCTCCTACATGGTTGTGGTCCTCCACATAGTCGTGGTACCCTCTACCCAATACGACTGTGGCACCCCGCCATAGCCGTGGCCACCATACACACTTACACATCAATCCCACCTTCCACCTTAGCCATTCCACTTCCTATGACTGTGTCATGCAACCCCTACCACATCCGTGGCACCTCACCACGACCGTGGTGACCACCTAAACCTACCCATTTTCTCCACTATTTTTTCATTTTGCCCCTACTTACCCTAGTGCCTCCCCACCTCCTATATATACATAGGTGGCAGCCAAAGAATGAAGGTTAGCTTCCCTTAGCCTCTCCCTAGATACTCTAGAGCTCCTTCACCATTTTTCTTGCATTTACTCCACTCACCTACCTCCCATTTTATATTCTACTCCATTCCCACCATACACACCTAATTTTCTAGGTTTCCTACCATAATCCCCCATATCTCCATGTTTTTCACTCACCTTGAAGGAGGATCCACGCCCTATAGTATCTAGGAGGTGAAGAAAAGGAAGCTACTCCGAGCTCCATGAATTCCTACCCCTTCTTCTCATTTCTTTTATCTTTTGTTTGAGCATGTCTAGCTAAGCCCCTAGTGGTGGGCTGTTTGAGATTAAAATGTGACTTTGATACCATGTTGGGGGGAAATAACTTGTATTGAACATAATTTCATTCTATGATGATTGCATGTTGCTTCTATCTCATTTCCCATTATCTTGCATGTGATTTGTGCTTTTAAACATAGATTGCTTGTTTTGTGATGCTTGATGACACTTAGCTTCTAGGGGGAAATGGAATGTATGTGACAATATTAGGACTGGCTCCTAGGTCCAATTAGTGGATCCCTAGCTATCCCCTTTTGTTCCTACATACATCTCCCTTCTTCTACAAGTAAGTGTGAGATCTAAGTAGCTAGTGTAAGTGTGATTAGTGCAATTACCTAGAGTTACCTAAATGTTAGATGGCGAGTAACATGAGGTGAAACACCCTTATCTATAATCCCATTTATACCCTTGGCTCTCAATTGTCCTAATACCACTTACACTAGAAACCTAGACTTTCCAAGTGCTATTAGAATTACACCTAGCCCTAGTTCTCCAACTAGTAGCATAGGGTATATTCCAATAGCACTTGCCTTGTTGTTTTGTTTGGTGATCTAGATTGAAATATGAGAATTATATGCTATGTTAACCTTCCCCCAACTAATATCAAGTTTCATTCCCAAACGAGCCACCTATCCATTGTATTCCTTAAAACCACCCTTGCCTTCTTAGCTTGTTAATGCTAGCTTAGTCAATTGCCTTTATTAATTCTTAGTTAATTGCTTAGTTCTTGCTCAAGTAGTTAGGGATCCTTTGAGCTTGCTTGTGTTAATTTAGCTAGCTAGTATAACATAGGCTCTTGCTTGTCTTGTTGCTTAGCTTGAATCTTAGTTGATATTTTGACTTGCTAGTGTAGTGTAACTCCTTGCTCTAGCTTAGTTGTTTATCTTGCCTAGTTTTCCAGTCTTAACTTACTTAGGGTAATCTAGGGTTTTTGTCAATATAGTTTCTTTCTTGCTCTTTATTTCTTGCATTCATAGCATAATCAACCAAAACCAACTTTAAACCCTCAAACCCTAGACTTTGTTTTAGGAACAACTAACATTAACCTAGCTCTAGTGCCCCCTCTCTCCCTGAGGATCAACCCTAATCTTACCATTTGCCTATACTACAACATGACCCCGTGCACTTTCTGGTACGTGTGATTATTTGAGCATGTGCATTGGACTAGGTTCATATATAAATTTGAGAGGTTTGTGTGTTTTCCGTTAGGGTTACATCTAGTCACCTTTTAGTTGGCTAGTGTGTGGCTTTGAGAAGATCACACCACTCGCCCTGTGAGCTACTTGTCTCACGGCCCCAACCGATCGGTTGGTGAGCCGAGTCGATTGGTTCACTATGTGAACCAGTCACTTTGCTCCCAAGTTCTGGTGAACTCTACTAATTCAATATCTAATCAACCTGACACTCCAACCGATCATTTCATCTCATGAGTCAATCAGTTGGGAGTCCAGTCAGTTGATTTGTTGCTTGAATTGTATTACCTAAACACTTTAGTAATCAATCCAATTATCATTCAAGATAAAAACTCCTCTTCTAGACCAGTTCCTAAGTGTGTGACCCTATAGGTCCAATATTACGTTGGCATCTAATGTCCATAACCGCTTATTATTGGTATGTATGCCTAGAGAGCCAATCATATGATTGGATTGGCATATGTTCTGATTGATTTAATAAATATCAAAGGAAAGCTTCCAATTTTTTCTAGCTTAATTGATTCTGAGATAAATGATGGAGCATAATGAATGTCTAAAGAATGACAATACTCAATGACGTATGTCTTTAGGTTAAGGACCTGAACAATGAGATCATACAGATGCTAAGAGTATATCCATTCTTGTTATGTCCGTAGTCGGATGTCATTATGGAAGGTTGATAGACAACAATGACACATCAAGACTAGAGTGTATGTTGGTTGATGACAGTGTCTCATTAGTCATGATATATGATATCAAACCAAGCACACAGATACATGTTGGAGAATAGTGTATCGGACAGACCAACCATGAGAGTGACAAATGGAACCATGACATGGTAGTCAGAATCATCTCTCATAGTGATGGTGGTGATTGTGATTCTTAGACCCGAAATCATTGCACTCGTCGAATGTAATTGGGTACACTTTGACATCATCAAATGCAGTCCTGAAATATGGGTTGTTATAATGGTGATGATTGGGTGGCTTTGACGCATGAGATAGACTGTGAGTGATAGATATGGGATTTGTCCCTTCTAAGGGAGTATGATGTCCAGGCCACTTGATAAGCGAGACTAAGGCATGCATATGCACATGTGAATCAATATATGATATTGATGTCACACATATCTCAGACAGTTCAAGAAACATGAATGAACGTTGAAAGGATGACAACTCCATGCCTTGAGTTCATTTAGGATACCAGAGACAAAAGGAATTATACATTCACTGGAACACCAATCACTGACTGTAGGGTTGAAAGTTGTTCTCCAACTTACCTTTTCACTTGGGTAGCACTGATGTGTGACTAGGTACTACTCTTTGCTTGTGATGTCATAAGCTAGTTATGAACATTCACTACCAATGTGAAATGGGACCTATAGGGTCACACATAAAGGATTAACCTGGAAGAGGAGTTTATCCATGAATGATGTTTGGATTGATTACTAAAGTGTTTAGGTACTCAATCAAACATTCAATCAATAGACTTGACACAAAATCTTCAAGTTCAAGTGCTGAACTAATTGATTAGAGTGTCAGATTGATTGAGAATTGAATTGACTGTGTTTTGTAAATTTTGGACCACCAACTGACTAGTTCACTGGTTGAACCAATCGACTCATGATCAGTGAGATGACCAATTCACTCTGGTGAACCGATCAGTTCATTTAGACCAAATGAGCAATGTTGGGCTTTCTTGATTTGTGAGAAAAGTTTTTTGTTTCACTTGTTCAATTCGATTGGGACATGAATTAATATTTGTGTTAATTAGAAACAAATAAGGAAAGTCAATTACAAGTAGGTCTGGGAAGTGAAATGACTGATTCACTGGGTGAACCGATTGGCTCACACTCCTAACCGACTGATTTACTAGTGAACCGATCGGCTCACCTTGCTAAGTGACCATTTTAGTTATGAAACGACCAGTTTGCCTATCACAGTATAAATTGTTCATGGAAATTCTGGATCCTTCTACTCCCGCACAGATTGGAACCCTGACCTTGCCCTCTACTATATATAAGGGGTACAGGGGGATTCTCTAGAGATACAACTCAGAACATCAATTTCTCTACAAAGTTGTTGTCCTCTCTGGTTGTGGTAACTGAGAGAGCCCAAGAAAGTTCTACCCATCCAGGGAGGAACAACGAGGGAAAGACAATTATAGAAAAGCAAATGGTGGTGGGAGAGTGTGTCAGTGACTAGTACGTCGATAGAAGGGGGCAACTCCTTCTAGTATATTCTTCAGGATGACTAGAGTTCCCGGTAGTCTGTGTAGACTGTCTATAGAGGTGGGAAATTTCTGCCGCTCAGGAGGACGACAGTCAATCACAGTCCGGGTCAAGACCAGGAGCTGCACAAACACCGTCAAAGATAGGTGGTTGAAGACCACACTTGCTGTGAGGTATAGTCACTGAGCAAGCCTCAGGACTAGGTATAACTTGCTAAAATCATCCTTTCCATTACATAGATATTGATGTGATCTACTGGTTATGGGTTTATGGTCAAGTAAAATTTTATTTCCCAAATTGCCGTAGATCTCCAGACACACGCCATGTTCAATTCTGCACACGATGTGTGCATCACCACTTCAGTTGAAGTTATGCCTCATCCACATGCCATGTCCATCCAAGCACACGATGTGTCTCCTCTATCAGCAGCAAAAATGGCACCTTTCAAGTAAACCAACAACTGCAAGCATGGCGCCAGTTCTTCACAAGCACCGGTGTACGTCTCTACAAGTCAGTTTCGGGTTACCCCTGAAGAAGACCCGACGTACCAATTCCTTATTGCAAGGAGTTACTTTTGTCTCGTTTCACGTGCGACCAGACACTGACGACTTTGGGCTTCAAGGATGAAGTTCACATGCGCCTGCAAGACTTAGGGCTAAGCTACATATAACGTACAATATCAAATACTTATCCCCACCTAGTCTATGATTTTTTGACGATGCTTATCACCACATGGAGGATTTCTATCCACCATTATGTACATGATACAAAGGTAAAGGAACACTCTTGCCCGATATAAGGAAAACCCTAGTAAAAGGATAGGGAGCCCAATATGATCTTTAAACTTTGAAACCTAATACACATGGCCAATATGATGCCCGACATGGTACCCAACACCATGCCTGATATGCTGCCTAATGTGCTTACACGATATGGCAAATCTATGAGATGAACTAACATGGTGGAAACCGAAATGGTGCTCAATATGAGTGCACGATATGATCTCCAATATATGGCAAGTCCAATGGTATGCTTGGTATGGTAACCCTAGATGGAGCCCGATATGGAAACCCTAAAGACAACCTGATATGTTGGATGACTAATAGGGAAGTCTAAATTGAAATAAACATGGCTAGATAAGGAGAAGAGCTAGTATTATATAGTTTCATGAAGTATGGTAAATCCATAATGATATGCCCGATATGGAGATAAGGGATATGCCCTATATCCAATATGAGAATGTGGTTCCACCATGTGATTAGATTAGTACATGCATTTTCAAATAATAACATTATCGGTCATGTAATTTGATATGATAAGCAAGTCTTTAATCACTAAGCTCCTCTAAAGTGATGCTTATGATTTGTGCAATATTTAGCCACAATGAGTTTAACTTAATTATTAATGATAAGGGTGTACACATTAAAGATGAGAACTAAGTAATTTACATCCTAGAGATAATGAGAGAGAGAGACTAGGACTTGAAAGATAAGTATGTAATTAGCATACACTAATACCCTTAAGATGAGTGGAGTATGAGTTAGGGTATGATTTAAGTTAATGAAATCTTGAAACCCTAGTCGGTTGAATATAACGCTAATTCATTAGAAGGATGTGTTCCTTAGTAATTCATGGTTAAATACATATGTTGAAATTGTTGATAACATGATATAATAATCATGCAAATATCCTAATGCATTAAGTATGGTCAAGTAAGAGCTATGTGACTATGTGATACATATCCAATGAGCTATGTGGACTATGTGAATAAGTATTTGGGTCTGATGACCTTGAGGTAATAATCATTTGCTAAGTGGTGACAGTGCTTAGTGATGAATGAAGGGTTGAATACACAAGAAAGATAATGATAAGAGGTTGAGATTCTAAGTGAGATATGTGACTTGGTGAATATGAAAGTATCTGACGGATGCTTTTATGCTTTTCTTTATAGTAATTGTTGTTAATCTTGTTTGTAACTTGATTGATGCTAAAAAGATAGAGTAAAACACTTAATTAAGCAAGATGAATATTATCATATAGTTGCCTAGACCATAGATCCATTAAGTGTCAGCAATTGCTGAGTGGTGAAATGAGTTTTACTCAGAACACATATTTTTGAATATGTGATAATATAAGGGTGCTCGGTGGACTCGCAAACTAAAATAAGGGTGCTTAGTGGACTCCCCAAATACATCAGGTTGCTCAGTGTACTTCCTAATAAAATTAGCACAAGATCGCTTAGTGGTCATCCTAATAATCTGGGAAAGCTAAGTGGTCTTCTCCCGAAGAGAGTACATGCTACGACAGTAACTCTATAGCGGAGATGATGGTATACCACGACATAGCTAATTACACCAGACATAAGATGTCATGCTAAACCTAAGTGTTACTTAAGTATTCTCGAGTTGACTGAGAAAGGAGAGGTCTTGACAGCTGGCTCTGCCATTGACCTTGTATGGTACCAATTTCGACTTAATAGTGGTCGGTTGGAGCATGAGCGGTATATCTCATCTCCTCTGGGTATAATGTAAATGTGAACATGTAATCAACTGTGTATCTTTCTTGTTTAAGGATCAAATACGGAAACATTGGTATTTTATACGTCTGAGTAGATAAATGTTATGCAGTTTATTCATATTCCTTTTCAAACAAAAGATGATTTATATATTTGTTATTAATGTCTATACCTTACACTCAAAGATATACTTGTTAATCAATGAAATACCTGCATTTCATGTTCATATTGTTTTCTATGATAATGATATTGCTGGCAGAGAGTTATATCTCTCAATGGGACAATAGTCTCACCCTGTGGGATCCACAAATTTTTAGGTGATTGCGGATGAGGGACTTGGAACCGAGTTGCAGAAGAAGGATTGTGTCAGTAAGAACAGTAGTAGTATTTCAGGTCAAGAACGCTGTCATTTAGGGATTTGTAGATAGATGTCTATGTGTCGTCTCTATACTCTCAGGTCCTTGGGAGATAGTCCTTAGTGATTTTCACGAATAACTTGAGATTTTGACTGGCTTTTCTCGAGGTTTTTAAAATGCTATTGTATATAGTAAAGCAAAGCAGCTGATACTTGCTGTTCTCGAAAAGAGTCGACATGTTGAATGTTTGACATGAACTGTGTGTATATAAAGCTTTGGTCCTTTGTGGAAAAGCTTATTGAACAGGGATCTATGTGCAAAGATTGTTTTATTTTTAATGATTTTTGTTAACTCTATTATTTGTGATAATTCCACATTTTTACTGGTGATGGCTTGCTTTGAAACTGGATCATCACAAAATACCTAAAGTGGTTGATAATGGTCAACCCTATATCAACAATGCCTTAACTCAAGATGAGTCCATATCACTTGATGATAGTTGGATAATTCAAATACATGATAAATGTGATGAGTTAGTGCATAAAGTATTAGGATGGGAAACACCCTAATACAATATAAGTTGATGAACTTAAGGAAGTTAAAAGTGATGAGGGAAGTGATACACCAAGGCATGATAAATATCACATCCAGCACCTCAAGGTTGATATACCTTGATATTTTTGGATGAGTAACACATGAAGTGTGTCATGTCAATTGTTACATTAAGATGTAATGAGTTTAATGCACTTTGATAAGTGTAGGCTAATATACCTTGAGAAAGGGTTAAGCCAAGTTAATAAAGTATGATGTAATCAACATCCTAGTGAGGATGAGAGAGAAACTCATACTTTGTGTTAATAATCATTTAATGATAAATGATGAGAATAAACAAGCATGATTGAATACTCATGATATCAATGTATGCTCCTAGATGTGTGGAGTAATGAATTAGGGTTTGGATTGATAATATGAACTTGAAACCCTATTCGGCTATAAAGGGAGACCCTAACCCTAATAATGGGAAGGTTGTATTTCCCTTATTAAATAAGCCTTGTGAAACATGTTAAATACTTGTATAACAATTATAATGATTATGTGGTCTGATGATCTAAAAGATAATTGTTGCCTAGTGAGAGGTGATAAGATGTTTAATGGGCCTTGTGAGCTATGTGAATAATTGTTGCCTAGTGAGAGACGACAAGATGTTTAAATGGGCTTTGTGAGCCATATGAGTAATGGTTGCCTAGTGAGAATTGACAAGATGTTTAAATGGGCTTTATGAGCCATGAGAAATACTTATACAACAAGTATGATGAATACATTGGTCTGAGGATCTAGAGGTAATAGTTACCTATTACAGAGGTAACAATGCTATGTGGTGATCTAAGGGTTTGAATACCCAAATCCAGTAATCATGATGATGATGATGTGAAGGGATGAGAATTCCCAGTAATGTGATAAGGGACTGAAATCCCAAGTGTTATGCATCTAAATGTGTTCTAAAGATTTGAAAGTACTCAATAGATGTATTACAACTTTCTTTCTAGCATTTGTTTATGATTGATGCTTATAACTTGTTTGATGCTAAAAGAATATTGTAATGCATTTAGTATATCATTAGAAACCATAAAATGTTGCCCTGACCATAGATCCATCAGCATCAAGATTTACTGAATGGTGAAATGGTTTTCCCGCGGCATAACCCAGAGTGCATATTTTTGAATATGTGGGGGCGTAGATACAGACCACCATGTGTGAGCCGATCCCCTTACAAACTCGAAATAAATGGGGATTTGGCTATATGTCATATCCTGGCTCGAGTGCGACTACGGTCGTAGACTCAATTGAGCATGGTGAACTAGCTCGTGGCTCAGAGTATGGTTGTGTGTCATGACTCAATAATTTCATAACTGGGGATAGTTGTTAGTAGATGTTCCCCTAAGAGAGTGCATGCTGATGCTACAACTCTGAGTGAAGATGCCTTGTACCCTGGCATGCTCTTTTTGTAGATTGACATGAGATGTCACTGCCAATAGTCTCGTACTGACTGAGAGAGGTGAGGTCTTGGCTGTCGACTCTTCCATTAACCTTGTATGGTACCGACTTGTAAGAAGTTTGTGGTCAGTTGGAGATGAACGGGGTATACTTCATCTCCTCAGGGCATAAGTGTGATTGTAAAATATGATCAACCGTGTAGTATATTTACTTAAGGATCGAATACGGAAAACATTATTTGATGCGTAATTTAGTTATACATCTTAGTTGATAGATGTTATTTATGTTTCTTTACATTCCTTGTAAAGTAGATAGATGGTTTATTACTCTACCATGGGTAGATGCATCATTTTCCTTAAGTAAAGAGATTACTTTGTTCGGTTCATATAATGATTAATCCTGCATGTTAATATAAAAGAACCCCTGCTCAGTTTTATAATGTTTATCTGTAATAATAATATGGTTGGTGGAGAGTTATATCTCTCACTGAGACAATTGTCTCACCCCGTGGGATCCACAATTTTTTAGGTGGACGTGCACAAGGTAGTGGAGACCTTTTTGTAGAGGAAGAACAATAGTTGGGGTAGCAGTAAAAACTCAGGTTGAGTGTACTGTCTGTCGTGTCTTGTAGATAGAAGTCATATGTGTCGTCTCTGTACTCTTAGGTCCTTGGAGTTAGTTCGTAATGGTTTCATGAACCATCTGAGATTTTGGCTTGTATGCCTCGAGGTTTTATGTTGCTTTAGTACATGTGTTGATAGAGCAACTGTTATATGTTTTCCTCGAGATGAGATGAAATTGTGATTGTAAAATGTAATTCATGATATCTATAAGTTTTGGATCTTTCAATAAGAATTTTCGAGAAGGGGATCTCCTTGCAAAAATGATTTTAAATTTTAGCAATTTTTGTTAATCCACTATTTATGTTTATTCCACATAATTAGTAATGATTTGGTTGTCGGTTTGATGGCGGTCATTACAAGTTTGGTATCAGAGCTTAAGATTTGCTGAGTCTACAGAGACATAGGACTAAGGTGTTGAGTTTGTTCTAGTGTCCTCCAGTATATGCTATATTGACTTTTGCTTATGCAGAAGAAAGTGTGAAGTTTAAAAATGACTGGAGAATATGAGGAACACATTGCTAAGAGCAATGTCGATGCACCAGGAGGGGATATATGGGATCATGTAAGAGAAGGAGTGCCTGAGAATTCCCATCTTGACCCAATCAGGATAGAGAATCCTATGTTTTATGCTCTTGTTGGGAAAGTTAGGACAACGATGATGCATATAGTAGACTGGATACTAGCATTACAACCAGGGTTACCAATCCTCAATATAGAAACTTTGGGTTTTGAAAGGGTTCCTGAATGACATAGTCATGTTGGAACAGTGGAAAATGTGGGAAGGATTGACATTTGGCAATAAAGTAGAATCTTCCATAAGTATAGACAGATAGTACATCTATGATGGCAATGCCCAAGAAGGGGCAATAAGATAAGAATTAAGGTAAGGTCTCTATGATTCTAGAGACGTTTGCTTAGTTGTTTTAAAAAGTCAAAGTTTTTGCTGCCACCAGTGCAATAAATGCCTAGTGTACCAGGGATGTAGTCTCTAAGTAAAGTCAAAGGTCCTAATCTTCCACCTATAAGAACTTTTGACTTAGCTTCTACATTGGTAATAAGACTGATAAGACCATGGTATGAGGATAAGACATGTTATAGATATGGACATGTTGAGCATACTAAACCCTCTTGTTCAAATAGAAGGGAGGAAATGACCCAACAACTGAGGTAGATTCGGCAGAGCTTACGAAAGTTACAACCCAATAGAGTAAAAAGTCAAAAGAAACAACTTGTAACTACTAGACTCTATGTGTTGAGTCAACCTGAAGTGGTAGATGACCGCGAGGGGTAACATTCAGATAGAGCTTTTTCATTTTGATATGCCATCTCTTGATGTTATCTGATAATCATAAGATGAATTGTTGTTATTGATTTCCCTATTGATTACCCTATGGGAACATAGGGAAGTAATGATGAGGACTAGAATTTATATTCTGTTCAGTATTCTTTTAAATGCTTTATAATTGCTCTTATATGTGTGAAAGAGGATGATGTATAGAAGTGATTCCTAGAGAAATCTAGGAATGCTAAGTACTATGTTTTTGATGATATGAAAAGTAAAGAATATGATAGTAAACAAAGTGCATACTACCTAATCTCAGTACTTGTATACCCTGGCCAAGTATTCAACTATTGAAGATAAGGTAAGTTTGGAACTCTTAGATTGTTATCTTTCTAATTACTCTAATCAAGTAGTCATTTTGAGAAAATCTAGTTAGCATAACAAAACTAGAATTATGGCATGGATATTTTAATCACATCCTAAGTGCAATAAAATGGAATCTGAGATGATCTCAGATCAATCTGTGTATGAGGAAGTAAAAAGTATAATCCTCATGATAAGAGAAAGAGAACATGAGAGATGATCCATGTCTGATAAAGTCTGTTTGAATAGTAAAGATCTTTTCCATAATGTGATAATGGGAAATGTGATAAAATCACAAAATGTTCATAAACATGTTAGACAATAACAAAGAAAGGAATGATGATATGAGGGGTTTTTGAGTGGACTTCCCCAACTAAATAGGGATTGCTAAGTGGACTTTCCCAACTAAATAGGGGTTACTGAGTGGACTTCCCCATCTAAATAGGGATTGCTAAGTGGACTTTCCCAACTAAATAGAGGTTGCTGAGTGGACTTCCCCAACTAAATAGGGATTGCTAAGTGGACTTTGCCAACTAAATAGGGATTGCTGAGTGGACTTCCCCAAGTAAATAGGGATTTCTAAGTGGACTTTCCCAACTAAATAGGGGTTGATGAGTGGACTTCCCCAACTAAAAAGGGATTGCTAAGTGGACTTTCCCAACCAAATAGGGGTTATTGAGTGAACTTCCCCAACTAAATAGGGGTTGCTGAGTGGACTTCCCCAACTAAATAGGGATTGCTAAGTGGACTTCCCCAACTAAATACATGCCTCCTCTTTGATGAACAACCCTGGGTAATGATGGGGTGATAAAAGGAATATGTTCCTTTATGTTCTTTCCTTTCAGGGACATGGAAATCAAGTGAGTCTTATGACACTTGATGTGCATGAGTTAGAAGTGTTCAATTGATGAATACTTAGAAAAGTATCGGTTTTTCTGGGGCTTTGGTTCTAAGATTATGATATGTGTAATATATAATGTCCCAAGATAAAAGAAAGATCCTTTTGTATGTTTGACTTTAGTATTAATAATAGAAAGATGGAAATAATGAGGATGTGATGTGTTTTTAATGTGGCGTATATCAAGGTAAGGAATTCTGGAATCCAAAAAGTGTCAGGTGGTATGGGAAAGTGAGAACATGACTTTTGATAAGATTATTAATGTTTGCTACTTAGAAGGGATGACTTTGGGATCAGTCTAGTTATGCACCTATAGTATGGATGTCATATGTTAGGGGTTTATGCTCCGCATAAACATGACATCAACAAGGATGTATGAGTTGAAGAAATAGTTGTAAGATCGTTTTGGGAAAATCTTATCAAGATAAAAAAAATTCCTTAGAATATTTCTATCAAGATTTGTTGAGGCAGCTTATATATATAACATCTAGAGTTACCTCTAAGATAGTTTTCCTTTGATAAGTGGCCTCTCCTTATGAAAGGAGAATGTGCAACTAGAAAGATAGTTGGTACAATTAATAAGAAAGTTTAGTGTTGTGTCTGCAGATTAGAGTGGCACAACATATATATGATAAGACTTATAGTTCCTAATGGGTGATAGAATGTAACTCTGGTCATTCCTTGGATTTGAAATGCTAAACTAAGTGAGTATGGAAGACTCCCAAGGTCAAGAATCTAAATGTGAGTCAATAAGGTTTGACACCAGAATTATTCAAAATATGAATAGTACTTCTCTGACTTAGAAAGTGTTACCTGACACAGAATTGACTATGTAGTCAGTAATGGATAGGACAACTGAATATGAGTCATGTGTGACAAATCTTATGATAATATTTAATAAAAGGACTTTGTGTTGGTCAAAGTTCTATGGAATCTCCATGACATCAAGATGTTATGTGGAGACTTGATGAAATGATGCATGAATGATAATTGTCTTCCTTCATCTGGGATTTTGGGGATGAAATCCTTGTTAGGGGTTTATAACTTGTAATGACCCTAAGCTGGGTTAGGAGGTAACCCTGTTTGTTTTATCTAAGTAAGTTTCTTATAACTTTAATATAATCCTATAAGGGTTTTTTTTATCATGTGACACACTTATGTTCCAAGTTTGGTCCTGATTGAATGTCGTTTGACCAATGTTCCTTTATTTTGGACCAAAGTGCAATTTACCCAGGATGAGAGTTATATTGCAATATGTCACATGTTGAACATTCCTTAAGTGTTTTAGCATCATAATAAATAGAATGATGCTAAGTTTTGGCTTGTGGAAATCCTAAATTCTAGATTTGAACTTGTTTGAATAATGCTAGTGCCTTGTGCACCAATTTTGGTACAAAATGTAATTCACCCAAAATGTAGGGTTGATATGTAAATTACCACCTCTAGAGTGTTCCTACTTCCTCTATGTATCATTTAGAGGAGAGAGAAATAATGAGACACCATGTTTGAATCATTTATGAGTGGTAGTATTCTTGGTGATGAAAAGACCAAGAAAGGGGTTGAATGGAAACCCTAATTTGAGCTTGTATTGAGTATATTCAGTTGTAGTGTTAAATGGGAGTCCCTCTCGGACAAGGAGACAAAGAGGAGACCCCCATATTGTGTTGTTAACTCTTTGCCTTTGAAAAAACGAGCTAATCACCTCAATAAAGCAATGGATATCGGCTTGCAACTTTCCTTGGGAAAGGTTGCATTGAATTGTGAATATAATAATGTGTGTGGAAGTGGCTTGTCTTAGAAGATAACCAAAGGGGGCCAAACCTTATCCCTTGCATTATCCTAAAGTTATTATTTTTCATGGAAAGATAAATATGGAATGCATGCAAGTACATGTGTCAATCCAAGCATGGCCATGTGTCATCTACTAGTAGTAAGGTGATGACACCTCTTACACTCTCTCCCATGAACCTCAAGTATATATACCCTTCCTTTCACCCCTTAGTTAATTTTTTTGAATCCTACCACCTCCTTTCTCTTAGATATCGGGCATAGAGTCTTAGTATCGTGCATAGGTGAAGTGGTATCGTGCATAGGGCCTTGGGTATCATCCATAGCAAGTGGTATCAGCCATAGCATGTTGATATCGGCCATAACAAGTTGATATCGGCCAAGTGAAGTGATATTGGCCACAAGTGAAAGGGATATCGGCCAAAAGTGAGGGCATATCATGCATGAGTAGTGAGGTATCGTGTAAGGTGCTAAGGATCAAGAAGGAGCTCAAATCATAACCCTAAGGTAAGGCCATGATCATCTTCAACCTTGGATTGAAGCATGGATCTAGGGTTATGATCTTGCTTTCTTTTCTTCTTCACCAATTTCTTAACTATGGTGCTTCATTATATATGAAGGAGTTGTGAACAAGCCTTGGACTTTTGATAAGTCATCTTTAACCTGAGGAATGAGGAGCTTTGGAGCTTGGATCTTTGAAGTTGTTCTTAAGGCGGGTTATATAACTTGAACCCAAACATGTTATTATTCACCATCTTTCTTGCTATATTAATGATCTACTTTCAATTCCAAAATTTTATTGAATACTTGATATATCTATAAGTTCTAGTAGTTGTTTAGACCCGCTATCCTTGTATTGGAACAAGTAGAACGAAGATCTAGAGCTTAAATATGATGGTATCACCTTATAAAGTGATATCGGGTTCAAGCACATAAGCAAGCACCTCTAACCCGATATGGTGATGCACATACACCACTAAAATGATATAGATATGAGTTTATACTTCCATGCACGATATGGTAATGTAGTATACATCTTTTCACGATATGAGGTCAAGCATACACCTCTTTGCCCGACATGGTGTGAAGCACACACACACCCCTTTGCTCGATATGGTGTAAACCATACATACACCTCTAAAGTGATATGGTAAGCAAGCATACACCTCTTTGCCCAATATGGTGTGAAGCACACACACACCTCTTTACCTGATATGGTGTAAAGCATACATACACCTCTAAAGTGATATGGTAACCAAACATACACCTCTTTGCCTGATATGGTGTGAAGCACACACACACATCTTTGCCCGATATGGTGTGAAACACACACACACCTCTTTGCCCGATATGGTGTGAAGCATACATACACCTCTAAAGTGATATGGTAAGCAAGCATACACCTCTTTTCCCGATATGGTGTGAAGCACACACACCCCTCTTTGCCCGATATGGTGTAAAGCATACATACACCTCTAAAGTGATATGGTAAGCAAGCATACACCTCTTTGCCCAATATGGTGTGAAGCACACACACACCTCTTTGCCCGATATGGTGTGAAGCACACAAACACCACTTTGCCTGATATGATGTGAAGCACACACACCTTTTTTCCCGATATGGTGTGAAGCACACACACACCTCTTTTCCCGATATGGTGTGAAGAACACACACACCTTTTTGCCTGATATGGTGTAAAGCACACATACACCTCTAAAGTGATATGGTAAGCACACATACACCTCTAAAGTGATATGGTAAGCAATCATACACCTCTTGCCCAATATGGTAAACACACATAGACCTCTAAAGTGATATGGGTAGTAAGCATACACCTCTAAACTGATATTGGGTAAAGCATGCCCCTCTTGGATGATATGGTGTTGGGCACACATATCTAAAATAATATGATGGGTAACCCAATACACTAGATGATAAAAGTGTTAAGGTGGATAATACCCTAGAACATACGATGGCCAATACTCTAAAGTATGGTGTGTCCAATATCTTCAAGAGCAGTGAGGACGTTACACTCATGTATGGTGAAGGTGATACACCATATGACTGGTAAGGTTGATACCTTTATGGGTAAGGGTATGAGGGATATGATGATGTCTGGCCCAATATACACCTAACCCAATACATGTGTTCAACTTGACATACATGATTCAACCTGATACACCTTGTAAAGGTGAGGGTAAATAATTCTTAGGAGTGATGAGTTTAACACCAAGCAAGGGTGTGGTTAATACTTTGATAGGTGAAACACCTAAAGTGGTTGATAATGGTCAACCCTATATCAAGTTATCAACAATGCCTTAACTCAAGATGAGTCAATATCACTTGATGATAGTTGGATAATTCAAATATAGGATAAATGTGATGAGTTAGTTCATAAAGTATTAGGATGGGAAATACCCTAATACAAGATAAGTAGATGAACTTAAGGAAGTTAAAAGTGATGAGGGAAGTGATACACCAAGGCATGATAAATATCACATCCAGCACCTCAAGGTTGATATACATTGATATTTTTGGATGAGTAACAAATGAAGTGTGTCATGTCAATTGTTACTATAAGATGTAATGAATTTAATGCACTTGGATAAGTGTAGGCTAATATAGCTTGATAAAGGGTTAAGCCAAGTTAATAAAGTATGATGTAATCAACATCCTAGTGAGGATGAGAGAGAAACTCATACTTTGTGTTAATAATCATTTAATGATAAATGATGAGAATAAATAAGTATGATTGAATACTTATGATAACAATGTATGCTCCTAGATGTGTGAAACAATGAATTAGGGTTAGGATTGATAATATGAACTTGAAACCCTATTCAGCTATAAAGGGAAGCCTAAAACTAATATTGGGAAGGTTGTATTTCTCTTATTAAATAAGCCTTGTAAAACATGTTAAATACTTGTATAACAAGTATAATGCTTATGTGGTCTGATGAACTAAAAGATAATTATTGTCTAGTGAGAGGTGACAAGATGTTTAATGGGCCTTGTGATCAATGTGAATAATTGTTGCCTAGTGAGAGGTGACAAGATGTTTAAATGGGCTTTGTGAGCCATATGAATAATTGTTGCCTAGTGAGAAGTTACAAGATGTTTAAATGGGCTTTGTGAGCCATGTGAAATACTTGTGCAACAAGTATGATGAATACCTTGGTCTGAAGACCTAGAGGTAATAGTTACATGTTACAGAGGTAACAATGCTATGTGGTGATCTAAGGGCTTAAATACCTAGATCCAGTAATCATGATGATGATGATGTGAAGGGATGAGAATTCCCAGTAATGTGGTAAGGGACTGAAATCCCAAGTGTTATACATCTAAATGTAACGCCCCTGACCTGGGTTATAGCCTAACCCTAGATATTTTATTTAAATAGACTTGTTCTTATCTTTTGAAAAGTAATTAAGGTCTTTGTGAAGTTTATTTTCAAATTTGAGCTTATATGCAAACTTTGTGTGCATTATATGATAATCTAAGTGAAAATTGCATTTTACCCAAGATGAGGGTTATGTTGCAAATGTTACATGTTGAATATATTCTAAGTGTTTTATATGTCATGAAAGAGAATATGATGCTAAGTGGTGGCTTTTGCAAATCCTAAGTCTAAGTCAGAACTTGTGTAAATAATGCTAAGTACTTGGTACATCAGTTGTAGTACAATTTGCAATATATATAAAAAATGTAGGGTTAATGTGTAAATTACAACCTCTAGATTGTTTTTACTCTTACCTAGTGTTATCTAGAGGAGAGAGAAAGAAGGAGAAAATATGTTTGAAGCATCTTGAAGTGTTATTACTCTTAATAATGGAATGACTAAGAAAATGCATAAGTTGAAAGCCAAATATATGAACATTTCAAGTTGTGGACTTAGAAGGAAGTCCCTAATCGGCCATAGAGCCATAAGGAGAGCATCCTATCGTTTTGTTGAACCTTAGTATGGCCCATGATAGGCAAAGTACTTTAAAGAAGAATTACAACATCGATTTGCAACTTGTCTTGGGAAAGATGGAGAGGTATATTATAATATAGTTAGTGGAGGAAGACTTGCCCTAGAAGACAACTCAAGAGCCACCCCTTATCTTCTATATTATCCTTGGAAATTTATTTTTACATGGAAAGATAATAGTGGCATGCATGAAAGAGTATGTGTCGACCTTGCATGGCTAGGTGGCATGAAGTAACTTAAGCTAATGAGACATATGACACTCTTTTCTATAAACCTCAAGTACAAATACCTTGACCTTCATTTGTTGGTAAGATTTTCAGATCTTGGAAAGTGACCTTCCCTCTTGTATTGTGCAAAATGCTTCCTTGTTTCGCCCATAGTGAAGAGAGTGGAGTGGTGAAGTATCAGCCAAAGAGAAGAGATATCGACCAAAGTAGGTTGAAGCAACCAAGTGAGGTGATATCGCCCAAAGTGATTGAAGATATCGTTAAAGAGCTTGGAGCTTGGAGAAGGCTCATCTTCAACCTTGGAATGTGAAGAGTTGAAGCTTGGAAGCTTTTTGAGAGGCGGGTTATATAACTTGAACCCTTCACTATTATTATCTTTTCTTTGATATTGTTCAATTTGTTGATTATTTGCAAATTCGAATTTCCTTTGATCAATTAATATATCAATGAGTTCCAATATGTAATTAGGATAGTTATCCATATTTTTGAATTAGATTATGATCTTGAGGTTGATGATGATGACATCATCATTGAACAACCCGATATGGGTTGAGAACTCTTGCAACCCGATATGGGTTGAAGACCTTGCAAACTGATATGGAACCCGACATAGAGACTTGTCCGATATGAAGGTAGGTCATAATAGGTTCCATGAACGATATGGATGACTCCTATCTATCACCTTGTACATGATAAAAAGGTAAGACAATACCCTTGCACTATATAAGTAAAACCCTAGAAATCTGATATGTTAACTCGATACACCTTACCATGTTGAGATGAGTTGATAAGTAGCTAAGTGTTTTACCTATCGTGCAAAAGGAGGTTTGCGTAAGAGAGGTAACCTGATATGGTACCCAATACATATAACCAATATGGTACCCAATATATATAACCCGATATGATACCTAAGGTAGGTAAACCGATATGATGGTTAACATAGAAACACGATATGGCAATCATGATACCATTTAATATAGATACACTATATGGTGAAATCCAAGATGATATCCAATGAGGGTACACGATATGATAACCCAATATGATATCTGATATGGAAATCCAAGAGGAAAACCGATATGATGGAAGACCAATATGGAAGTTTAAATTGGAAATGGTCATGACTAACTAAGGTGAAGAACTAATATAATATTTTTTTGTATGAGATATAGTATAGCCATAATGGCATGCCCGATTTGGTGTACCCTAGCACACGATATGAGAACCCAATATTTCCCTATACACAATATGAGAACCCAATATATCCCTATACCCGATATGAGGGTAGTGGTTTAATCCATACATAGTCTGAAGTTGACTTAAGATGAGAAAAGTTTAAGTGATACCTAACCATACATGGTTACACGATATGGTGTTAGGGGATATGTCCTATACCCAATATGAGGATGTGGTCTCACCACATGATCAAAATGGATACTTATTAAGATGAAATATGCATCTCCAAATACCATAGAATAACATTATCAATCATGCTACTTGATATGGTAGGCATGTACTTAATTATTCAGCTTGCCTAAGTGATGAATATGATTAATCAATATTGAGATACAATAAGTTTAATTTAACTTGATGGTGATGAGTTTGTAGACCTTAAAGATGTGAATTAAGTAATCTACATCCTGGTGGGGATGAGAGAGAAACTAAGATTTGGAAGATAAGTATGTAATTAGCATATACTAATGCTCTTGAGATGAGTGGAGTATGAGTTAGGGCATAATCATTGCTAATGAAATCTTGAAACCCTAATCGGTTGATTATAACCCTAATTCATTAGGGAGGATGTGTTCCTTAGTATTTCATGGTTAAGACATATGTTGAAATTGTTGATAACATGATATAATAACCATGTAAGTATCTTAAGGCAATAAGCATGGCTAATTAAGAGCTATGTAGCTATGTGATACAGATTCAATGAGCTATGTGGACTACATGAACACATATCTGGGTCTAATAACCTAGAGGTAATGATCATCTGATAAGTGGTGACAATACTTAGTAATGAATGAAGGGTTTGAATACCCAAGTATGATGATGACAAGAGATTGAGATTCTAAGTGTTCTATGTGCTTCAGTGAATATGAAAGTATCTGATAAATGCAATTATTCTTTTCTTTTTCGCATTTGATATAATTCTTGCGTGTAACTTGATTGATGCTAAAAGATACAATAATGAACTTAATTAAACAAGATGAATATTATCATGTAGTTGCCTAGACCATAGATCCATTCAATGTCACCATTTGCTAAATGGTGAAACGATTTTTTACTCAGAATCCATATTTTTGAATATGTGATAAAATATGGGTGCTTAGTGGACTCCCAAACTAAATAAGGGTGCTCAATGGTCTTCCCAAATACATCAAGTTTCTTAGTGTACTTCCTGATAAAAATCAAAACAGGATTGTCAGTGGTCATCATGATAACCCGGGAAAGCTAAGTGGTCTTATCCCGAAGAGAGTACATGCTACGACAGTAACTCTATAGTGAAGGTGCCACTATAGCTCTGCATAACTAATTACAACAAACACAAGATGTCATGCTAAACCTAAGTGTTATCTTACTGACCGAGAAAGGTGAGGTCTTGATAGTCGACGCTGCCATTGACCTTGTATAGTACCAATTTTGACTTACTAGTGGTCGGTTGGAGTATGAGTGGTATGTCTCATCTTCTCTGGGCATAAGAATGGATGTGAACTTGTAATTAGTAGTGTAGTATATTTGTTTAAGGATCAAATATGGAAATATTGGTTGATGCCTTATTACTTTCATACATCTTGTTAGATAGATGTTATACGTGTTCTTCATATTCCTTTTAAAGAAAAAGATGACTTATAGATCTGTTATCAATATCTATGCTTTGCACTTAAAGATATATCTGTTAAACAATGGAATACCTACAGTTCAGTTTTATATTATATTCTGTGATAATAATATTGTTGGTAGAGAGTTATATCTCTTGTTGGGACAATTGTCTCACCCCGTAGGATCCATAATATTTAGGTGGACGCGGACGAGGGACTAGGAACTGGACTGCAGACGAAGGATTGTATCAACAAGGACAACAGTAGTATCTCAGTTTGAGTACGCTGTCTATTAGGATTTTGTAGATAGAAGTCTATATGTCATCTCTGTACTCTCAGGTTCTTAGGAGATAGTTCTTAGTGGTTTCCACAAAAGACTTACGATTTTGGTTTGCTTATCTTGAGGTTTTTATGTTGATGTTGTGTATAATAAATTAAAGCATCGGGTACTTGATACCCTCAAGAAGAGACAGAACACTGAATGTATAATATGAACCATGTGTATATAAGGCTTTGGTTCCTTGTGTAAGAGTTTGCTGAAAAATGATCTATGTGTAAAATGGTTTTCATTTTTAGTGTTTTTTTTGTTAATTATATTATTTGTGATAATTCTGTGATTTTACGGGTGATGATCTTGATTTGAAATAGGATCGTCACAAAGTTTTGGTATCAGAGACTAAGGTTCACTGAGTCTACAGAGACATAGAATTAAGTTTGTTGAGTCTGTTCTAGTGTCCTCTAGTATATCTTATAGTAAATTCTCCTCGTATAGGAGAAGAAGAAAGATAAAAGATGTATGGAACGCACAAAGAACACACTGTTGAGAGCAGTGTTACTGCACCAGGAGGTGGCACATGGGACCAGGCTAGGGATGAACTGGTGCCTAAGAATCCCTGGCCTGACCAAACTCTGTTAGAAAACCCAACTTTTCATGCTCCTTTCGGGAAGATCATGAATACAGTGGCGCACATGGCTAACCGGATACCAACACCAGCCCCTAGGAAATCAGAGTCTAGTGTGAGACATGGAGCTGGAAAGACTTTTGAATGGCTGCGTTGGGTAGGAGCCACTGAATTTGCTGGAACAACTGACCCAACATACGTAGATTCATGGCTTACTAAGATAGAGAAAGCCTTTAGAATTCTTGATATCCCAGAAATTGATAAGGTTAAGCATGTTGTATACCTTCTGAAGGGAAGTGTTGGCCATTAGTGGGCCGTCGAAGAAGAGAAATGACTAGACATTGAGATCAGATGGTAGGAATTATGACAAGAGTTTGTTGGTAGATACTTCCCCAAGACTTTTCTTGATGAGAAGATTTCACAGTTTGAGCATATTAGATAGGGAATGATGAAGGTTAGTGAGTATGAAGCCAAGTTTATGGAGCTTCTATGATTTTGTCTGCACATGGCCACCACAGATGAGGAGAGAATTCGGCATTTTGAGAATGGTCTGAACGCTGAATTGACCAGAACTGTATTTTCCCTAGAGAATAGAGAGAGGTTTGGAATCTTTGTAGAGTCAGTAAGGTCAATAGAGAGGTCTGTGATAGAGAAACGAGAGGAGAATAGTAGGAAGGCACCTGCACAGTCTCAAAATCAGAGGTTTGGCAGCTTTAAGAAACTGAGGTTTACTGCACCCGGGGAACCACAAAGGTTTAATACTCAGACACAGTAGACGTCTAGCCGAGGTAGAGACCGTAGTTTTCCGTCATAAGAAGCTCAAAGTCAAGCATCGATGTCAGTGACAGGATCGCCTAGGTCGCAATGGGATAACATAGTCTGCTATAGGTGTAGGTAGATGAACCATGTGATAAAGGATTGTCCATTAAGGGATGTGGAAGTGACCCAACCAATGAGGCAGAGTCAGCAGGGCTCTCAGAGACAGTAGTTTAGTAGTGGAACTCGAGGACGTGGACAATCATCTCAGGTGGGATCATTTGCACCGGCCAATAGAGGATGATGTCGACAGCAAGCATAGATAAGATTCTATGCTATGAATCAGCCGGAGGCAGTGGTTAACCCACGTGTTGTGATAGGTCAGATGAAATTATTTTATTCTGATATGTCTTCATCTTGTTTCGTATATGTTTTGATTGATCCAGGTGCTATGCATTCCTTTATCACTCGAGAAGTGATTCATGACTGTAATATGATTGTTAATCCTAGAAAGGATAACCTGTTACTAGAAACTCCATTAGTCAGATCTGTGATGCTGTAGGAGGTATGCTCTCCCTGTGTTCTTTCCTTCTTAGAACATATCATTCAAATGGATCTTATACCACTTGAAATGGATGGGTTTGATGTAATTCTCAAGATGGACACCTTAGAGAAGTATAAAGTTGTCTTGCAATGTGTTTCCAAGAAGGCTATATTCACATATGGTGATAAGACATGGGTCTTTTAGGGGGAGAGAGATTCTTCTAACATGTTTAGTGTCAGCTATGGCATCAGAGAAGTTAATGAGACAAGGATGCTTTGCATTCTTGGAACATGTGGTAGATACCAGAATAAAGAGCCCTAGTCTCTATGAAGTTCAGGTTGTCAAGGAATTCGAGGATGTATTTCCTGAATAACTTCCATGTGTTCCTCCAACTCGAGAGATTGATTTTGAGATTAATCTTGTTCCAGATAAGCGACCTATAGCCCAAAACCTTATAGGATGGAACCAGCTGAGATGGCAAAACTTAAGAAACAGTTACAGGAGTTACTTGAGAAAGGTTTCATACGACCAAGTACTTCACCATGGGGTGCTCCAGTTCTTTTCGTTAAAAAGAAAGATGGGTCTATGAGACTATGCATAGATTACAGACAGTTAACAAGGTGACTATTAAGAACAAATATCCTTTACCAAGGATTGATGATCTATTTGACCAGTTGCATGGTGAAACAATGTTTTCTAAGATAGATCTAAGTTCAGGATATCATCAGCTACACATTAAGGAGAGTAAAATACTGAAGTCCACCTTCAGGACAAGGTACGGTCAATATGAGTTTGTAGTTATGTTGTTTGTACTAACTAATGCACCATCTACACTTATGGAGTTTATGAATAGAATCTTCTGACTGTTCCTTGATCAGTTTGTAGTGGCATTTATAGATGACATCCTAATATACAGTAGAGACAGTCAACAACATGAACATCATCTTCGTGAAGCTTTGACCTTGTTGAGACAACATAAGTTGAATGCTACGTTTAGCAAGTGTGAATTCTGGTTATCAGAAGTATCTTTTCTTAGACATGTTATATCTGCTTCAGGTATTCGTGTTGATCCTAAGAAAGTAGAATTTGTTGTGGAGTGGGAACAATCTAAGTCACCGACTGAGGTTTGTAGTTTCCTAGGTTTGGCAGGATACTACATAAGGTTTATCAAAGACTTCAGCTCTATAGCATTACCCTTAACTAGGTTGACGAAAAAAGAAGTTCCTTTTGTCTGGAATGACAAGTGTCAACATTCTTTCTAGTTGTTGATAGAAAAGTTGACTAGTGCACCTATGCTAGTTTTACCTGAGCCGGGAAAAGGATATGTTGTTTTCTGTGATACTTCTAAGAATGGTCTAGGTTGTGTGTTGATGTAGAATGATAATGTGGTTTCTTTTACTTCTCGACAACTCAAGAAACATGAGGAGAATTATCCGACACATGATCTAGAATTAGCTACAGTTGTTCATGCGTTAAAAATCAGGAGGCATTTTCTCTATGGAGAGACGTGCTAGATCTTCACAGATAATAAAAACTTAAAATACATCTTCTCTCGGCATGAGCTGAATATGAGACAACATCACTGGATGGAGTTAATCAAGGACTACGATTGTACAATTTATTAACATCCAGGTAAAGCCAATGTAGTGGCTGATGCACTCAGTAGAAAATCATTTTCTCCACCCTCAGAAAATGCACAGTTGAATTCTTTAGTATGCCGTAAGAGGGATATGTTTGTATCTTTGAGATAGATGAATGTGCAGTTAGAAGTATCTTTGTTAGCATGGTTATTAGCTGAGATGCATTTGAAACCCACTCTGAAAGAACAGATCAAAGAGGCACAACAGGTTGGTGTTGTGATTTATAGTAGATTAAGTCAGAGTTGGGCAGTGAGAAACATGACAGTTTCCATGATTCAGAGGATGGTATAATTTGTTACCATGGTAGAATGATAGTTCCTGATAGTAATAACTTAAGGAAGTTAGTTATGGAGGAATCTCACTCATCCATGTATGCAATGCATCCAGGTGGTACCAAAATGTATCATAACTTAAAAGATATGTATTGGTGGTCCGATTTAAAGAAAGATGTAGCTGAGTTTGTTATGTAGTGTCCAGTGTGTCAACAGGTTAAAGTAGAACACCAGAAGCCTACAGGAATGTTACAACCCCTACCTATATCTCAGTGGAAATGTGATCACGTAAAATGGACTTTATGGTTGGTCTACCTAGGACAGCCAAATGTCATTATTCCATCTGGGTGATAGTTGATAGGTTGACCAAGACAACATTTTTTTTTCTGTCAAAACAACATACACTGCTGAGAAGCTTGCACAAATTTATATAGATGAGATAGTGCAGTTGCATAGAGTTCCAGATACGATTGTATCAGATAGAGGTCCCCAATTTACAAGTCATTTTTGGGAACGATTACATAAAGCCTTGGGTACACGGTTGAAGTTTAGTACAACTTTTCATCCCCAGATAGATGGGCAGTTCGAAAGAACTATACATATTTTAGAGGACTTGCTTAGAGAATGTGTTCTTCAGTTTGTGGGAAGTTGGGATTTACACTTGAGTTTGATTGAGTTTTCATATAATAATAGTTACCAAGCCAGCATTGATATGGCACCATATGAAGCATTATACAGTAGACGTTGTAGATCTCTGTTATCCTGGTTTGAAACTGGAGAATACCAACTTTTGGGTCCTGACTTAGTGCAACAAACAACTAAAAAGATTAAAGTTATACAACGTCAGTTGAAAGCTACACATGATAGATAGAAGTCTTATGCTGATAAACATCGTAGACCTTTAGAATTCCAAGTTGGAGACAAAGTGTATCTCAAGGTCTCTCCTTGGAAAGGTGTTCTTAGATTTGGGAAGAGAGGTAACTTAGCCCCTAGATTTAAGGGACCTTACCCAATGATAGCATGAATCAGAAAAGTAGCTTATAGGTTGGAGTTGCCACCTGAGATACATAGACTACATCTAGTGTTTCATGTGTCTATCCTGAGGAAATGTCATCCTGATATAGAGATGGTGTTGCAACCTATAGAAGTTGAATTGAATGAAGATATATCCTATATGGAAGGCCCTATGATGATTCTTGAGAGAAGAGTCAAGAAGTTGAAGAAGAAAGACATAGTTCTTATGAAAGTTCTCTGGCATCATCGTGGCATTGAAGAAGCCACATGGGAGTTAGAGGAAGAGATGAGGAGGAAATACCCTTCTCTTTTTTCTTGAGATTTTGGGAATGAAATCCTATTTTTAGGGGTTGATAATTGTAACGCCCCTGACCTGGGTTATAGCCTAACCCTAAATGTTTTGCTTAAATAAGTTGCTTACAATCTTGTTCTTATCTTTTGAAAAATAATTAAGGTATTTGTGAAGTTTATTTTCAAATTTGAGCTTATATGCAAACTTTGTGTGCAGTATATGATAATTTAAGTGAAAAGTGGAATGTACCCAAGATGAGGGGTTATGTTACAAATGTTACATGTTGAATATATTCTAAGTGTTTTGTATGTCATGAAAGAGAATATGATGCTAAGTGGTGGCTTGTGCACAACCTAAATCTAAGTGAGAACTTGTGTAAATAATGCTAAGTGCTTGGTACATCAGTTGTAGTACAATTTGCAATATAAATACAAAATGTAGGGTTAATGTGTAAATTACCACCTCTAGATTGTTTTAACTCTTACCTAGTGTTATCTAGAGGAGAGAGAAAGAAGGAGACAATATGTTTGAAGAATCTTGAAGTGTTAGTACTCTTAATAATGAAAAGACTAAGAAAATGCATAAGTTGAAAGCCAAATATATGAAGATGTCGAGTTGTGGACTTAGAAGGAAGTCCCTAATCGGACATAGAGCCATAAGGAGAGCATCCTATCATTTTGTTGAACCTTAGTTTGAACCATGACGGGAAAAGTATTTTAAATAGGAAATAAAGCATCAATTTTCAACTTGTCTTGGGAAAGATGGAGAGGTATATTATAATATAGTTAGTGGAGGAAGACTTGCCCTAGAAGACAACTCAAGAGCCACCCCTTATCTTCTATATTATCCTTGGACTTTTATTTTTGCTTGGAAATATAATAGTGGCATGCATGAAAGAGTATGTGTCGACCTTGGATGGTGAGGTGGCATGAAGTAACTTAAGCTAGTGACACCTATGACACTCTTTTCAATAAACCTCAAGTATAAAAACCTTGACCTTCATTTGTTGGTAAGATTTTCGAATCTTGAAAAGTGACCTTCCCTCTTGTATTGTGAAAAACCCTTCCTTGTTTCGCCCATAGTGAAGAGAGTGGAGTGGTGAAGTATCGGCCAAGGAGAAGAGATATCGGCCAAAGTAGGTTGAAGCAACCAAGTGAGGTGATATCGCCCAAAGTGATTGAAGATATCATGCAAAAGCTTGGAGCTCAAGTCTTGGAGCTTGGAGAAGGCTCATCGTCAACCTTGGAACGTGAAGAGTTGAAGCTTGAAGCTTGGAAGCTTTTTGACAGGCGGGTTATATAACTTGAGCCCTTTAATATTAATACCTTTTCTTTGATATTGTTCAATTTGTTGATTATTTGCAAATTCAGATTTCCTTTGATCAATTAATATATCCATGAGTTCCAATATGTAATTTATACTGTTATCCATAGTTTTGAATTAGATTATGATCTTGAGGTTGATGATGACGACATCATCATTGAACAACCCGATATGGGTTGAGAACTCTTGCAACCTGATATGGGTTGAAGACCTTGCAAACCGATATGGAACCCGACATAGAGACTTGCCCGACATGAAGGTAAGTCATAATAGGTTCCATGAATGATATGGATGACTCCTATATATCACCTTGTACACGATAAAAATGTAAGACAATACCATTGCACGATATAAGTAAAACCCTAGAAATATGATATGTTAACTCGATACACCTTACCATGTTGAGATGAGTTGATAAGTAGCTAAGTCTTTTACCTATCGTGCAACTATGGAGAATGAATAGAACCATTGAATTGGTTAAAGACAAAAGGAGGTTTGCCTTAGAGAGGTAACCCAATATGGTGCCCAATACACATAACCTGATATGATGCCCAATACATATAACCGATATGGAACCCAATATATGTAACCCGATATGATACCTAAGGTAGGTAAACCGATATGATGGTTAACATAGAAACATGATATGACAATCATGATATCATTTAATATAGATAAACGATATGGTGAAATCCAAGATGACATCCAATGAGGATACATGATATGATAACCCAAGATGATATCCGATATGGAAATCCAAGAGGAAAACTGATATGATGGAAGACCAATATGGAAGTTTAAATTGGAAATGGACATGACTAACTAAGGTGAAGAACCAATATAATATTGTTTGTATGAGATATAGTATAGCCATAATGTCATCCCCAATATGGTGTACCCTAGTACACGATATGAGAACCCAATATATCCCTACACCCAATATGAGGGTAGTGGTTTAATCCATACATAGTATGGAGTTGACTTAAGATGAGAAAAGTTTAAGTGATACCTAACCCTACATGGTTACACGATATGGTGTTAGGGGATATGACCTATACCCAATATGAGGATGTAGTCTCACCACATGATCAAAATAGATACTTATTAAGATGAAATATGCATCTCCAAATACAATAGAATAACATTATCAATAATGCTACTTGATATGGTAGGCATGTCCTTAATTATTAAGCTTTCCTAAGTGATGAATATGATTAATGCAATATTGAGATACAATAAGTTTAATTCAACTTGATTATGATGAATTTGTAGACCTTAAAGATGTGAATTAAGTAATCTACATCCTGGTGGGGATGATAGAGAAACTAAGATTTGGAAGATAAGTATGTAATTAGCATATACTAATACTCCTGAGATGAGTGGAGTATGAGTTAGGGCATAATCGTTGCTAATGAAATCTTGAAACCCTAATAGGTTGATTATAACCCTAATTTATTAGGGAGAATGTGTTCCTTAGTATTTCATGGTTAAGACATATGTTGATATTGTTGATAACATGATATAATAACCATGTAAGTATCTTAAGGCAATAAGCATGGCTAAGTAAGTTCTATGTAGCTATGTGATACAGATTCAATGAGCTATGTAGACTATGTGAGCAAATATCTGGGCCTGATAACCTAGAGGTAATGATCATATGCTAAGTGGTGATAGTACTCAGTGATGAATGAAGGGTTCGAATACCCAAGTATGATGATGACAAGAGATTGAGATTCTAAGTGTTCTATGTGCTTTAGTGAATATGAAAGTATCTGATAAATGCAATTATGCTTTTCTTTGTAGCATTTGATATAATTCTTGCATGTAACTTGATTGATGCTAAAAGATACAGTAATGCACTTAATTAAACAAGATGAATATTATCATGTAGTTGCCCAGACCATAGATCCATTCAGTGTTAGCATTTGCTGAATGGTGAAATGAGTTTTTACTCAGAATGCATATTTTTGAATATGTGATAAAATATGGGTGCTCAGTGGACTCCCAAACTAAATAAGGGTGCTCAATGGACTTCCCAAATACATTAGGTTGCTTAGTGTACTTCTTGATAAAAATCAAAATAGGATTGCTCAGTGGTCATCCTGATAATCCAAGAAAGCGAAGTGGTCTTATCATGAAGAGAGTACATGCTACGGCAGTAACTCTATAGCGAAGATGCCGCTATACCTCGGCATAGCTAATTACAGCCAACACAAAATGTCATGCTAAACCTAAGTGTTATCATACTGACTGATAAAGGTGAGGTCTTGACAGCCGGCTCTGCCATTGACCTTGTATGGTACCGATTTTGACTTACTAGTCGTCGGTTGGAGTATGAGTAGTATATCTCATCTCCTCTGGGCATAAAAATGGATGTGAACATGTAATTAGTTGTGTAGTATATTTGTTTAAGGATCAAATACGAAAACATTGGTTAATGCCTTATTACTTTCATACATATTGGCAGATCGATGTTATACATGTTCTTCATATTCCTTTTAAAGCAAAAGATGAATTATAGATATGTTATCAATATCTATGCTTTGCACTTACAGATATATCTAAATAATGGAATACATGCAATTCCGTTTTATATTATATTCCATGATAATAATATTGTTGGTAGAGAGTTATATCTCTCGTGGGACAATAGTCTCAACCCGTGGGATCCACAATTTTTAGGTGGAAGCAGATGAGGGACTAGGAACTGGACTGTAGAAGAAGGATTGTATCAGCAAGGACAACAGTAGTATCTCAGGTTGAGTACGCTGTCTATCAGGATTTTGTAGATAGAAGTCTATATGTAGTCTCTGTACTCTCAGGTCCTTGGGAGATAGTTCTTAGTGGTTTTTAGAAATGACTTGAGATTTTGGTTTTCTTATCTCGAGGTTTTTATGTTGATGTTGTTATAATAAAGTAAAGCATTAGGTACTTGATACCCTCGAGAAGAGACAGAACACTGAATGTATAATATGAACCATGTGTATATAAGGCTTTGGTTCCTTGTGTAAGAGTTTGCTGAAAAAGGATCTATGTGCAAAATGATTTTCATTTTTAGTGGTTTTTTTTAATTATGTTATTTGTGATAATTCCACAATTTTACTAGTGATGATCTTGATTTGAAATAGGGTCATCACAAAGTTTTGGTATCAGAGCCTAAGGTTCACAGAGTCTATAGAGACATAGGATAAGTTTTTTGAGTCTGTTCTAGTGTCCTCCAATATATCTTATAGTAAATTCTCCTCGTACATGAGAAGAAGAAAGATAAAAGATGTCTGGAGTGCACAAAGAACACACTACTGAGAGCAGTGTTACTACACCAGGAGGTGGTACAAGGGACCAGTCTAGAGATGAACCAATGCCTGAGAATCCCTAGCCTGACCAAACTTTGTTAGAAAACCCAGCTTTTCATGCTCTTTTTGGGCAGATCATGAATACAATGATGCACATGGATAACCAGATACCAGCACCATCCCGTAGGACATCAGAGTCTAGTGTGAGACATGGAGCTGGCAAGAATTTTGAATGGTTGCATCGGGTAGGATCCACTGAATATGCTGGCACAGCTAACCCAGCAGACACAAATTCATGGCTTACTGAGATAGAGAAAGCCTTTAGAATTCTTGATATCCCCAAAATTGATAAGGTTAAGCATGTTGTATACCTTTTGAAGGGAAGTGCTGGCCATTAGTGGGCCATCAAAGAAGAGAAATGACAAGGTGTTGAGATCAAATGGCAGGAATTCCAACAAGAGTTTGTCAGTAGATACTTCCCCAAGACTTATCTTGATGAGTAGATTTCACAGTTTGAGTGGATTAGACAGGGAACAGTGAAGGTTAGTGAGTATGATGCCAAGTTTATGGAGCTTCTATGGTTTTGTCTGCACATGACCACCATAGATGAGGAGAGAATTTAGCATTTTGAGAAGGGTCTGAACGCTGAATTGACCACACCTATATCTGCCCTAGAGAATAGAGAGTGGTTTGCCATCTTTGTAGAGTCAATAAGGAGGATAGAGAGGTCTGTCATAGAGAAACGAGAGGCGAATAGTAGGAAGGCACCTGCACAGTCTCAGAATCAGAGGTTTGGTAGCTTTAAGAAATGGAGGTTTACTGCACCTGTGGAACCACAGAGGTTCAATACTCAGACACAGTAGACGTCTAGCCGAGGTAGAGACCGTAGTTTTCCATCATAAGAAGCTCAACATTAAGCATAGATGTCATTGACAGGACCGCCTAGGTCGCAATGGGATAACAGAGTCTTCTACAGGTGTAGGCAGACGGGCCATGTGATAAAGGACTGTCCATTAAGGGACGTGGAAGTGACCCAACCATCGAGGCAGAGTCAACATGGCTCTCAGAGATAGTAGTTTAGTAGTGGCACTCAAGGACATGGACAAGCATCTCAGGTAGGATCGTCTGCACTGGCCAATAGAGGATAAGGTTGACAGTAAGCGAACGTAATATTCTATGCTATGAATCAGCCAGAGGCAGTGGTTAACCCCTGTGTTGTGATAGGTCAGATGAAATTATTTTTTTCTGATATGTCTTCATCTTGTTTAATTTATGTTTTGATTGATCCAGGTGCTATGCAGTCCTTATCACTTGAGAAGTGATTCATGACAATAATATGATTGTTAATCCTAGAAAGGATAACATGTTACTAGAAACTCCGTTAGTCAGATCTGTGACGTTGCGAGAGGTATGCTGTCCCTGTGTTCTTTCCTTCTTAGAACACATCATTCAAGTGGATCTTATACCACTTGAAATGAATGGGTTTGATGTAATTCTCGGGATGGACACCTTAGAGAAGTATAAAGTTGTCTTGGATTGTGGTTCCAAGCAGGCTATATTCACATATGGTGATAAGACATGGGTCTTTTAGGGGGAGAGAAAGATTCTTCTGACATGTTTAGTGTCATCTATGGTCGTAGAGAAGTTGATGAGACAAGGATGCTTTGCATTCTTGGCACATGTGGTAGATACCAGAATAAAGAGCCCTAGTCTCTCTGAAGTTCAGGTTGTCAAGGAATTTGAGGATGTGTTTCCTGAGGAACTTCCAGGTGTTCCTCCAACTCGAAAGATTGATTTTGAGATTAATCTTGTTTTAGATACGCAACCTATAGCCCAAAACCCTTATAGGATGGTGCCAGTTGAGATGGAAAAACATAAGAAACAATTGCATGAGTTACTTGAGAAAGGTTTCATACGACCAAGTACTTCGCCATAGGGTGCTTCTATTCTTTTCGTTAAAAAGAAAGATGGGTCTATGAGACTATGCATAGATTACAGACAGTTAACAAGGTGACTATTAAGAACAAATATCCTTTATTAAGGATTGATGATCTGTATGATCAGTTACGTGGTGAAATAATGTTTTCTAAGATAGATCTAAGATTAGGATATCATCAACTACACAACAAGGAGAGTGACATACTGAAGTCAACCTTCAGGACAAGGTACGATCAATATGAGTTCGTAGTTATGTTGTTTGGACTAACTAATGCACCAGCTGCATTTATGGAGTCGATGAATAGAATTTTCCTTGATCAGTTTGTAGTGGAATTTATATATGACATCCTAATATATAGTAGAGATAGTCAACAACATGAACATCATCTTTGTGAATCTTTGACCTTATTGAGACAACATAAGTTATATGCTAAGTTTAGCAAGTGTGAATTCTGGTTATCAGAAGTATCTTTTCTTGGACATGTTATATCTGTTTCAGGTATTCGTGTTGATCCTAAGAAAGTAGAATCTGTTGTGGAGTGGAGACAACCTAAGACACCGACTGAGGTTCGTAGTTTCCTAGGTTTGGTAGGATAGTACAGAAGGTTTATCAAAGACTTCAGCTCTATAGCATTACGCTTAACTAGGTTGATGAGGAAAGAAGTTCCTTTTGTCTGGAATGACAAGTGTCAGCATTCTTTCCAGTTGTTGAAAGAAAAGTTGACTAGTGCACCTATGCTAGTTTTACCTGAGTAGGGAAAAGGATATGTTGTTTTCTGTGATTCTTCTAAGAATGGTCTGGGCTGTGTGTTGATGTAGAATGATCATGTGGTTTCTTTTCCTTCTTGTCAGCTCAAGAAACATGAGGAGAATTATCTGACACATGATCTAGAATTAGCTACAGTGGTTCATGCGTTAAAAATCTGGAGGCATTATCTCTATGGAGAGACGTGCCAGATCTTCACAGATCATAAAAACTTAAAATACATCTTCTCTCGACATGAGATGAATATGAGACAACATCACTAGATGGAGTTCATCAAGGACTACAATTGTACAATTTATTAACATCCAGGTAAAGCCAATGTAGTGGTTGATGCACTTAGTAGAAAATCCTTGTATCCACCCTTAGAAAATGCACAGTTGAATTCTTTAGTATGCTGCAAGAGGCATATGCTTGTCTCTTTGAGACAGATGAATATGCAGTTAGAAGTATCTTTGTTACCAGGGTTATTAGCTGAGATGCATTTGAAACCCACTCTGAAAGAACATATCAAAGAGACACAATAGGTTGATATTGTCATTTATATCATATTAAGTCAGAGCCGGGTAGTGAGAAACGGGATGGTTTCCATGACTCAGAGGATGGTATAATTTGTTACCATGGTAGAATGATAGTTTCTAATAGTAATAACTTACAAAATTTAGTTATGGAGGAAGCTCACTCATCCATGTATGCAATGCATCCATGGGCTACCAAAATGTATCATAACTTAAAAGATATGTATTGGTGGCCCAGTTTAAAGAAAGATGTAGCCGAGTTCGTTATGTAGTGTCCAGTGTGTCAGCAGGTTAAAGAAGAACACCAGAAGCATGCAGGAATGTTACAACCCCTACCTATACCTTAGTGGAAATGGGATCGCGTAACAATGGACTTTATGGTTGGTCTACCAAGGACAACCAAAGGTCATGATTCCATCTGGGTGATAGTTGATAGGTTGACCAACACAACACATTTTCTTCCTGTCAAAACAACATACACTTTTGAGAATCTTGCACAGATTTATATAGATGAGATAGTGCGGTTGCACGGAGTTCCAGCTACAATTGTATCTGATAGAGGTCCCCAATTTACAAGTCATTTTTGGGAATGATTACATAAAGCCTTGGGTACATAGTTGAAGTTTAGTACAACTTTTCATCCTCAGACAGATGGGCAATTCGAAAGAACTATACATGTTTTAGAGGATTTGCTTAGAGCATGTGTTCTTCAGTTTGTGGGAAGTTGGGATTTACACTTGAGTTTGATTGAGTTTTCTTATAATAATAGTTACCAAGCCAGTATTGATATGGCACCATATGAAGTGTTATACAGTAGACGTTGTAGATCTCCGTTATGTTGGTTTAAAACTGGAGAATACCAACTTTTGGGTCCTGAGTTAGTGCAACAAACAACTGAAAATATTAACGTTATACAATGTCACTTGAAAGTTGCACAAGATAGACATAAGTCTTATGCTGATAAACATCGCAGACCTTTAGAATTCCAAGTTGGAGATAGAGTGTATCTCAAGGTCTCTCCTTTGAAAGGTGTTCTCATATTTGGGAAGAGAGGTAAGTTAGCCCCTAGATTTAAGGGATCTTACCCAGTGATAGCACGAATCAGGAAAGTAGCTTATAGGTTGGAGTTGCCACCTGAGCTACATAGACTACATCTAGTGTTTCATGTGTCTATGTTGAGGAAATGTCATCCCGATACAGAGATGGTGTTGCAACATGTAGAGGTTGATTTGAATGAAGATATATCCTATGGGGAAGGCCCTATGATGATTCTTGACAGAAGAGTCAAGAAGTTGAAGAAGAAAGACATAGTTCTTGTGAAAGTTCTCTGGCATCATCATGGCGTTGAAGAAGCCACATGGGAGTTACAGGAAGAGATGAGGAGGAAATACCCTTCTCTTTTCTCTTGAGATTTTAGGGATGAAATCCTCTTTTTAGGGTTGATAATTGTAACGCCCATGACCTGGGTTATAGCCTAACCCTACATGTTTTGCTTAAATAAGTTGCTTATAGACTTTTTCTTATCTTTTGAAAAGTAATTAAGGTATTTGTGAAGTTTATTTTCAAATTTGAGCTTATATGCAAACTATGTGTGCATTATATGATAATCTAAGTGAAAAGTGCAATGTACCCAAGATGAGGGGTTATGTTGCAAATGTTACATGTTGAATATATTCTAAGTGTTTTGTATGTCATGAAAGAGAATATGATGCTAAGTGGTGGCTTGTACAAAGCCTAAGTCTAAGTGAGAACTTGTGTAAATAATGCTAAGTGCTTGGTACATCAGTTGTAGTACAATTTGCAATATATGTACAAAGTATAGGGTTAATGTGTAAATTACCATCTCTAGATTGTTTTTAGTCTTACCTAGTGTTATCTAGAGGAGAGAGAAACAAGACGACAATATGTTTGAAGCATCTTGAAGTGTTAGTACTCTTAATAATGAAAATACTAAGAAAATGCATAAGTTGAAAGCCATATATATGAAGATGTCGAGTTGTGGACTTAGAAGGAAGTCCCTAATCGGCCATAGAGCCATAAGGAGAGCATCATATCGTTTTGTTGAACCTTAGTTTGGCCCATGATGGGCAAGGTATTTCAAAGATGAATTAAAGCATTGATTTGCAACTTATCTTGGGAAAGATGCAGAGGTATATTATAATATAGTTAGTGGAGGAAGACTTGCATTAGAAGACAACTCAAGAGCCGCCCCTTATCTTCTATATTATCCTTGGACTTTTATTTTTACATGGAAAGATAATAGTGGCATGCATGAAAGAGTATGTGTCGACCTTGCATGGATAGGTGGCATGAAGTAACTTAAGCTAATGACACCTATGACACTCTTTTCTATAAACCTTAAGTATAAATACATTGACCTTCATTTGTTGGTAAGATTTTCATATCTTGGATAGTGACCTTCCCTCTTGTATCGTGCAAAACCCTTCCTTGTGTCTCCCATAGTGAAGAGAGTGGAGTGGTGAAGTATCGTCCAAGGAGAAGAGATTTCGGCCAAAGTAGGTTGAAGCAACCAAGTGAGGTGATATTGTCCAAAGTGATTGAAGATATCGTGCAAGATCTTGGAGAAGACTCATCTTCAACCTTGGAACATGAAGAGTTGAATCTTGAAGCTTGGAAGATTTTTGAGAGGAGGGTTATACAACTTGAACCCTTCAATATTATTATCCTTTCTTTGATATTGTTCAATTTGTTGATTATTTGCAAATTCAGATTTCCTTTGATCAATTAATATATCTATGAGTTCCAATATGTAATTAGGACTGTTATTCATAGTTTTGAATTAGATTATGATCTTGATATTGATGATGATGACATCATCATTGAACAACCTGATATGGGTTGAGGGCTCTTGCAACCCAATATGGGTTCAAGACCTTGCAAACTGACATGGAACCTGACATAGAGACTTGCCTGATATGAAGGTAGGTCATAATAGGTTCCATGAACGATATGGATGACTCCTATCTATCACCTTGTACATGATACAAAGGTAAGACAATACTCTTGCACGATATAAGTAAAACCCTAGAAATTCGATATGTTAACTCGATACACATTAGCATGTTGAGATGAGTTGATAAGTAGCTAAGTGTTTTACCTATCGTGCAACTATGGAGAATGAATAGAACCATTGAATTGGTTAAAGACAAAAGGAGGTTTGACTAAGAAGGTAACCTGATATGGTACCCAATACATATAACCCGATATGATGCCCAATATATATAACCGATATGGTACCCAATATATATAACCTGATATGATACCTAAGGTAGGTAAATCGATATGATGGCTAACATAGAAACATGATATGTCAATCATGATACCATTTAATATAGTTACATGATATGGTGAAATCTAAGATGACATTGAATGAGGGTACACGATATGATAACCCAAGATGATACCGGATACAGAAATCCAAGAGGAAAATTGATATGATGGAAGACCAATATGGAAGTTTAAATTGGAAATGGACATGACTAACTAAGGTGAAGAACCGATATAATATTGTCCGTATGAGATATAGTATAGCCATAATGACATGCTCGATATGGTGTACCCTAGTACTCGATATGAGAACCCAATATATCCCTATACCCGATATGAGGGTAGTGGTTTAATCCATGCATAGTATGAAGTTGACTTAAGATGAGAAAAGTTAAAGTGAAACCTAACCCTACATGGTTACATGATATGGCATTAGGGGATATGCCCTATACACAATATGAGGATGTGGTATCACCACATGATCAAAATGGATACTTATTAAGATGAAATATGCATCTCCAAATATAATAGAATAGCATTATCAATCATGCTACTTGACATGGTAGGCATGTGCTTACTTATTAAGATTGCATAAGTGATGAATATGATTAATGCAATATTGAGATACAATAAGTTTCATTCAACTTTATGATGATGAGTTTGTAGACCTTAAAGATGTGAATTAAGTAATCTACACCTGGTGGGGATGAGAAAGAAACTAATATTTGGAAGATAAGTATGTAATTAGCATATACTAATACTCTTGAGATGAGTGGAGTATGAGTTAGGGCATAATTGTTGCTAATGAAATCTTGAAACCCTAATCGGTTGATTATAACCCTAATTCATTAGGGAGGATGTCTTCCTTAGTATTTCATGGTTAAGACATATGTTGAAATTGTTGATAACATGATATAATAAACATGTAAGTATCTTAAGGCAATAAGCATGGCTAAGTAAGAGCTATGTAGCTATGTGATATAGATTCAATGAGCTATGTGGACTATGTGAACAAATATCTGGGTCTGATAACCTAGAAGTAATGATCATCTGCTAAGTGGTGACAATACTCAGTGATAAATGAAGGGTTTGAATACCCAAGTATGATCATGACAAGAGATTGAGATTGTAAGTGTTCTATGTGCTTTAGTGAATATGAAAGTATCTGATAAATGCAATTATGCTTTTCTTTGTATCATTTGATATAATTATTGCTTGTATCTTGATTGATTCTAAAAGATACAGTAATGCCCTTAATTAAACAAGATGAATATTATCATGTAGTTTCCCAGACCATAGATCCATTCAGTGTTAGCATTTGCTAAATGGTGAAACGAGTTTTTACTCAAAACGCATATTTTTGAACATTTGATAAAATAAGGGTGCTCAATGAACTCCCAAACTAAATAAGGGTGCGTAGTGGACTCCCCAAATATGTCAAATTGCTTAGTGTACTTCCTAATAAAAATCAAAATAGGATTGCTCAGTGGTCATCCTGATAATCCAGGAAAGCTAAGTGGTCTTATCCCGGAGAGAGTACATGCTACGGCAGTTAGTCTATAGTGAAGATGCCTCTATACCCCGACATAGCTAATTACATCAGACATAATATGTCATGCTAAACCTAAGTGTTCTCATACTGATCGAGAAAGGTGAGGTCTCTACCATTGACCTTGTATGGTACCGATTTCGACTTACTAGTGGTCGATTGGAGTGTGAGCGGTATATCTCATCTCCTCTGGGCATACGAATGGATGTGAACATGCAATTATCCTTGTAGTATATTTTTTTAAGGATAAAATTCAGAAACATTGGTTGATGCCTTATTACTTTCATACATCTTGGTGGATAGATGTTATACATGTTCTTCATATTCCTTTTAAAGTAAAAGATGACTTATAGATCTGTTATCAATATATATGCCTTTGCACTTTAAAAGATATATCTGTTAAACAATGGAATACTTGTAGTTTAGTTTTATATTATATTATGTGATAATAATATTGTTGGCAGAGAGTTATATCTCTCACTGGGACAATAGTCTCACCCCGTGGTATCCACAATTTTTAGGTGGACGCAGATGAGGGAGTAGGAATCGGAGTACAGAAAAAGGATCGTATCAACAAGGACAACAATAGTATCTCCAGTTGAGTATGCTGTCTATCAGGATTTTGTAGATAGAAGTCTATGTGTCATCTTTGTACTCTCAGGTCCTTGGGAGAGAGTTCTTAGTGGCTTTCACAAACGACTTGAGATTTTGGTTTGGTTATCTCGAGGTTTTTATGGTGATGTTGTGTATAATAAAGTAATGCATCAGGTACTTGATACCCTCAAGAAGAAAGAGAACACTGAATGTATAATGTGAACTATGCGTATATAAGGCTTTGGTTCCTAGTGTAAGAGTTTGCTAAAAAATGATCTATGTGCAAAATGGTATTAATTTTTAGTGGTATTTTTTGTTAATTCTGTTATTTGTGATAATTTCACAATTTTACTGGTGATGATCTTGATTTGAAATTGGCTCATCACATAAAACGTGTTCTAAATATTTGAAATTTACTCAATAGATGTATTACAACTTTCTTTGTAGCATTTGTTTATGATTGATGCTGATAACTTGTTTGATGATAAAAGAATATTGTAATGCACTTAATATATCATTAGAAACCATAAATCGTTGCCCTCACTATAGATCCATCAGTGTTAGGATTTGCTAAATGGTGAAACAGGTTTCCCGCAGAATAACCCGGAGTGTATATTTTTGAATATGTGGGGGCGTAAGCACAGACGACCATGTGTGAGCCGATCCCTTTACGAACTCAAAATAAATGGGGATTTGGATATATGTCATATCCTGGATCGAGTGCAATTACAGTTGTAGACTCAGTTGAGCACGGTGAACTGGCCCATGGATCAGAGTATGGTTGTGTGCCATGACTCAATAATTTCATAACTGGGGACGGTTGTTAGTAGATGTTCCCCTAAGAGAGTGCATGCTGACACTGCAGCTCTGAGCAAAGATGCCTTGTACCATGGCATGCTCTTTTTGCAGATTGACATGAGATGTCACTGCCAGTAGTCTCGTACTGACTGAGACAGATGAGGTCTTGGTAGCCAGCTCTTCCATTGACCTTGTATGGTACCGACTTGTGAGAGGTTTGTGGTCGGTCGGAGATGAACGGGGTATACTTCATCTCCTCAGGGCATACGTGTGATTATAAAATATGATCAAACATGTAGTATATTTGCTTAAGGATCGAATACGGAAAACATTGTTTGATGCACAATTCAGTTATACATCTTAGTTGATAGATGTTATTTATGTTTCTTTACATTCCTTGTAAAGTAGATAGATGGTTTATTACTCTACCATGGGTAGATGCATCATTTTCCTTAAGTAAAGAGATTACTTTGTTCTGTTCATACAATGATTAATCCAACATGTTAAAATAAAATAACCCCTACTCAATTTTATAATGTTTATCTATAATAATAATATGGTCGGCGGAGTGTTATATCTCTCGCTGGGACAATTGCCTCACCCCATTGGATCCACAATTTTTTAGGTGGATGTGTACGAGGCGGTGGAGACCTTTCTGCAGAAGAGGAACAACAGCTGGGGCAACAGTAATAGCTCAGGTTGAGTGTACTGTCTGTCGTGTCTTGTAGATAGAAGTCCTATGTGAAACGACAGCCATCAAACCGACAAACAAATTGTTATTAATTAAGGGGAATAAACATAAACAGTAGATTAACAGAAATCAATAAAAATTAAAACCATTTTTTTGCGAAGAGATCCATTTCTAAGAAAACTCTTTATGGAAGAACCAAAACCTTATATACATCATTGTTCACATTGTACATACACTATACCATCTCTTCTTAAGGATAACATATAATAGTTTCTCTAACAACACATGTACTGAAGAAACATAAAACCTTGAGGCATACTAGCCAAAACCTCAGATTGTTCATAAAACCATAACGAAACAACTCCAAGGACCTGAGAGTACAGAGATGACACATATGACTTCTATCTACAAGACATGATAGACAGTACACTCAACCTGAGCTATCACTGCTACCTCAACTGTTGTTCCTCCTCTGCAGAAAGGTATTCACCTCCTCGTGCACACCCACCTAAAAATTGTGGATCCCACGGGGTGAGACAATTGTCCCAGCGAGAGATATAACTCTCCAATGACCATATTATTATCATAGTTAAATAGTATAAAACTGAGCAGAAGATTCTTTTACATTATTAATAAGATTTAATATATGTTTAAGAAGAGTAGAGAAATATCATCTTCTGAAGCATTGCAACTATATATGATAAAGTTGTAAATCATCTATTCATTTTATAATGAATATGAAGAACATGTATAACATCTATCCATTTAAGATGTATAAAAGAAATGTAACATTAGCCAATGATTTCCATTTTCAATCCTTAAGAAAATATGCTACACGTCTGATTACATTTTACAATCACACTTATGCCCTGAGGAGATGAGGTATACATCTCATACTCCAACCAACCACTATGAATTCAAAATCGGTACCATAGAAGGTCAATGGAAGAGTCGGTTGCCATGACCTCACCCGTCTCGATCTGTAATGACCCTGACCTGGGTTATGAGGTAACTCTATTTGTTTTGGCTAATAAAGTTCCTTAGAACTTTAATATAATCATCTAAGGTGTTTTGTTATCATGTGTCACACTTATGTTCCAAGTATGGTCCTGATTGAATGTTGTTTGTGCATTGTTCCTTTGTTTTGGACCAAAGTGCAATTTACCCACGTTGAGGGGTTATATTGCAATATGGCACATGTTGAACGTTCCCTAAGTGTTTTAGCATCATAAGAGAGAATTATGCAAGGTGGTGGCTTGTGGAAAGCCTAAATTCCAAGTTTGAACTTGTTTGAACAATGCTAGTACCTTGTGCACCAATTTTGGTACAAATTGTAATTTACCCAAGTTGTACGGTTGATATGCAAATTACCACCTATAGATTGTCCCTACTCCCTCCTCGTATCATGTAGAAGAGATAGAAAGAAGGATACACCATGTTTGAATCAATTATGAGTGATGGTAATCTTGGTGATGAAATGACCAAGAAAAGGGTTGAATATGAAAGCTTAACATGAGTTGTATCAAGTTGAAAAGCTTATATATGAGTGTCTATTGACCAAGGAGCCAGAGGACGAGCCTCATATTGTTTTGTGGACTTTTGGCAAAGTCCATGTCGTGAAAAGTACCTCAAGGAGGTGAGGTGTGTCGGGTTACAACTTCCTTAGGAAAGTTGTATCGGGTTGTGAATAAAGTGATGAATTAATTGATATATCTTATTTAAAGGGATATGTAATGGATGAATTTTCATCCCTAGATTATCCTCAACTATTTTTCATGTCAAGATAAATGTTTATGCATGCATGTACACGTGTCACCCATGCATGGACACGTGGCACCTAGTAGCTCAAATTGATGACACCTCATTTTCACACTCCTTCATGAACAACAAGTATATATACCCCAAGTTTCATCCGTTAGTGAAATTTTTCGACTCTTACCACCCTCCTTCCCTAAGGTATCGTGCATGGAGTCCCTGTATTGTGAAGGAGTGATGTGGTATCATGCATGGACCTTGGGTATCACCCAGAGCAAGATCATATCACCCAAATAGGGTGATATCGGCCAAGTAGGGTGATATCAGCCATACTGAAGTGTTTTTGGCCACAAGTGAGGGGGGTATCGGACACTAGTGGTGGAATATCGTGAATGGGTTGTGAGGTATCATGCAAAGGTGCTATATTGAGAAGGAGACCAAGTCTTAACCCTAAGGTGAGGCCATGATCATCTTCAACCTTGGATTGAAGCATGATTTTAGGGTTTTGATCTTCTTTTCTTTCTTCTTCACCAATTGCTTATCCATGGTGATTCCTTGTATATGAAGGAGTTGTGAACGAGCCTTGGACTTTTTATAAGTCATCTTCAACCTTGGGAATGTGGAGCTTTGGAGCTTGGATCTTTGAATTTGTTCTTAAGGCAGGTTATATAACTTGAACTCTATCATGTTATTATTCATCACCTAAATTGCTATACTTAATGAACTACTTTTAATTCCAAAATTTTAGGAAATAGTTGATGAAATTATGAGTTCTAGTAGCTTCTTAGACCTGTTTCCATGAACTATAATAGTTAGAATGAAGGTCTAGAGCTTGAAGAAGATGGTATCACTTTGTCAAAGTGATATCAGGTTCAAGTATATACACAAGTAGCTCTAACCCGATATGGGTATGTTATGCACGATATGTTTGCACGATATGTCATGCACGATATACATGCATGATATGCTTGCGCGATAGGAAGTCCGGTATAGACTCCATGCATGATATAAGGTTAAATGAATACTTATAAGTTGATATGAAACCCTAATTTGGATAACCCGATATGAGTAAAGAATAGCAAGTGCTATTACACAATATGAGGTATGGATTCAAGAATAAGATGTAACTCGATATGGTTGCCTGATACACAACCCTAGTTGATGCCTAGCCAACATGGTGATGGCTTAATACCTCATGCACGACATGGGTAACACATACAAACACCTCTAGCCCGATATGAATAGTGTTCATATACTTCTAGCCCGATATGGTGGTGTCTATACACCTACAACCCGATACGGTGAACATATGCACACCTCCAACCCGAGACACCTTATAAAGGTGAGGGCAAGACACTCTTAGGAGTGATGAGTGTAACACCAAGTAATGGCATGGCAAATACCTTGATAGGTGAAACACCTATAGTGGTTGATAATGGACAACCTTATATCAACAATGCCTCAACCTAAGATGAGTCCATATCAATTGATGATGATTGGACAATTTAAATGTATGACTTATGGCTAATACATTACAGGATAAATGTGATGAGTTAGTGCATAAAGTATTAGGATGGGAAATACCCTAATACAAGATAAGTTGATGGACTTAAGTAAGTTAAAAGTGATGAGGGAAGTGATACTCCAATGCATTATAAATATCACATCCAACACTTCAAGGTTGATACACCTTGATGCACCTTAAATTCAATATACATGGATGAGTAACACATGAAGTGTGTCATGTCAATTGTTGCATTGAGATGTAATGAGATTAATGCACTTTGATAAGTGTAGCCTAACATACCTTGAGAAGGGTTAAGCCAAGTTACTATAGTATGATGTAATCAATATCCTAGTTAGGGTGAGAGCGAAACTCATACTTTATGTTGATAATCATTTAATGATAAATGATGAGAATAAATAAGTATGACTGAATACTTATGATATCAATGTATGCTCCTAGATGTGTGGAGCAATGAATTAGGGTTTGGATTAATAATATGAACATGAAACCCTATTAGGTTATAAAGGGAAACCCTAACCCTAATGATGGGAAGGTTGTAACTCTCTTATTGCATAAGCCTTGTAAGGCATGTTAAATACTTGTATAACAAGTATAATGTGTAATGGCCTTGTGAGCCATGTGAATAAGTTGTTGCCTAGTGAGAGGTGACAAGATGTTTAATGGGTCTTGTGAGCCATGTGGTTAGTTGTTTCTAGTCAAGATGTTTAATGGGCCTTATGAGCCATGTGGTTAGTTGTTGCCTAGTGAGAGGTGACAATATGTTTAATGGACCTTGTGAGCCATGTGGTTAGTTGTTGCCTTGTGAGAGGTGACAAGATGTTTATAAAAGTTTCATGTAAGAAACGATAATGTTCAAAATAAACTAGGAAATGGAAACTTAGTAACATAATAATAATAATAAATGGATACAATAATAAGAATGAAATCTTGATCATACATGATTTATGCTTATAGCCAAATAAGGACTATAGTGTTTGAAATATGCTTAAAGGAAATAAGAGGAATACTTGTATTATTTAAAGGATGTGAATAAGTATGATGGCTTGGCCAAAGTATAATGCCTAGTAAAGGTGATGTGGTATTTAGTGATGAGATGCACATGATTGGCATAATCCAATACCTGGCTATTAATCACAGGATTTGTAATAACCCAATACCTGGTTGTTAATCACAAGATTGGTAATAACCCAATACCTGGATGTTAATCACAGGATTGACAATAACCCAATACCTGGTTGTTAATCACATGATTGGTAGAGTCCAATACCTGGTTGTTAATCAAAGGATTGGTAATAATCCAATATCTGGCTATTAATCACATGATTGGTAGAGTCCAATACTTGGCTGTTAATCACAGGATTGGTAATAACCCAATACCTAGTTGTTAATTACATGATTGGTAGAGTCCAATACCTGGCTGTTAATCAAAGGATTGGTAATAACCCAATACCTAGGTTAATCATAGGATTGGTAATAACCCAATACCTGGATGTTAATCACAGGATTGGTAGAGTCCAATACCTTGTTGTTAATCACAGGATTGGTAATAACCCAATACCTGGCTATGAATCACAAGATTGTTAGAGTACAATACCTAGCTGTTAATCACAGGATTGGTAATAACCCAATACCTGGATGTTAATCACATAATTGACAATAACCCAATACCTGGTTGTTAATCACAAGATTGGTGGAGTCCAATACCTATATGTTAATAACAAGGTGGGTAATAACCCAATACCTGGTTGTTAATTACAAGATTGGTAATAACCCAATGCCTGACTGTTATCACAGGATTGGTAATAACCCAATGCCTGGCTGTTATCATAGGGTTGGTAATAACCCAACACCTGGCTATTATCAAAGGATTGGTAATAATCCAATGCCTGGAATAGTTGCACATGATTGGCATAGTTCAATGCCTGGAAAAAAATATGATGATGTATACTCACATGATTGGTATAATTCAATATTTAGTTAGCAGATTGGCTGAGGCCAACAGATAGAAATGAGAATGATTCATGGATGTCATACCATGATAATGAGTATTATAGGATAAGCTTGAGATATTGATATAGTATGATGGGTAAATGATATACATGTTCTTCATATTCCTTGAAAAGTGAATAGATGAATTACTTCTCTATCATAGATAGTTGTAATGCTTTAAAAGTTGAGAATGTTCTAAACTACTTATCATTTGCTCAATTTAATACTATTTAACTGTGATAATAACATTGTTGGCAGAGAGTTATATCTCTCACTGGGACAATTGTCTCACTTCGTGGGATCCACATTTTTTTAGGTGGACATGCACGAGGTGGCGAAGATCTTTCTGTAGAGGAGGAACGACAGCTGAGGCAGTAGTGACAACTCAAGTTTAGTTAACTGTCTATTGTGTCTTGTAGATACAAGTCCTATGTGTCATCTCTGCACTCTCAGGTCCTTGGAGTTGGTTCGTTATGGTTTCATGAAGAATATGAGATTTTGGCTTGTAAGCCTCGAGGTTTTATGTTGCCCCAGTATGTGCTTTGATAGAGCAATTTTTATATGTTGTCCTCGAGAGGAAATGAATAATGTTGTACAATATAATCATGATATGTATGAGTTTTAGATCCTTTAGTAAATGTTTTCTGGACAAGGATATCCTTGCAAAATGGTTTTAAATTTTAGTGATTTTTGTTAATCCATTGATTATGTTTATCCCGCTTAATTAGTAATGATTTGTTTGTCGGTTTGATGTCAGTCGTTACAAGTTTTGGTATCAGAGCTTAAGGTTTACTAAGTCTACAGAGACATAGGACTAAGGTGTTGAGTTTGTTTTTGTGTCCTCTAGTAAACCCTATAGTGACTTCTTCTTATGCAGAAGAAAGGGTAAAGTTTATAAATGACTGGGGAACACGAGGAACACATTGCTGAGAGCAATGTTGTTGCACCAAGAGAGGGTGCAAAGGATCAGGAAAGAGAAGAATGAGTGCCTGAGAATTCCCATCATGACCCAATCAGGATAGAGAATCCTATGTTTATGCACTTGTTGTGCAAGCTAGGACAACAATGATACATATAGTAGAATGGATACTAGCATTACAACCTAGGTTACCGGTTCTTAATGCATAAACTTTAGGCTTTGAAAGGGTTCCTGAATGACATAGTCATGTTGGAACAAAGGAAATTGTGGGAAAGATTAACATATGGCGAGAAAGTAGACTCTACCATAAGTTTAGACAGATAGTATATCTATGATAGTAGTGCCCAAGAAGGGGCAATAAACTGAGAATTAAGGAAATGTCACTACAATTCTAGAGACATTTGCCTAGTTGTTCTAAAAAGCCAAAGTTTTTGGTGCCACCAGTGCAATAAATGCCTAGTGTACCAGGGAACCAGCCATTAAGTAAAGACAAAAGTCCTAACTTTCCACCTGTAAGAACGCATGGCTTAGTCTCTACATTGGTAATAAGACCGATAAGACCATGGTACGGGAACAAGACATGTTATAGATGTGTACATGTTGAGCATACTAAACCCTTTTTTTTTAAATAAGGGAGAGATGAATCAACAACCAAGGTAGACTCGACAGGGCTTACGAAATTTATAGCCCAATGATATAAAAAGGCAAAAAGTAACAACATGAAACAATTAGACTCTATGTGTTGAGTCAACCTAAAGCGGTAGATGACCGCGAGGGGTAATAGTCAGATAGAGCTTTTTCATTTTGATATGCTTTATCTTTATGTTACCTGATATTTATAAAAAGGATTGTTGTTATGGACTTTGCTATTGTATGCCCTATGGGAACATAGGGAAGAAATGATGAGAACTAGAATTATATTATGTCCAGTATTCTTTTAAATGCTCTATAATTTCTCTTATCTATGTGAAAGAGGATGAGATATAGAAGTGATGACTGGAGAAAATCCAGGAATGTTAAATCATGTGTTGGTTATGATACAAAAAGTAAGGAATACGATAGTACACAAAGTGCATACTACCTAATCTCAGTACTTGTATACCCTGGCCAGGTATATAATTATTGGAGATAGGGTAAGTATGGAACTCTTAGATTGTTATCTTTCTGATTACTCTGATCAAGTAGTCATTCTGAGACAATCTAGTGAGTATAATGAAACTGTAAATATGGTATGGATATTGTTATCACATCCTAAGTGCATTAATGGAATCTGAGATGATCTCAGACCAGTCTGTGTGAATGAGGAAGTAAAATAGTATAATCCTCATGATAAGAAAATGAGAACAAGGGAGATGATCCCTGTCTAATAAAGTCTATGTGAATAGTAAAGATCTTTTCCCATGATGTAGAAATGGGAAATGTGATAAAATCACAAAATGTTCATGAACATGTTAGCCAATAATAAAGAAAGGGATGATGATACATAATCATCCTTATAATTCCTATACTAAAGGCAAGGAAACAAAGAGGAAATAAGATTGGATGACACATGAACAATTGAAAGTTCATGCAATAATTAGAGGAGATGATAATCTCTTCTCTTTGATAAACAACCATGGGTAATGATGGGGTGATAAGATGAATATGTTTCTTTGTGTTGTTTCCTTTCAGGGACATGGCAATCAAGTAGGTTTTATGACACATGATGTGCATGAGTGAAAAGTATTCAATTGATGGATACTTAGAAAAGTATAAGTTCGTCTTGGACTTTGGTTCCAAGATAAAGATATGTGTAATAAAGAATGTCCCAAGATGAAAGAAAGATCCTTTTATATGTGTGGCTTTGGTAACAACAACAGAGAGATGGAAATAATGAGGATGTGATGTGTTTTAGGCACATGTGACAGATACCAAAGTAAGAAATTCAGGTATCTAAAAAGTATCAGGTGGTATGGGAAAGTAAAAACATAACTCCTAATCAGATGATTTATGTTGGTTACCTGGAATGGCCAACTATGAAATCAGTCTAGTTACATAAAATAGTATGGACATCATATGTTAGGGGTTTATGCTCTTCATAAACATAACATCGATAAGGATGCACTAATTGAAGGAACAATTGTAGAATCATTGGGGGGGGAAGCTTATCAAGCTAAAAATAATTCCTTAGAAAGTGTTATCTGACACATAGTTGACTCTACAGTCAATAATGAAAAGGACAGTGGAGTATGTGTCCTGTATGATAGATTCTATGATAACCTTGTATGGAAGAACTTTGTGTTGATCAAAGTGTTGGGTTTTAGGGGAGGCAGAGAAGGCAGTGGAAACAAAAATTTTCCTCCCCAAACCCAGAACAAGGAAACGCGTCAACGTCTATACAATAGGAAAGGATGGTTTGTGGAATCATACCTTATCCCGAGGCTTGCTCAGCAACAATACCTCGCGGCTTGCGCGGTCTTCACCTCCGGTCTTGGACGGTGTATGTGCAGCTCCTGGTCGCACCAGGACTGACGACTCCTGGTCTCACCGGGACTGTCGGGATTGACAGTTGTCCTCCGAGCGGTAGAAATCTCCCGCCTCTGAAGTAGTCCACACAGACCACCTGGAACTCCAATCTCCTTGTCTCATAAGGAATTGGAAGGAGTTGCACCCTCCTGTCAGCGTACTAGTCACCGACACACTCTCGTGCCACCAGTCACTTTCTGCAGTTGTCTTTGCCTTGCTGTGCCTCCCTTATTGGGTAGCACTTGCTCGGGCTCTCTCGGTTACCAAAACCAGAGAGAACGACAACTTTCCAGAGCAACTGGTTGCACTGAGTTGTACTTTGAGAAGCCCCCAATACCCCTATATATATAGGAGGGTCATGGGACAAGGTTCTCTATCCCAGGCAATATGGGACTAAAGCAGGAGTAGACGGGTTTGAGATTTTCCATAAAAACAAACAACTCGCAACCTGAACCGATCGTTTCATTTCTGAAACGATCGGTTGGGGACCTGAGCCGGTCGGTTGACACCTCAATTGATTGGTTGGGACCCATGAAACGGTCGGTTCACTACTGAACTGGTCAGTTCGTAGTCCTGATCAGTTCCCGATTGACTTTCCTTTCTTTTATTTCTAATTGGTATCAAATAGCAATCCTTGTTCCAATCAAATTGGGCAAGTGAAATGAAAATAAATTTCTCACCAACCTGACTTTCCCAACTTGCTCGGTTGCACCAGTTGAACCGATCGTTTCAACACTTAAAGCAATTGTTTCACCCTGTCCATGAGCCAATCGACTCACCATCCGAGCCGATCGGTTCACCAAGCTGAGCCGATCGGTTCATCACATGAGCCGATTGGTTGGGAGTGCAAATTGTGTAGAATCAGTCAATTGCAGTTTCAATCAATCTGATACTCCAATCAATCAGTCCAACACCTTGAACATTATGATACTGAGCTATCAATTGATTGAGTGTTTAATTGAACTACTAAACTCATTTAGTAATCAATCTAAACATTGTTTGTGGACAAAACTCCTCTTCCAGGTTAAATCCTATGTGTGTGACCCTGCAGGTCCATTTCACGTTGGCAGTGAAAGTCCATACCACTTATGACTTCACAAGAAAAGAGCGGTGCCTAGTCACACATCAGTGCTACCCAAGTGAAATAGAAAGTTGGAGAACAACTTTCAATCCTACAATCCGTGAATGGTGTTACAATGAATGTATAATTCCTTTGTCACTGATATCCCGAATGAACTCGAGGCATGGAACAGTCATCCTATCAACGTTCATTCACTTTCTTGATCTCAGAGTAGATTGGAAGAGATATGTATGACATCAATATCACATACTGATTCATACATGCATGCACGCCTTTCTCAATCCTACTCATTAAGTGGCCATGGATATCATACTCCCTCAGGAGGGACAAATCCCATATCTATCACTCACCCCTCAAAAGCCCCATGTGTCAAAGCCACCCAATCATCACCTTTATAACAACCCATGTTTCAGGACTGCGTTTGATGATGTCAAAGTGTGCCCAACAACATGTGTTGAGTGTAGTGATTTCAGGTCAAAGAATCACACTCACCACCATCACTGTGAGTACTGACTGTGACTACCATGTCATGGTTCCATGTGTCAAACTCACGGTGGGTCTGTCCGGTACACTTGTTCTCTAACAAGTACCTATGTGTTTGGTTTGATATCTCTATATCACGACTAATGAGATTCTGTCATCAACCAACACCAAAATCTAGTCTTGTGTGTCATTGCTATCTATCTACCTTCCACAATGACACCCGACTAGGGACATAAGGAGAATGTAAAAACTCTTAGCATCCGTATGATCTCATCGTTCAGGTCCTTAACCTAAAAGCATACGTCATTGAGTATTGTCATTCTCTAGACATTCAATCTGTTCGATCACTATCTCATATGATAGAACCAGAAAGAATTGGAAGCTGGCCTTTGATGTTTATCAAATCAATCTTAATGTATCCCGCCAATCATCCCATGATTGGCTCTCAGGGCATACATACCAGCAGACTCCCACTTGCACTGTGAGCCAATCACCCTTGAATCATATTCATAGTGATCTTCAAACATGTCCCACATGTTACTGTGCTCTAGTGTGAACATAGTGAGTTATGGCAACACCTTGCCAAAGTCAGTATAAATTGCATGTCTCACATCTCTTCGATGTACGCCACACATATGAGATGGAGTTGCCGTAATATGCGATCTAGTATTCCTTTGCTAACCTTTAGCCACATTGCATGATCAAGGATTCCATACTTGTCATCAATGAGCGGAATATCTATAAGTTCATCTCATGAACTTCCAGATCCATATAGTATCCACTGATGTTCTCCAACACATAGATACTCGGCATTTCCTTTTAAATGGTTTTATTGGAACACTTCTAATCAACAAACTTTCACTTTTATATATCCTATATATATTGCGATTAATTTTCTATCCTTTTCGAAAGTTCGCATCAATGTAACTCTTTACATTGAACTCTTCCTTATCTCCATATAATTAGTACTTCCCAAGTAATTATCAAGTTCTCATGGTATTCCAGTAACCCTTACTGGAAGTAGATAGACATCCACTCGTCATGTCCCACATACGAGTTATCAGGATGAGCACATCATATTGTCATGTCCTACATACAAGATAATGAATGCATTTTATTCTTTCCATGCAAGATAATGGGATGATTACATACATGATAGATCCACATCTATTCTTAGTGTTCCCATTCTTCATAAGAATTGGACACTTGGCCTTGGGATACTAACTCCATGTAACATGGACAAGTTTTCTCCCACTGAATCTGTACATACTAAACCCTTCAGTACAGATTGCCAATGTATGCTTTCTCTTTTCAGGTCAAGAGGTTTTCGAGAACTATCTCTATAGATCTCTATTCCTATCACATAGGAAAATCTCTATCTTCCTTAAAGATAATTTCCACTTTTGGATTTCCATTCTAGAACATTTCCATTTCACATCAACATGTGGAATGTGAACACGCTCGCACTAAATCACAGATCCCTTCTTTATCTTTGACATATCAGTCAAACCCTTTGACTATATCATCAAAGTAAAGATCCAATTCTGAGTTTCTTGTACTCAATCAATCACATTGATTAGCCCATTGTAACTTATAGACTTCATTTGCATTAGTGGATTCATAAACCTTATAGGTTGTGTCACGTACACATCCTTGTTTTATTCCTCATAGTAATGCAGTTTTAGTATCCATATGCCAAATGTCTTAGTCATTAAGTTGCAATCAACAAGCATCAACCTTCTCAAAATGTTATCCATGTGTCTTAACACTTAAGATTCATTTTCACTTATGGATTTCATCCAATGGGTGCTACCATCAAGGTCATACCTTATGGTTCACATGTATGTCATTTAGGATGTAATGGTCGTAAACCATAACTCAAAATTTGGTTCCTCATATTCATCTAGATAGTTGACTCATCACATGAACAACTCATCACATAGATAAATGAGGTGTATCCGTCAAGGATATAAGAATTTACAACTCCTTGTGATACTTAATGTCCTTTATTAGTGTGGGGTATTCTTTTATTAAGAAGAATTCAGTTATTTGATAATCATTCTCTAACTCCTTAGAGTATGATTACCATGCCTTAATCATGAGTTCACTATGATACACTATCATAATCACTCATAAGGATCTCAAACATTTGGTCCAAGTATTTCATTCATTGATCTCATCAAGAATTAACACTTTACCAAATTTGCACTTCATCTATGATAATCTTGAACACTTCAAGATATTCATATTGGTATTTCTCTAAAAACCATTTGAAGTATTAGCACTTGTTCCAATAGGTATGTAAATACATCACATGTATCATACCTAATAGGATAATCATTCTCCCACTACCTTTAGTGAAGATTGATTAATCATGTCCAAGATATTCATGTCTTTTACTGGTTCTCTAACCAAAAGAGTCTAGATTTATCCATCACATGGAAACTAGAAATGAATTTCTCATGATTGATGCTAATTTGATTGTTTGAGTTATCCATAACTCTTAGGTATCATTTTATCTTGTGCATATCGAATACCATAAGATAAACAAGGCATTTCCACAAAGATCATATCTTTAGAAATTGAAACATCTCTTTATTGATTTCCATCATTGTCATACAATATGCCAAAATAAAGTGTTTCTATCTATTGGCAAATATGAAATAGCAGTTCTCAACTCTATTTCATGCCCTTTAGGCTGAAATAAACTGAAAGGTACTCCTATCTATGGCAGCAACACTTGCTCCAATGATGGGTACTCCTTTCTTGATCCTTTCACAAAGGACATCACTTCTTTGTGGAAATTACATATCATATATGACATATCCATATCTTGGTATCATATACCTCAGATAAAGAAGCGGTTCATTTCATGATACCTTAGGTGGAGATCTCCATCCCCTCCTTCATCTTCTTTTGTTCTTCCAGATATAGAGGGCAATTCCCTCATACACCCTTTCCCCATGTGCCTTGAGGTTGAAGACGGCTTGGGATGCTGGCTAGCATCAGAACACTTCTTTGCTTTGCCCTTGCCCTTGCCCTTGCCCTTAAGACTTACCTTTCATTGATCTCATCAAAGATTAGGGTTAGTATTTCTTCATATTTGCCTCTACTATCCTCAACATGTCCAACAACTCTGTCAACGCTTGTCAAAGTTGTTCATCATGAATTGTATGATTCTCACAACATTTGCAGTATCATACCAATAGCCAACTCTTGGCTCAGAGGGAATCCTTCTTAGTCAGGTTTTCCACATACCCAATCACATTGAGTGTGTGAATACCTTACTAGATCTCCTTCTGTCATGACATACTAGGACAGTGTCTTGGAGACATCATATGTCTCATGTTGTCTCTGCAACTCATAGTTCAGAGAACACAACATCAAGCACTCCTCATCAATGTCTTCCTCGGTATGCTTCCATAAGCACACTTTCAACCATTGATATGGTGGGATCGAGTTCATCTGGTTCTGGTATAACTAGGACTTAGAGCTTTCACTCTACGATTGAGAACACTTCTCAATGTCCTAACCAGTGGTGGAAAAATTCCCATTTAATTTGTCCTTTTCAAGGACCGATCGTAAAGAAAAGTGATTGTTGTTTGTTGTCATTAGTACTACAAAAGGAAATATGCAATTTTAGTCCAAAACTCCTTTTGACTTATTTGATTGATCTGAAAGGTTGATGATATAAATTAGGCCTTTAATTAATTATCACTCCCACTATTTATTTCAAATTGATAGCCCTCACCATCAATTCGGAAGATTGCAGCGTACAACCTTCTAGTGGGCAAGATACTGAAATCCTCTAAGTCATGGGCCAACTTGGGCTGTCACCCACAACTTAGATCTCTCAGGTAGGCAAATCTTGCCAATTGCATCATATGCAACTCTTGATAAGATGTCATATGCAACTCCTTTCCATGATCATCTCCATGCCTCAAGGTGCTAGATCCTATCTAGGTCACCTTGTTAAGTCCGACCCAAAGCCAACACGATGAATATGCAAACCCACATATCCATCCTTCATGCTTCCACGAGATAGACGGTGCACCACGCTTCGGCATGCCCACACTTGGTCGATCAAGCTTTTCACTTGTGTCACATTTGGAAGGCATCTAAAACTTTAATATTCTAATGAGGGATTTGGTTTTTATATACATATACATATACAATCACCACAATATATAGTACGTATCATATACATGCTATATCCCACAAAAAACATGCAAAACGATAAAATCGATGATTATGGCCATCCTAATGTGATTCCTTGAGCCAAGAGGAATCACGGTCATCTAGGTCTACATCACATGCAACCTTTACAAGATGAACTCTGTGCTTTGCCTTTTTGGGTTTGATCAACTCATCACATGACTGATCGGCTCGCCATCAGGCCAGTCGGTTGGGTGCCACCAACCGATCGGTTGGCTCCTCCAACCGATCGGTTCGCCTGGTCGTCATGCATCTCATCATGGCCACCACCCGCTCATCTCACTCCTCGAACCGGTCATCAGCCGATCGGCTCACTCCTTGAACTGATCGTCTCGAACGTCAACCGATCGGTTCACGCCTCGAACCGATCGTCTCAGCTATCATCAGGATGTCCTTCGTTCTTTGACATAACATGAAATAAAATTCTATCCTATTTTACATTGTAAAAAGAGAAACCTCGAGTTACATTCGAGGGGAGCAAAGGTAGGAAAGAAATCTCGAATTATTTTGAGTTACATCAGGAATAGGAGAAGGAAGATCGGTGTGCAGACCGAGATGCAAGCAACCACATACAACCATACACGGATAGGGTTTATTGACCATAACCACACTGTACATCCACCACAAAACTCGTTTAAGGGTGACGCATATCGAGTGCATTCATAATACATATCATATATGTAAATTGGGATTTGTGGATTTAGGATTGGACATGCATAAAGCCAATTTTATTCGCATCGTATGCAATAAATAAAGGCGACAAACCAAAATCGATCATATCGATAATCCTAAAGTATAGAGCAGTTGACATGGCTCTGATACCACTGTTGGGTTTTAGGGGAGGCAGATAAGGCAGCGGAAACAAAAATTTTCCTCCCCAAACCCAGAACAAGAAAACGCGTCAACGTCTATACAATAGGAAAGGATGGTTTGTGGAATCATACCTTATCCCGAAGCTTGCTCGGCGATAATACCTCGCGGCTTGCGCGGTCTTCACCTCTGGTGTTAGACTGTGTCTGTGTAGCTCCTGGTCACACCAGGACCGATGACTCCTGGTATCATCGGGACTGTCGGGATTGACAACTGTCCTCTGAGCGGCAAAAATCTCCCGCCTCTGAAGTAGTCCACACAGACAACCTAGAACTCCAATCTCCTTGTCTCACAAGGAATTGGAAGGAGTCGCACCCTCCTGACAGTGTACTAGTCACCGACACACTCTCCTGCCACCAGTCTCTTTCTGCAGTTGTCTTTCCCTTGTTGTGCCTCCCTTATCGGGTAGCACTTGCTCGGGCTCTCTCAGTTACCAAAACCAGAGAGAACGACAACTTTCCATAGCAACTGGTTGCACTGCGTTTTACTTTGAGAAGCCCCCAATACCCCTATATATAGGAGGGTCATGGGACAGGGTTCTCTATCCCAGGCAATATGGGACTAAAGCAGGAGTAGAAGGGTTCGAGATTTTCCACAAAAACAACCAACTCGCAACCTGAACCGATCATTTCATTTCTGAAACTGTCAGTTGGGGACCTGAGCCGGTCGGTTGACACCTCAACCGATCGGTTGGGACCCATGAAACGGTCAGTTCACTTCTGAACCGGTCGGTTCGTAGTCCTGATCAGTTCCCGATTGACTTTCCTTTCTTTTATTTCTAATAGGTATCAAATACCAATCCTTGTTCCAATCAAATTGGGCAAGTGAAACGAAAAGAAATTTCTCACCAACCTGACTTTCCCAACTTGCTCGGTTGCACCAGTTGAACAGATTGTTTCAACACTTGAAGCAATCATTTCACCCTATCCATGAGCCGATTGAATCACCATCTGAGCCGATCGATTCACCAAGCTGAGCCGATCAGTTCATCACATGAGCCGATCAGTTGGGAGTGCAGATTGTACAAAATCAGTCAATTGCAGTTTCAATCAATCCGATACTCCAATCAATCAGTCCAACACCTTGAACATTATGATACTGAGCTATCAATTGATTGAGTGTTTAATTGATCTACTAAACTCCTTTAGTAATCAATCTAAACATTGTTTGTGGACAAAACTCCTATGCCAGGTTAAATCCTATGTGTGTGACCCTGCATGTCCATTTCACATTGGCAGTGAAAGTCCATAACACTTATGAATTCACAAGCAAAGAGCGGTGCCTAGTCACACATCAGTGCTACCCAAGTGAAATAGAAAGTTGGAGAACAACTTTCAATCATACAATCTGTGAATGGTGTTACAGTGAATGTATAATTCCTTTGTCACTGATATCCCGAATGAACTCGAGGCATGGAACAGTCATCCTGTCAACGTTCATTCACTTTCTTGATCTCAGAGTAGATTGGAAGAGATATGTATGACATCAATATCACATACTGATTCACACATGCATGCACACCTTTCTCAATCCTACTCATCAAGTGGCCATGGATATCATACTCCCTCAGGAGGGACAAATCCCATATCTATCACTCACCCCTCAAAAGCCCCATGTGTCAAAGCCACCCAATCATCACCTTTATAACAACCCATGTTTAAGGACTGCATTTGATGATGTCAAAGTGTACCCAATGACATGTGTTGAGTGTAGTGATTTCAGGTCAAAGAATCACACTCACCACCATCACTGTGAGTACTGACTGTGACTACCATGTCATGGTTCCATGTGTCAAACTCACGGTGGGTCTGTCCGGTACACTTGTTCTCTAACAAGTACATATGTGTTTGGTTTGATATCTCTATATCATGACTAATGAGATTCTCTCATCAACCAACACCACAATCTAGTCTTATGTGTCATTGTTGTCCATCTACCTTCCGCAATGACATACGACTAGGGACATAATGAGAATGCACAAACTCTTAGCATTTGTATGATCTCATCGTTCATGTCCTTATCCTGAAAGCATACATCATTGAGTATTATCATTCTCTAGACATTCAATCTGTTCTATCACTATCTCATATGACTGAACCATAAAGAATTGGAAGCTTGCCTTTGATGTTTATCAAATCAATCTTAATGTATCCCACCAATCATCCCATGATTGTCTCTAAGGGCATACATACCAACACAAAGTTCTATGGTATCTCCATGACATTAAGATGTTATGTGGAGACTTGATTATATGATGAATGAATAATATCTGTCTCCCTTTACCTAGGATTTCGGGGATGAAATCCATGTTAGGGGTTTATAACTTGTAATGACCCTGACCTGGGTTATGAGGTAAACATATTTGTTTTGGCTAATAAAGTTTCTTAGAACTTTAATATAATCATCTAAGGTGTTTTTTTTATCATGTGACACACTTATGTTCCAAGTATGGTCCTGATTGAATGCTATTTGAGCAATGTTCCTTTGTTTTGGACCAAAGAGCGATTTACCCAAGTTGAGGGGTTATATTGCAATATGTCACATGTTGAACGTGCCCTAAGTGTTTTGGCATCATAAGAGAGAATGATGCAAGGTGGTGGCTTGTGGAAAGCCTAAATTCCATGTTTGAACTTGTTTGAACAATGCTGGTACATTGTGCACCAATTTTGGTACAAATTGCAATTTACCCAAATTGTAGTGTTGATATGCAAATTACCACCTCTATAGTGTCCCTACTCCCTCCTAGTATCATGTAGAAGAGAGAGAAAGAAGGAGACACCATGTTTGAATCAATTATGAGTGATGGTAATCTTGGTGATAAAATGACCAAGAAAAGGGTTGAATATGAAAGCTTAACTTGAGTTGCATCAAGTTGAAAAGCTTATATACGAGTGCCTATCGGCCAAGGAGCCATAGGATGAGACTTATATCGTTTTTTGGACTTTTTGCAAAGGCCATGTCGTACAAAGCACCTCAAGGAGGTGAGGTGTGTCGTGTTACAGCTTCCTTAGGAAAGTTGTACCGGGTTGTGAATAAAGTGATGAATTAATTGATATATCTTATTCAACGGGATATGTAATGGACAAATTTTCATCCCTAGATTATCGTCAACTATTTTGCATGTCAATATAAATGTTGATTCATGCATTTACACGTGTCACCCATGCATGGACATGTGGCACCTAGTAGCTCAAATTGATGACACCTCATTTTCACACTCCTTCATGAACAACAAGTATATATACCCCTAGTTTCACCCCTTAGTGAAAGTTTTCGACTCTTGCCACCCTCCTTCCCTAATGTATCATGCATAGAGTCCTTGTATCATATATGAGTGATGTGGTATCGTGCATGGGCCTTGGGTATCGCCCATAGGAAGATCATATCGCCCAAATAGTGTGATATCAGCCAAGTAGGGTGATATTGGCCATAGTGAAGTGTTTTTGGCCACAAGTGAGGGGGATATCGGCCACAAGTGGTGGAATATCATGCAAGGGTTGTGAGGTATCGTGAAAAGTTTCTAGGGAAAGAAGGATCTCAAGTCTTAACCCTAAGGTGAGGCAATGATCATCTTCAACCTTGGATTGAAGCATGATTTTAGGGTTTTGATCTTCTTTTCTGTCCTCTTCACCAATTGCTTATCCATGGTGATTCCTTGCATATGAAGGAGTTGTGAACGAGCCTTGGACTTTTTATAAGTCATCTTCAACCTTGGGAACGTGGATATTTGGAGCTTGGATCTTTGAAGTTGTTCTTAAGGCGGGTTATATAACTTGAACTCTATCATGTTATTATTCATCACCTAAATTGCTATACTTAATGAACTACTTTTGATTCCGAAATTTTCTGAAATAGTTGATGACATTATGAGTTCTAGTAGTTTCTTAGACCTGTTTCCATGTACTATAAAAGTTATAATGAAGTTCTAGAGCTTGAAGAAGATGGTATCACTTTGTAAAAGTGATATCGGGTTCAAGTATATACACAAGTATCTCTAACCCGATATGGATATGCTATGCAGGATATGTTTGCACTATATGTCATGCACGATATAGTTGCACAATATGCTTGCATGATAGGAAGTCCAATATAGACTCCATACTTATAAGTTAATATGAAACCCTAATTTGGATAACCCAATATGAGTAAACAATAGCTAGTGCTATTGCACGATATGAGGCATGGATTCAAGAATAAGATGTAACTCGATATGGTAGCCCGATACACAACCCTAGTTGATGTATAGCTGACATAGTGATGGCTTAATACCTCATGCACGACATGGGTAACACATACAAAAACCTCTAGCCCGATATGAATGGTGTTCATATATTTCTAGCCCGACATGGTGGTGTCTATACACCTACAACATGATATGGTGAACATATACACACCTCCAACCCAAGACACCTTGTAAAGGTAAGGGAAAGACACTCTTAGGAATGATGAGTGTAACACCAAGTAATGGTGTAGCTAATACCTTGATAGGTGAAACACCTAGAGTGGTTGATAATGCACCACCTTATATCAACAATGCCTCAACCTAAGATGAGTCCATATCAATTGATGATGATTGGACAATTTAAATGTATGACTTATGGCCAATACATTATAGGATAAATGTGATGAGTTAGTGCATAAATTATTAGGATGGGAAATACCCTAATACAAGATAAGTTGATGAACTTAAGTAAGTTAAAAGTGATGAGGGAAGTGATACACTAATGCATGTTAAATATCACATCCAGCACTTCATGGTTGATACACCTTGATTCACCTTAAATCCAATATACATGGATGAGTAACACATGAAGTGTGTCATGTCAATTTTTGCATTGAGATGTAATGAGATTAATGCACTTTGATAAGTGTAGCCTAACATACCTTGAGAAGGGTTAAGCCAAGTTACTAAAGTATGATGTAATCAATATCCTAGTCAGTGTGAGAGAGAAACTCATACTTTATGTTGATAATCATTTAATGATAAATGATGAGAATAAATAAGTATGCATGAATACTTATGATATCAATGTATGCTCCTAGATGTGTGGAGCAATGAATTAGGGTTTGGATTAATAATATGAACATGAAACCCTATTCGGATATAAAGGGAAACCCTAACCCTAATGATGGGAAGGTTGTAACTCTCTTATTGCATAAGCCTTGTAAGGCATGTTAAATACTTGTATAACAAGTATAATGTGTAGTGGCCTTGTGAGCCATGTGAATAAGTTGTTTCCTAGTGAGAGGTGACGAGATGTTTAATGGGCCTTGTGAGCCATGTGGTTAGTTGTTGCCTAGTTAGAGGTGACAAGATGTTTAATGGGCCTTGTGAGCCATGTGGTTAGTTGTTGCCTAGAGAGAGGTGACAATATGTTTAATGGGCCTTATGAGCCATGTGGTTAGTTGTTACCTAGTGAGAGGTGACAAGATGTTTAATGGGCCTTGTGAGCCATGTGGTTAGTTGTTGCCTAGTGAGAGGTGACAAGATGTTTATAAAAGTTTCATGTAAGAAATGATAATGTTCAAAATAAACTTGGAAATGGAAACTTAGTAACATAATAATAATAATAATAATAATAATAATAATAATAATAAAAATGGATACAATAATAATAATGAAATCTAGATGATACATTAATTATGCTTATAGACAAATAAGGACTATAATGTTTGAAATATGCTTAAAGGAGATAAGAGGGATACTTGTATTATATAAAGGATGTGAATAAGTATGATGGCTTGGCCAAGGTATAATGCCTAGTAAAGGTGATGTGGTATTCAGTGATGAGATGCATAGGATTGGCATAATCCAGTATCTGGTTGTTAATCACAATATTGGTAATAACCCAATACCCGTGATGTTAATCACAGGATTGGTAATAACCCAATTCATAGGATTGGTAATAACCCAATACCTGGCTGTTAATTACAAGATTGGTAGAGTCCAATACCTGACTGTTAATCACAGGATTGGTAATAACCCAATATGTGGCTGTTAATCACATGATTGGTAGAGTCCAATAACTGGCTGTTAATCCCAAGATTGGTAATAACCCAATACCTGGCTGTTAATCATAGAATTGGTAGAGTCCAATACCTAGTTGTTAATCACATAATTAGTAATAACTCAATACCTGGCTGTTAATCACAAGATTTTTAATAACCCAATACCTGGCTGTTAATCACAGTACTGGTAGAGTTCAATAACTGGATGTTAATCACAGGATTGGTAATAACCTAATACCTGGTTGTTAGTCATAGGATTGGTAGCGTCCAATACCTGGTTGTTAATCATATGATTGGTAATAACCCAATACCTGGATGTTAATCACATGATTGATAATAACCCAATACTTGGTTGTTAATCACACAATTGGTAGAGTCCAATACCTAGCTATTAATCATAGGATTGGTAATAACCCAATACCAGGCTGTTAATCATGGGATTGGTAATAACCCAATGCCTGGCTGTTATCACAGGTAATAACCCAATGCCTGGCTGTTATCGTAGGGTTGGTAATAACCCAATGCCTGGCTGTTATCAAAGGATTGGTAATAATCCAATGCCTGGAATAGTTGCACAAGATTTTCATAGTCCAATGTCTGGACAGAATATGATGATGTATACTCACATGATTGGTACAATTCAATATCTAGTTAGCATATTGGATGAGGCCAACGGATAGAAATGAGAATGATTCATGGATGTCATACCATGATAATGAGTATTACATGATAAGCTTGAGATATTGATATAGTATGACGAGTAAATGACATACATGTTCTTCATATACCTTGTAAAGTGAATAGATGAATTACTGCTCTATCATAAATAGTTGCAATGCTTTAAAAGTTGAGAATGTCCTAAACTACTTATCCTCTGCTCAATTTAATGCTATTTAACTGTGATAATAACATTGTTGGCGGAGAGTTATATCTCTCGCTGGGACAATTGTCTCACCCCATGGGATCCACATTTTTTTAGGTGGACATGCATGAGGTGGCAAAGATCTTTCTGTAGAGGAGGAACAATGACTGAGGTAGCAATGACATCTCAGGTTGAGTGTACTGTCTGTTGTGTCTTGTAGATAGAAGTCCTATGTGTCGTCTCTGTACTCTCAGGTCCTTGGAGTTGGTTCGTTATGGTTTCCTGAACAATATGAGATTTTGGCTTGTAAGCCTCGAGGTTTTATGTTGCCCCAGTATGTGCTTTGATAGAGAAATTGTTATATGTTGTCCTCGAGAGGAAATGAATAATGTTGTATAATGTAATCATGAGATGTATGAGTTTTAGATCTTTTAGTAAATGTTTTTTGGACAAGGATCTCCTTGCAAAAAGGTTTTAAATTTTAGTGATTTTTGTTAATCTGTTGATTATGTTTATCCCACTTAATTAGTAACGATTTGTTTGTTGGTTTGATGTCAGTCGTTACACGGTTAGTGCGAGAAAACAAGCAGGACCATGTCAACTACTTAAATAGCTTTCCAGGATATACTAGCAACTTCGCTATAGAGCTACATCATCAACTGCACTCTCATCAAGATTGAGAGATCTCGTGTTTATCTACACATCAATCCTGAGAAGGGTCGAGAGATTTCATGTTTATCTACATCGAACCCAACAATATAATGAAGGATTGAGAGATTTCATGTTTATCTACCATCAATCCATCATTTGAGGTGTATGGATATTTTTTCCCATCACCCCCAAATATTCAAAAATATGCGGTCTCCAGGAGATCCCATGGGAAAACTTGTTTCACCATTCAACAATTTACTGACGCTGATGGATCTATGGTCAAGGCTCTACATGATAAGATTCCACTTGATTAATTAAGTGCATTACCATATTCTTTTAGCATCAGTCAAGTTTTCAAACATGAATTATTATGACAAATGCTACAAAGAAAAGTGTAATACATCTATCAAGTACTTTTCAAAATTTTATATATCATTTATGATCTCAATCCTTTATCTCATTACCGGGAATTCTCATCCCTCAACAATATCATCTTCATGATTATTGAATCTGGGTATTCAAACCCTTAGTTCATCAATGAGCATTGTTACCACTTAATAGGTAACTATTACCTCCAGGTCATCTGACCAAGGTATACATGATACTTGTTACACAAGCATCTCACATGGCTCACAAGGCCCATTAAACATCTTGTCACCTCTCACTAGGCAACAAATTATCACATGGCTCACAAGGCCATTAAGTATCTTGTCACCTATCACTAGGCAACAAATTATCACATGGCTCACAAGGCCATTAAGTATCTTGTCACCTCTCACTAGGCAACAAATTATCACATGGCTCACAAGGCCATTACACATTATACTTGTTATACACATATTTAACACGCCATACAAGGCTTATGCAATAAGAGAATTTCAACCTTCCCAACATTAGGGTTAGGGTTTCCCTTTCTCATCGATTAGGGTTTCAAGATCACATTATCCAGGATCAAACCCTAATTCATTGCCCCACACATCTAGGAGCATACATTAATATCATACGTATTCAATCATACTTATTTATTCTCATCATTTATCATTAAATGATTATAAACACAAGGTATGAGTTCCTCTCTCATCCTTACCAGAGTATGATTACATCATACTTTATTAACTTGGCTTAACCCTTTCTCAAGGTATATTAGCCTACACTTATCAAAGTGCATTAAAATCATTACATCTCAATGTAACAATTTACATGACACACTTCATGTGTTACTCATCCAAGTATATTGGATTTAAGGTGCATCAAGGTATATCAACCTTGAGGTGTTGGATGTGATATTTATCATGTCTTGATGTATCACTTCCCTCATCACTTTTAACTTACTTAAGTTCATCAACTTATCTTGTATTAGGGTATTTCCCATATCTATCATGCTTCACACCATATCGGGCAGAGAGGTGTGTGTGTGAGTATGCTGCACACCATATCGGGAAGAGAGGTGTGTGTGTGTGTATGCTTCACACCAAATCGAGTAGAGAGGTGTGTGTGTGTATGCTTCAGACCATATCGGGCAGAGAGGTGTGTGTGTATGCTTCACACCATATCAGACAGAGAGGTGTGTGTGTGCTTCACATCATATCGGGTAGAGAGGTGCCTATTTGTGTGCTTGAACCCGATATCACTTTTGAGGTGTTTTCTTGACCTCATATCTTGCCAAAGGTGTATACTACACCACCATATCGTGCAAGAAATTATACAATCATATCCATATCATTTTAGTGAAGTAGGTGCATCATCATATCAGGTTAGAGGTGCTTGCTTGTGTGCTTGCACCCGATATCACCTTTATAAGGTGATACCATCATATTTAAGCTCTAGACCTTTGTTCTAACTGTTATAGTTCATGGAAACATGTTTAAGAAACTATTAAAACTCATAATTTCATCAACTATTTCAGGAAATTTTGGAATTAAAATCAATTCATTAAGTATAACAATTTAGGTGATGAATAATAACATGGTTGAGTTCAAGTTATATAACCCGCCTTAAGAAAAACTTCAAAGTTCCAAGATCCAAAGCTCCAAGTTACTAAGGTTGAATATGACTTATCAAAAGTCCAAGGATAGTTCACAACTCCTTCATATACAAGGAATCACCATGGATAAGCAATTGGTGAAGAAGAAAAGAAAAGAAGATCATAACCCTAAAATCATGCTTAAATCCTAGGTTGAAGATGATCATGGGCTCAACTTAGGATTAAGATTTGATATCCTTCTTGCTCTAGCACCTTTGCACGATACCTCACAAACCTTTCATGATATGCCACCACTTATAGCTGATATCCCCCTCACTTGTGGCCAAACACACTTCACTTGGCCAATATCAACATGGTATGGACAATATCAACATGCTATGGTCGATACCACTTGCTATGGCCGATACCCAAGGCCCATGCATGATACCACATCACTCCTGCATGATAAAAGGACTCCATTCATGATATCTAAGATCAAGGAGGTGGTAGAATTCAAAAAAGTTCACTTAGGGTTGAAAGGAGGGGTATATATACTTGAGGTTCATGAAGAGGTGTCAAAATGAGGTGTCATCAATTTGAGCTAGTAGGTGCCACGTGTCCATGCATGGGTGACACATGTACATGCATGCATCAAAATATATCTTGACATGCAAAACCGTTGAGGATAATCTAGGGATGAAAAGTCGTCCATTACATATCCCTTTGAATAAGATATATCTATTAAATCATCACTTTATTCACAACCCGATACAACTTTTCTAAGGAAGTTGTAACCCGATACACTTCACCTCCTTGAGGTTATTTGCATGTCATGGACTTTTCGAAGAGTCCAGAAAATGATATGAGACTCCTCCGATGGCTCTTTGGCCGATAGGCACTCATATATAAGCTTTTCAACTTGATACAACTCAAGTTAAGCTTTCATATTCAACCCTTTTCTTGGTCATTTCATCACCAAGATTACCATCACTCATAATTGATTCAAAAATTGTGTCTCCTTCTTTATCTATCCTATATATGATACTAGGAGGGAGTAGGGACACTCTAGATGTGGTAATTTGCATATCAACCCTATATTTTGTGTAAGTTACAATTTGTACCCAAATTGGTGCACAAGGTACCAACATTGTTCAAAGAGGTTCAAACTTGGAATTTAGGATTTCCACAAGCCACCAACTTGCATCATTCTCTCTATTATGATGGTAAAACATATCAGGCACGTTCAACATGTGACACATTGCAATATAATCCCTCAACTTGGGTAAATTACACTTTGGTCCCAAAATAAAGGAACATTGCTCAAACAACATTCAATCAGGACCAAACTTGGAACATAAGTGTGTCACATGATAACAAAACACATTAGATGATTATACTAAAGTTATAAGAAACTTACTTAGCCAAAACAAACAAGGTTAACTCATAACCCAGGCCAGGGTCATTACAAGTTATAAACCCCTAACAAGGATTTCGTCCCCGAAATCCCAGGTACAAGGAGACAAATATTATTCATTCATCATACCATAAAGTCTCAACATAACATCTTAATGTCATGGAGACACCATAGAACTTTGATCAACACAAAATTCTTCCACACAGGGTTATCATAGAATCGGTCACACAGGACACATACTCCATTGTCCTTTTCATTATTGACTGTAGAGTCAACTTTGTGTCAGATAACACTTTTCTTAGTTAGAGAAACATTATACATAGCCTATTTAACTCAAGTGTCAAACCTCACTGATTTGTCAGCTTTCTCAACTTACAACTTTATGTGATAAGATTCTTGATTCTGGGGAGTCTTCCATACTCCTCATTCAATTTAGCATTTCACTTCCAAGGAAAGACCAGAGTTACGTTCTGTCACCTACTTGGGACTACAAGTCTTATCATACATCTACTGTGACATCTAATCAGCTGACACAACACCAAACTTTCTTACTACTTGTACCAACTATCTCATTAGTTGTACATTCTATTATCATAAGGGGAGGTTACTTATGAATTAAGAACTTATCTTTGAGGTCACTCTAGATGTTATGTATAAGTTTCCTTAACAGATCTAGATAGGGGTATTATAATGAATTACTTTCTTAGCTTGATAAGCTTTTCTCACAATGATTCTACAATTGTTCCTTCAATTAATACATCCTTATCGATGTTATGTTTATGAAGAGCATAAACCCCTAACATATGATGTCCATATTATTTTATGTAACTAGACTGATTTCACAGTTGGCCATTCCAGGTAACCAACATAAATCATCTGATTAGGAGTTATGCTTTTACTTTCCCATACCACTTGATATTTCTTAGATACCAGAATTCCTTAACTTGGTATCCATCACATGTGTCGAAAACACATCACATACTCATCATTTCCATCTCTCTGTTGTTATTACCAAAGCTACACATATAAAAGGATCTTTCTTTCATCTTCGGACATCATTTATTACACATATCTTTATCTTGGAACCAAGGTCCAAGATGAACTGATACTTTTCTAAGTATCCATCAATTGGACACTTTTAACTCATGCACATCAAGTTTCATAAGACCCACCTGATTTCCATGTCACTGAAAGGAAAGAACCCAAAGGAACATATTCATTTTATCACCCCATCATCACCTAGGGTTGTTTATCAAAGAGGATACATCATCATATCCTAAGATTATTGCATGAACTTTCAACTGTTCATGAGTCATTTACTCTTGTTTCATACTAGGTTCCTTGCCATCAGCATAGGAATTATAAGGATGATTACATGTCATCACTCCTTTCTTTGTTATTGTCTAACATGTTCATGAACATTTTGTGATTTTATCACATTTTCCATTTCCACATCATGGGAAAAGATCTTTACTATTCACACATGATTTATAAAACAAGGATCATCTCCCTTGCTCTCATTCTCTTTATCATGAGGATTATAGTTTTTACTTCCTCATACACACATATTGATCTGAGATCTTCTCAGATTCCATTTATTGTGCTTAGGATGTGATAAAAATATCCATGCCATATTTCCAGTTTCATTATACTCACTAGATTGTCTCAAAATGACTACTTGATCAGAGTAATAAGAAAGATAACAATCTAAGAGTTCCATACTCACCTTGTCTTCAATAGTTGAATACATGGACATGGTATACAAGTACTGAGATTAGGTAGTATGCACTTTATTTACTATCATATTCCTTACTTTTCATATCATCAAAACATAGGATTTAGCATCCCTAGATTTTCTTCAGGCATCACCTCTACACCTCATCCTCTTTCACACAGATAAGAGCAATTATATAGCATTTAAAAGAATACTGAACAGAATATAAATTCTAGTTATCATCATTTCTTCACTATGTTACCATAGGGAAAACAATAAGAAAGTCCATAACAACAATCCTTTTTTTTATGATTATCATATAACATCAAGATAAGGCATATCAAAATGAAAAAGCTCTATTCGACTGTTACCCCTCGCGTTCATCCACCGCTTCAGGTTGACTCAACACATAGAGTCTAGCTATTTTATGTTGTTACTTTTTGCCTTTTTATATCATTGGGATGTAACTTTCGTAAGCCCTGTCGAGTCTACCTCGGTTGCTGGTCATCTCCTCCCTTCTTTTTAAACAAAAGGCTTTAGTATGCTCAACATGTACACATCTATAACATGTCTTGTCTCGTACCATGGTCTTATCGGTCTTATTACCGATGTAGAGACTAAGCCATGGGTTCTTACAGGTGGAAGGCTAGGACTTTTGCCTTTACTTAGTGATTACTGCCCTGGTACACTAGACATTTATTGCACTGGTGGCACCAAAAACTTTGGCTTTTTAAAAAAACTAGGAAAATGTCTCTAGAATTGTAGTGACATTTCCTTAATTCTTGACTAATTGCCCCTTCTTGGGCACTGCCATCACAAATATGCAATCTGTCTAAACTTATGGCAGAGTCTATTTTCTTGCCATATGTTAATCCTCCCCACAGTTTCTGCTATTCCAACATGACTATGTCATTTAGGAACCCTTTCAAAACCCAAAATTTCTGCATTAAGGACTGGTAACCTAGGTTGTAATGCTAGTATCCAGTCTACTATATGCATCACCATTGTCTTAACATGTCTATCAAGAGCATAATCATAGGATTCTCTATCATGATTAGGTCAAGATAGGAATTCTCAGACACTCATTCTTTATTTTCCTGATCCCTTGCACCCTTTCCTGGTGCAACAACATTGCCCTCAGCAATGTGTTCCTCGTGTTCTCCAGTCATTTTTAAACTTCACCCTTTCTTCTGCCTAAGCAGAAGTTATTATAGGGTATACCAGAGGACACTTAAAAAAAACTCAACACCTTAGTCCTATGTCTTTGTAGACTCAGTGAACCTTAAGCTCTGATACCAAAACTTGAAACGACCGTCATCAAATCGACAAACAAATCGTTACTAATTAAGCAGAATAAACATAAACAACGGATTAACAGAAATCACTAAAAATTAAAACCATTTTTGCAAAGAGATCCATTTCTAGGAAAACTCTTTATGGAATAACCAAAACCTTATATACATCATTGTTCACATTGTACATACACTATACCATCTCTTCTCGAGGATAACATATAACAATTGCTCTAACAACACATGTACTGAAGCAACATAAAACCTCAAGGCATACTAGCCAAAACCTCAGATTGTTCATAAAACCATAACAAAACAACTCCAAGGACCTAAGAGTATAGAGACGACACAAAGGACTTCTATCTACAAGACACGATAGACAGTACACTCAACTTGAGTTGTCACTACTGCCTCAGCTGTTGTTCCTCCTATGCAGAAAGGTCTTCACCTCCTCGTGCACATCCACCTAAAAATTGTAGATCCCACGGGGTGAGATAATTGTCCCAGCGAGAGATATAACTCTCTGCTGACCATATTATTATCATAGTTAAATAGTATAAAACTGAGCAGAGGATTCTTTTACATTATTAGCAGGATTTAATCGCTATTTAAGTAGAGTAGAGCAATATCATCTTCTGAAGCATTGCAACTATATATGATAAAGCTGTAAATCATCTATTCATTTTATAATGAATATGAAGAATATGTATAACATATATCCATTTAAGATGTATAAAAGAAATGTAACATCAGCCAATGATTTCCATTTTCAATCCTTAAGTAAATATGCTACACAGCTGAGTACATTTTACAATCACACTTGTGCCCTGAGGAGATGGGGTATACCGCTCATACTGCAACCGACCACTATGAAGTCAAAATCAGTACCATACAAGGTCAATGGAAGAGCTGGCTGCCATGACCTCACCAGTCTCGGTCAGTGCAAGAAAACAAGAAGGACCATGCCAACTGCTTAAATAGCTTTCTAGGGTATACTGGAAACTTTGCTATAGAGCTACAACGTCAACTGCACTCTCATCAAGATTGAGAGATCTCATGTTTATCTACACATCAATCCTGAGAAGGGTCGATAGATTTCATGTTTATCTACATCGAACCCAACAATATAATGAAGGAATGAGAGATTTCATGTTTATCTACCATCAATCCCTCATTCGGGGCATACATATATTTTCATCCATCACCCCACATATTAAAAAATATGCGGTCTTTAGGAGATCCCGTGAGAAAACCTTTCACCGTTCAGTAGTTTACTGACACTGATGGATCTATGGTCAGGGCTCTACATGATAAGATTACACTTGATTAATTAAGTGCATTACCATATTCTTTTAGCATCAGTCAAGTTTTCAAACATGAATTATTATGAAAAATGCTACAAAAAAAGTGTAATACATCTATCAAGTACTTTTCAAAACTTTATATATCATTTAGGATCTCAATCCCTTATCTCATTACCGGGAATTCTCATCCCTCAACAATATCATCTTCATGATTACTAAATCTGGGTATTCAAACCCTTAGTTCATCACTGAACATTGTTACCACTTATCATGTAACTATTACCTCCAGGTCATCTGACCAAGGTATACATGATAGTTGTTACACAAGCATCTCACATGGCTCACAAGGCCCATTAAACATCTTGTCACCTCTCACTAGGCAACAAATTATCACATGGCTCACAAGTCCATTAAGTATCTTGTCACCTCTCACTCACTAGTCAACAAATTATCACATGGCTCACAAGGCCATTAAGTATCTTTTCACATCTCACTAGACAACAAATTATCACATGGCTCACAAGGCCATTACACATTATACTTGTTATACACATATTTAACACGCCTTACAAGGCTTATGCAATAAGAGAATTACAACCTTCCCAACATTAGGGTTAGGGTTTCCCTTTCTCATCAATTAGGGTTTCAAGATCACATTATCCAGGATCAAACCCTAATTCATTGCCCCACACATCTAGGAGCATACATTGATATCATAAGTAGTCAATCATACTTATTTATTCTCATCATTTATCATTAAATGATTATCAACACAAGGTATGAGTTCCTCTCTCATCCTTACCAGAGTATGATTACATCATACTTTATTAACTTGGCCTAACCCTTTCTTAAGGTATATTAGCCTACACTTATCAAAGTGCATTAAACTCATTACATCTCAATGTAACAATTTACATGACACACTTCATGTGTTACTCATCCAAGTATATTGGATTTAAGGTGCATCAAGGTATATCAACCTTACGGTGCTAGATGTGATATCTATCATGTCTTGATGTATCACTTCCCTCATCACTTTTAACTTACTTAAGTTAATCAACTTATCTTGTATTAGGGTATTTCCCATCCTAATACTTTATGCACTAGCCCATCACATTTATCCTGTAGTGTATTGGTCATAAGTCACACATTTGAATTATCCAACCATCATCAATTATATGGACTCATCTCGGGTTAAGGCATTGTTGATATCAGGTTGTCCATTATCAACCACTCTAGGTGTTTCACATATCAAGGTATTAGCCACACCATTACTTAGTGTTACACTCATCATTCCTAAGAGTGTCTTGCCCTCACCTTTACAAGGTGTATAGGGTTGAATCATGTATGTCAATTTGAACACATGTATTGGGTTAGGTGTATATCGATCTAGGAATCATCATATCCCTCATACCCTTACCCATTAAGGTATCAACCTTACCATTCATAATGTGTATCAACTTCACCCTTCATGGGTGTAACATCCTCACCTCACTTGAAGATATTGGCCACACCCTACTTTAGTGTATTGGCCATCACATGTACTGGGGTACTAACCACCTTGCCACTCTTTTCATCTAGTATATTGTGTTACCCACCATATCATTTTAGAGATATGTGCTCAACACCATATCGTCCAAAAGGTATATACTTAACCCAATATCAATTTAAAGGTGTATACTTTATACCCATATCACCTAGAGGTGTATGTGTGCTTACCATATCGACCTTGAGGAGTATGTGTTCTTACCATATCACCCTTGAGGTGTATGTATGATTCCATATCGGGTTTGAGGTGTATGTGTGCTAATCATATCGGGCAAAAGGTGTATGCTTGCTTCCATATCACTTTTGAGGTGTGTGTGTGCTTCACACCATATCGGGGAGAGAGGTATGTGTGTGTATGATTCACACCATATCGAGTAGAGAGGTGTGTGTGTATGCTTCACACCATATCGGGCAGAGAGGTGTGTGTGTGTATGATTCACACCGTATCGGGAAGAGAGGTGTGTGTGTGCTTCACACCATATCGGGTAGAGAGGTGCCTATTTGTGTGCTTGAACCCGATATCACTTTTGAGGTGTTTGCTTGACCTCATATTGTGAAATAGGTGTATACTACACCACTATATCGTGTAAGAAAGTATAAAGTCATATCCATATCGTTTTAGTGAAGTAGGTGCATCATCATATCGGGTTAGAGGTGTTTTCTTGTGTGCTTGCACCCGATATCACCTTTATAAGGTGATACCATCATATTTAAGCTTTAGACCTTTGTTATAACTGTTATAGTTCATGGAAACAGGTCTAAGAAACTACTAGAACTCATAATTTCATCAACTATTTCAGGAAATTTTGGAATTAAATGTAATTAATTAAGTATAGCAATTTAGGTGATGAATAATAACATGGTTGAGTTCAAGTTATATAACCCTCCTTAAGAACAATGTCAAAGATCCAAGCTCCAAATCTCCATGTTCCTAAGGTTGAATATGACTTATAAAAAGTCCAAAGCTTGTTCACAACTCCTTCATATACAAGGAATCACCATGGATAAGCAATTGGTGAAGAAGAAAAGAAAAGAAGATCATAACCCTAAAATCATGCTTCAATCCAAGGTTGAAGATGATCATGGGCTCACCTTAGGGTTAATATTTGAGCTCCTTATTACTCTAGCACCGTTTCAAGATACCTCACAACCCTTGCACAATATTCCACTACTTTTGGCCGATATCCCCCTCACTTGTGGCCAAAAACACTTCACTTGGCCGATATCAACATGATATGGCCAATATCAACATGCTATGGCCGATACCACTTGCTATGGCCGATACCCAAGGCCCATGCACGATACCACATCACTCCTGCATGATACAAGGACTCCATGCACGATATCTAAGAGCAAGGAGGTGGTAGAATTCGAAAAAGTTCACTTAGGGGTGAAAGGAGGGGTATATATACTTGAGGTTCATGAAGAGGTGTCAAAATGAGGTGTCATTAATTTGAACTAGTAGGTGCCACATGTACATGCATGGGTGACACGTGTACATGCATGCATAAAAATTTATATTGACATGTAAAACAGTTGAGTATAATCTAGGAATGAAAATTCATCCATTACATATCCCTTTGAATAAGATATATCCATTAAATCATCACTTTATTCACAACCCAATATAGCTTTTCTAAGGAAGTTGTAACCCGATACACTTCACCTCCTTGAGGTGCTTTGTACGACATGGCCTTTTCCAAGAGTCAACAAAATGATATGAGACTCCTCCTATGGCCCCTTGGCCGATAGGCACTCATATATAAGCTTTTCAACTTGATACAACTCAAGTTAAGCTTTCATATTCAACCCTTTTCTTGGTCATTTCATCACCAAAATTACCATCACTCATAATTGATTCAAACATGGTGCCTCCTTCTTTATATATCCTCTATATGATACTAGGAGGGAGTAGGGGCACTCTATATGTAGTAATTTTCATACCAACCCTATATTTTGGGTAAATTAAAATTTATACCAAAATTGGTGCACAATGTATCAACATTGTTAAAACAAGTTCAAACTTGGAATTTAGGCTTTCCACAAGACACCACCTTGCATAATTCTCTATCTTATGATGATAAAACATATAAGGCACGTTCAACATGTGACATATTGCAATATAACCCCTCAACTTGGGTAAATTGCACTTTGGTCCCAAAATAAATGAGCAATGCTCAAACAACATTCAATCAGGACCAAACTTGGAACATAAGTGTGTCACATGAAAACAAAACACCTTAGAGGATTATATTAAAGTTCTAAGCAACTTACTTAGACAAAACAAATAGGGTTAAATCATAACCTAGATCAGGGTCATTACACTATGTGTCATCTCTATACTCTCAGGTCCTTGGAGTCAGTTCGTAATGGTTTCATGAACCATCTGAGATTTTGGCTTATATGCCTCGAGGTTTTATGTTGCTTCAATACATGTGTTCATAGATAAATTTTTATATGTTTTCCTTGAGATGGGATGAAACAATGATTGTACAATGTAATTCATGATATGTATAAGTTTTGGATATTTCAGTAAGATTTTTCGAGAAGGGGATATCCTTGCAAAAAATGGTTTTAAATTTTAGTGATTTTTGTGAATCTGCTATTTATTTTTATTCCGTATAATTAGTAACAATTTGGTTTTTGGTTTGGTGGCATTCGTTACATTTATAAAGACATATCAGGACACTTCCCATTCCATCTCATATTGTGTCTTTTGAATTAATTATATGGTACATTTTTTTAGTGTTAAGCATGTGCCCAAAAGGAAATTTGAAGTTTAGCTGGTATTCACACTCTGACTTATCAAGGTGTGATTCCTTATTTTTGATACACTTCTCATGATACACTATCATTGTGTTTTAGGTGGTGTCCATCATGATACATTATCATGATATTCTAGAAGGTTCTCAAACTCTTGGTTCAAAGTATTTCCATATCAATCATATCAAAATTTAATACTTATACCAAGTTTGTTATGTACTTCATTTATGATCTCCTTGAACACTTCAAGAGATTCATGTTTGTATTTTATTAAATACAAACTACCACATCTACTGAGGTCATCAGTAATTATATTGAAGTACTATGGATTACCTTTACCATTTATTCTAAAACGTAAGTATACATCAATATGCATACTTCTTAATAGAATAATCATTCTCCCACTACATTTAGTGAAGAACCTTTGTCATATTGCACAATGAATGAGATTAGCATGTCTCTTTTGGTTCCATAACCAAAATGTGTCTCGATAACCATCATATGGATTTCTAAAAATGCAATTCTCATTTATGCACTACAGATAACTATGCTATAGGTATTCAAGTTTGAGTTATCATTTCATTCATTACATGTGTCATACACATTTGTCTCTTTAACTATCAAGTATAATTGATGATACATAGGCATTTCCATCAAAGATCATTTCTTTGAAATTAAACATCAGTTCATTACACTCTTGTCCATACAAGATGTATGATGATTTTATTGATGGCAGATGTATAATAGCAATTCACAAATTCTATTATATGCCCACGAATGTCATATTGTAACTGTAATGGTAGCAACTCTTTCTCCGCATAGTTTTTAGCTTACTTCTTCTTAGGTCCTAAAGTAGAGATCTTATCTCTCTTTCATCTTCTTGAGATCCTCTATAAAGAGGTTATTTCCCTTTCCATCTTACTCCTCTCCATATCTTTAGTGATGAAGACTTGGACCTAAGCTTGTCTTCAGGACATTTCTTGACCTTCCTTTAGTCTATGGATTTCACTCTGCTGATCATTATCAAAGGTTTTGTCCTTTCTTCATTTATGCTTTGGCATCAATATTCCAAGCACTTCAGACAATAGTTTGGCCAAGTTTCTCAATATTTGATAAACTGGCTATATTCACCCAACGATTTGTAAAATCATATGTTTAGTCAACTCTTGACCTATAAGAAATCACAGTTGATCTATATGCACAATCATATTGAGCATATGAGATTATACGTGATCTCCATCTGTCTGATTACACTCAAATATCACTTTGAAGACATTATACCTTTCATGCTTTACATGATTCTTAAGATTTATAACCATCTCAAGAATGTCCATGCTTCAAGCTATTTATGCAACTCATAGTTCATATAGCTCAGCATAAGGTTCTTGATGTCTTAGGCATCGTTGACATACTTCAAGTAAGCATCCAATTTATCTTTAGGCACATTTGGAGTGGTTCCATTGGATTTGGTCTTTCAAAGACTTTAGAGTTTACACTCATTATTGAGAACACTTCTCAAAGGTCCCAAAACAGATTTAAAGTTTATCCCGTTTATGAACTGATCACAATGATAATGTATTTGTGTTTGTCATTTGGATTCTATAAAAGAATTTTGCAACATTTCAAAATATTTTTTATTTGATAAAGTTGACGATATAATTAGGTCTTTAATTAACTATCGCTCCCACTATTTTGATCAAATTGATAGCCCTCACCATCAATTCAGAAGATTGCATCGTACAACCTTCTAGTGAGCAAGATCCTGATGTAATGACCCTGACCTGGGTTATGAGGTAACCCTATTTGTTTTGGCTAATAAAGTTGCTAAGAACTTTAATATAATCCTCTAAGGTGTTTTGTTATCATGTGACACACTTATGTTCCAAGTATGGTCCTGGTTGAATGCTTTTTGAGCAATGTTCCTTTATTTTGGACCAAAGTGCAATTTACCCAAGTTGAGGGGTTATATTGCAATATGTAACATGTTGAACGTGCCTTATATGTTTTAGAATCATAAGAGAGAGAATGATGCAAGGTGGTGGCTTGTGGATAGCCTAAATTCCAAGTTTGAACTTGTTTGAACAATGCTGGTACCTTGTGCACCAATTTTGGTACAAATTGTAATTTACCCAAAATATAAGGTTGATGTAACATACTGAAACTTGGGACTAAATTAAAATTTTGAACTATGATTTGTAATCCTTCAAAAAAATTGAATTTCCTTTTCCTAGATTGCACTCACGTTTGTCTCCCATTGGAAATATCTTGACACTCAAGCTCTAGAATACAATTTATCCTCATTTGGCATAGTCATTCCTCTTGGGACCCACAAGTGAATAATTGAATTCCAATATAATTTCTTGGCTTTGGAATCATATAGAATAGTACTAATAATTTTAGTATTTATTTGTAGAGTAAATAATTCCTTTTACTACTCTAGACTAATAAACTAGAAAAGTAAATACTTTTAGTAATTAGACCAATTGCTATTAAACCATCATTCAATATTACATTAGAAACGGAGTAATGAATTAGGAGAAATGAATAGTGGTAGTAACACCATTGCATAAGGCAATTTACTAGTATTTATTAGCAACCTAATTAAGGGACTTGATTAGGGCCCATTTAGAACAGGGCCTTCTGCCCTAATCGCACACCCATGCGGCTGGGATGCTGCTATTACCGTTACAACACAAAAACCAGCGGGGAACAACCCCGAGTCCAGTCCCTCGCCTCCCTTTTTCCTGCTCCCTTACCCTCGGTTTCCCTTTCTCTCACAACCGCCGACACCTCAATTCCTGAGGCAGAGACTCGAAACACCCAAAGCCATGAATGGCTGGGTGAATGTAGCAGAAACGGCTGATGAGCCGTCTGCAACGCCTCACGCCGCCTCCAGCAACTAGGAGCCTCAAGAGACCTTCCAAACCAAAACCCTAGAATCTTAAATCACGTGTATATATATACTCCCTAACCCTGCGACAGACCTGTACTCCCACCTTCAGCCAACATCGTCTCCCTCGTAGATCAGCCTCTTCCCCTTCGGCCTGCAACTGTTCTGAACCTTGACCAACGATGGCACCATAGCCCCGTCACCACACCACCAACCTACACACAACTCTGACAGCCAACACCTGGAAACACCCTGGCGCCACCTGCACCTGGATAAGCCGGCATCTGCAGACATCAAACCGTCAGGGCCACCTGAAGATAGATCTACAAAATCCTGTCACCCTTGCTGCGTCACCATGCACCATGACAACCTGGCGCTGCCACCACCACAGCAACACATCCGCCACCACCACCACCCTTGCAATAACGGCGACAGACCTCTCCACCCATAAACCCCATCCGCCCTACTGACCCTCGGAGTCTCTGATCTACATTCCCCTCGCCGAGGGAAGTAACACCCGGCCTGATGCTCTATAATGAGCCTCCACGTTGCACCTTCCCCGTCCTCTCCTCTTCAACCTGCTGTCAAGTTCTGCCATCTCATCCACCATGTCAAGTACTGCGCCTCCTCTCCATCCACTGTTAAAGAGGAAAGGACGCACTTATGTCGGCCCCTACTTCCTCCTCATCTTCAGCACCACCTTGACCCAGCCACCTATCGATCACAGCACCGCCAGCCACCCTTGGCCGTCAACAACGGCAGACCCTTCCTTGATTCCCCTTTGTCGCCATCAACACCGGGGCGCCCTATCCTGGGCGAGCGCCTGCTCCCATCACGGCCGCCCTCACTTACAGCGCCGCCGGTCTGGGTAGGACCGCAGAATGACAACCACCGCTCCTCCTCCTAAATACATGGGCTCCACTAATACCCCGACGCCACCAGCCACGCTACAGCCTCCGTCTCCGGCCGCAACCCCGGCGGCCTGCATCTGTGCGCCACAGCATCTCGACGCCATTGGGACCACTGCTGCAAGTCGATGACCCCGTTCTTTACCTGATCCAATGCACCGTGCTTGATTGTGCTGCTAGCATCGACCTTGTGGCCACCAGCAACAGCAGCCAAGACTGTGACGAGGTCATCCCCCCAAATAAGAACACCACCGAAGACACCGACACCCTAGGAGGTAACTGCGTCGACCTTCTATTAGCTGATTGTAACTGGGAATCTGCATTGTTCCCCGTGATTATAGGTCAGTCCCTCTTTCCTCCATTTCATTTCATATTTAAAGCCTAGTTTTAAGCACTAATAAGATATACGAATAACTATCATCTATAAAGATAAACTCTATTATGCAAATCAGATAGTACACATGATTTAGATTAGAAGCTAATAGTCATTTATACATGGTATACTTATGAACATGGTGATAATGACAACCAATTCTAGTTGATATTTGAACTTGATGCAAATCCTATTAGTATTAACATATACATGAGTTTATGAATAAATAATAATTTACCATATGGAATTAGTAATAAAATCTTAGGGTTGTAATATCATTATCTCTAGGAATTATAACTAGTTCGTTCACATAAATTTAATAATATAAGGAAGTGCACTCATCTATATACCTTTGATTATAGGACATAAAAGAGAAGGAATATATATAACAGAAGTATTTCTATAAACATTTTGGTATTCACATTAGATTATATGGTAGTTCGGACTAAACATCAATATACCTTATTTTTTCATAAAGATATTGGTGCTCACATACATAACTTAATTATAAGTATTAGTTCATGACTAATGTATATGGTGGTCTATTGACTCTAAACCCTAGATATTCCTATTAAGACCATACTAGTAAATGGACACCTTTGATCCCTAGTGACAACATAGAAGTATATTATAAATAAAAGAGAACATCATTTAGGATCTAATCTAGAGATAATATGATCAAATAAATGAGTATGTAACAATGACTATATATATAACAAGATGGAAACCTAGAAATTACATTGAGGGAAAAATATGTCATAGAAACCTAGAAGGAAAAATCTAATCATAAATAAGACAGATTGAGAAACATTGATTCCAAGCCAAATGGTCACCAAATTGTATCCTACTTTGTAGATGTTCTCTCTTGGAGCCAACTTGTGATTATGCAATCCTTGGAGCCCTAAATAATTCAGGTACTAAATCTTCTATTTTATTGTTGAATTATTTTCCCTCTTGATGGACACACATATATCTTGATTCGTGATTAATTCCATATAGTTTTGAAACCTCTATTTATTCTTGAAAGTTCACCACCCTTATTTTTGTAATTGATGAAATGTTGTTGATAAAATATTTTTGGCACTGGACTTGATCTATTTGGAGTTTTGACTCCCTGTGGACTTTGGTCCCTCAGGCTTTGGCCCTATAGAGCTTTGGCTCACTTGAGTGGGCCAAGTACCCCACAACCCTGCGCAGTGGATAGGGATTAGTTGTCCCCCAGTTAACTGGAATAGCTAAGAAGGCACTAGTGTCGTTCTCTCCTAGAGTGTGAGAACACAAGGCACTTAGCCCTAGAAAAGATATGATAGGAAGGTGCCAAAACTTGTTAAATTGAATATCTAGAAATTGATATACTTTGTGAATAGCTTGGATAAAATTTTTCCTACTTGAATTATTGAATCTTGCTCAATGATATTCTTGTGAAAGATTTGCTATCTTGAAGTTGATATTGAAATTTCTTTTTGTTAGCCTTGAGTCCACCAAATAGTCCTTTCCTAACTTTTATTGTACATCTAAACCTATTTCATACATAGTTCAATGATTGGATTTAGTACCAGCTTTGCTGACCCTTTGTTTCCCTTCAATGGGGTCCATGTGTGGTTTTGTTCCCTCTGGGAACTCATGGACAGGAGGTAGATGGAAGAGCTCGAAGAGGCATGTACTGGGTAGTCCTCCGTTGAAGACTAGATAGAATGAATGATATTTCTTAAACTTGTAATCATATTTGTAAGCTTCCGCGACTCTGATGTACCAGCATGAATGTAATAAAGATTGTTTATGCTTTTGATATTATTTTGTAAATATTTGATCGTAAAGATCGGGTCTTTACAGTTGATATGAAAATTACCACCTCTAGAGTGTCCCTACTCCCTCCTAGTATCATATAGAGGAGAGAGAAAACCATGTTTGAATCAATTATGAGTGATGGTAATCTTGGTGATGAAATGACCAAGAAAAAGGTTGAATATGAAAGCTTAACTTGAGTTGTATCAAGTTGAAAAGCTTATATATGAGTGCCTATAGGCCATAGGAGGAGTCTCATATCATTTTTTTGACTGTTGGAAAATGCCATGTCATGCAAAGCACCTCAGGGAGGTGAAGTGTATCAGTTTACAACTTCCTTAGAAAAGTTGTATCGAGTTGTGAATAAAGTGGTGATTTAATTGATATATTTTATTCAAAGGGATAAGTAATGGAAAAAATTCATCCCTAGATTATCCTCAACTGTTTTTCATGTCAAGATAAATGTTTATGCATGAATGTACATGTGTCATCCATGCATGGACACGTGGCACCTACTAGCTCAAATTGATGACACTTCATTTTGACACCTCTTCATGAACGTTTTCGAATCCTACAACCTCCTTGCTCTTAGATATCATGCATAGGGTCCTTATATCATGTAGGAGTGAAGTGGAATCATGCATATGGCCTTGGGTATCGGCCATAGAAAGCTCAAATTTCCCAAGTAAGGTGGTATCAGCCAAGTAAGATGATATCGGCCAAGTGAAGTGTTTTTGGCCACAAGTGAGGGGGATATCGGCCAGAAGTGGTGGCATATCGTGCAAGGGTTGTGAGGTATCGTGCAAAAGGTTCTAGAGAAAGGAGGATCTCAAATCTTAACCCTAAGGTAAGGCCATTATCATCTTCAACCTTGGATTGAAGCATGATTTTAGGGTTATGATCTTCCTTTCTTTTCTTCTTCACCAATTGCTTATCCATGGTGATTCCTTGTATATGAAGGAGTTGTGAATGAGACTTGGATTTTTGATAAGTCATATTCAACCTTAGGAACGTGAAGCTTTGGAGCTTGGAGCTTTGAATTTGTTCTTAAGGTGGGTTATATAACTTGAACTCAACCATGTTATTATTCATTGCCTAAATTTCTATACTTAATGAACTACTTTTAATTCTGAAATTTTCTAAAATAGTTGATGTAATTATGAGTTCTAGTAGTTTCTTAGACCTGTTGCCATGAATTATAACTGTTAGAACGAAGGTCTAGAGCTTGAATATGATGGTATCACCTTGTAAAGATATATCGGGTTCAAGCACACAAGCAAGCACCTCTAACCCAATATGGTGATGTACCTACTCCACTAAAATGATATGCATATGATTTTATACTTTCTTGCACGATATGGTGGTGTAGTATACACCTCTTGCATGATATGAGGTCAAGCAAACACCTCAAAAATGATCTTGGGTTAAGCACACACACACACACACCACTCTTCTCGATATGGTGTGAAGCAAGCACACACACCTCACTGCCCGATATGGTGTGAAGAAAGCACACACACACACCTCTCTGCCCGATATGGTGTGAAGCATACATACACACACCTCTCTGCCCGATATGGTGTGAAGCATACATACACACACCTATCTGCCCAATATGGTGTGAAGCATACATACACACACCTCTCTGCCCGTGTGAAGCGCACACACCTCAAGAGTGATATGGAAGCACACATACACCTTAAACCCAATATGGAAGCATACATACACCTCAAGGTCGATATGGTATGCACACATACACCTCTAGGTGATATGGGTAGCAAGTATACACCTTTAAACTGATAGTGGGTTAAGCATACACCTTTTCAACGATATGGTGTTGAGCACCTATCTCTAAAATGAGATGGAGGGTAACCCAATACACTAGATGACAAGAGTGGCAAGATGGTTAGTACCCTAGTACATGTGATGGCCAATACACTAAAGTAGGGTGTGGCCAATATCTTCAAGTGAGGTGAGGATGTTACACCCATGAAGGGTGAAGTTGATACACCATATGAATGATAAGGTTGATACATTACTGGGTAAGGGTATGAGGGATATGATGATGCCTAGATCAATATAAATCTAACCCAATATATGTGTTCAACTTGACATACATGATTCAACCCCATACACCTTGTAAAGGTGAGGGCAAGACACTCTTAGGAGTGATGAGTGTAACACCAAGTAATGGTGTGGCTAATACCTTGATAGGTGAAACACCTAGAGTGGTTGATAATGGACAACCTTATATCAACAATGCCTTAACCCGAGATGAGCCCATATCATTGATGATGGTTGGATAATTCAAATGTGTGACTTATGACCAAAACACTACATAATAAATGTGATGAGTTAGTGCATAAAGTATTAGGATGGGAAATGCCCTAATACAAGATAAATTGATGAACTTAAGTAAGTTAAAAGTGATGAGAGAAGTGATATATCAAGACATGATAAATATCACATCCAGCACCTCAAGGTTGATATACCTTGATGCACCTTAAATCCAATATACATGAATGAGTAACACATGAAGTGTGTCATGTCAATTGTTACATTGAGATGTAATGTCCTTTGATAAATGTTGGATAACATGCCTTGAGAAAGGGTTAAGCCAAGTTAATGAAGTATGATGTAATAAATATCCTAGTGAGGATGAGAGATAAACTCATACTTTGTGTTGATTATCATTTAATGAAAAAAGATGAGAATAAATAAGTATGATTGAATACTTATGATATCAATGTATGCTATTAAATGTGTGGAGCAATAAATTAGGGTTTGGATTGATAATATGAATAAGTTGTTTCCTAATGAGAGGTGAGAAGATGTGTAATGGCCTTGTGAGCCATGTGAATAAGTTGTTTCCTAGTGAGAGGTGACAAGATGTGTAATGGCATTGTGAGCCATGAGAATACTTGTACAACAAGTGAAATGAATACCTTGGTATGAGGACCTAGAGGTAATGGTTACCTGTTACAGAGGTAACAATGTTATGTGATGATCTAAGGGTTTGAATACCCAGATCGAGTAATCATGATAATGATGATGTGAAGGGATGAGAATTCCCAGTAATGTGATAAGGGACTGAGATCCCAAGTATCATGTGTTTTAAAGATTTGGAAAAGTACGTGATAGATGTATTACAACTTTCTTTGTAGCATTTGTTGTGATTAATAATGATAACTTATTTGATGCTAAAAGAATGTTGTAATGCACATAATATATCACTAGAAACCATAAAACATTGCCCATACCATAGATCCATCGACATCAGGATTTGCTGAATGATGAAATGGGTTCCCCGCGACATAACCCAGAATGCATACTTTTGAGTATGTGGGGGCGTAAGTACGGACGGACATGTGTGAGCCGATCCCCTTACGAGCCTGAAATGAATGGGGATTTGGCTATATGTCATATCCTGGCTCGAGTGCGACTTCAGTCGTAGACTCTATGTTGAGCACAATGAACTAGCCCGTGGATCAGAGTATGGTGCTTGTGTCACCATGACTCCGTAACTGGGGACGGTTGTTGAAGATGTTTCCCCTAAGAGAGTGTAGTTGACACTGTAGCTCTAAGCAAGGATGCCTACGTACCCTGGAATAACTATTTGCAGCCGACACAAGATGTCCTACTAAACTTAAGTGGTCTTGTACTGACCGAGACAAGTGAGGTCATGGCAACCGACTCTCCCATTGACCTTGTATGGTACCGACTTGTGAGAAGTTTTTGGTTGGTTGGAGATGAACGGGGTATGCTTCATCTCCTCAGGGCATAAGTGTGATTGTAAAATATGTTCAGCCGTGTAGCATATCTACTTAAGGATCGAATACGAAAAACATTGCTTGATGCACACTTCAGTTATACATCTGAGTTGATAGATGCTATTTATGTTCTTTACATTCCTTGCAAAGCAGATTGATGATTTGGAACTCTACCGTGGATAAATGCAATGTTCTCCTTAAGAAAGAAGATTGCTTCGTTATGTTCATACAATGATTTATCTTGCATGTTAATATAAAAGAACCCTTACTCAATTTTATAATATTTATCTACAATAATAATATGGTCGGCGGAGAGTTATATCTCTCGCTGGAATAATTATCTCACCCCGTGGGATCCACAATTTTTTTAGGTGGACGTGCACGAGTAGGTGAAGACCTTTCAGCAGAGGAGGAACAACAGCTGAGATAGCAATGACAACTCAGGTTGAGTGTATTGTGTGTCGTGTCTTGTAGATAGAAGTCATATGTGTCGTCTCTATACTCTCATATCCTTGGAGTTGGTTCATATTGGTTTCATGAATAATATGAGATTTTGGCTTGAATTCCTCGAGGTTTTATGTTGCTCTAGTATGTGTTTTGATAGAGCAACTATTTTATGTTGTCCTCGAGATGAGATGAAACAATGTTGTACAATGTAAATCATGATATGTATGAGTTTTGGATCTTTCAATAAAAGTTTTCTGGACAAGGATCTCCTTGCAAAATGGTTTTAAATTTAAGTGATTTTTGTTAATCCACTGATTATGTTTATTATTCTTAATTAGTAATGATTTGTTTGTCAGTTTGATGATGGTCGTTTCACCTTATTTCCTCTAAGTCATGGACCAGCTAGGGCTGTCACCCACAACTAGATTCTTTTAGGTAGGGAACTTTTGTCAATTGCATCTTATGCAACTCTTGATAGATGTCATGCACAACTCTTTGTCATGTACATCTTCATGCCTCAAAGTGCTTAATATGATCAAGGTCACCTAGTTAAGTCCAACCCAAACACCAACACAATGAATATGCACCCTACTAGGACATACCCACATATTCACCATCACACTTCTACGAGATAGACGGGGCGTGCCCACACTTAGTCGATCAAGTTTTTCGTGCGTTCTACTTTTGGAAGGCATCTTAAAATTAATATTCATATTTGGAGTTTGGTATTTATATACATATACATATCCAATCACCACATATATAGTACATATCATATACATGCTATATCCCACAAGAAAATATAAGAAGTGATAAAGCAATGATTATGGACATCCTATAGTAATTCCTTGAGCCACAAGGAATTATGGTCATTTAGGTCTACATCATATGAAACAACATGTAGTTGATAAAGATTTGTGCTTGAGCCGTTCTGAGTTGATCAACTCATCCTATGACTGATCGACTCACCTCCTGGCCGGTCGGTTGGTTGTCACCAATCGATCATATGGCTCCTCCAAACAGTCAATTCTTCAGGTCATTGTGCTCCTTGTTAGGCCACTAGCCATTAGTCTTACACCATCAGTTGGTCATCTCGGTCCCTTAACTGCTCATCTGGGCACTCTCAGTTCTTTAACATAATAGGAAATAAAACTATCCTACTTTTACATATTTCTTTGTGAAACCCCGAGTTACATTCGGGGGGAGCAAAGGTAGAAGTGAAGGCTCGAGTTATTTTGAGTTACATCTGGAATAGAAGAAAGGACTCGGTGCATAGATCGAGATGCAAACAACCACAACCAACCAAGCACACACATAGGGGTTTATAGGTCATCACCACACTGCACATCCACCATCAAAACTATTTTAGGGGTGACGCATATCGATTACATATATATTCCATATCATATATGTATATAGGGATTTGTGATGTTTAACTGGATATGCACATTATCCAGTTAAAGTATTTGCATCGCATGCAATAAATAAATTGCAAAAAACCAAAAAAATCAATCATATCGATTTATCCTAAAAATAGTATGTTGACATAGCTCTGATACAACTATTGGGTTTTATGGGATAGAATAGGTAGTGGAAATAAAAAATTTATCTAACCACAAACCAATAACCAGCATATCACATCAATAACTATGTAAAAGGAAAGATGGTTTAGCAAGATATGCCTAGCCTTAAGGCTTGCTCAGTGACAATACCTCACAACTAGTGTGACCTTCAACCACCTAGTCTTCAACGACGTCTGTACAACTCCTGGTCTTGACCTAGACTGCTATTGACGGTTGTCCTCCTGAGCGGTAGAAATCTCCCGCCGCTATAGATAGTACACACGGACCACCAAGAACTCTTGTCGACCAAAAGGACAGACTAGAAGGAGTCATTCCCTTTTGTCAGTGTACTAGTCACCGACACACTCTCCCACCACCAGTCACTTTTCTGCAGTAGTATTTCCCTCACTGTTCCTCCCTAGATGGGTAGAACTTGCTTGGCTCTCTCTGTTACCACAACCAGATAGGACAACAACTTTGCAGAGCAACTGATGTTCTGAAGTGTATTATGAGAAGCACCCTGTACCCCTCTATTTATAGTAGAGGGTAGAGTCATGGTTCCCAGTTTGTGTGGGAGTAGAAGGGTCCGAATTTTTCATGAACTGATTGTATTGCGGTAGGCAAACCAATCATTTCATAAATGAACCAGTGGTTTAGGCAGGTGAGCCAATCGGTTCATAACGGAACCAGTTGTTTGGGCAGGTGAGCCGACTGATTCACCCGGTGAATCGGTCATTTCACTTCCTAGACGTGCCCACAATTGATATTCCTTATTCATTTCTAATTAATGCAAAGATTAATTCTTGTCCCAATCGAATTGAATAAATGAAATGAGAATATTTTCTTACAAATCGGGGAACCCAACACCTTCTCATTTGGTCCATGTAAACTGATTGGTTCACTAGAGTGAACCGGTCATATAACTAACCATGAGCCAATTGATTCACCCAATGAACTGGTCAGTTGGTGGTCCAGGTTGTGCAGAACTCAGTCGATGCGGTTCTCAATCAATCTGACACTCCAATCTATTTGTTCAACACTTGAACTTGAAGATTCTGAGTCAAGTCTATTGATTGAATGTTTAATTGAGTACCTAAACACTTTAGTAATTAATCTAAACATCATTCATGGATAAATTCCTCTTTCAGGCCAATCCTATGTGTGTGACCCTATAGGTTATATTTCACATTGGCAGTGAATGTCCATAACTAACTTATGACATCACAAGCAAAGAGTGGTGCCTAGTCGCGCATCAGTGCTACCCAAGTGAAGAGGAAAGATGGAGAACAACTTTCAACCTACAATCTGTTATTGGTATTATAGTGAATATTTAGTTCCATTGTCACTGATATCCAGATTGAACTCGAGGCATGGGATTGTCATCCACTACAATCGTTCAATTCATATTTCCTGATTCAGAGTAGACAGTCTGAGATATATGTAAGCTCAACATCATATATTAACTTACATGTGCATGGCCATGCATTTCTCAGTCTCACTCCTCAACTGGCGAGGATATCACACTCCCTTAGGAGGGACAAATTCCATATCTACCACTCACAGTCAAGTCCCCATGTGTCAAAGTCACCCAATCATCACTGTTATAACAACCCATATTTCAAGACTGCATTTGATGATGTCAAAGTGTACCCAACCACATGTGATGAGTGTAGTGATTTCAGGTCTAAGAACCACAGACACCACCAATAATATAAGAGATGATCCAGACTAACTAAGTGTAGTTTCCATGCATCACTCTTACGGTGGGTCTGTCTGATACACTATTCTCTAACATGTATCTATGTGCTTGGTTTGATATTATATATCGTGACTAATGAGTTTTGATCATCAACCAACACATACTCTAGTCTTTTGTGTTATTTATGTCTATGGTTATTTCCACAATAACAACTGACTAGGGACGATAGTGAGAATGTACAAACTCTTAACATCCATATGATCTCATTGTTCAAATCCTTACCTGATGCCATATTTCCTTACATTAAGATTTTCATTGTATCCATCTGGTGTCACGTATTTAGACTAAGAGTCTTCCTTGCCAACATAGAGAGAGTTAGTAGCTACAATGGTCAATCTTTTCCTAATTTAAATAAGATAAAATAGATTATTGGATCTTTTAAACATTTTGTACTTACTAGGATCGAATTATAGTAATGTAAGCTTTATATTTGTTATTACCTTTTCTAGTGGACGCGTATTTGGTCTTTGGTTTTTTAGTGTTGGCTCAACTATCAGGAGACTTAGACCTAATCCCTTAGCACTACATCCTCTTGAAGAAAAAAGTTCCAAAAATATTGTCCACTTTATAACCCCTCGTGATTATACTATTTTTGACATCATGATAATCATAACTAGATTTGTGTATTTTCATAACATGAAATGACTAGAATTAACTAGAATAACAAAGAAAAGACTTCCCATACTAAATGTGTATATATTGCGCTTCACCTCTTAAAAAATTCAGACTCTTATTAATATGTGTTAAACAAAATATTGCTTCTGATGCACATGATGAAGACCCTATTTATCGAAGTTTAATCAATAATCAATGTCTTGCTGATGATATTGGTTATCATCGTATCTATTGAAGCCAATGAACTCTAAAAATAGAATTTAGTAAAATGATTGTTATTGCTTAGATAAGTATCTTAAATGTTATGAGAAAAGCCAACACTATCATGCATATATCATTTTGAGTGGTCTTTCAAATTAATATTTAAACAAAGTTTGATATTAATATTAAAAAAAGTTCTATGTATGAGTTGCACATTATCTTGATTTATTTATATTTGCACCGATGATGTAGTGGTTGTCGGTAGAGTCAATTTGTTTGACTTCATTCCTGTTTGAAATCCCTCAGTCCAAGTTACCAACACATACATGAAGGTATAACAATATACATCCTTTGGTTTCATAGAGACTAAGGAAAAGGATGTAACTTCAACAAACTTGTTGAAACCCTAAACTGGATGTAAATCAGAGTCTAATGTACATTTCATTTCTATTTATCTATTCAGAGTATGGCTCGCACGTCATTATATTGATTTTTGTTGTCATCCTGCACATTGAAGCCGATGAATCATTTAAATTAAAATAAAGTTAAAAAAATTGCTACAACTTAGATGGGCATATTAGATGCTATGAGAAGAGCCAGCACTAGCATGCATACATCACTTTCAAAAGGTCTTTAGTGTAATCTTTACATAAAATCAAATATTAGTTTTCAAGAATAATCTTAAATACGACTTGCACATTATACCAAATATCATATATTATTTGTAATGGTTGTTAGTTGAATTAACTTATTCGAATCTGTTCTTGATTAAAATCCTCCCTTCCAAGTTATCATTTATATTCATCTCTTCAAAGTATGGTTCTCACATGCTGTTATATTTTTTTTTGGGATCACCGAGATACTCTTATTCCTCCTGCTCTCGGGATGCAGGCAAATTAGAAGAAATGTTTACCGAATGATTCATCCCTTGTTCACTCCAGTGCTCTTCTAGAATAAACTAGGGACATTTGACCCAAACTATGGAATCATGAACATTCCTAAATGACCATTTAACAAGAAGGTCTGCTAATACATTAGCCTCGCGCTTTGACGAAACGGAAAAGGATGGCCGGCTTCCTTTCTTTGAGTGCTTCAACTCTTTGTCTGAAGATCTTATATTTAGGCATGCTGGTCTGCTTGGAGTTCAGAATAGCACAGGCTACTATCAGATTCAACTATCAACTCCTCTGGTATGTCAATCATGGCTTCGATGCCTCTACAGATAGCCATGAGTTCGAGGTCTAAGACATGGTGTCTCTTTCCAGGTTTAGCCCCGCTCTAATCCATCTTTGTTATGCATCTCTAGCAATAAAGCTCGTTGCAGTTTGATTGTAGATTTTCCTCACCGACCCATCCACATTAACCTTGATGGTGTTATGAGGTATTGGTGACCATGTGGTAGCTGGTGGAAGCTGGTGTGGCATTGATGGGGTCTGGAATGCAAGCAGAGAGTGCCTGACTTTTGTAGCTATCTTCCGGGTGCTTATCATAGGGGAAATGTGTGTGCCAGTGAAAATGACCTCATTTCTATGCGGCCACAATGATTCAACTGTATTAGCGAACCACACTGATCTGACCCTACCTTCTCTGTTGTTCTTCAGATTCTGGGAGAACCATATTACAATACAAACTCCTGGTTCAAATTGTATGTTATGGCTACTTGAGATGGCGCGCCACACTGGCTGTGTGACTTGACATTCTTTGAGGACATGCAATGTGGATTCAGCAATAAGTCCACAGTTAGGACATCTGTTGTCATATGTAAACCCGCGTCTAGCTCAGTTTGAGTTCTTCATCAGACCATCATGTAGGGCTTTCCACAAAAAGACCTTTGTGTGCTGTGGTATCGATAACTTCCATATAGTAGTCCAATTCCATGGGGTGCGGATGCAAGCATCTTTCAACACCATTTTGTAGTAGTTCTGGGTTCAAAAATGGCCATGGATGTCATCAAGGTGACACCAGATATCCTCCTACCCGTTTGTATTTGGGGGTAGCATATATAAAATAGAGCTCACAGATTCCTTCGTGAACCAATGATTAATAAAATCTCCATCCCAGTTGCCGTCAGGTGCCAAGGAGCTGACCTTCAGGTCCATGATATCCTCGGGGATTGTATATCCTGGTTTTAATGAGGGAGAAAACCTCGCCTCCACCCATTTTTCGTGCCACACTGAGGTCAATTTGCCATTAACTACAACTTTTGCTAATTTCTCCATCACAGTATCCTTCTTGTCCACGATGTATTTCAACAGCCGAGAACCCATTGATCTACCGACCTCCCAGAGATGCATGTATTTATTGGTCATGATTTCTGTCCATCCGCTCACTCTTGCAGTGATGAACTCCCAGATGTTTTGGGCAAGAAGCACTTCGTTCTGTAGTCGTGCTGGCTTGATGCTCATTGCACCGTGGTGCTTTGGAGCTATCAATTTCTTCCAGGAGACAAGGCTGAGGCTTCTGCTCACATTTGGCCCGCCCCAAATGAAATTACGAATGCTTCTATCAATGTTGTCGCACACTGATACTGGTAACTGACTGGTCTGCATAATGTATGTAGGCATCGAATTGAGCACCGATCGAGCCAGGGTGGCTCTGCCGGCTAGGGATAACGTACATGTCGTCCGCGAGCAGATACATTGATCTATTGAGTTAAGAAGACTTAAGCACACTGCTTTGCTTGCTCGCTTGTGGAGTCACAACAAAAAATCCCTTCGTCTGCTACGAGCCTCAAAAAAGGCCACATGCCTTGTTTCTGCTCGCTATAGGCTACAAAAGTTGACCCATTTGCAAAATTTCGCTACGAGCTTATTTTGGCGGGCCCTCGAGAAAGATCAGGCGCGCGAAAGTTTCCTAACCGAGCATTGTGACCCTGGTCACTGCTGATTTATTCTGCCATTTCTTTTCCCTAGTCCTGCCTTCCTGATACTTCTGCAGTTCCTCTCCCATTCTCTGGCGATCATCGGCTCTCCGCGTGTTCACCCCACAACGCCACCACTAGCCAAGAGTGCGACCTACGTCATATTGCTCTGCCAGCACTACGCTCCTGCTCGCCGGTGCAGGTACATGCACTAGCTCATCTCTGTATTCATTCCGCCCAGATTGGGTCTGAGCAATTGTGTGGATATAGCACTACATTTTGTTATCAGGAAGACTAATTGAGCTATGGGTGGTGGTGACTAACTAGTTACGTGTTCGATCGTCCCTCGCTGTGGATATTTCCTCTTCCCTTTCTCGTTTCTTGGGTTTAGTAAAATGGACCATAGGTAATAAACCCCATCATGTATTCTTCCTATGTCTGAGCAACATTTTGTGTGGACTTTTCGTCTGTTCTGTTACCAACATTGCCATTATTTAAAATTTCTTCCTCTGTTTTACTGTGATATCTTAATTCTAGTGGAATAAGAGAAGTTATTCCCGTCCCCAATTTAGCTATCTCCTGCTCTCTTAAGGTTCATGTGATGATTTTAGTGCAGTACATTTTTATTTTCTGTAGCTCTAATTTGCCAATTTCCTTCCTTACTTTCTATTTCTCTTCCTCTTCATACTTTCCTGAGACCATATTTTCTATTGTTCTCATTTACGTTTACCCTATAGTTGAATCTGGTCCCAAAACTTTAGTCGTGTGTATGGATGCCTCAATTATTAACATGTGCATAATCATTTTCCAAGCAGCTGGGTGAAACCCATGAGGTGCGGGAACAAATGTTATGGTGTACGAGAACATGACATTTTCTCATATATTGTATTCAATCCTGCTATCGTCATACTGAAATGTGTCGCTCATTTGATCTATATAATCCAGTCCCTACTACCGATCAAATCAATTGTTTTGGTATAGTCACTAAGTTATCAGCTAACTTTGTGTCCTGCATTATCAAAGAGCTATAAAAAGTAAAAAAAAGTCTGACCTTTTGTCTAATTTTATTTTACATGTTTGCCTTCAATGCTTTCTATTTTTCTTCCTACCCGTGCTCTTTAATTTCCTGTCCATTGTTGCTCTGAATTCCATATTTTCTCTCACTATTGTATTTAATGTTCCTCAAAACAGAGGAAGCATTCTAGGGATATAGTTGCAAATTGTTGACTTAGATATCCGTCTATGAGTGCAAACTCTAAAATCAAATATATTATATGTGTTTTTATCCTCTCCCATGCTTTTGAATCTGTAATAATTTTTCGTTACACATGATATTTATATATATTAGTAAATTCCATGGATTTATATTTTTTCCGCATATACTAGTGGCCGCTCACTTTTAAATCCACAACTGACTTCACCATGCAAACTTCTTAGATTGTGAAGACTCTACAAGCTGTTTGCTTCATCCGGACGAGGATAGTTGTGTGAAGTGTTTTCTTAGTCTATTTTTGGCAGATTCTGGAATCCTTGCTAAGCACATCTATTGGTAAAATATAAGATATGCCAAATTTTGACCATTAATCTTTGGGAACCGCTCTTTCTTCATGCTATCTATGATAGTTTAATAAAGTGAATGTTCATGGAAACCTGATGTCTTTATTTACATACATTAAAGAATTATATAAGTGATGTATCTTTGCCTTTGTGGTGTTCGAAATCCAATTTTGATTGTCATTTTATACAAAAAGAAACCAATTTGATTTTGTGGATGGAAACATAGACAATACCAATTTAACCTTTGTTTGTGAGAACTCAGAGAATTAAATTACATTTAGCTATATGTCTAGTAATCCTATTACAATATTTTCTAGTTGTGGGTGAAAACAAACCTCATGATCAATATTGAGCCCTCTCATGTAGTAAATTAAATCATATTTTAGTTTTTTTTGTAAATTATTGAACTGATATGGATTTTGTTCAAGATATAAACATGGTCTTTGAAACATAGAATTTTGTATTCCATGTCTAGATATGGAGAACCTAGAATCACACAACCAATCAAACTTCATATTCTTTTCTTGATAATAATCACAAATTTAGTATCCAAGATATGTTTGATCTAGCAATAAATTTATATCTCATTAATGATGTCAGAATTCATGTAAAACTCTACAATATATATATATATATATATATATACTAAGAACTATTTGGCTAAAGGTTAGGAAATTTTAGAGGATATACATGAGTATACATACATACCTTTATACTCACTTGTATGCATGTCAAGAAATATTAGAGAATATATGTATATACATACATATGTACCCACTCATATATGAATACTAATGTACATATTCATATACTCAAACATATATTACACACTAAGTCATAGTTGTCTAGGCGACTAGGTTTCATCCACCATGACTTGGAATGCCAGTCTCCTAGCCGACCTAGACATTTATTAATTTGATAAATTTATAACTATCTTTTATACAAAGTTAGAAAGTTCCATAAATATATTTTACTAAGTATATTATATTGGCTTCTTGATCTTAGTCAATCTTAAAGTTACCTAGGTTGATTTGACCTAAGTTAGATCAAACCACTTGAATTTGACATAACTAATACATTATATAGGAACACCCACCCAAGATTGACATGATATAGAGTTTCTGAACTAAAAAACCTATAGTATTTTGATGTTTACAATCAAATGCTAGTTGGGGAATATGAATTATAGCATGTGAGACATTATGACATTTGTATCCACTATAGGAAAAATGATACAACATTCCCTAGTTATATAAACAAATATGACCATGTACAACAAAAGTGGTATAATAAATTTTGTTTTCCTTGTCATAGGTCACACAATATGGTTTGCACCATAACCATTTATACTATTATTTGGTAAATAAAATAACCTTGCATTTCATTTTGATACTAAGTAATACACACGATGCATCAACATATATTATTTTTATTTCTCTTGAGTTAAAATATGAAAATACACATGTATCAGTTTACTAATTAATCTTAAGATTTATGAAGACAAACTTTGGAATCACATACATACTTACTTTTGTAAAATTAATTTTATTATAGATGGCATCTTATGCATATCCCTTATTTCTTTATTATGTGAATGTGATGTATTGGTCTTACTAGTTCTCTATTTTTTTGTTTTCCTTTATATATGATATTCATCCTAATCATTTAACTTTACCCTTTTTCGTTTTCAATATGGACAATCAATACATTATGAACAAGAGTTGGATGTATAAGCCTACCTCCAAGTATGAACGACACAAGGATAGAGATTTTTATATGGGAATAGATTTCTTTCTAAGATTTGCATCAAACCACGTTAATACGATGCAGATGAGATGTCCATGTGCCAAGTGTGAGAATAGGATGAATAGAAATTCAATTACAGTCAGAGAGCACTTGATAAACTATGGGTTTTTTCCTCAATATGTTAATTGGATTTATCATGGCGAACAATACCAATCTAACATGAGAACTATTGATGCTTTAAGGCATAATATTGTTGTTGATGTGTATGAGATGATCAATGATGCTACACTACACAATATTGGTAATGATGTCAATTATGATATAGGTGACACCTCAATTTCTGAACATGATCCAGAAGCTATAAAATTTGAAGAGGTTTTGAAAGAAGCTAGTAAGCCATTGTATGATGGGTGTGGAATTTCCACGTTTGCCTTTGTTTCAAAACTTTTTACCATCAAGTGTGATAATCATTGGACTAATAAGTCTACGAAAAATCATATAAAACTACTTTACTTGGCGTTTCCTAAGGGTAACAATCTTCCACAAACATGGTATGAATTTGATAAGATGATGTCAGCTTTGGGTTTGACTAAAGAAGTAATACATGCTTGTCCAAATGATTGCATTCTATATAGAGGTGAAAAGGCAGAGTTAAATGAATGTTTGAGATGTAAGATGCCTAGATGGAAGTATTCTATTAAACACAATGGAAAGATATCTAGAGTATCAGCCAAAGTATGTCATTATCTCTCTATCATACCAAGGTTGAAAATAATGTATAACTCTAGTAAAACAACTAATTTAATGACTTATCACTACACTAGTACTAGACATCCAAAAGGAAATATGACTCACCCCAGAGATGCACAACTTTGGCAAGATTTTGATAAAAGACATCCAGAGTTCAGTAGAGAACCTCGTAATGTAAGACTTATGTTATCATCAGATGGATTCAACCCATTTAATATGGCATATGGAAGTAGCACAAGTATCTGGCCTGTCATTCTTCTAAATTATAATCTTCCTCCATGGCTGATAATGAAACAATCTTATTTTATGATGCCTCTTCTTATCAACGATCCTAAATCTCTAGGAAAAAATATTGATGTTTATTTAGAACCATTGATAGATGAATTAAAGTTATTGTGGACAGAAGGTGTCAATACATATGATGCTGAAAGGAATGAAATGTTTAAGATGAGGGCAGCCTTTCTAGGTACCATTAGTGACTTTCTTGCATATGGTATGTTGTCATGTCAGAAAACTGGAGGAAAATATTCTTGTCCTGATTGTCATATTCACACCGGCTCAGTTTATCTAGCCTATAGTCGTAAGTTGTGTATATGAAGCATCGTAGATTCCTTCCTGTGGACCATCCTTGGCGCTATGATGCTCATCATTTTGATGGGACACTTGAGAATGAATCTGCTCCAAAACCATTATCAGGCGAGGAATTACTGAAATTTGGAAAGATTGCGATAATATTTTATATGGTAGAGGAAAATTTGGTGGGACGGATAAAAATGATAAATTACCTACAGGGTGGAACAAACTTAGTATATTGTTTGAGCTCTCGTATTGGAAAACATTGTTGGTTCGTCACAATTTTGATGTAATGCACCTTGAAAAAAACGTCAGTGAAAATATCTTGAATTGGTTATTATTAAAAGACGGGAAAAGAAAAGACAACATTAAAGCTCGATTGGATCTACAATATAAATTGAAGATAAGAAAATCTCTTTGGCCTAGGAAGAATAGATCAAATGGAAAGGATATTATCCCTCCTGCATTGTATAGTATGAAAAATGAAGAGAAGGAAATTTTTCTTTCAATTCTAAAAGATCTTAAACTTCCGTATGGTTTTTCAGCAAATCTGTCCAAACTAGTTGATATTGAAGAAAAAAGAATTAATGGTATGAAAAGTCATGACCATCACGTTTTAATGCAACATCTCCTTCCACTAGAATTAAGGAAAACTATGACAAAGCATGCAGGTAATGTGTTGAATGAATTGTCATTGTATTTCAAGCAACTTTGTGCTAAATCTATTGATATTCCAACACTTGAGAGACTTGAAAAGTCAATACCTATAACTCTGTGCAAACTTGAAAAGCTCTTCCCTCCTGCATTCTTTGACATGACTGCCCACTTGACAACACATCTTGCAACCCAAACTAAAATTGCTGGGCCAGTTCGATTTAGATGGGTGTACCCCATTGAAAGATATTTGTTCAATTTAAAAGGACATGTGAGGAACAAAAGTAGACCAGAGGGTTCTATTGTCGAAGGTTACTTAAGAGATGAAGTTGCTACCTTTTGTGCTCGTTATTTAGATGATGTTGATTCTATGCTAAATAGACAAACAACATATGAAGATGGTCCCATTGGAACTGGAAGTGTTGTTTGTCTTTCTGTGGATGAAGCACACCTGGCTCATAGATTTATTCGATATAATGATGATCTTATTGACCCATATCTAAAGTAAGTATCGTTTTATTAATTTTGACTACAATGTCTTTCTTGAACACTTAAACTTTAAATTATTCATTATAGGTTGCATGAAGAGTGCATTAGAAATAATCATCCTTATTGGACTACTGATGAAATCCAGCTTGAGCAACATAAACATTTTTTCAAATGGTTTATGAATTATGTAAGTATGTTCAAGTCATGTCAATCATAGGTATGAATAATTTGATATCTATAATGTTATTTCCCTTTACAGGCTAGAGAAATAGCTCAAGATTGTGACTTACCTGATAAAGTTAAGTTTTTGTCACAAGGTCCTTCAATTAAAGCAATATCTTACCAAGGATACTACATAAATGGATATACATTTGAACCATAAAATGTAGAGTGCAAGAGAGTTACACAAAATAGTGGAGTGTCAACAATTGGTCAAAATGATAAATTATATTATGGGGTTCTTCAAGAGATTTATTAAGTTATATTTCCAAATTTGGATCCATATTACCTCTTTAAATGTTTATGGTTTGATATGGAATCTGAAGAAGGGGTGAACGTTGATGATTACAATTTAATATCTGTGGATACAACAAAGATGGCTTTTGTGGAAGAGCCTTTTATATTTCCCGAACAAGCACTTCAAGTATTCTATTCACGAGATACTAATGATGGTAACTGGAGTATAGTGTGCCCATGGGTTGCTCGAGATACATATGATGTCCCTTCTTGTTTTTTAATGAATCAAACCACTCCATTTAGTGAGGTTGATGACACAACTGAACCATTAATTGATGATAACACAAGTGAAACTATGTCAACTAAAGATGATGAATGTTGGGTTAGGTTAGATGTTGATCAATATAAACCATCATTTGAGTTGGATGCGGGCATGATAGAAGAAATCACTTCCTCAAGAAAAAGAAAGCATTCTTTGGTATAAACATATATATACACGTGCATTATTTATCGAAATAAACTTAGAAATCATCCTTTCTAATACATCTTAATCTTATACTATTTTACAGAGCCATGCCTCCTAAAAAGATGCCCATAAACAATGTCATGGAGAGAAGCATTCATTTTGATCCATCTCTAATGAAGCCGTTGCATGAACTTCTAGGTAAATATTAATTCATCAGTATGTGTCTTATGTTTTAGTAAACTGAACATAGAAAATAACAATGATATTCTTTATGCAGATCGTGTGCCAATCAAGAAGATATCATGTTTTTATATGTCGTCTTTAAATTCTTCATATTATAGTATGAAAAAATATATTAGCATTATGTTGATAATAATAACATCATGCTACATTGCAGTTCTTCAAGATAGAAGTGAAAAATCACATTTTCCTTCCAAGAGAGGTGACCTCCAAGAAAGTCTGCTAGGAAAAGATTTTCCATGTAGTGGAGGTAGTTATTCTTGTTACGTATATATTTCTGAAATATGAATACATGCTAGAAATGTTATATTGAAAGAGTCATCTATCAATGAAGGTTCTAATTTGCAAACTACGTCCAATTTGCAACCTATGACACTCAAAGCCACCCACTTTGATAGCAATGGACAAGGTAATCACTAGATAATATGTCTTGTTAGTAGTATGTTGTTATGCTAACATTTAAAAAGCACAATAAAAAAATTGTGATAATAAAACCATGATACTCTATTACAGATTTTCAAGAAAGAAGTGAAATGACACATTTACCTTCCAAGTGAGTTAAGCTCCAAGAAAAATCACAATCCAAAGGTTTTTCATGTAGAGGAGGTAGCTATTCATATTTTATTTATATTTCCAAAAGTAAATGCATTATAAAAGTTATTGAAAAGAAATCTCTTATCCATGAAAGATTTTGAGTTGCAAACTACATCCAATTTGTTAGCTACATCAAGAAATGATGGCCACTTCCATAATAATGGGAAAGGTAATCTTTGAATTGATATTTTTTTGTTAGTAGTATGCTTATTTTTGGTTGAAACTACATGTTTAAGATCATACTGGGTGCTCAAGATAGAAATGGAATGCCTCATTTTCCTTCCAATCGAGGTAAACTCCAAGAAAAACTAGAACTAAAGGATTTGTCTTTGAGAGGGGGTAATGATTCTTATTGTCTCTAAATCTTAAATTTAATAAACTACAACATACATTTCAATTAAAAACCTATCTATTGTAGGTTCCCAGTTGCAAATTACTTCCAATTTGCAAGCTATTGCAAGGGATGACACTCACTTTGCTGACAATGACAAAGGTATCTAGAAAAAAAATACATTTTGTTAGTAGTATGTTGTTTTTGATTGACATGACATATTGAAAATCATAAAATGGTGGAAGTAATTCCATGATACTCTATGATAGGTGTTCAAGATAGAAGTGAAACGCCTCATTATTCTTGCAAGAGAGGTAACTTCCAATAAAGATAACAACCAAGTTTTTTCATATAGAGGCACTACCTATTCTTATTGTCTGTATATCTTAAAATGTCAATGCATTAGAAACTTTATTTGATAAAATATATATCTATTAAAGGTCCCAAGTTGCAAACTACTTCAAATTTTCAAGCTTTGGCAGTGGATGATGCTATTGCTAAGTTTGGTAACAATGTGAAAGGTAGTTTTGGATAAACATGTTTTGGTAGTAGTATGACGTTTTTTGTTGACATGACATACTCCAATTATAAAATGATGAAATTAGTTCCATGATACTCTATGACAGGTGCTCAAGATAGAACTAAAACACATCATTTCCCTTCCAAGAGAGGTGGCCTCCAAGAAATATCACTACTAAATGATTTGCATGCAGCAACAATAGCATTCTTATTGTCTCTATATTTTCAAATGTAAATGTATTAGTAAAGCTAATAAAAAAAACTATCTATATATTAAAGGTACCAAGTTGCAAACTACTTCCAATTTGCAAGTTGTGGAAAGGGATGTTTCTAACTTTGGTAACAATGGGAAAGGTAGTTTTGGATAAAAATGTTTTGCTAGTAGTATGATGTTTTTTTGTTGACATGACATACTCCAATTATAAGATGGAGAAATTAATTCTATGATACTCCATGACAGGTGCTCAAGATAGAAGTAAAACACCTCATTTTCCTTCCAAGAGAGTTAGCCTCCAAGAAATATCACAACAAAATGATTTTTCATGCAACATCGGTAGTATTCTTATTGTCTCTATATTTTCAAATGTGAATATATTAGTGAAGTTAATCGAATAAATTATCTATGAATTAAAGGTCCCAAGTTGCAAACTACTTCCAATTTGCAATCTATGTCAAGGGATGTTGGTAACTTCAGTAACAATGGGAAAGGTAGTAAAATGCCACATTGTCCTTCTATGAGAGGTAAACTCCAAGGAAGATTACAATTGAAATAATTTTCATGTAATGGAGATAACTATTCTTATTGAACCTTCACATATATATGATATTTCTCTTTTTATAAAAGGCTTAAATATGCAAATTACTTCTAATATGCAAGCTACATGATGGGATACAAGGCATGTGAAGGATTTACATTCTTCCAAACCATGCAACATACAAAAAATAAAGCATGTTTCATCTGTTAGAGGAGGTAATTTTTCTCATTTCATCCTCTTCTACTAATTGTAAACATTTTAGTTAATACATGTTTTGAAAATTGATTTGTTATCCATCAAGGTCCAATGCAAAGTGAAGACCATGTTGGGACTACAGAACTAGAGAACATCCTCCTTGATGATAAAGATAACGGTATTTCTTAAGCTATATTTCTTTAGGGGTATATATATTAAGTTATATAATGGAAACCTCTCCTCTTGATCCTTGAAGACATATGATGAAGTAAATTTGTTTCAGAATTATCCTTAGGATTTGCTAAAGCTTTTTGTTATGGAATGCTTCTGTATGAAATGCATACAATGATTGAACACATTTTGTATATATTTTATTTCCACACTTTTCTTTCTTCTTCTTTTCCTTGGAAATCTCATTCAATTAGTCTTTTATATTTACCCCCTATTACATAAATTTAAAAACAAGACAAAAGTTGACTGATCAAAATACTTTTATTATAGATGATCAAGTCAGGAGTGTTGTGCAATACACTTCTTCTGTAAGAAACAACTTACAAAAAATAAGACCACATGATTCACCCTTTAGAGGAGGTTATTATTCTTGTTTCATCTCTTTCTTTTGGATACCAACTATAAATGTTTTATTAGATACATGTTTGAAATAGACATGTTATCCATGTAAGTTTCACTACAAATTCAATACCATGTAGAGGCCACACAATTTGATGATACCCACCTTGATGACAATGAGAAAGGTATGTTTGAATTATATTTCATTAGGGGTATATATACACATAAATTTTTACTAATATTTGTCAATTTTAATGACAGATTTTCAAGTTAGGAGCGATGTACAATATTCTCCATCTGGAAGATGCAACTTACAAGAAGAAAGAGTCTACTCTTCATCCTTTAGAGGAGGTAACTTTTTTTAATTTAGACTTCTTATAGCTAAAACATTATATGCACAATTGATACACGTTTTAAATGGTTGGTTTCCATCTATTCAAGGTTCAATACAAAGTCAAGCCCATGTGGAGGCTACAGATCATGATAACATCCTCAATGATAATGATGAAGGTATGCTTTAGCTATGTCTTGGGTGAATATATTACTATAAATCAATTGCATGAAACTTGTACAATTCTACAGATGCTACATTTTCTTTAGAAAATAGATATCTTGATGATAATGAGGCAGGTATGCTAATAATTAACATCGAGTATCACTTACATAACTATATTTGGTATAATTTATGCTTAAAAATTTTGTTGGTATGACAAGGATCACAAGTGGGGGACCAAATTCACAGTGTGCATGCACAACATGCGAACGACACATCTCCTTATAATATTGGTCAAGGTACCATACTTCTAGTAATGCAAGATAAATGATGATTTTATTGTTATATGTTACATATCTAATCATAGCAATAACCAGAAATCAATGTCGAGAAAAGAAGAAGGGATCTACAAAACTACAATCAGTTGCCCCTAGGAATGGGTAGAAGCATGTATGTATTGTTAGGAGAGTCCCTGTTGGAGAAGATAGACGTAAACTTAGTAACTACTTGGGTATAATGGCTCGAGACAGTCATTATTTTCCATTAGATAAATGCTGGGGGAGGGAGAACGAGATCGGATTTGAAAAGATAATGTTTGATGTATGTGTAAGTATCAACACTACTTTATATAAATACATTATCCTCATGCATTCTTAATAATACCAAAATATCAACTTTGCAGCGTGACTTCGAGTTCCTGAATCCTGATAATTCCAAATTACTTTCTTTTGAAAAAGTAATCTGTTTTTGTAAAAAAAATATTAAACAAGAGATAAGAGATTGGAGCAATGATTTGAAGAAGATGTATGATCCTAAGAAATCAATTGAGGAACAAGGTCAAAACACACCTGATGTAAGAGTCACAAAAGACGAATGGGCTGCACTTTTATCCTACTGGTCGGACCCTAAAACTAAGGTAATATAATCTTAATTATCATATTATAAGTATATCATTGCACTTGTTTTTTTTTCAAGAAGTTCATCCATTTTGTATGTGCAACATATAAACTTTTTTTCATGTTTTTACATCTTAAAGAGTGAGGCTGTAAGAAACAAAAAGAACCGCAAAGGTCCACGTCCAACACACACAACTGGAGCAAAATCATATGCTGAAGTTGAACATAATTAGATACTTATTTATGATCAAAATATTATAAAAATAGAATTTTGTATTCCAATTATCAACAATTTATTTTAGGTGGAAAATGGAGGAGATCCTACGTTATTCTGAGTATACATACATTGCCACAAAGACAAAACTAGAAACTTTTGAAATGAATTCACAAAGGAGTATTGCGTAAGTTTACTATCATTGTGTGTTAGTGTGGCATGGATTTTTTCATATCATTTTACTGATATACATTTGTCTTTAGGAAAAGTTGGAAAAGAGAAGTATAGAGCTTGGTTAGGAGAACACTAAGGATGCATTTCAGTTTATCTCAGTTATGGATGAAACCTATGGGCTACATCATGGAGGCTGTGAAAGAGGGTTTAGTGCTGGGATTTCTAGAAGGATATTGAGAGATGAAGTTACTATAGACACAACAAATAAAGATGCAAATGTGAATCTTCATATCCAGCTACAAGATAAAGACCGTGAGATACAAGAGAAAGACCGACTGATCTCAGAGTTACATGCAAAGCTAGATCATCATGGAGAACAAGTCACATACAAATTCTTTCCATTTAATATATTTATGTTTAAATTCTTTTGAAAAATGCTAGTATTGTATAGACATGATATGTTGTTCTTTCTTCTATTTTTAGCCTGGAATATCAGGGTCACCAACCACTTATGGTTGATCTCCACAAGCTTTACATCGGTCAAGATTCTACCCATCACCTGTAAGAGTTTCTTTAATGATATTCTTATTATGTGTTCAAGTTCTGTCCTTCTTTGTTAAACTAAGTTCTATATATCTAGTGCTTGTTATATCTTTACATGAAATTCAATGCGTTAGATAAGAAAGTCCTTAATCTTCTAATATATATCTTTGATTAAATTTACCTTGTATACAAGACAATGATTTTCTCATGTCCAATTAAATTTTGTGGTCCTTAAAGCGTAAACTCATATTCAATTATAAGGTTTTATGAAGTCAAGATTTTATGTGAGTTCCATCTAAGGTTCTTTTAAAGGCCTATGAAATTTTATTTCTTTCCTAATCTCTTAGTGAAGTTGGTTTATGACAGTCATTGTCATGAGATGCTACATTTTTCTTGAAGTAGCTGACAAGTTTGAAATACATTGATAGTAGGTGGTCTATGTAGTCCTAAAGTAACCACCCTTATCCCAATACTTTCTATATTATTTCATACCACTAAAAGGAGGCATGTGTCATCTTGTAAGAATCAATAGACAATGATACATTAGATATTCTTATTTGGATGACAATGTCCCCCCTCAGAACGGGGTACTAGCCTCTTCTCTAGATGCCGACTACTCCATTGCTCCAGTCACACATCAAGATTATGATGTTGCAGCAACAAGATAAGTTATGAGTGCTGCCGTTGAAAGAGGATCAACATCTCTCACTTCCTTAGACTTCTCTTCCTGCAGAAGTAAGTGCCTTTTTATTTCTCCTTGAGGCAATACAAGCTCGAGAACATATACTAGCACACAAGTACCATATGGCCTAACATACACCATTTGGTCTACCTAGAGTTTAGGGACCCGATGGTGGTAGCCCTGCTAGAAAAATCTAGAAGAATATGATTTATTCCTTGCCTTGTGTCTATGTATCCTCTTGAAATGGTAGGGGTGTTAAAAAATGCTTCCAAAATATTAGGATTTTCTTGAAAAGAATCTAATATCTTCCCCTTTCACCTCTTTCCATGCCTTCATGTGGACAAAAATACTCAAACATTTATGAGGTTACATATATTCAATGAAAGCCATGATTAATGGGCATGTGTATCGGTTTGAGAATTCCATATGATTCATATCTTATTCTGGTGATCATTCCTTTATTGTAGACTGTTCATGTGATATATTTGAATAACAAATGTCCTCTCTGCTCTTTTCACCACTGATGCTATGCTTGCAAACACTTTTGTAGCTTAGGATGGTTGGTAGTCAGATTAGTCATCATTCTGGAAGTGAACCAATTGTTAAACTGTAAGTCTTTACATAATGAGCCATGAAGAAAAGTTAACAAATAAACTAATATGTACCTTTCATGTTAGCTCTTATGGCTTATTCTCCTAAAAAATATGTAACTATTGTAGAAACGTATGTGCCTAAAACAATAATAACTTATTATTTTTTTAATAGATGAAACATATAGCCGGTCATGAGTATTCACATATTTCATTTCATGTATGAATTTCAGGTTTAGGAGAAGGATATGGTTGCTCATACACTAGTGAAACATAACATGTTTTTTGTGGTTTTGAATGACTGAATGATTCGGAAGGGACAGAAAGGTATGTGGCTGTAAGAACATGGTATTTTTGTGATTTTGAAGCTTAAAATGTGAAAAATAATAAGACCATCTTACATGTTAAGTTTCATGTATGAATTTCAGGTCTAGAAGAAGGATATGGTTTCTCTAGACTAGTCTAGTAAAATATGGTTGCTCATAGATTGGTCTCATGAAATGTGGGGCTGCAAAAGCATCACCATTTTGTGATTTTGAGGGGAGAAATGAGGGCATCTGGACCAGAATAGATGTGGCTACATTTATCCTTGTTGGGAGTCCCCATTTTGTGTCAAATACTATACTATGTTTTTGTCAAAAGGCATTATGAGCAACAACTTTAGTGTTGTACAATTTCAGTACATCAAACTATTGGAAAATGTTATGTAGAAAACTCTTTTATGAATGAAATGATGTCTTGAAGACAACTTATTTCTGTTGCACTACTAGTATGTTATTTGGACTGAAGATACAAATTGAATTCTAATTCCAATTTTGAATATGTCATATGTGGATGGTCTCTTGTGATGTGGCCATCTCGTTGAGCTACATAAATTGTTGTAGCCAAGGTCTTTTTTTTATTATAAGTTTTATCAAATATAATTTGCTACAGGTGTTCACATGGCTACAAGATTTGTTATAGCAAAAATAATCTGGCTACGAAAGCAGTGGCTACCAAAATATGGATACAAGTTTTTGGTTCACTACCAGTTTTATCGTAGCCATTTTTCATATTGCTACAAGAATTCAAGTAGGGGACAACAGGTTTTGTGCTAGTGAGTATCGGAACCCCGAGGTGTCTGCCCAAATCTTCTGTTTCTTGCATTTGAAGCGCTCAACAGATTTTCCTTCTGAGTTGTCAGTTTATATTTTTTGAGAAGTGCACCGATGATTTCTTAGGGGATAGGATTTGGCCGGATACCTCTCCAAATCTCTTGATACACCTCATAATAGCTTTTGCCTGTCTTACAGATGCTTCACTAAATAAGGTGATATCATCCGCAAAGCATAGATGTGTCAAATTGGGACCCCTTCTCGTGACTAGTAGTGGCTTCCAACTTCCATCATCTACCATTTTTCTAATATCTTGGCTCAAACGCTCTAAACAAAGAATGAATATGTACAGTGACAATGGATCTCCCTGGCGGACTCCCCTCGATGCTTTGAAGGACGGCATTAGTTTCCCTTTCCACGAGATGGCAATCTCGCCGCTGGTGATTATATTCATAATCACAGTAATGAGAGAAGGTGGGATGGATGTTCTCTCGAGTGTATCGTATATAAAATCCCAGCGCATTCGGTCGTAAGCCTTTGCTAGATCCAGTTTCAATGTCATACATCTTTGCCCTGTTCTTCTAGTTCCCATTGTGTGAACCACTTCCTGCAACATAATTGTATTGTCTGTGATTCGTCGGCCTGGTACGAAGTTCATTTGGATGGACGAGATCCAATCGCCAAGGAAAGGTTTGATGCGCTCCACGATGATTTTGGAAAGCAGTTTCATGCTCACATTATTAAGGGCTATCATCCGGAGATTGTTGCAGTGTTCCGGGGTATTAGTCTTAGGAATTAGGACAAGTGTGGATTTCACCATCTATTGTGATATTTGATGACCTGCAAAACACTTGAGAATCGTTAAATGTAAAGACTTCTTGATGTGATTCCAGTTCTTTTGCAAGAACCCCGCATATATTGATTTTTGTTATCTGATCCATTTATATATTTTCCTTTTATAGTAAGATTTTTGTTTGCTTTATGGAATAGTTGATACTGCACGCTCCCTCAAATCAATAACAATGCAGAAAGTAATGCAAGATAAAGTAGAAAAAAAAGTAAAATCCGACACTGTAATAAAAAATAGGCTGATGAATCAGATTAATGAATGTGCAACTTTGTTTCCCTTGACGTATCAATTTCAAATCTGAATAATGTGCCTCAGTGGTTTTGTTGGATAGACGTCATCTATGTATATGATTTTCATTACATCGGATTTTGGATACTGGAGCTCTGTGAATAAAACCGATAGACTAACCGGTACTAGTACATTAAATAATACACTCTTCATAAGATGTGTAGGTGTAGTTAGAAATAAAGCAGATGCTTTTACGATAGAAAGAGTAATGACAACGTAAGTTCCTTGCTCAATTTTCTTTAGTCCAGATTCGCTGTTACAATATGCTGTTGCGCGCAGGTGTGTTTTAATTAATCTGGACCGTAAAAACATCCCATTAAATTTTTTTTTTGCATTAGATGTGCGGTTGGGATGTTCTGGAACAGCATCCGGAACTGCATTCAGTAACGGCAGATTTGAAGTGTAAATTGGCAAAAAAACCTAAATGGCACATTTGCCAATTTTTATTACCTAAATGGCACATTCTTGAACTTATTGCCCAAAATGGCACATTTCTGGAGCAATGCATCCCCTGCTGGGACACATTGCTCTCACGCGAGGCAATGCGTCCCAACGGGGGACACATTGGTCCCACAGGAGGGCAATGCGTCACGGTTCGGGACGCATTGCCCTCCCGTGGGACCAATGCATCCCCCGCCGGTACGCATTGCCTCGCGTGAGAGCAGTGCGTCCCAGCGGGGGACACATTGACCCCATAGGAGGGCAATGCGTCCCGAAGCGGGACGCATTGCCCTTTGTGGGACCAATGCGTCGCGCGCGGAGACGCCCCCAACGGCTAAAATTGCCACGTGGGCAATGCGTTCGGGACGGGGACGCATTGCTCCCTGGACAACGACTATTTTGCCGTTGGGGCCGCGGCGCGGTGCGGGGCGGTGCCACGTGGGCGCAATGCGTCCCCAACCGGGACACATTGCTCCCTAGACAACGACTATTTTACCGTTGGGGCCGCGACGCGGCGCGGGGCGGTGCCATGTGGGCGCAATACGTCCCCAACCGGGACATATTTCTCCCCTATATATATTGGCCGAAATCAACCCCCCAAACTCACACCATTCTTCATTTCCTTACTCTTGCTCTATACTCCCATTGGTCTGGAGCTTTTTCTCGGATTTCTACTGCTTTGAGGTGATTTCTAGCTTATTTCGAGCGATCTTGGAGCTGATATCTTCTCCTGCTCGGAGATGATCTTGGAGCATCTTCTTTCTCTTCTTGTATTCTTCGATTATCAACACATAACTCTCCATTTGAGGTATTTATTCTACCAAAATTTTAATTTTCAAAACACGAACTTAACATTAGTACGAAATATTACAACTGAAATAATTGTATTGTTACTCCTTAATTCCACATTACTGAAATAATGATGTAGAAAATGACAATTGAAGGCTAATTAATATCTAAAAATTATTATTCAAAATTGCAAAATTGTTGTTCTGAAATGTTAGTGTTACTAAAAAATTAGCAAATTGTTGTTATGAAATGTTAGTTAATTTTACTAAAAAAATAGCAAAATTGTTGTTCTTAATTGTTGTTCACTGTTAATGTTATAGAAAAAGTAGTCAAATAAATTTAATTCCAAATTCAAAATTATTGTTCTAAAATCTTAACTATTATTTTAAAAATGATGTCACTGCTCTAAAATATTAATTCATGTTAATATAATGTTATAAAATATGAATTTATTTCTGATGTTAATATAATATTCTAAAATATAGGAACATGGCATCTAGTTCAAATTCACGAATTGTGAAGATGCGATATGATGGGCAATTTCTCTCTGATGGGTCTTATTCTAGTCGATCTGTTAGACCCATAAACATTTCACTTATTAATACCCTATCTGAACTAAAATCATATATCTATACAACACTTGACATCAATCCCAACCACTTCTCTATCAAAATATCCTATCTTTTCCCTGGAGAAAATCATATGCTTGTACAAGTTGATGATGATGATGCATACAGATGTTTGTTATCACTTTCAGCTGATGCCTATATTGATGCGTTTCTTGAAAAAACATCTATCCACCAACAACCTTGTTTAATGAGTGTATTGAATCAATTTCAATCTCAATTCCCTCACAATAATTTATGGAGTCAACCACCTCAATTCTCTCAAAGTCATTTAACTACTGAATGGAGTCAACCACCTCAATTCAGTCTTAGCAATTTAACTGCTGAGTGGAGTCAACCACCTGAATGTTCTCAAAATCTTACTACTGAGAATATTGGTGTTGAGGTTGAGGAGGGAGATAATGATATTGATCATGAAGGTGATAATGATAGTGATCACGAAGGTGATAACAATAGTGACATTGAAGGTGGTAATAACAGTGAACCACCTGAGGATGAGTCATTGACTGAAACCGATGATGAGCACACACATTCATTCCCTGACTCTATTGCAACATTGAGTTCTATTCCATCCATATTTGACAACCAATGGCCCCAACATGAACACATTGATTCCAACTATGAAGCTTTTCAAGATGATGATTGGGTGGAAGATTTTCATCATGAATTTTGTCTCAATTACAATCCTTCCAGTGCTGTTATATATGAGGGTGCTTTATTTGCATCTAAAGTTGTACTGGTTGGGACGCTCCAAAAATGGTCGGTACAAAAGAATGTCCAGTACCGTACATTACGCTCAAATAATCGTCATCTTAAACTTGTTTGTATCCATGATCAATGATGTCCTTGGAGATTGACCGCTTGCCAGTCCAAAAGAGCAGGTGGCATGTGGAAGATAAAATGTTGTAAAGCAGGCCACAATTGTGAATTAACTGTTATGAATCATGATCATCACCAAGTCACAACATCTTATATTGCTCGAATGATAATGCCAATCCTAGTATCACGATTGGATATGTCGACACGAGAAATTCGTGACAAGGTGAATGCTGAACTAAGGCTCAATATATCTTACAAGAAGGCATATCTAGCGAGGAGGAAGGTTGTTTGTAAAATATTGGGAGACTAGGAATCATCATATCATAGTTTGTTGCCGTTCCTGATTTCTCTGACACAATATATTCCAAGAACTATATATGCCCACCTTATTGATGATTATACCCTTCAAACTGAAGGCACTCGTAGATTCAAGCGGGTGTTTTGGGCATTTGGTCCAGCTGTGAGGGGTTGGGCCTATTGTAGGCCTGTTCTTACTGTTGATGGCACATTTTTAACAAGAAAATATACTGGCATACTTCTCATTGCATGTGATAGATGCTGATAATGGTCTATTTCTACTTGCTTTTGCTGTTGTCAAGAAAGAAAATAAGGACTCCTGGGAGTGGTTCTTTGGTTATCTACAAACTTGTATTCCACATTCCACAACGTACAGACTTGTGTATTATTTCTGATCGAATGAGTGGGATTTTATCAGCACTTGAATCAAAATTTCATTGGGCTCAACATCGTTATTGTCTTCGACATCTTCGGGAGAACTTCCATAAGCAGTTCAAGTCCAAGGAGTTGAGGGATCTTTTGTGGAAGGTGGGATCCAAAACTGATACACATGAATTTGATCGTCATATGACTATTATAGTAACCGTAGAACCAGCAGCGAAGTCGTATTTATTAGGCCAAAATCCAGTACATTGGGCTCTCGCATATGATAGAGGTTGCAGGTATGGGTCATTGACTACCAATCATGTTGAAGGGTGTAATGGAGTCTTAAAAGGTGTTAGAGTTTTGCCAATACAAGCGTTAATTGTTGCCACATACTATCGCTCCGTGACCATGTGGCTGCATAGGCGTAATCTCGCAAATAAACGTGCACAAGATGGACTGAAATGGCCCTTTAGGGTTCATGATAAGCTTTATAATGTTCGAGAGGATACAAAAAAATTGACAATACACATCCGTGTGAACAATGATGAATGGCTTGTTGGTGACATGGATGGATATAGATTTCAAGTAATAGTGCGTCCAAATGGTGGCAGTCAGTGCAGTTGTGGTTTTCCACAACAATGGCATTATCCATGCTCTCATGTTTGGGTAGATGCAGACTCTGTCAATTGGGATCTTGATGGACTTGTGAGTGCATATTATACAAATGAGGCTTATCTAAATGCATACAAAACTGAATTTCGTAGTATTCCCGACAAGAGGTATTGGCCTCAATTTGATGAAAGTAGAGGTATTTATCCCTTATTACCCCCTAGGAAACGAAGGCAAGCTGGAAGACCAAAGAAAAAGAGAAGGCATTCAACTATGGATGTTGATCCAAATCCGTATACATATCACTGTCATAAGTGTGGCAGAAAGGGCCATAATAGACACACTTGTCCTAATGTCACAGCATTTGTGGTCTTGTAATGTTTGCAATTTCAGTTTACTCAAGTCATGTAATGTTTCCAATTTCAATTTACTCAAGTCATGTAATGTTTGCAATTTCAATTGACTCAAGTCATGTAATGTTTGCAATTTCAATTTCACTAAAACAATGAATTTATAATGGTTTTTCTATAGATGGCTCATCGAAGGACATGGACATTTCACATGTCCGTAGAGTTAATCCAAATAATAGCTATGAAGTGCCTACAGGGAAAAATGGCTCATCAAACTCTATTGGATGATGACTGGAATGACGTACCAGATTTGTTGTACAACAAGTTAGGATTTATAGTGACAAAAGAACAAGCAAAATTTCATTGGCAATTTTTAAAGCAAATGTTTCACATGTATGAAGAACTTCTTGAGCTACCTGGTTGGTATTGGGATCACACGAAACAGAAAGCAATGCCAATCAATGAACAAGTTAAAAACCAGTTAGCTGTATCACATCCAGAGATACATCGAGTTGAACATCAAATGCGGCCATTTTATGAACCTCTAGATGAGATATTTAATCAAATGCAGTAACTAATTGTTGTAGTATTTCTGTTTTAGTAGTTCATGTTGTATTTTTATATTATTTGGTGGTTCATGTATTTGAATTAATTTCATCTTATCTAATGAAGAATCTAGACAAACTTAAATGTTGTAAAAAATTTGCACTTTTCATTTAATGTAATATTTGCACTTTTCATAGATATGGCTCCTAGACAAGAAACCTACCGACTCTCCCAGAACCACATTATGTTGGCACAATGGCCTATTACTGACCAGGATGTTTTAGAAAATATTTCCATAGTTGGTTTTGGGCTTGTTCATAGGCTACCCTGTATCCACCTTGACCCTACTTTAATCACTGCATTAGTTAACAGGTGGGACAACTCTAGCAATACTTTTAGGTTTCCCCCTTTTGAGATGAGTGTCACTCTTCAGGATGTTGCAGTTCTTTTAGGCTTGAGGATTGATGGCCCACCGGTTATAGCTTCATATCCTGTAGGTGTAGATGGGGGGCAATTTTCTTCATGGACTCACCTTTGTGAGAATTTCTTAGGAGATGCACCAGATGGGATGTCTAAGGGGCATATCTCCTTGATTTGGTTGCGTGGGACCTTCAAGGATATGGATCTGACCACGGGTTATGAAGAACAACAATTAGAATTGAGGACAAGGTATACTAGGGCATATCTCTTATATTTCTTAGGTAGTTACCTTATCCCAGATAGTACAGGGGATAGAGTTCATGTTAGGTACCTCCCTCTTGTGTCCGATTTTGCACGTTGTGGCACTCTATCTTGGGGTGCTGCTACTCTAGCTTTCTTATATAGGGAGTTGTATAAGGAAACCACCCGGTCCAGGAGAACTGCCAATCTATCAGGTTGTGTGTGCCTATTACAGCTATGGTGTTGGGAGAGGTTGGGAATTGGACGCCCAGGTACAATTGCAATGCGCTGGGATGATTGGCCAGAAGATGTTCCCTTGGGTTACAGGTTAAAGATCTACAAAATTAATTTTTATATTTGTCCAAATATTATGTAGTGTTTATCTAAGTTTAGTTTGTCAATTTAATAGGTGGCCTACCTTTGTCCAAAGGAGTCAAACTATCAGGGGAAAAATTCAGTTTTACGATTCAACATTTGACCAGATTTTGCCCTCACAGGTATAACTTACTTACCTCTGTTGTATGGTATATGTTTTATTTATTTGCAATTTACTCCATTTTATATGATACACATTGTCTATATGAATAACAGATAGAGTTGACTCCTTACATTGCTGATGTTCTCGATAGATTGCCTGCCATTTGTAGAGATGGTAGTGATATTTGGTTGGCACGAGTGCCTATGTTTTGCTATACAATAGTGGAGTGACACTTTCCCGACAGAGTACTTGGACAGTTCGGCTTTGTTCAAGTAGAACCTACTCTTGAGCTGCCGCAGCTTAGCCGGATAGATGGGAGGGCTCATGCGGCTGAGGATTGGATGCTTCATTATAGGCAGGAGGTGCAGATGTGGAACAACAGACGTGAGAGCTTAGTTCCCGCTTCACCAGCTGATACAGTCTTCAGTCCTCAGGTTCACTATGCATGGTATCATCCACAATACATCGTGCCCCCTCCAGCTATGCCTCCAATCACATACTACCCGCAAAGTTATCGCCAGCAGGAATTTGTGAGTATCATTCTTATTTCTTTTACAAACTGTTATTATTTATCTTTGTTATTTGTAATATATGTAATTGGTCTTTATTATGTGTACATACTTTGTTTTACAGGTACAAACACAAGTGGCGATCTGAGCAGCATTAGAGCACGCCCCTGCACAGATCAGAGATGGCAACTACAACATCCAGGGGAGTTACTTTGATAGTCTTCCCGACAATGCTCGACCGTGGGATCCCATACCCACTCACACCACAACCCCTGAGCCCACTCCTACTCCTACTCCTACTCCTACTGCTGAGCCCACTCCCACTCCCACTTCTCAGTTCATGTCATGGGGACCGACATGGCCATATTTTTCAGGAGCTGCTTCATATTCCTCATTCATCACCCCACCTCAACCACCATCATACTATGGAGCAAGTTCTTCTTATGTTCCATACACTCCATTCCCACCACCAATTATTCCCGAGAACCGACCACCATCTTATGTCACATATTCACCTACTTCGTTTGATTTCTCAGGATGCACCCCACCTGATGCATCCTATCTAGGTTTTCAGAGACCCCTCACCCCACCTCCACCTTTTCATTTCTTCCCTGATGCTTGTCAGCAGCCTCCTACGCAGTTGTCCCCAGTTCAGCCGTCTCCAGATGACATCAGTACAGAGGATCCTGATGTAGAGGGAGGTGGGCGAGGACGTCGTGGGCGAGGACGACATACTTAGTTTTTTTATATATTGTACAGTTTTGTATGTATGCCTTTGTGAGGACATCTATTGTATGTGGATCTATCATATTATGATATCACATTGGTTCATTTTGGATCTATCATATTGTTATGTTGTGTATTATTTTCTCGTCATGTTGGTTCATGTTTTAACCTTGTTTTTAATTGCTATCTCATTTTTTTGGATTAAGTTCTTATTATATAATCAATTAGGAACCAACTGATGTTGGTTGCAATACACTTATATATTCCATATGCATGTTACGAGCTATTGAAATTGACAAATTTATAATAATTGAGTATATTATAGACATCTAAATATAAGTGAACGAATTGTAAATGTACAAATATAATCAATATTGTTAATATACATATCAATAACCATGAAATAATATCAGTGACTGTAAAAATATGATTAAAAAATGTAATGCGTCCTGCATGGGGACGCATTGGTGCAATGCGTCCTGCATGGGGACGCATTGGTGCAATGCGTCATGCGTAGGAGGGCAATGTGTCCCGAACCGGGACGCATTACTCTGTTGTGGGACCAATGCGTCCTCTGTTGGAATGCATTGGTGCAATGCGTCCCAGCGGGGGACACATTGCTCCAGAAATGTGCCATTTTGGGCAATAAGTTCAAGAACGTGCCATTTAGGTAATAAAAATTGGCAAATGTGTCATTTAGATTTTTTTTTGCCTATGTTCTGTTCAACCAAAAGCTCTAGAAAGTTCAGTTTGAAATGAGTTAGAAGCACACGCTATGCCGGAGAAGCTTTATGATATAAATGAGTTTAAAACCCTATCAGATATAACTAGAAACTTCTAATCCATGATCTGCGGTGCCTCTCCTTTCCAAAATGGACAGCACAGTTTAGATCAGAACAAGCAAACTAAACAGAAAGACAACAGTTTTGTGCAGCGAGCTTTCAGTAGTAGTACTTCTCGTCAGCTGTCGCCGTGGTCGTCGGACAGGATGTCGATGAAGACAGCGGCGCCGGCGCGGTGGCGGGCGCCACAAGTGCTTCTTTCCAATTCCCGGCGATGTGGTTTGCGGCGAGTCTGCATCCTCGACGACATCTTCCCAACAGATCCGCCCCCTAAGTTGCTGGACGTGAAGACGGCCCAGCAGTAATGGCACTGCTCCTGGTAACCTGCGGCTTCGTCGCCCCTTTGCCTTTCTTTCCCCTGGTTTTCTCCACTTCCTCCTCCATCTCGACAACCACCAACTCATCCTCCTCTTCCTCTTCCTCCTTCACCTCGACCTCGTCACACCCATCCCCTTCTTCCTGGAGCTCCTCATCATACGCTTTCGGGAGCAGCAAAGCCACCAGTACCCTCACTCTCGGCCCACCCGAGCCGAGGCAGAAGGAACTGCGTCTGGGGAGGACGGGTCTCGGGTGGTGCTGCAGTGTTGGTCCCTTGTCTAGGTCGCATTTCTTGAGGATGCCGGCGTTGATAAGATGCGTAAAGGCCTGGGCCAGCATGCTGTTGGCGCGTGACGTAGTCGGCCCTCCACCTGCTCTCGCTCGTCAGCAGCATCTAAAGCACAAGCAACTCCGATCACGAACAAGGCGAAGAACAGAATGAAAAGAGGAATGACTAGCATTGGAAGCAGCATAGTAGAAGAGGGGAGCATGTGGAAAGTAGATCTCGTGGGTACCGAGAATAGTGTTTGTTACCTTCTTATAGTCCGGGTGAAGTGTTGGTGGCGCGCCATTGAAGTGGTCAAGCGCGATAAAAACAGCGATGCCTCGGATGCTCTGATCTCTTCAGTGGCGGAGAGAAAAGTTGGCAACTGGGACCTGAGCTCTTCCAGCTGATAGGGAGAAGGGAAGATGGTGATGTTTGCTGCAGTGTCAATAATGCAGTGGGAACCAGCAGGTTCTTAATGACAACCTAAGCTCAAGTTTCCCTCATGGCATGGCTATCTCTATGGTCGCACTCACCTGCTACGTTGCCGAAGATGGCAATTCTCAGAGGCAGGTCGCGTAGAAAACTGCACCACATGCATGATGGCGACGACAGATCTCACAATGGGCTATTCGCTTACAGATTGCTTATATCTCCTGCTACATTACCACACTTAGAAATTAGAATGGAGGTAGACCGAAGATCATGACAGTGGATTGATGTCGCGCAGGTGAAAAATAGATACGAGGCAATAATTTACGTCAGCAAGAAGATTCAGCATCAAGGGAAGCTATCTTTTATGTTTGTGCTATTGTTTTCCACGTTTGCCACAAAAAAGGATATAATATCATTATCATCTTTATAACTCATTTTCGTTGAATCTAAATTCAGTTCCTGAAAGATTAATCCTGATGACTGGTTTGAAAAATATAGTTCTTGAGAAAAATGACTTACAGTTAACTAGTTTGTTATAGATATAGAAATCAAAACAAAATTAATTATTAAAATGGTCGGAATATTACGCAAGATGTTAGTTTTAGAAAATCTAATCACCATTAGATGTCAAAGTTGTCATTAGTAAGTCCACAAACATCCACACGAAGCATGTCCATGTTACATAACTTTTCATTCAGATTGAACCGCATGTATTTTCTACTTGATGTATTGGGTCTTTCACTGTCCTCGAAAACATATAGTCAAATATTTTTATCCTTTGTATGAGGATTTCTGTATATTAAATATGTAGGTTCACTCTGACATGTAAATTGCAGCAGGTGGAGTTGAAAATGGAGAAAACGTAGGCACATATGATAAGACTAGTATATGCACACACACGTGACATTTATTTATTTATTTATAAATTTATATATTTGTGCTATATATATAGTTCGGATGAAATAAATCAAACTTTATGTTACTGGAATTATAATTAGTACTACTTTATTCATAAAAAATAACCACAAACAAGGATATAATATCATTATCATCTTTATAACTCATTTTCATGGAATCTAAATTCAGTTCCTGACAAATTAATCCTGATGATTGGTTTGAAAATATAGTTCTTGAGAAAAATGACTTATAGTTAACTGGTTTGTTATAGATATTGAAATCAAAACTAAACTAATTATTAAAATTGTCATAGATATCAAGGTTGTCATTAGTAAGTCCACAAACGTCCACACGAAGCATGTCCATGTTACATAACTTTTCATTCAGATGGAACCGCATGTATTTTCTACTTGATGTATTGGGTCTTCCACTGTAGTCATATATAATAAGATGTGGAGTCTAAAACAGATGCCTTCTTTATGAAAAACAAATTTGACAATGAACACAGTAGCAGATTTTTTTGCCTTTACTTCGTTGTTCATAGCGTTTGTTTAAAAAAATAAACGACTCAGTATCTTATAGTATCTATATAGAAAACCCCCGTTACAGATGGCAGGGGGAAAACCCAGGCACCGGTTAACTTACAGATTTAGTTTGTCTGAAGAAAATGACGCAATAAATGCCGGTGACACAACAATTTCCACAAAAAAGCAAATTATTTCTTGACTTCTGCAAAAAAAAAAAGACTCTACTAGTTTCCCTTATAAATCATGCAACTTTGGGTTTCCTCTTGATAGCCTATAACGTTGGCTCCTAAAGAAATCGACCCTAGCCAGCTTCACACTATATAGCGTCGCTTTATTTGGTTCACTTTATTTGGAGAACATACGCTATAGTGTTGGACTATAGAGTCGGTTTTGTTGGAAAAATCAATGCAACATCAGAAAACGAGGTATTGATTATTAATTGTGTCGGTTTCTCTAGGGTCCTATTGGTTTGGTTTTATTTTGAAAAATATAAATTTAGGTAAGTCCTAAGCTCCATGGAACTCATTTTCTGGGAACTCTAGTTCAGTTTTTGAAACTTCAGTTCCATTCACTTCCATGTGATTGGTTTGTTGTAAGTGTAAATATGAAAGTTTATAAAAAAATATTACTAATTTTTAGTATGTAATACAAATAAGTAAGTATGCAAAAACATAAAAGAAGAATCATATCCATGAAAAACCATAATATTCTTAAATCATAATAACCTCAATAAGAGATTATGGTACAAATGTTTCTCCTTTTAAAAATATTTTATTATGGTATAAATATAATCTTAATAGAAATATTATATTTAAAATCGCATCATAATTTTTTCATTTCACATTGTAAATACTAAGTATTGTAATACTTTTTTAATTTCATGTGCAAGTACATATAAGTCTCGGTTCATCATTGTTTAACACGATGTAGAATATTTTTTTTATATTGTTTTTTAGGAAATTTTTACTATATTATTGGTTCATGATTATAGTTAATTACTATTTTTTCCATCACATAGTTTAACATAAAGAATAAAAATATATTAGGTAAATCACATTGTTTTCACATATTACGGTGTTTTTTTTATGATGTTTGTAATTTTTATTTTGTAAATCGCACTGATAATGGTGGTTATAGGTAAAATAGTTTACATAGTGCGATTATAATGTATGATATTTTGTCATATTATTTTATAATTTTAGTAACAAATTATATTGACACTGCTAATATTTCTAGTCATAAATATTTTACATGTGAATTATACAAGAAATGTTGTTAGTTGCCCCAGAACTCGTTTCTCCTCTTTTAAGAGGGAACTCAGGAACTGTATTTTGTATGTAAGCTTGTAACTCATCAAAAGTCACAAAACTCAAGTTCCAACATTTACTGTAAACAATCATGAAAAACTATTTAAAGAACTCCAGTTCATAATTTTTCTAGACCAATTATGACTAACCAATCAGAGCCTAACAAAATTGATGCTCATGTGGTCACATTATCTATTTCTAAATATATTGTGCGTTGCCCACTCACAAAACTATGTTCTTATTCCTCAAGCATCATCGAGCTTGTTCATGCTGTTTAGGACTCTTCAACCTCACTGTCTTTGTCGTTCATTTGTGCAACCATTTGGGCCACAACTATAGTTTCTCTTTGGGCAACCATCGATTAGTGTCTTCATGTCTTCTACAGGCAGTCATGGTTGTTGCAAAGTAGTTAGTTGTTGACGTTGTCATCAACAAAACTTAGTTGTCATCTTCGCCTCCTTCATCTTTGACACCACCACTTGATAGGTTCAACGCTGATGCCACCTTCTTCCTGGACAGTTTCGTGCACATCTTCTTCTACCTCCTCCATGCCGCAGTTGAAGCCCTGGGAGTAGTGTCGCATCTGCCATTCCTTGGAATTTTCTTTGCAAACACAAGGCTTTCACTTCAATAGATTTTCACATCCACATAGTTATATTTTTTTTGCTATATCTCAATTTTGATAATAACGACTAACTTTGATATGATGTTAATTGTTTATATATGCATGAGTTCAATGCTGATGTTAATTGTTTAGGATGTTAACTGCTAAAATATACATGTGTGTAATCATGATAATTGAATCAATTTGAATGAATTATTAAATGACAAATATGTCTTGGCCATCTAATTATAGGCTTAAAATGAAGTGTATAACAAAATTTTCTATGATTAGTTTTGTTGCTTAATATATATTTTATTGTTTATAAGCTGATGAATCAAGGACTTAGGGTTTTTGTTTTATTAAATTAATCCAAATAGTTTTAGTGGTCTAGGGATTTATACTCAAATTCAACTTATTGTAAAGTTTATGTCATAACAGATTAACTCAAGTTAAATGTAGGGTTCAGAGATCAAAGAAGAGATGTTCAACCTAATACATGAATATGGTAATTATACATTTATATATTAATTCAGAAATATGCACAAAACTTACTCATTGGAAGTAAATTTAGCATAGTCCTCAATTTGGAATTGTTTTTTAACACTTAGTCTCACTTAGGATGTTAGTGTATAATGTATGTTTTGTTTTCAATAAAATTTCAATAATATTTCTCCATTTGTTCTCTAGGTACATATGTGGGCAAGTATTTGTCATCTACATTGGTGTACTCAGTGAGCTTAGGGGGAATGTTGCTAAATTCTTTTGAATTAAACATACATCATACATAATGAATGCATATCTGTCCTAGTTTAATTACATTTTTCATTTTAGTTTTGCACTTAGATTTCTCATTTTACCTTAGAATTAGCTTCCATTCAGGTTTTCTTTGTTTTAATGCTTTTTTGTAAGATCTTGAGCTAACCTCTTAGCTTCCACGGTAGGATTGTGATTCCACTGACTTAGATGATGGTGTCGATAAAATGTTTGATAAATAGACCAATTTCAATTGAATTGTGCCTTCATCGACCAGTTTAACCATCAATCAACAACTTCAATAGTGCAAGCCATCAACCCTTAGCCAATAGCCCTCTTGGGTGGTGCTGAGTTCTTCCCTTCCATGGACCAATGGAACTTGTCTTTTAATTGATAGATGGACCCCACAACATAGTGACCTTTAATTGTGCTTCTACACTTCAGCCCAGATGGTTTCTATTGAACCATCAATCAATGGAAATATTACACAACATTTCCTGACAAAATGGTGACCTCAGATGGAATTCCTATGTCCATCGACAACTAGTGGCCTCTTACGAGATTCATGTGACCATCGATCCACTACATCCTCCATTGAGACTCATGTGGCCATCAACCAATGGTAGCCTCCAATGGGATTCCCACGACCATCAGCCAATGGTAGTCTCTAATGGAATTCAAGTGCTCATCAAAGCCTCTGATGGGACTCCCACTACCATTGACCAATGGTGGCCTCCAGTTGGATTCTAGTGACCATCAATCGATGGTCGCCCTTTTCCCATTGACTGATGGGAACACCATGATGTTGGGTCATAGGGGAGACAGAGAAGGCAGCGGAAACAAAAATTTTCTTCTCCCTAACCCAGAATAAAGGTATCACGTCAACGTCTATACAATAGGAAGGATGGTTTGTAGAAGCGTACCTTGTCCCGAGGCTTGCTTGGCGATGTTACCTAGTGGCTTGCGTGGTCTTCACCTCCAGTCTTGGATGGTGTCTGTGCAACTCCTGGTCTCACCGGCACTGTCAGGATTGACAACTGTCCTCCGAGCGGCAGAAATCTCCCGCCTCTGAAGTAGTCTACACGGACCACCTGGAACTCTGATCTCCTTATCCCATAAGGAATTGGAAGGAGTCACACCCTCTTGTTGGCGTACTAGTCACCGACACACTCTCCTGCAACCAGTTGCCTTTCCGTAGTTGTCTTTCCCTTACTGTGCCTCCCTTATCGGGTAGCACTTGCTTGGGCACTCTCGGTTACCACAACCAGAGAGAATGACAACTTTGCAGAGCAATTGGTGTTCTGAATTGTACTTTGAGAAGCCCCCAATACCCCTATATATAGGAGGGTTATGTGACAGGGTTCTCTACCCCGGGCAATGCACGATTAAAGAAGGAGTAGAAGGGTTTGATATTTTCCACAAAACAACCAACTGCGCCAGCTGAAACGATCGTTTCAAGCATGAACCGATCAGTTGGGAACCTGAGCCAATCAGTTCACACCTGAACCGATCGGAAAGGGCACCTGAGCCAATCGATTCACTTCTGAAATGATCAGTTCACTGCCCTGGTCAGTTCCCGATTGACTTTTCCTCTTTTGTTTCAAATTGATCTAAATACCAATCCTTGTTCCAATCAAATTGGATAAGTGAAATGAAGAGAAATTTCTTGCATACCTGACTTTCCCAACTCGCTCGGTTGGACCATTTGAGCCAATCGGTTCAGCCTATCCTGAGCCGATCAGTTCATCACATGAGCCGATCGGTTGGGAGTGCAGACTATGCAAAATTCAGTCAATTGCAGTTTCAATCAATCCGATACTCTAATCAATTGGTCCAACACCTTGAACACTATGATATTGAGCTATCAATTGATTGAGTGTTTAATTGAACTACTAAACTCCTTTAGTAATCAATCTAAACATCATTTGTAGATAAACTCCTCTTCCAGGTTAAATTCTATGTGTGTGACACTGGATGTCCATTTCACGTTGGTAGTGAAAGTCCATAACACTTATGACTTCACAAGCAAAGACCGGTGCCTAGTCGCACATCAGTGCTACCCAATTGAAATAGAAAGTTGGAGAACAACTTTCAATCCTACAATCTGTGAATGGTGTTATAGTGAATGTATAATTCCTTTATCACTAATGTCCTGAATGAACTCAAGGCATGGTACAGTCATCCTTTCAACGTTCATCCATTTCCTTGATCTTAGAGCAGACTAGGTGAGAAGTGTGTGACATCAATATCACATATTGATTCACACATGCATGCACATGCCTTTCTCAATCCTAATCATCAAGTGGCCATGGACATCAAACTCCCTTGGGGGGGAATCCCATATCTATCACTCACCCCTCAAAAGCCCCATGTGTTAAAGCCACCCAATCATCACCTTTATAACAACCCATGTTTCAGGACTGCGTTTGATGATGTCAAAGTGTACCCAATGACATGTGTTGAGTGTAGTGATTTCAGGTCGAAGAATCACACTCACCACCATCACTGTGAGAGCTGACTGTGGCTACCAAATCATGGTTCCATGTGTCACTCTCACAGTGGGTCTGTCTGGTATACTTGTTCTCTAACAAGTACCTATGTGCTTGGTTTGATATCACTATATCATGACTAATGGGATTCTATCATCAACCAACACGCAATCTAGTCTTTAGTGTTATTGATGTCTATGGTTATTTCCACAATAACAACTGACTAGGGACTAAACAAGAATGTATACTCTTAACATCCGTATGATCTCATCATTTTGGTCCTTAACCTAAAAGCATACGTCATTGAGTAAAACAATTCTTCAGACATCTATAATGTTACACTATCATCTCAGAAATAGTTAAAACATATAGATCGGAAATTGCCTTTATTATTATTCAAATCATTTACAAAGTATCCCATTAAAATCATCACATGACATGCTCTATGGGCATACATACCATCAGACTCCCACTTGCACTTAGAGCCAGTCACCTAGGAACCTCAATCCTTGTGACCTAGGATGACCATCATGCTTCTACTGAGAAAGGGCCTTAGTCAGTGGATCAACTATGTTGTCTTTATTTGGTACTTTGCAAATCTTCACATCTCCTCGCTGTACGATCTCTCATATGAGATGGAAGCACCACAATATGTTCTTGGACCTCTGGTGTGATCTGGGCTCCTTAGCTTGAGCAATAGCTCCATTATTGTCACAATTAAGCTCAATTGCATCACAACTACTGGGAACTACACCAAGTTCAGTGATGAACTTCCTGATCCACACATATTCCTTTGCTGCATGTGAAGCAGCAATATACTTAGCCTCTGTAGTAGAATCACAACTGTTTCTTGCTTGGAACTCTTCCAGCTCATAGCTCCATTATTTAGACAAAATACAAATCCTAATTGCGATCTGTAATCATCTTTTTTGGTTTGGAAGCTTGCATCGGTGTAACCCTTTACTACCAGTTCTTCCTCGCCGCCGTATACAAGGAACTGATTCTTAGTCCTTTGCAAGTACTTGAGGATGTTCTTTACGACTGTCCAGTGAGCAAAGATTTTTGCACTGGGGATGCTCACTGGACAGTCGTAAAGAACATCCTTTACAACAAGATTTTTGCAAGTAACGGATTAGCAAAAATCACTAAAAATTAAAACTTTTTGCAAAGAGATCCACACATAGGAAATCCTTTACAACAAGAACCATTGTATAACATTTACATTCTGGTTCAAACATATATAACCTGTACCATCTCTTTTCAGAGACTACAACATCAGCTGCCTTATGAACATTATATACAGACAACATATGAATCTCGAGGCATCAAGCCAAAACCTCAGTTTGATATATCAAAAACACTGACTGAAAACTCTGAGGACCTGAGAGTACAGAGACGACACATAGGACTACTATCTATATGACTTGACAGTCAGTGCCTCCACCTGAGATCTCACTGCTGTCCAAGCTGTTGCTTTCCTTTTTCCTGCAAAAGAGTATCTGCCTCTTTGTCCGCGTCCACCTAAAAATGTTGGATCCCACGGGGGTGAGACAATTGTAAATTGCCCCAGTGAGAGATATAACTATCCGCCAGAAACATTATTATTGCATCTTAAGAAGATAAATATAGGCAGATGATAAGTAGTTTAAAGCATTCTCTTAATAAGAAATAGGAAGAACATGTATATCATTTATCCTCCATATTATACCATCATGTCAAACTTCTCTTGTGACACTCATTATCTTGATATGTCACCCATGAGACATTCTTGTTTCAACTTATTGGCCTTAGTCAGTCTGCTAAACAGATAAGGAATTACATCTACCATGTACTCATATATCATTAATACAAGCATTGGGTTATTACCAATCCTGTTTCATCATTACAGGCATTGAGCCTCTGCCAGGTATTGGACTCTTCCAAACCTGATTACACTGCCAGGCATTGGTCTTTAACCAACCCTAATTACAGGCATTACACCTCTGCCAGGTATTGGATTTCTCCAAACCTGATTACACAGCCAGGAATTGGACTCTAACCAACCCTAATTTCACAGCCAGGCATTGGACTTTAACCAACCCTGATTACATAGCCAGGCATTGGTCCGTAACCAATCCTGATTACACAGCCAGGCATTGGACTTTAACCAACCCTGATTACACAGCCAGGCATTGGACTCTAACCAATCCTGATTACACAGCCAGGCATTGGACTCTAACCAATCCTGATTACACAGCCAGGCATTGGACTTTAACCAACCCTAATTACAGGCATTAAGCCTCTGCCAGGTATTGGACTTTAACCAAACCTGATTACACAGCCAGGCATTGGACTCTAACCAATCCTGATTACACAGTCAGGCATTGGACTTTAACCAACCCTGATTACAGGCATTAAGCCTCTGCCAGGTATTGGACTTTAACCAAACCTGATTACACCGCCAGGCATTGGTCCGTAACCAATCCTGATTACACAGTTCATGGAATTTAATTCCTTTAACTCATCATTGATCATCACATACTACTTTCTTAAATTACCAGCTTATCTTGGATTAAGGTATTTCCCATCTTAATCCTTTCATCCACTAACCTATCACTCTTACCATAAAGTGCATAGGTTACACATAAGAATGGTCCAACTATCTTTAATGATATGGACTCATCTCAGATTAAGGCATTGCTTACAATAAGCTTGCCTATAATCAACCACATTAAATGTTTCACCTTTATAAGGCCATTCCTTCTATCTCATCATTAGGGTTTCCTTATACCCTTATTTAAAATTAGGATTATGATTCATTGTCATATTGCCCAAGATTAGGGCTTTATGTATTATGACTCCACATTAGAGTCTCACATACCTTCACCCTTCTTAGGGCCTCTCATCACAACATAGCATTAGAGCTTCATGTGATGTTAACTCTTAATTAGGGTTTCTCATGGAATCACCCTCAACTAGGGTTTCTCATGGAATCACCCTCAACTAGGGTTTCTCATGGAATCACCCTCAAGTAGGGTTTCCACCTTAGTCACCCACAATTTGGGTTTACTATGCATCTCCATTAGGATTTCATTCAATTGTCCATAATTAGAGATTCACTATTCATCCCAATTAGGGTTTTACATCTCATTTCCCTAAATTGGAGTTTCACACATCACTACCCTGACTTAGGGTTACATCCTCACCCTGGATTAGGGTTACATTTAGAATTGCCCTCAATTAGGGTTAAAACCCAAAAGCCCTGTCAATTAGGGTTTATATTCATGATTAGGGTTTCATGATCTCTCTTCTTAAGGATCATACCCTTAATCACCACATGAATCATATTCATGTATGAATTCATGTTATATTCATCTCAAATTGATTAGGTCATATCAACCCTTCAATCAAGAGCATACCACTATGATTAACGTAGTGTATCAAGTCATTGGTCCAATAAGCAATTAGATATTCATTCCTTAATTGGTACTAGTCCCTTAGGTACTGTTAGGGTTTAAACCTTTGTACCTTCTTTGTTTATCATTACTAATCATCATTGGGTCAATGGATCATTCATCATCTTAATTCTCAAGAGATTCAATCACATTTGACCTCCATTACATAAAGCATCCAATTGAATTAGGGTTTCCAATGTTGATTCCTTCAATCATTGGATTCATGGAACCAGTCATCAATTGGACCTACCCTCATACTTCAATTGAGTTTAATAGGTCAACCTTCAACTGATTTGACCCTCAATTAACCCTCAATTGGTCCTCAATTAGGGTTTGATTCAATTGAATTAGGGTTTGGAATCAATGATCCATCAACACTAATCAATGCAAGATTAGTTACATTGAAACCATTGAACCATCATCCAAATTAGGTATGACCTGACCCGAAACGGTCTTGAGGTCGTTTGGATGACCTCCAAACGGTCTTGAGACCGTTTTCCCATCATATCACTCAAATCCAAGCCATCCAATTAAGGTTTGGATCATTGGATTGATCACCAAATCAACATTGCATTGTATAACAGCTTGGTACCTTTAGACCTTCAAACACCTAACCATACTCAACCCTAGACCTCCAAACGGTCTTGGGTGACCACCAAACGGTCTTGAGACCGTTTGGATGAGCTCCAAACGGTCTTGAGACCGTTTGCCCATCCAACCTTTGGACTCTAGTGAAAATTCATCATGGATTGGTCTATCGAGTTGATCAACAAATCAACACTACATTGCAATATGATTAGTACCTTTGGACCTTCAATTGGTCAACTATACTTGACCCCAGACCTCCAAAAGGTCTTGGGGTGATCCCCAAACGGTCTTGAGACCGTTTGGGTGATCCCCAAACGGTCTTGAAACCGTTTGGGCTAATCAACCCAAAATCTCTAATTAACTCATTGGAATTTCAGCACTGATTTCAATTAGGGTTTGCCCAATTGATTAGCCTTCAACTCATGACTCGTTTGGAATTAATCCATAAATTTTGGTGAGTCATTAACCAACATCATTAGGAACAGTAATATCATACGGTCAACGCTTAGTCAACCATCTTATACGGTCTTGAGACCGTTTGCCCAAAAAGTTCAATTAAAACAGATTGAAAATCAGCACTTAATCCAATTAGGTTTCCCTAATTGATTAGGCTTCAACTCACGATTCCTTTGGATTTAATCCCTAAAATTTGGAGGGTTATTAATAAACATAATTATGAACAGGAATCCCATATGGTCAACGCTTGTTCAACCATCTCAAATGGTCTTGAAACCGTTTGCTCAATCAGGTCAAGTTAATCAGGTTGAAAATCAGCACATAATGCAATCTGATTGCCTAATTGATTGGCCTTCAACTCTCGATTCCTTTGGAGTTAATCCCTCAAATGTGGAGGGTTATCAGACTACTTAATTAGGAACAAAATTCCCAAACGGTCAACGCTTGGTCAACCATCTCAAACGGTCTTGAAACCGTTTTCTCCCAAACGGTTTCAAACCGTTTTCCCTTAAACGGTTTGCTGAAAACCGCATAGCCAATCAAATTAAAACGATTTGGAGTAGCTATCAAAACGGTTTTGCTTGGTAATTTTCTTTGGATAAGCATCTAGGATGATGTCATCATCCCCTTCCTTTGAACAACCAAGAACAGCAACCGTTCTTGATGGAAATTGCAGCAAAGAAACAAGAGTGCATCAAATTGAAGAAATCAATCAACAAAGCATAGAGAATTGATGCAATAGCAATGTTTAAGGGTTTGAGTTATAAAACCCGCCTCCAATTGAGCTCCAAAGCTCCAAGATCACGCAATTAATGGTGGATGAAGCTCTTGCAACTCCCCCTAGGCTCGTCCTCAAGCTTTTGATTGCAAAAGTTGGCTAGGGTTGAAGAGGAGATCGAAATAAGAAGGAATCCATAATTTATTTTCGACTTCCACCATGAAATCATGGAGAACGAAGGTCAAGGGCTTACACACAGGTTGGGGACGTTCTCCCTGCTCCTCCCTAGCTTCTTGGTAGGTTTTGCAAGCAAGGGGAAGAAGAAAATCCGAAAAAGGCCTTGGTTTGGGCTTGGAAATGGCACTTTTATAAAGAAATTGATGAGAGAGAATATGCCTTATAAAAATCCAATTAATCCAAAAATTATGGCCGCCTCTTCCCCCTCAACTCCATGGATACGAGGAATATCCCTTTGCCTTTAATTATCCTTCATTATCCTCAATTTAAAGAAAAGAAAATTAAGCACCTTAATGCTTATTATATAATATCCCACATGTGAGTGGATATTACTTTTCTTTATAAAAAGGTGAGTGGAATTTCACTTACTTAAGATATTTTCGTTCCTTATCTTGTTAAAGGAACGTCCATCCTTATTAAAAATCAACCCAAAACATTTTGGTTGAAAGCCCTTCAATTATATTTATTCATTTTTGCCCTAAATCGAATTAGGGTTTCAATTAGGCATTATTCTTGATTATTTTAATGTCAAGATTCTCTCTCTTACAACTTAATTCAAATGAGGAGTCCCTCTCATTTTATTTGCTCTAAATGATGCCAAGAAACATTAAGGACCATATTGAAGTGGTAATTTGCATATTGAACCCTAGATTTTGGGTAAATTGCACTTTACTCCAAAACTAGGTTTTAATGCACAACATTGTCCAACAAGCTCTATCTTGGTGTCCAGGCTTGGGAAAACCATACCACTATATTATATTCATTCTTATGATGTCACAACATCAGAGTAACATCTTATCATGTGCAATTTGCAATTTAACCCCTCAACTTGGGTAATTTGCACTTTAGTCCAAAATAAGCAAACATTGCTTCAGCATTATTCAAAAAGGACTGAAATTGAAATATAAGTTCCTCAAGAGCCTTAATTACCTTTCACAAGATAAGTACACGCATATAATCAACTTTCTTAATCAAAACACCTAGGGTTAAAGCATAACCCAGGTCAGGGATGTTACAAATTATAAACCCCTAACAAGGATTTCGTCCCCGAAATCCCAGATAAAGGGAACAGATATTATTCATTCCTCATATCATCATGTATTTTCATAACACCTCATTGTTATGAAGACATCATAGAACTTTTATTAGCACAAAGTTCCTTCCCACAATATTCTCATAGAGACAATTGAGAACTTATCTTAAAGACATATTTAGTTGTTATGTTTATGCAAAGCATAAACCCCTAACATATGATGTTCATATCATTTTATATAATCAGACTGATTTCATAGTTGACCACTCCAGGTAGCCAATCTAAATCATCTGATAATTCTCAGATACTAGAATCTCTTACCTTGGTATCAGTCACATGTGTTGAATACACATCATATTCTCATCTTTCTTTTATCATATTTACAACTTTATAGAATAGGGATCACCTGCCTTGTTCTCTTTCTCATCATATGAGGGTCATACTTTTACTTCCTCATATACACATACTGATCTGAATTCCTATCAGATCCTTCTTTCTTGTTATTAAGATATGATACATTTATCCATATCATATTTCCAATTTCATGATACTCTTTAAATTGTATCAGAATGATTGCTTGATCAGGGCAATAAAAAAGATATCAATCTAAGAGTTTCCATACTCACTTTATCATCAATAGTTGTACACCTGATCAGGGTTTACAAGTACTAATATCAAGTAGTATGCACTTACATGCTATCATATTTCTTGCTTTTCATATTATCATAACATAAGATTTAACATCCCTGGATTTTATCCAGGCATCTCTTCTATACCTCTTCCTCTTTCATAGAGGTAAGATCAATATAGAGCATTTAAAAGAATACTGAACAGAATTCAAATTCTAGTTCTCATCATTTCTTCCCTATATAACAACTAATAGGGAAAACAAAATAAAAAATCCTCCTTTTTATAACAAAAAGGGGTTTAGTGTCTTCAACATGTACACATTTATAACATACCTTGTCCTCACATCCATAAAGGATTATGCAGATGAACTAAACAACAACTACCTTTCTTATAAACGAAAACAAAAAGTAACTCAAAATAAAAAGTTATATCTTAATAAGTTTTTCTTATTACAGGTTATCTAGTGTCTTGTCTGTTGAGTCACCTCTCACTTTCTATTTGGACATTGCCACCTCAGATGTCCTCTCTGTCCACATCTATAGCAAGCTCGAAGCCTTTTAGGTGACTGCTGCTCAGGTGCACTATATTGTACTTGAGTCGGTACTACTAAAATCTTTGATTGTTTAGTACCACTAATTCCTTGTCCTTGTGACTGTTTAGACTTTCTTTTAAGGTCTGTATCATGTTTCTTTATCATAGACCCTTCTATCCTTCGAATTGATTCCACAAATGTGGCAAATCTCTCTCTACTTTCTAGGGCAGATGCCGGAATGGACATCTTAGCATTTAGTCCTTTCTCAAAATGTCGAATCTTTTCTTCCTCAGTAGCAGCCATCTGAGGACAAAATCGCAAAAGTTCCATGAACTTAACCTCATATTCACTTATTGACATGGCTCCCTGTCGAATTTTCTCAAACTGTGAGATCTTTTCATCTAAATAAGTCCTTGGAAAATACTTATTGACGAATTCTCAACGGAATTCCTCCCATCCAACCTCTTCGTCATTCCTTTTTATCTCTTCTATAGTCCACCAATGTCCAGCACTACCTTTCAGAAGGTACATAGCATGTTTAACTTTGTCAGTATCTGGGATACCAAGGATCTTAAAGGCTTTTTCTAACTCAGTGAGCCAGAGATCAGCATCTGCTGGATCAGATGTTCCAGCATATTCTATGGCTCCTATACGACGTAGTCGTTCAAAGGTCTTACCAGACCCATATCCCTCATTGGGAACTGGTGTCCTAGGTGTTGATACTGGCACCCGATCTGCTATATACCTCAGTGTAGTCATAAGTTGCCCAAAAAGATTATGAACATCTGGGTTTCCTCTCATGTTTTCATCAACATGAGGATTTTTAGGCACTGGTTCATCCCTTGCCTGATCCCTTGCACCTCCCACCGGTGCAGCAACATCACGCTCAACAACGTAATCTTCATGTCCTTCAGACATCTTTAAGTTATATATCTTCTTCTGTATAGCAGAAGACACTGTAAGATATACTGAAGTACACTTAAAACAGACTCGATACCTTAGTCCTATGTCTCTGTAGACTCAACGAACCTAGAGCTCTGATACCACAATTGTAACGACCGTCTCGCGAAAACATGATTAACTAATGCGGAAGCGTTCATCAAGTAGCGTATTAGCGAAAATCACTAAAAATTAAAACTTTTTGCAAAGAGATCCACACATAGGAAATCCTTTACAACAAGAACCATTGTATAACATTTACATTCTGGTTCAAACATATATAACCTGTACCATCTCTTTTCAGAGACTACAACATCAGCTGCCTTATGAACATTATATACAGACAACATATGAATCTCGAGGCATCAAGCCAAAACCTCAGTTTGATATATCAAAAACACTGACTGAAAACTCCGAGGACCTGAGAGTACAGAGACGACACATAGGAGTACTATCTATATGACTTGACAGTCAGTGCCTCCACCTGAGATCTCACTACTGTCCAAGCTGTTGCTTTCCTTTTTCCTGCAAAAGAGTATCTGCCTCTTTGTCCGCGTCCACCTAAAAATGTTGGATACCACGGGGGTGAGACAATTGTAAATTGCCCAAGGAGAGATATAACTCTCTGCCAGAAACATTATTATTGCATCTTAAGAAGATAAATATAGGCAGATGATAAGCAGTTTAAAGTATTCTCTTAATAAGAAATAGGAAGAACATGTATATCATTTATCCTCCATATTATACCATCATGTCAAACTTCTCTTGTGACACTCATTATCTTGATATGTCACCCATGAGACATTCTTGTTTCAACTTATTGGCCTTAGTCAGTCTGCTAAACAGATAAGGAATTACATCTACCATGTACTCATATATCATTAATACATGCATTGGGTTATTACCAATCCTGTGTCATCATTACAGGCATTGAGCCTCTGCCAGGTATTGGACTCTTCCAAACCTGATTACACTACCAGGCATTGGTCTTTAACCAACCCTAATTACAGGCATTACACCTCTCCCAGATATTGGATTTCTCCAAACCTGATTACACAGACAGGCATTGGACTCTAACCAACCCTAATTTCACAGCCAGGCATTGGACTTTAACCAACCCTGATTACATAGCCAGTCATTGGTCCGTAACCAATCCTGATTACACAGCCAGACATTGGACTTTAACCAACCCTGATTACACAGCCAGGCATTGGACTCTAACCAATCCTGATTACACAGCCAGGCATTTGACTCTAACCAATCCTGATTACACAGCCAGGCATTAGACTTTAACCAACCCTGATTACAGGCATTAAGCCTCTGCCAGGTATTGGACTTTAACCAAACCTGATTACACAGCCAGGCATTGGACTCTAACCAATCCTGATTACATAGTCAGGCATTGGACTTTAACCAACCCTGATTATAGGCATTAAACCTCTGCCAGGTATTGGACTTTAACCAAACCTGATTACACCGCCATGCATTGGTCCGTAACCAATCCTGATTACACAGTTCATGGAATTTAATTCCTTTAACTCATCATTGATCATCACATACTACTTTCTTAAATTACCAGCTTATCTTGGATTAAGGTATTTCCCATCTTAATCCTTTCATCCACTAACCTATCACTCTTACCATAAAGTGCATAGGTTACACATAAGAATGGTCCAACTATCTTTAATGATATGGACTCATCTCAGATTAAGGCATTGCTTACAATAAGCTTGCCTATAATCAACCACATTAAATGTTTCACCTTTATAAGGCCATTCCTTCTATCTCATCATTAGGGTTTCCTTATACCCTTATTTAAAATTAGGATTATAATTCATTGTCATATTGCCCAAGATTAGGGCTTTATGTATTATGACTCCACATTAGAGTCTCACATACCTTCACCCTTCTTAGGGCCTCTCATCACAACATAGCATTAGAGCTTCATGTGATGTTTACTCTTAATTAGGGTTTCTCATGGAATCACCCTCAACTAGGGTTTCTCATGGAATCACCCTCAACTAGGGTTTCCACCTTAGTCACCCACAATTTGGGTTTACTATGCATCTCCATTAGGATTTCATTCAATTGTCCATAATTAGAGATTCACTATTCATCCCAATTAGGGTTTTACATCTCATTTCCCTAAATTGGAGTTTCACACATCACTACCCTGACTTAGGGTTACATCCTCACCCTGGATTAGGGTTACATTTAGAATTGCCCTCAATTAGGGTTAAAACCCAAAAGCCCTGTCAATTTGGGTTTATATTCATGATTAGGGTTTCATGATCTCTCTTCTTAAGGATCATACCCTTAATCACCACATGAATCATATTCATGTATGATATCATGTTAAAATCATCTCAAATTGATTAGGTCATATCAACCCTTCAATCAAGAGCATACCACTATGATTAACGTAGTGTATCAAGTCATTGGTCCAATAAGCAATTAGGGATTCATTCCTTAATTGGTACTAGTCCCTTAGGTACTGTTAGGGTTTCAACCTTTGTACCTTCTTTGTTTATCATTACTAATCATCATTGGGTCAATGGATCATTCATCATATTAATTCTCAAGAGATTCAATCACATTGGACCTCCATTACATAAAGCATCCAATTGAATTAGGGTTTCCAATGTTGATTCCTTCAATCATTGGATTCATGGAACCAGTCATCAATTGGACCTACCCTCATACTTCAATTGAGTTTAATAGGTCAACCTTCAACTGATTTTACCCTCAATTAACCCTCAATTGGTCCTCAATTAGGGTTTGATTCAATTGAATTAGGGTTTGGAATCAATGATCCATCAACACTAATCAATGCAAGATTAGTTACGTTGAAACCATTGAACCATCATCCAAATTGGGTATGACCTGACCCCAAACGGTCTTGAGGTCGTTTGGATGACCTCCAAACGGTCTTGAGACCGTTTTCCCATCATATCACTCAAATCCAAGCCATCCAATTAAGGTTTGGATCATTGGATTGATCACCAAATCAGCATTGCATTGTATAACAACTTGGTACCTTTAGACCTTCAAACACCTAACCATACTCAACCCTAGACCTCCAAACGGTCTTGGGTGACCACCAAACGGTCTTGAGACCGTTTGGATGAGCTCCAAACGGTCTTGAGACCGTTTGCCCATCCAACCTTTGGACTCTAGTGAAAATTCATCATGGATTGGTCTATCGGGTTGATCAACAAATCAGCACTACATTGCAATATGATTAGTACCTTTGGACCTTCAATTGGTCAACTATACTTGACCCCAGACCTCCAAACGGTCTTGGGGTGATCCCCAAACGGTCTTGAGACCGTTTGGGTGATCCCCAAACGGTCTTGAAACCGTTTGGGCTAATCAACCCAAAATCTTTAATTAACTCATTGGAATTTCAGCACTGATTTCAATTAGGGTTTGCCCAATTGATTAGCCTTCAAATCATGACTCGTTTGGAATTAATCCATAAATTTTGGTGAGTCATTAACCAACATCATTAGGAACAGTAATCTAATACGGTCAACGCTTAGTCAACCATCTTATACGGTCTTGAGACCGTTTTCCCAAAAAGTTCAATTAAAACAGATTGAAAATCAGCACTTAATCCAATTAGGTTTCCCTAATTGATTAGGCTTCAACTCACGATTCCTTTGGATTTAATCCTTCAAATTTGGAGGGTTATTAATAAACATAATTATGAACAGGAATCCAATACGGTCAACTCTTGTTCAACCATCTCAAATGGTCTTGAAACCGTTTGCTCAATCAGGTCAAGTTAATCAGGTTGAAAATCAGCACATAATGCAATCTGATTGCCTAATTGATTGGCCTTCAACTCTCGATTCCTTTGGAGTTAATCCCTCAAATTTGGAGGGTTATCAGCCTACATAATTAGGAACAAAATTACCAAACGGTCAACGCTTGGGCAACCATCTCAAACGGTCTTGAAACCGTTTTCTCCCAAACGGTTTCAAACCGTTTGCCCTTAAACGGTTTGCTGAAACCGCATAGCCAATCAAATTAAAACGATTTGGAGTAGCTATCAAAACGGTTTTTCTTGGTAATTTTCTTTGGATAAGAATCTAGGATGATTTCATCATCCCCTTCCTTCGAACAACCAAGAACAGCAACCGTTCTTGATGGAAATTGCAGCAAAGAAACAAAAGTGCATCAAATTGAAGAAATCAATCAACACAGCATAGAGAATTGATGCAATAGCAATGTTTAAGGGTTTGAGTTATAAAACCCGCCTCCAATTGAGCTCCAAAGCTCCAAGCGCACGCCATTAATGGTGGATGAAGCTCTTGCAACTCCCCCTAGGCTCGTCCTCAAGCCATTAAAGGAGTTTAGTAGTTCAATTAAACACTCAATCAGTCGATAGCTCAATATCGTATTGTTCAAGGTGTTGGACGCATTGATTGGAGTATTGGATTGATTGAAATTGAAATTGACTGATTTTTGCCCAACCTGTGCTCCCAACCGATCGGTTCATGTGATGAACCGGTCGGCTGAGGTTGCTGAACCGGTCGGCTGGAGTGTCCAGGCCGATCGGCTCATGCCCAGGTTGAAACGACCGGTTCAAGGGTTGAACCGATCGGCTCAACTGGTGCAACCGACCAGTTGGGAAAAGTCATGTCGGCAAGAATTTTCCTTTGGTTTCAAATTGCCCAATTCGATTGGGAATAATATTGGTATTCGATACCAATTGGGAAAGAAACAAGGAAAGTCTTTTTGAGCCGGATTAGGACAATGAACCGATCAGTTCAGGGCACCAACCGATCGGTTGGAGTGCCCCAAACGATCGGCTCAGGTCCAACCGATTGGCTCAATGGCCAAACTGATTGGTTCAGTTTTGAACCGATCATTTCAAGTTGTGAACCGGTTGCTTTTTGTGGAAAATTCTCGAACCCTTCTACTCCTGCTTTAGTCCCGCATTGCCCGGGATGGAGAACCCTGTCCCATGACTCTCCTATATATATATGGGTATTGGGGGCTTCTCAAAGTACAGCTCAGTGCAACCAGTTGCTCTGCAAGTTGTCGTTCTCTCTAGTTTTGGTAACCGTGAGAGAGCCCGAGCAAGTGCTTCCCGTAAAAGGGAGGTGCAGCAAGGGAAGGACGACTGCAGTTGCAACAGGAGGCAGGAGAGCGTGTTGGCGACTAGTACGTCAACAGGAGGGTGCGACTCCTTCCACTTCCTTTTGGGACAAGGAGTGTGGAGTTCCAGGTGGTCCGTGTGGACTACTATAGAGGCGGGAGGACACTGCCGCTTAGGAGGACAACTGTCATCCGACAGTCCGGTTCGAGTAGGAGTTGTCAGTCCTGGTGCGACCAGGAGCTGCACAGACACCGTCGAAGTCCGGAGTTGAAGACCGCGCATTGCACGAGGTATTGTTGCCGAGCAAGCCTCGGGACAAGGTATGATTCCACAAACCATCCTTTCCTATTATATAGACGTTGACGCGTTTCCTCGGTATGGGTTGGGGAGAAAATTTTTGTTTCCGCTGCCTTCTCTGTCTCCCCTAAAACCCAACAATATATGCTATATCCTACAGAAAACATGCAAAATGATAAAAGCAATGATTATGGCCATCCTAATGTGATTCCTCGAGCCAAGAGGAATCACAATCATCTAGGTCTACATCACATGCAACCTATCCATGATGAAGTGCTATAGCCGTCCGAGTTGATCAACTCATCACATGAATGACCTACTCGCCCTGGTCAGTCGTCTAGGTGCCACCAACTGATCGGTTGGCTCCTCTAACTGATCAGTTCGCTTGGTCATTGTGCATCTTCTGAGGTCGCCACCTGCTCGTCTCGCTTCTCAAGCCGATCGTCTGGATCGCCAACCGATCGGTTCATGCATTGAACAGATCGTCTCAGTCATCATCGGATGTCCTCCGTTCTTTGACATAACAGGAAATATAAAAGATCTATCCTATTTACATTTGAATTGGGAAACCCCGAGTTACATTCGAGGGGAGCAAAGGTAGGAAAGAGATCTCGAGTTATCTTAAGTTACATTAGGAATAGGAGATAGGGAATTGGTGCGTAGACTGAGATGCAAGCAACCAAATTCAACCAAGCACACAAACATAGGGTTTATTAGCCATAACCACGCTATACATCCACCACAAAACTCATTTAAGGGCGATGCGTATCGAGTGCATTCATATTACATATCATATATGTATATTGGAATTTGTCGATTTAGGATTGGACATGCATAAAGCCAATTTTATTCGCATCGTATGCAATAAATAAAGGCAACAAACCAAAATCAATCAAATCGATAATCCCAAAGCATAGAGAAGTTGACGTGGCTCTGATACCACTGTTGGTCTTAGGGGAGACAGAGAAGGCAGTAGAAACAAAAATTTTCTTCTCCCTAACCCAGAATAAAGGTATCACATCAACATTTATACAATATGAAGGATGGTCTGTAGAGGCGTACCTTGTCCCCATGCTTGCTCGGCGATGTTACCTCGCGACTTGCGCGGTCTTCACCTCTGGTCTTGGATGGTGTTTGTGCAACTCTTGGTCTCATCGGGACTGTCGAGATTGACAGCTATCCTCCAAGTAGTAGAAATATCCCGCCTCTGAAGTAGTCCACACAGACCACCTGGAACTCCGATCTCCTTGTCCCACAAGAAATCGGAAGGAGTCGCACCCTCCTGTTGGCATACTAGTTACTGACACACTCTCCTGCAACCAGTTGCCTTTCTACAGTTGTCTTTCCCTTGCTGTGCCTCCCTTATCGGGTAGCACTTGCTTGGGCACTCTCGGTTACTACAACCAAAGAGAACGATAACTTTGCAGAGCAACTGGTATTCTAAGTTGTACTTTGAGAAGCCTCCAATACCCCTATATATAGGAGGGTCATGGGATAGGGTTCTCTACCCCAGGAAATGCGGGATTAAAGCAGGAGTATAAAGGTTCGAGATTTTCCACAAAACAACCAACTGCGCCAGCTGAAAAGATCATTTCAAGCATGAATCGATCGGTTGGGGACCTGAGCCGATCGGTTCACACCTGAACCGATCGGTTGGGGCACCTGAGATGATCGGTTCACTTCTGAAACGATTAGTTCACTGCCCTGGTTAGTTCCCGATTGACTTTTCCTCTTTTGTTTTGAATTGATCTAAATACCAATCCTTGTTCCAATCAAATTGGACAAGTGAAAGGAAGAGAAATTTCTTGCCAACTTGACTTTCCCAACTTGCTCGGTTGGACCAATTGAGCCGATCGGTTCAACCCTTGAACCAGTCGGTTCAGCCTATCCTGATCTGATCGGTTCATCACATGAGCCGATCGGTTGGGAGTGCAGACTGTGCAAAATTCAGTTAATTACAGTTTCAATCAATATGATACTCTAATCAATCGGTCCAACACCTTGAACACTATGATATTGAGCTATCAATTGATTGAGTGTTTAATAGAACTATAAACTCCTTTAGTAATCAATCTAAACATCATTTGTGGATAAACTCCTCTTCCAGGTTAAATCCTATGTATGTGACCCTACTAGTCCATTTCACGTTGGCAGTGAAAGTCCATATCACTTATGACTTCACAAGCAAAGAGCGGTGCCTAGTCGGACATCTGTGCTACCCAAGTGAAATAGAAAGTTGGAGAACAACTTCAATCCTACAATCCGTGAATGGTGTTACAGTGAATGTATAATTCCTTTGTCACTAATGTCCTGAATGAACTCCAGACATGGTACAATCATCCTTTCAACGTTCATCCATTTCCTTGATCTCAGAGCAGACTGGGTGAGATGTGTGTGACATCAATATCACATATTGATTCACACATGCATTCACATGCCTTTCTCAATCCTACTCATCAAGTGGCCATGGACATCAAACTCCCTTAGGAGGGACAAATCCCATATCTATCACTCACCCCTCAAAAGCCCCATGTGTCAAAGCCACCCAATCATCACCTTTATAAAAACCCATGTTTCAGGACTGCGTTTGATGATGTCAAAGTGTACCCAATGACATGTATTGAGTGTAGTGATTTTAGGTCGAAGAATCACACTCACCACCATCACTGTGAGAGATGACTGTGACTACCAAATCATGGTTCCATTTGTCACTCTCATAGTGGGTCTATCTGGTACACTTGTTCTCTTACAAGTACCTATGTGCTTGGTTTGATATCACTATATCATGACTAATGAGATTCTGTCATCAACCAACACACAATCTAGTCTTTAGTGTTATTGATGTCTATGGTTATTTGCACAATAAAAACCGACGAGGGACTAAACAAGAATGTATACTCTTAACATCCGTATGGTCTCATCGTTTAGGTCCTTAACCTAAAATCATACATCATTGAGTAAAACAATTCTTTAGACATCTATCATGTTACACTATCATCTCAGTAACAATTAAAACATATAGATCGGAAATTGCCTTTATTTTTATTCAAGTCATTTACAAAGTATCCCATTACAATCTGTAACATACTGAAATATCCTATGTACCTCTTTGTACTCTTTTCTATAAGCTTTGACCTTCATTTTCGTTCCATTTGTCCTTGGTTTTGATTTAAAAGGAATTAAGATGGTTACTGGATAAATGTTTCCCATATATTCTTATTTCAAGGTTTCATGCACATTCGCCTCAGTTAGAATTAGATTATGGGTCTAAAATGCAATTTCACATTAAGAAATAAAAAAGGGGTAAAATAATTCGTCCTAGAACCTTCTAGCATTTCCTAGAATATGAGAGATAAGAAGAAAATCTGAATTTTATATAAGGAAGAAGATAAATGTGATAATTAAAGGAAATATGAGAATTTATGGGTAAAGTAGATAATTAGAAAGATTTTTGCAACAAATATTATAATCTGAAACCATCATGATAATTTGATAGTTAAATTCGTTTCCTTGAGCAAAAAGTAACTTAAGGGCCAAGTATCATTTAAAATGGAACATAAATATAAATATTAATAACATTATCAAAAGAATATAGAAAATATGCCAATAAAGAGAAATAAAATACTTATTGTTCTCAAATCAGGAAAATAACTTCAAATATGTATTCTAAACATAAAAATAAGCCTCTGTGCAAATTTGCAACTAATTTGGATAATATATGAATAATGAGTAAAATAGGAGAGAGAAGGTGTGTAGAATGTTCTATTTATTTAATAAAAATAAAGATAATTTCAACTTGTGAAGATAATTGCAAAATCGTGTTCCAAACCTTTAAGGAGACTTATGGGTGAAGTTACACTAATTTTAGATAATGTTATCACCTCTTTTGAAGGAGGAAAGAGAAAATGATATATTAATTATTTCACCTATCAAACTTTCTCAAAATGCAAAACTAACTCCATATTTGGATTCTACGCGTCGAAATAAGTCAGGATATAAAATTTGATAATTTTTGGACAACGTTTGAGCCTCCAAAAGAAGAGAGAGAAAAACATTTAAAAATTTAATAGATTTAATCGACTTTTGCTAAGGGTTGTTTCCCTGATCTAACGCGTGATCGGACGGCTCAGAATCCTTGATGGACTCGGGTCCATCGATCGGACGATCCGCGATCGTCTTCCACCTCTAGACAGACAAGGAAACAGGTCCTTGTTTTCATGTTTTTAAAATCGACATATCTCGAGATTTACTCGATGATTTTCGCTCAAATCAGTTTCGTTGGACTCCTTGTGAGTTTCCGTATCGAATTATCCCAAAAAGTTTGGGATTAGATGCATTTTCGAGAAACGCCTAACTCGTGTTATCTCGAGATATGTTGGGTGTCAGTGTGATTTGGGTGAAGTATAATTGTTCATATCAATATTAGGGGATAAGTATATACAAAATTTAGTTGATTTTCACATGTTAGTTTTCCATGCATTTAGGACATAATTGTTCATCTTGGCACAAGTGATGCATTGTTTATCATTATTAGCATGTGTATCACTTTATATTCAGACTTATATTATTTTCCCTTTTTTTAGGTAATTGGAGCATTTACATGACAGCTTGATGCTACCAACACAATTGTCGGTGGTACTGACATGATCTGGAAATCCAGTAGGGAATTCTAGAAATCGTGATGCTATTGATATTACACTCGGTGTTTCCGAGATGACACTCGATGCTACCAAAGATAAGTTTTGTTAAACCATTACTTCCATTAGATCAATTTAATAACATAAGGAAGAAATTACTTATCACACCCTTAGAAGATGTTTTCTTTGACATTTGTGCTTCTTAAAATTGGTTGGTTTCTCTGATCCTTACATTTTGGCTATAAATGGACATCTTTTAGCATGTTTTAATGGTTATCTTTTTGAAAAGGGGAGAACCAATTAAGGGGGAGTCTTAACAAATATTTTTAACGGTTGTCTTTTTGAAATGACAAAGGAGGAGAAATAATATAAATATGAAATGCTCAATCAATGAGTTTCATACATACTCTCTTGGCTTCACATCAAATGTTTCTATATTCGCTAAAGAGTTGGATCTTATATTCCACACCTATTTGGGAATAATAATCACACATTCCATAAACAAAAGAAGGTATACACAAGGTAAAATTCAGGTATGAAACTTAACTCAATATTATTCAAGCTTATTTGAGTTATATTTAGAAATATTTTTCCTCTTGCTGAATTATTTTAAATAGATCCAAAGGTAGTGTTTCTCCAGGGTGAGCAACATTCAATATTAGGGGATAAGTATATACAAAATTTAGTTGATTTTCACATGTTAGTTTTCCATGCATTTAGGACATAATTGTTCATCTTGGCACAAGTGATGCATTGTTTATCATTATTAGCATGTGTATCACTTTATATTCAGACTTATATTATTTTCCCTTTTTTTAGGTAATTGGAGCATTTACATGATAGCTTGATGCTACCAACACAATTGTCGGTGGTACTGACATGATCTGGAAATCCAGTAGGGAATTCTAGAAATCGTGATGCTATTGATATTACACTCGGTGTTGCCGAGATGACACTAGATGCTACCAAAGAGAAGTTTTGTTACTGTCGACTCACTTCCTAGAAAGCATCAGTAACTAGATTGAATAGCTTCATTGCCACATAGATGCCAATTGGTTGTATCAACATGTGCATCCAAATCAAGTCAGAACTCACATAAATCAACTCAGTTCTATCGACATACTTTTCAGTAGTACTGACACTTGTCAAAGGTTTTGAGTCAACTGACAACTCAGTGCCACCAACATCTACTTGGTGGTACTGACTCTACATGATAAGTGCAGATTAAAGTTAACAATCGATCCAACGAGTGTGAATTAATGATGGCTAGAGCCCCACTTATGTCCTAATTGGAGTTCGGCCAAAGGAAAAAATCACGTTCTATCTCATTGCAATGGAGCATGAAGTTGAGAGAGGAGGAGATGAAGGAGACAACCATGGACTAGATGCTCTGGTCACTTCTGGAAGTTGGATTTGTAGTCAGAACATTGTGGATGAAGATGTCTATTAGAGGGATCAATGGGACTGCTTCTCTGAGGATTTTGCATTGGTGTTTTTTATGTTTAGCTTGTTTTCTCCCTCTTCCTCTCTTTATACAATAACAGAAATTATGCAGGGCTAGTCCATATATTCCTTAGGACCCAGGAGTAGCCTGATATTTCTTTGCATTTGACTTTCAATAATTAATAATAAATTTCCTTTAATTCTAGATGTGAATCTATAATTTCTTACTGGATTGTTTGTGCTTGATCCCCACAATCAATGTATTAGACCAATTGCTTCTAGAGAGGGATCAGGAGTTGCAAAAGTTATAGATTTGTACAACTCATATTGTGCCTCAGGAGAGAGCTTACATCTATTATAAAATATCCTTGAGTTATTCTTACTACACCTAGCTAATTCTTAAATCTCTACATAATTGGGGTTTGTCTTAGTATATGTAGTTTATGACATTGTCAGAGTGGGTAATACTTTCTACATGTCTTTAATCTAGGGTTAAGGGTATATAATTATTGATGAAATGAATTTGAAAGCACTACAAACCATGGTGAAACTATAATACTAAGGAATCCATTCATTCCTAATCACTTCTACTTAATTTAGATTTTAATTCTTATTCCTATTTATTAAAAAATGAACCAATCATACATTTGGTGCCTAGATGATAAGATTATAGTTAGTAGTAGTCTCTAAAAATGTTTCCCTGAGTTTGATACTAAGTCTCGTATGCCTATATTACTCGACGTGTACACTTGCATTTTACAAGCACTGTTTTGGCATGTTAGTTACTACTAAGTATTGATCTGAGAGATTTCCAACATAATGTTTATACAATGCTTTTAATGACTTGTTGATTAATATATGAGTGCATGACTTAAATATAAATATGTGGGTGTGTTCATTATGAAATTATTGGCCACAACTATTCAAGAAGTCGAATTCAAATATTTACATCATTCGTTATTCAATGAATTTGGTTCCGGTGCTTTTTATCATATGTTGTACATCATGTAAAGGTTATTTGTAGCGTGACATGTATATCCTTACTAGTATAAGGTGATTGAAGACCATAAATTAAAGATATACAATGTCATCCTTTTTAGTTCAAATAAACTTTACTCGGTAAGTCACATTAGACCCAAACCATAGAGAAATTTTGGAATAAGAAATGTGGTGATAAATCACCATCTATCAAAGAGTGTCACTATTATTCAAGAAACTTGCTTCCACTTTTTTCTTAAAAAGATGACAACTTCTCTTTTGAGAAACTAAGTTTGAAATGTTTTATACATAAGTGGTGAGAAAGACATTTATCGTATGTTATAGTTTAGTTCAATTTGTAAGTAACTTATCTTCTTTTAATTCAAATACAACTATGGATAATAATTGTGGCTCAATTGTAATGCCAATTAAAATACAATTGTCGTGCTTGAAACATTTTTCAACAGACATGTGGTGTCAAATCACCATGTATTAACGGGTGGAACTAAGAACCTCTACATAGGTTGGTGGTTTAGATCTGAGTTGGTTCATTGTATGTATGGGTCAAAGAGACATGGTCTTAAACGAGTGGAGAAAAATCACACCCAAACCCTACCCAGTGGGTTGCAGATTGACACACGGGTTGCCCCCAATAAAAAATGGGTTACTAGTTTCTTATTTCAACCTTAACAAATATAAATTTAAATAGCTTGTAACTATGTTTTTTTGTCAAATATAGTGCAAAGAAACACATAAGTACTATATTTCATGTCATACCAATGAAATAGTTGTTGACATATGTTTTACATGAAATTGAATAATATGATAGCAGTTAACTATTCTATCTTAATATAAAATAAAAAAAAGTAATGTACTTTCCTACATAAAATGTCATAAAAAGTAACACATTTTTTGTCATTTCACATTAGAGATAACAATTACTGCAAATATTTATGGCTACCTTTGTAGAAACAAAATAAAGAGAATACAATTGCTTCAAACAAGTGTAGAATTTTAACTTGTGATAAATTTGGAAATATCTATGAATGGGTGTATGTGTATTATATGTATATTAATATATTAACTTCATCTAACTCGTCAAAAACTTGCTAAATAAATGGGAGGGTAAAGGTTTTAGTGGTTTTTTAGCATGTGTGGCAAATTTTATCATCCAACCCCAACATAAACTGATTAACCCATGGGTACCCACATATTTTGACCCAGTTGGATAAGTCTAGTGCAACTACTATCAAGCAATCTACTTTTAATTTTTTCTACTAAAATGATTTTCTATTTGAGTTGTGACGCCCCGATGCCACATGAGTGAGATAACTCAAAACAAATCACGCAATCAACTACTAAGAAACCACATTACCAAACCAACATATAAATTGAAACCGATCTTCTGTTACCATCACTGTGCAGAAACATATTAGAACAAGGTCCACAATCTATAACATATCAAATATCATATCAGGTATTAACTTCTGTACAGTGGCCATCTACCAAACACCTGTTACAAAAAAAGTGTTCACATATATGAGCCACATATACAAGCCATAAGTACAACCAAGGCATACTGCCAAAACACATATCGATGTACATATCATCTACAAAACATAACCCTCCCGAACCTAAGAGTACATGGAAAACACATATGATTCTACTACAAGACTATCATCTAGCCAACCTTCTGTGACTACTAGTCTCCAAGCTGCTCTTCCTCAATAACACGATCCTTCCCATGTCATTGATGACCACCTAAAAGGATGTGGTGAACCACAAGGGTGAGACCCATGTCCAAGTGAGAGATATAACTCTCAACTAACTATTATTGAAACAACATGTTATAACATTATTAAGCAGGATGAGTAGATTCAGCTAAATGAATTATTTCAATTGATTAAACAAGTTAAGAAGATGTAATAGATCTAGGATATAAGTAGATCATCAATACTTTTGAAATGAATATGAAGAACATGTATAACAAATGATTTCTCTTACCGATTATATAACAACTAAGCAGTAATAAAAATAAGGAAAGAGTAAGCATACATGATGAATCATGTTTAACCCTAAGAAGATATGAGACACGACTATATTACAAGTTTTGTTAATGCCCTAAGGATTTGAGTCATACCATCCAAATCAACCGACCACTGCTAAGTCAAAATCAGTGTCATACAAGATTTAGGAATAGCCAGAATCCAAGATCTTCTCCTTACTCGATCAGTATGAGTATGCACCACAGTGACATATCAGTGAAACTACCACCAAGGACATATAGTCAATCTGAAAACACCTAGTTCATCCTTGGTAATAGGTCACGACACTAGCCACTAGGGTATGCAAGAAAAACCATATCACCAGGGTATAACCAGAGTTGTCCTCCAATCACATCACACATATGCAAAACACTAGATGGGGTGAATAGGGTTTTATAATAATTTTTTAAAACAATTCAACCAACAAACAACCACATGGATGTTGAAGAAGGATACAAGGGTTTAGAGTGGTTCCACCCTTAGCAAAAACTAAGGGAGTCAGTACACTACCCAATTGTTTCCAATCGGGATTTTGAAAGTATTTGAATTTTATTACCTTCTCAAGGATGTTACACACAATTACAAATACTTTCCCAAATGCTTTGGACAGCCTTCACCCGAAGTCGTCTCACCAACCTTAAAGTAGCCTTCACTTGAAGTAACTTCAAGCTCCCCCTTGAAGTAGCCTTCCTCCTTGAAGTAGCTTCCCGTTGAGACCCTCTAGAAGTATTCCAAAGTACTCCTTCTCCACCTGAGAATATTTCACCCTCTCCACTCCGTAGCCTCCAACCTAGGAGTGGCAAGGAGAGTACAATACAATAAGAAAGAACAAGAAAGGAGAAAGGAAATTATAATTACCACTTAAACACAAGGCTTGAATCCTATATCAAGCGTTTTGATCTCCTATCCAGTGTGTATGAAAGTGGAAGTATAGTGGGTAGGAGATTCTAGCCTATAGGACATGAAATGCCAGCAATGGAAATTATTTGCAAGTGTTGAAGTTGCTCAATTGCTCACAAGGATTGATTCTCAATTGCAAATATGTGTACTCAAGTGAGTTTAGGTGTCCTAAGGCATGTCCTATTTATAGTAATGGCCTACTAGTTCTTAGGGACGTTCTAGACAGTTTCTAGGGGGTTCTTAGTGCTCAACTTGCCGTTAGGTATCCACTAATTGCATTAGCAACAACTAGATAATTAATTCTAAAAAGTGTAGACAGAAACCTTCTCGGTCGAGAAGTTGGTCGACTGCGTGTCTCTCGGTTGAGGAATTTGTCGACTGAGGGTGAGTTTGGAGCAACGTTCAACTCAACTTCCAACCACATTTTCCCACTAACTTTAAGGGCTATAGAACTAAGTCTAACGACTATAGAACCTACTTGAGACACAGTTTCGGTCGAAGTAAAGTTCGACCGAGCCTTTCTCTGTGATGGCTTTTAGCAGGTTTTGCAAAGATGTCTGTGCTTTAGACTTGGAAGTTTCTTGGTCGAGAAAATGTTCAACCGAGAGTATCTTGGTCGAGAAGTGTGTCAATCGAGACAGACTCTGTTTCAAAACTTTAACTCATATGCTAAGTGTAATAAATGAATGTGCAATTGTGATGCTCACTTAGGGACGACCTATCTAAGTGTTGTGTGTGGATAGGGAAGATCTAAACATTTGATTTACATGATATCTAAGTAGTTGTACATTATATATTTGTATAAGTTTACATTTGATTATAATCATGAAAATAAAGCAATTTAAGGATGTAGATCTTCCAAAACATTGTCATCCACTTTGTTCCTGAAATACTCAAGTAGCACGTTAGATCCACAAGAATGAAATGTTTGTTATTTTCAAAATAAAGGGATTTGATGATGTCCATTTATCCAACAATCTCCCCATTTTTGAAGATGAAAAACATTTCTAAATATAACTCAAATAAGCTTGAATAATATTGAGTTAAGTTTCATACCTGAATTTTACCTTGTGTATACCTTCTTTTGTTTATGGAATGTGTGATTATTATTCCCAAATAGGTGTGGAATATAAGATCCAACTCTTTAGTGAATATAGAAACATTTGATGTGAAGCCAAGAGAGTATGTATGAAACTCATTGATTGGGCATTTAATATTTATATTATTTCTCCTCCTTTGTCATTTCAAAAAGACAACCGTTAAAAATATTTGTTAAGACTCCCCCTTAATTGGTTCTCCCCTTTTCAAAAAGATAACCATTAAAACATGCTAAAAGATGTCCATTTATAGCCAAAATGTAAGGATCAGAGAAACCAACCAATTTTAAGAAGCACAAATGTCAAAGAAAACATCTTCTAAGGGTGTGATAAGTAATTTCTTCCTTATGTTATTAAATTGATCTAATGGAAGTGGTTTTGTAAAAATATCAGCCAATTGATCTTCTGTATCAACATGATGAAGGGATATATGTATTTTAGAAATATGATCCCTTAGAAAATGATGACGGATTTCAATATGTTTGGCACGGCTGTGTAAGATAGGATTATGTGCCAAGTGTATAGTGCTTGTATTATCATAAAAGATAGGCGTAGATGAAAATATAAAACCATAATCATTTAAAACTTGTTGCATATAAAGCACTTGAGCACAACAAGACCTGGTTGCCATATATTCAGCTTTAGTGGTAGAAAGGGCAACCGTGTTTTATTTCTTCCTAAATCATGATACTAAGGCTCTTCCTAATAAGAAACAACTTCTGCTTGTGCTTTTTCGGTCAAGTCGACAACCAGCATAATCGCCATCAGTATAAGCTTTCAAATCCAAAGATTGTCTTTTAGGATACCATAAACCATAGTTTGTGGTGACGGCTAAGTATCTTAGAATCCTTTTGACAGCTTGAAAATGACTTTGCATGGGTTTTGATTGAAATCTAGCACAAAGTCCAACGGAAAACATGATATCCGGTCCAGAAGCAATTAAGTAAAGAAAGCTACTAATCATGGCCTTATATAAGGAATCATCAATGGGTTCCCCATTTTCATCCTTGTCAATTTTAGTAGAAGTAGCCATTGGAGTGGTAGCATGTTTGCAATGTTCCATCCTGAAACATTTTAAAGTTTATTTGTATACTTCTCTTGGCTTATAAAAATCCCAGCGAGCATTTGCTTTATTTGAAAACCAAGAAAGAAAGTCAATTCTCCCATGAGACTCATTTCAAATTCCTTTTGCATAACATCACTAAATTGTTTACATAAAGATTCATTTGATGCACCAAAGATAATATCATCAACATAAATTTGAACAACTAGAAAGTCAGATTCATATGTTTTGAAAAATAAAGTAGAATCTGGATTTCCAATTGAAAAATTGTTATCAAAGAGATAATTCTTGAGCCTTTCATACCAATTTCTAGGTGCTTGTTTTAAACCATAAAGTGCTTTCTTAAGTTTGTAAACATGATCATCTTTACCAGGAATTTCAAAACCAGGTGTTTGGGCAACATATACTTCCTCTTGTATTATTCCATTTAGAAATGCACTTTTTACATCCATTTGGAATAGTTTGATTTTGGTAGCCAGCTATAGCTAGTAGCATTCTAATGGCTTCAAGTCTTGCCACTGGTGCATAAGTTTCATCAAAGTCTAATCCTTCTTGTTGATTATGCCCTTGTTCTATCAACCTAGCTTTATTTCTTACTACTTCCCCGGCTTCATTTAATTTATTTTGAAAAACCCACTTAGTTCCAATAATGGTTTTATCTTGAGGTTTAGGAACTAAGTCCCATACATCATTCTTAGTGAATTGGTTTAATTCTTCTTGCATTGCTATTATCCAATAATCATCTTTTAGAGCTTCAGTCACTTTCTTAGGTTCAATTATAGATACAAATGCCATATTTGCAACATCTCTAAAAGATGATCAGATTTTTACTTTATCTTTAGGATTTCCAATGATTAGATCTTGAGGATGATCCTTAATGAGTCTAGGGATGGGTTGTTGTGTCTCAATTTGTTGATCATTTTCAGCATTTTGATCATCTTTAGTTGATATGGTTAGATCTTCAATTTGATGAGTAATATCAACTATGTCATCACTTTGTTTTAGTCCTTCATGAAAAGTAATGTGAATGGATTCTTCAACTTTTCTAGAGATGGTAATGTAAACTCTAAATTCTTTGCTAGAAGTTGAATATCCTAAGAAAAAGGCTTTTTGTGATTTAGAGTCAAACTTTTCTCTATCATCTTTTTTGTTTAATATATAGCAAGTTGAACCAAAAGTATGAAAATAATCAACCCTTGGTTTCTTATTATAAATGTGTTCATATGGTGTTTTCTTCAAATAAGAGTGTACGGTTACTCTATTTAGTACATAGCAAGCTGTGTTTACTGCTTCAGCCCAAAACATTTTAGATGTATTATGTTCAAGCATCATAGTCCTAGCCATTTCTTGTAAGGACCTATTCTTTCTTTCAACTATGCCATTTTGTTGTGGAGTATGTGGAGCTGAAAAATTGTGAGTGTAGCCTTGAGATGTGCAGAATTCTTCAAATATATAATTCTCAAATTCTCCACCATGATCACTTCTAATTGTACATATTTTATTTTGTAATTGATTTTCAATCTTTGAGAAAAATTGTATGAACACTTGAATGGTATCATCTTTATTTACAAGTAAATGAACCCATGTATATCTATTGTAATCATCAACAATAATAAAGCAATATTTTTTCCACCAATAGATTGTGTCCCCATAGGTCCAAATAAATCCATATGAATAAGTTCTAGTGATCTACTGGTGCTAATCATGTTTTTGGGTTTAAAAGAAGTTTTAGTTTGTTTACCCAAAGTACATGGTTCTAAATTTTCAGATTGATCAAAAGATAGCTTAGGCAAACCACGAACAAGATCATATTTAACTAGCTTTTTAATAACATGTGAACTAGCATGACCTAATTTTCTATGCCATAATTGGAGAGAATTATCTTTTGCAAGTAAACATTTTCCAACTACAAATTGCATAGAGTTAGGTCTAAGAATATAAAGATTTTCAATTATTTTTCCTTCATACACAACATTTGTAGTGTTCTCTATTAGTAACTTCCAGCAATTTTTATTGAATAAAATATCATATCTAGTATCACATAGTTGACTGACATTTATTAAATTATGGTTCAAACCATCCACAAGTAAAACATTTTTTATTTCAAGATTTGTACAAATATTACCTATTCCAACAATTTTACCTTTGCCATTGTCTCCAAAAGTGATTGTTCCACTTTTCTTTTCTTCAAAAGTCTGAAAAGCATTCTTATTCCCGGTCATGTGTTTGGAGCATCCACTATCAACCACCCAATCCTACAACAAAATATGGATTTTGGTACCCATGTGATGGTCCATTATGGTTAGGTACATTTAATAATAAACTGAGCGTGATTACATAATTTAAGCTTCTTAGAACCTCATTCGATCGACAAATACTTCGACCGATCTTGTCTCGATCAACAATTTCTTGACCAGGATTGTTACTGTTTTAACTGCAGATTTCAGATTTGGTACATGAATTCCTTCGATTGACAAATTTATCGATCGAGAAGTGTCTCGGTCGAACTATTTGTCGACCGAGATTGTTTCTGTTTGTTTTCAGCAATCTATTTATGTTAGTTTGGGCTTAAATCGTTATAATGCTAAGGTACCATTCTATTTAGTTGACATGATACACCACCACAAGAATATATTGTTGGAATAGGTAATATTTGTAAAACTAATAAACTAGCCTATGTTGACTCACTTGCTTGAGATACTTGAATCTTGATGTTTCCTTGGTGTCTCTTTCATGAGGTTTATTTCTTGGATTATGGAACCCCAATTGCTATGTTGTAATGTTAATTATAATTTCACTTCTGCCAAAATTTACAAAGAATGACACAAAAATAGAATGTAATCTACATGAAATAATACACAACTAATTGATACACACATCTCTTAAAAAAGTTCTTTCTCCAACTAATGTAATATAAATAAACTAGCCAAGAGGAAACAATTTTGGTTACTTGACCAACTTGTGGTGGTGGATGAATTGTCATTAAAGGTGGATGGAATCACATGATTAAGAGACAATGCCTTTCTTAACTACCTATTAACGTATGTATAAGGTAACCTTAGAATTTCTTTCTAGAAGTCCCATTTATGGTTTTGTTATATGTATGGTTCATTTGGTCTCAAACCTCATCATGACACACAAGTCTTGGATAAATTAATATTTCATTCATACTAAGTGTCCTCAAGATGACTAACCCAAACACTCCCTTTGATTGGTGTTGCCTTATACTTTACAAAATAAGATTAAAAATATGTGATCCATTTTAATTTAAGATTCATTGCAGAAACATGAAACACATTCTTTTTAATGATAGATGAAATCATGATATCTAAGCTCCACAACTACACTAAATAGATTGTGGATCCTACTGCATGGAAATAAGAAAACTAAAACAACATATAAAATAAATAAGAAAAAGTTGCTCCATCACCTCCCTAAGCTTGAACTTGACTATGTCCTCATAGTCAGAACTCAAACTAACAGGTCGAACGGGGATACAAGGTGCTCAATAGCGGGGTGGTGTTGGCTAAAATGTTCCATGCAAGATTTGTGGGCCTAGGGTGGTGAGTTTGATGCAATGTGTGGTGGCTGTGAGTTGCTAGAGAAGTTGTCTCCACTCTAATAGTGGTCATAGAGTAGATGTTGATGACACTCCATTTGCTGTAGTGAGTGTGCATGTTATCCTGGTTGGCCAGGAGAAGGCACTCGTTGGAATAGATTTCCTACTACTGTTGAAGGAGATACTATTGGACACTGTGAATCTATGCCAAGGTGGATGATTATTGTTGTTACCCCTACCGAATTGATTGTAGCGTCCTATAAATACCATCCATTATGAAAGATTCTCTAGGCGGTGAAGGTGTCAACACTATAGATATGGATGTTGCATATCATCACATGATGTGGTGAAGGTGTCACCTCGAAGTATACAGAATAGTAGCCTCTTGTATTTGTCATCCCTAGATGATTCTTCTTCCTCATCTTTGATGTCCTTTCCCTCAGGTACATCTTTCATGTCATCTATAGTCCAGCAAAGGTGGCACACTTCCCTTAGGTAGAAGATGGGGTCAGAAGAAGCCCTTTCCTCCATCTATCAGTCAATGAAGTAGTAGGCATACACCCTTCCCTGATACTCGGTGGCAAGGAGTGTTTGCTTGAATTGATTGAAGTCGAGTGTCAAAGAAATCTTTAAAGAATTGGCCTTGGAGAGGTCATGGCAGACATTTAGGGTAAGCCATGAAAGAGGTCCCCAAAGTGGATTGGAAGTTTCCTCTGAACTTGCATTTTTATCGCTAACATGTCGTAAAGGAAGAATAATATGATATTGATTGTCTCCTTCTCCAAAGTTAGAAAATCCCACATAACAAGTAGGTCTACCTTCTAGACCATCCCTTGCCCTTGAGTGAACCTAGAGAAAATGGTGTTTGTTAGTAGCAGCACAGAATTCAGGCAAAGGGATGCTCAACATCCATTACCGAGGACTTGATCTAGTTGATGAAGAACCCTTGAGGAAGGGTCATCATCCATCACCAGGCCATGTTGTAGTCAAAGTCTCCTGGCGTGAAGTGTGATCCATCCATTGGCCAGCCGTATATTGAGTTGAACTCTGCCACAGTGAGGTGGTGATCAATGTTGTAGAGATGGAACTTGACCCAACATTCCTCACTTCATTCCACACACTCGGGATGCAGTTGATCTTCATAGCTTCTAGGAACTCACTTAACCTGGTAGGTGTTCCAATCACCAATTCATAACTGATCTCCCCCCATACCCTACCCTATACAATTTTGATGAAGGATGTCGGTGAAGCCAGTGTCATTGAAAAATGTGGGTTTTCCACACCACATGGGTATGATCTTCCTCTTCATCATGGTAGTGTAAAGCTTCTTTTGATCCTCGTATGGGAAGGCCATCCTAGATGGCTTTAGGACCATCTACTCAGACATTCATGCGGGTGAAGCTTGTCTGCTTGATGTAATTGTTGTAGAAAATAGAAAGGGGATCACAAAGAGAGATTGGTGTAGACTTGTCACTTCTATATGCTCATTGGAGTCTCTTTGGTCACCAAGCGCCTACTGAATGACATGGGATGCTTTGGGTGTTATTTGAGGTCACCCCTTGCAATCCCTTATACAGTTATGGTCTAGTCCTGTCGCGTCGTATTGGTGCCTCTGACTTGTAATGTTGGTGGTACCCAATGCTATCTCTATCCTTGGGTGTCAGTGTGATTTGTTGATATCGATAGTCCTACTTCGTCGATGTACTGACCCGTGGATCCCTCTATGTCGGTAGTACTGACCCGTGGATGTAATGGACTTAAACCTCATCAAGAAATATATGTAATGGACTAAAGATTTCCCAACTGATAGATAGATGCACAATCAACACATACTAAACACATACCTTAGCCTCAGATGTTCTAGAATCCCCTTTTCAACTCTTCACACGAATTATAAACCCAATTTCCCTAATACATCATTATATTCATAAATTAGAATTACACACATTCATTTAAAAGGTTAAAAACTCTAATTCACTAACTTTTTGCGCAAACTCTCGATTCAGACTTTAAAAACCTCATAACCATCTTAGTTAGGTTTTCCTGATCAAAATAACATATAATATTGTATATTTTGGAATTATGGATTCTTAGGGTTAATTTTAGTGATTTTAAGATAATTAAATCGATTTTAAAAACACATTTTCGCAAACCTCAAAACCAGTTCTCAAAAATATTTTTATTAAATAGATCTCGTTTTCCTGATTTCAAAACACTATTTATTTTTAATTTTTGACCAACAGATTAATTTATAAAAATTAATTTGCCTCGACCAATCACAACCTGCCACGTAGGCAAGGCTGGATGGCAGAGCGGTGGCGAGCGCTCGGCAGCGGCGACCCGCGCCCCGCGGTCGCTCGCTACCAGCCGTGCAGTGCGGACAGGCGGAACGGAGAAAAGACGGAAAACCCTCGCGCGAAAACTCCAGAGAAGAAGGCGGCCAGGGGCAAAACGGTAAAAAGCCAGGCGTCGTCTTCCTCCCGTCGTCCGAGCAACGCGAGCTACCGCTCGGCCCAATTTTTGGGCAAATCCGCAATACGCGACCAAACTCGACAATCAGGTACTCGAAAGAAAGAAGAGAGAACGATGGATCTAAGGGTACCTTCAATTCGAAACGTTGTCGACTGAGACGAGCACAATATGTGCCGCAAGCTAGGGATCTTCGGCGACTTATCGGGGGTCGATTCATCCACGAAAGTCCAAATCAAGAACACGAACGAGTTGCTAAGGTGATGGCGGTCGCTGGGGTTGCGTTATTTATAGTCAAGGAACCCTAAACTAGGATGTGGGTAGGAGCAAAGTAAGGAGGTCGGCGGCCGAGTTAGGCGTTTCTCGAAAACGCATCTAATCCCAAACTTTTTGGGATAATTCGATACGGAAACTCACAAGGATTCCAACGAAACTGATTTGAGCAAAAATCATCGAGTAAATCTCGAGATATGTCGATTTTAAAAAAACGAAAACAAGGACCTGTTTCCTTATCCGGCTAGAGGTGGAAGACGATCGCGGATCGTCCGATCGATGGACCCGAGTCCATCAAGGATTCTGAGCCGTCCGATCACGCGTTAGATCAGGGAAACAACCCTTAGAAAAAGTTGATTAAATCTATTAAATTTTTAAATGTTTTTCTCTCTCTTCTTTTGGAGGCTCAAACGTTGTCCAAAAATTATCAAATTTTATATCCTGACTTATTTCGACGCGTAGAATCCAAATATAGAGTTAGTTTTGCATTTTGAGATAACACGAATGTATATACTTCACCCATAACTCCCAATAAGGCGGTACCTTATGCTATCTCTATCCTTGGGTGTCAGTGTGATTTGTTGATATCGATAGTCCTACTTCGTCGATGTACTGACCCGTGGATCCCTCTATGTCGGTAGTACTGACAGGTGCCTCTATTATCAACTTCTAAAATAGGTGCCCAGATCGATTCCATCGACCATTGGATGATTACTATCTTGGGTGTTGTTGTTGATGCCACATATTTTGGCCCTTTTGAGTTGGTAAAATCAATAAGATGTTGGTGGTACCTATCTTTAATTTGTGCTCCTCTAATGTCTAACTTAGTGCCACTGACATTTTGTGTCGGTGGTACCAGACTATGCCAATTTTGGTGATTTTAGAGTTGAGTAAGTCTATACAACCAAACATCTTGTCAGTGTATAAACTTAATTTGATTGGGCCATTGCTATTTCAAGAACATTTATCATGCTACCAACTTCCATCTTGTTAATATAAACTTCTTGCAAAAATCAACCCGCTATAAATTTGATTCCATCGACCCTCCTAGGATGGTAGTGATTTTTTTATAAAACATTAGTTGAAATCTGGTAGTATGTTGGTGCCACAAACTCTCCTATTGGTGGTTCTAAATCTTTTCCTTCCTACAAACCACAAAAAAATCAAGGAACCTTTATAATACTTATAAAAATCAAGTAAGAAAAATTACAAAATATCTACAACAAGATCCAAAACAAGAGATAAATGAAAAAAAGTAAAACAAGTGGGTTGCCTCCAATAAGCTCCCTTGTTTAATGTCTTAGGATCGACAATCAATTTCACATACTTATTCAATGAAGACCAATGAGATTCAACTTATCCTCTTCATGGATCACCTGTCCTCTATAATAGTGTTTGAGACAATGTTCTTTGGTCAAGAAGGTCTTGGCTCCATCACTAATATCCACCATACCATAAGGAAATGCCTTAACCACCACATAGGGTTCACTCCACTGGGACCTTAATTTCCCAAGATGTAATTGCATCCTAGAATTAAATAGCAAAACACAATGAACTGATATAAACACCCTATGCAGAATGTGGCAGTCCTGCACTTTCATAGTTCTATCATTAAAGATTCTAGAACTTTCATAGGCGTCTAACCTAATATCATTTATTTCATTTGATCCTAGTCTATGCTTCCTCCCTGTACTAGAAAGATCAAATTTCAACTTCATAAAGGACCATTTGTCTTTGTGTTCTAGTTTCATGGGAAAATGACATACCCTCCCATAAATGAGCATGTAAGTGGTCGTACCTATGGACATCTTAAAATCCATTCTATAAGCCCATAGAGAATCATTCAGTTGCATGCTCTAGTTAGTCCTATTGGATAAAATGCTCTTTTTTAGAATCATCTTAATTTCCCTATTTGACACCTCAACCTGGCCTTGATGATATGGGGTTCCTACTCTATGCTTCACTTCATATTTACTCAACAAAGCTCTAGATATTCTATTACTTCAGTGAGAGCCCCCGTCACTAATAATCATTATGGGTACCCCAAACCCATAGAAGATGTAATCGTTCACATAATTGCATATAATATGTGTGTCATTGGTGTGGGTTGGAATTGCTTCCACTCAATATGACACATAGTCAACTGCAAGAAAAATTTAATGATTAGAATTAGAAGGCACAAAAGTTTCATAAAATCAATGCCTCATAAATCAAATACTTATACTTCCTAAAATGTTTTAAGAGGCATTTCATGTCTTCTAGTTACATTTTTTGACCATTGACACATGTCACACCTTCACACAAAATCGTAAGCATCCTTAAATAGCGATGGCCAATAAAATCCACTATCTAAAACCTTATCCTCCATCCTCGAGCTAGTATGGTGTCTCCTAGTGGGAAAAGAATGACAGTTAGTAAGAATGCTCTCAAAGTCATACTTTGGAACACACTTCCTCAAAATTCCATCCTTACAACGTCTAAGCAAGATATGGCCATCCCACACATTGAATCTCAAGGAATGGAATTTTTTTCTTCTCTTGATATCCCCAATCTTCTCATATTTCTTTGCATGCCAAGTAATTCACTATGTGGGAAAAGCAGCAATCTTTGTCTTTCATGAAAAAAAGTTGCACATCGGGGAATCCCTCAACAATAGGTACCTCCAGCCCTGACTCGTTCATTCCCTATAAATGAGACAAATGATCTTCTACTACATTCTGTGCGCTATCGTTATCCTTAATTTCTATATCAAACTCCTATATTAACAAAATACATCTATTCAACCTTGGTATGGCATCCTTTTTGTTCAAAAGGTACTTAATAATTGCATGATTAGTCCACACTATCACTTTTCCCCAATCAAATATTGTCTAAATCTATTAAAGGCAAAATCCATGACCAAAAGTTCCTTTTCCATGGTGGTATAATTAAGTTGGGTATCGTTAAGATTTCTCAATGCATAGTAAATGACTAAAACAACATGATCTTTACGTTGGCTTAGAACAACCCTACTGCATAATCTGATGCGTTACAAATTAAGTCAAATGATTGGCTCTAATTTGGAGCCACCACCATGGGTGTGGATATCAAATTATCCTTCAAAATCTCAAATTCTTTTAAACTTCTGTCGTCAAAATTTATTTCAAACCTTCCATAACATCTCAAAAAGTGGTTTTGCAATCTTTAAAAAATATTTTATGAAACATTGATAAAACCTTTTGTGTCCTAAAACATTCCTAACTCCCTTCACTGAGGATGGTGGAGGTAGCTCACAAATCACCTCTATTTTTATCATATTGAATTCCATATCTTTGTTTGACACCTTGTCTTCCAACACAATTCCCTCACTCACCATCAAGTGAGTTTCTCCCAGTTTAAAACTATACGAGTTACCTCATAATTTGCAAGAGTTTGTCCAAACTAGCAAGGCAGTCATGAAATGACTCTCTAAAAACTCAAAACCATTCATGAAAATCTCAAGACTTCTCTCCACCATATCTGTGGAAATTGTAAGCATACATCTTTGAAAGGTCATTGGAGCATTACAAAGACCAAACGATATCTGACGATAAGCACAAGTACCATAGGGGCAAGTTAAGGTGGACTTCTCTTGATCCTATGGTTCAGTATAATCTTGTTGTCGCTAGAGTATTTGTCTAAAAAGCAAAAATGTGGGCGGTTGGAAACCTTCTCAAGAATCTGATCAATGAATGGGAGTGGAAAGTGGTCTTTCAAAGTAGCATAATTCAATTGATGGTAATATATACAAACTTGCCATCCAATCACTAGCCTAGTCAAAACTAACTTAGTCGTAGAACTAGTGTGACTCTAATTCCTTCCTTCTTAGGTTCAACCTGAGTTGGGATAACCCACTTAGAATCACAAATAACATAAATTATACCTTCCAAGAAAAGTTTAACTACCTCTTTCTTCACCACCACTGTCATGATGGGGTTCAGATGTCATTGTGGTTGTGCTATAGGTTTTTCTCCTTCTTCAATCTTGATCTTGTGTTAAATAAGACTAGGGGAGGTCCCCTTGATGTCAGTGATGGACCATCCAAATGCAACCTGGTGGTTCTTCAGAACAATGAGTAGTTTCTCCTCCTCCTTTAAACCCAGTAATGTAGAAATCATCACTGGGATTGTATTGTCCACTAACAAGTTTGTGTATTTCAAGTGTGACAGTACTGGATTCAATTTCAGTTCATAAGGACATTGCAAGTATGGGACTAATGGTGGTCGTGGCGGCCCCAGATTCTCATAGTTTCTCAAATAGAAGCACTACAATGTCTTTAGAAACAAGGAAGAATCCTCTAGTGAACGATAGTGAGTAAATTCATCCACCAAATTCATGAGATAGTCTTCTAAAGGAGGTTGAGTTGGAGGAGTATGTTTTGTATCTTGAGGCTCCCAATGTTGATCCTAGATAGGAGAGTGAAGAAGTTGATGAAGAAGGATATATCCTTAGTGAATGTTTTGTGGCATCACTATGGTGTGGATGAGGCCACGTGGGAGTTAGAGGATAAGATGTGTAGAAAGTACCCATCGTTGTTTGTGTAGGATTTTGCAACGAAATCCTTGTTAGGGGTTTATGGTTGTAAGATCCCTAACCTTGATTTTTGGTTTAAAATGATTTTCTAACTTAGTTACATGTTTAAAACCTTAATTAAACCCTAATATGTTCTGTGATATCAAGTGACAAGCTTAACTTTCAATCTTAGTCCAGTATGGACATTTTTTGAACAAATTATGCATATATGTGCTTATTTTGGGTTTTTATGAAATTTACCTATATCAACAGTTTTTCTTTACAATTTGTTACATACTTTTTGTTCCTCATATGTTTTCATATCATGTTTGATATAGTTGTACTTTGGGGCACCTTGTTACACCTTGGTTTGAGCAGTGACATCTAGCCTTGTGTTGAGATTAGGGTTGGCTCTCTTGGATGCCCTAACTCAATGGTTGACCCTGAGTGTTAGGACCCAATTATCCACCTAGTGTTGGTGGTAACCAAGGTTTCATGTGTATCTAGTTTTGGCGATCGATGAGACTTCTGACTCATCTTGGTCGCCATCATTTCTAGGTTTGGCGGTCAATTGGAATCCTGACCATCTTGGTCATCACGATTTCTTGGTGGTCGCGAAGTTCTCTAATCCCTGGTGGTCGATGAGTTTTTTTAACTCATCTTTGTCGCCAAGATTCTATGTTGTCAACCTGGTTGCATGGACGAGATGTTTTGACCTTGGAAACATGGCATGCATGGCTTGACACCTCTCCCTTCCTTCCTCTCTCACCCTATGCCTTATATATACCTCCCTCCTTGCATGCAAACAAGTTCTTTACACACCTAGATCTCTTTCCCTTCTTCATTGTTGATTGGAGCTCGTCCCCCTTGCTTGGTGAAGAAGGAGCCAAGGTAGAAGAATCTTGACTGATCTTGATTGCATGTGCACCTATGATTAGGATTCACACTTGTTGATGTCATTTGGTTATTCCTTGCTTTGCTTCTTGGTCTTGGTATGTGAGATCTCCCTCTTTTCCCTTATTTTTCTTGGTTACCTATCATCTTCTGTCTTTCTTCTTGGTCAGATCCATGGTGGGGCATGTGCTATAGGTTGAAAACACCTTCTTTCTTGTCTCTTCAACCTAGGGTTTGCTTCCTTTTTGGAGAAGGAGCTAGCTTGGCTGAGTGGAGTGCTCAAGCTAGGGTTTCTACCCTCTTTCCTCAAGCTACCTTCCTTCTTGGACCTGCTTCATCTTCTTTGAGGCGAGTTATATAATGTTCTCAGTGTTTATTGCTTACTCTTATCTTGCATGTACATGATCTTGCTCCAAAATGTTGTTCCAAGTAGAAATATGCTATCTTTACCTAGAATTGAACTTAGATGGTATATCTAGAGTAGATAATCCTTCTTGATGTACCTCTAAACCTAGTACATGTCTCTCCCTTGAAGATAGAAATCTAGACCTTGCATATGTGTGTGATTCATGTGGTCGCCAAAATTTTTGAATCACATGTTGGTCGCTAAGATTTTGAACACATGTGGTGGATGAGATTTTTGCATTTCATGTTGGTCACCAAGGTTTTGATTGTATGTTGGTTGCTAAGATTTTGACTCCATGTTGGTTGCCAAGTTTCTTACCCTAGTAGTCACAAATTTCTAACCCTAGCATTCGATGAGATTATTAACCCTAGTAGTCACCAAGTTTCTAACCCTAGTGGTCAATGAATTTTATAACCCTAGCAGTTGATAAGATCCTTGACCCTAGTGGTTTCCAAGATTTCTAACCCTAGTGGTCTCAAGATTTTCTGTCTCTTGGTGGTCGCCAACTATTCTGACGCTTGGTGGTCGCCAACATTTCTAACTCTATGGTCACTATGCTTTTCTAACTCTATGGTCAATGGGTTTTTCTGATCCTATGAGTATGAGTAAGAGTTTTGGTTGTATGAAATCCGATGGTTATGCTTGACCTTATGCATTCACGATCCAATTGGAATGCTAAGAGCTAGGGTTTATCCTTGAGTTGTGTTTTGTAACATTAGTTCAACTTATATTATTGAATCTAACCTTAATATAAATAGGTGATGATGATTAATCATATTTAGCATCCTTGTATGATTAGGTGTGATGAAATAATTCTATCTCTCACTGTTTTTGTAACCATAATGTTTGTATATGAAAGACATAATCTCTTAAATGCAATGTTATGTTAAAATTATATGTCACATGTATGGTGATGGTTTGATGAGCCTTTGGTAAGGCATGGAAAGATAATGATGTTATTTTAGGAATTATATGATGGTATTAAGGGCCTTTAGGAATGGTTGAGCCCTTATAAAGGTGTGACAAGGATTGGTATCTTGTGATGATGTGATAAGAATTTTACTTCATGCATTTTATATCTTCTGGAGTTGTAACATATCCCATTTTTTTAGAACTCATTTAGGGTTATGTAACTTGATTGATGCAGTCTAAACTCAACCAATTGGCATTAACAAATCAAGTGAAACCCTAATCATGTAGTTCCCTATGCCGTAGATCCATTCTAGTGTCAGGACTTGCTAGATGGTGAAACAAGTATTTATCTAATGGATGCTCGGAGTTGTATACTGTTGAGTATATGCATTGTTATTTGAGGATGACTATGGTCATACTCGATTGGAGAATGGTTACAATTGTATCTCAGATGTTTATATATGTGATCTGAATTGGGGACAACTATGTTTGTACCTCGGATGATACAGTTAATATACCCTTGTTACTAGTGTCGTGACCTAAATATCAAGAGCAGACTAGGCTATTTTGTATCTTGACTATATATGTCATTGTAGCTGACTCATACTAATTGAGGGCAGATGAAATCTTAGGATTTCAGCTCTCCTAGACCTTGTATTGAACTTAATGTCACTTATCAGTGGTCAGTTGGAGTTTGGGTGGTATACCTCAAACTCCATAGGTCTTAATAAAAGATGTAATCCAGATGTATAGTATATATGTTTAGGGTCAAACATGAATCACATTGGATGTTAACCCTTCTCCTTGTTTCTTATACTTCTAGTTGTTATATAATGCAGTAGGAGAAGTCAATTGTTAATAAATGATAGTTTTATCTATTTCTTTATATATATATATATAGAGAGAGAGAGAGAGAGTCAGGCTAGAATACATTTGAGTGTATAGATTACACGAATACACTCAAGCGTATTTGCATATCAAGACTATTTTTTGCAAAATATAAACCGTTGATCTTCACCCTCATACTATAACTAGGCTACATACAAATTTTGAGTCAATTTGGATGAGTGTAAGTCACTTATCCAAGGGTAACAAAATTGACGTGCGAAACTAATTTGAAATGCATAATTTTTGCTGTCTTTATAACATGATCTATAAATGTCCAAATGTGCTCAAATTTTGTGTATGAGCTATTCACAAGATGTTTAAGAAGATGAACGGATTAGATTTTTGAAAAAATATTGCATCATGAAAAACTACTTGAGTGTATTCTGCTCCGAATACACTCGAGTGTATTCTAGCTCGACTCTCTCTCTCTCTCTCTCTCTATATATATATATATATATATATATATATATATATATATCTGTGTGTGTGTGTGTATCGTTAATCATGCTTTCTAGGCCTATCAGTTTAACTTGCTTAATCTATTTAATCTCCTTAATCCTTATAACAATATAATTTGTTGTAATCAATAAGTGCTATTTAGAGTTATATCTCTCATTGGGACATTAGTCTGACCTCATGGGTCATCACATTTTTTAGGTGATCGCCAACAACATCATCAGGATCGTGGTGGTGAGGAAGAGTAGCTTGGAGAACAGTAGGAGAATAAGTTTGGCTAGTAGTTAGTGTGTTTTAGAGTAGTCCTTGTACTCTCAGGTATGGGTAGGGGATATTTTGAGATAATATGTACACCGACTCATGCTTTTGGTAGTGTGCAGATGTTTCTATATGGCATGTATTTGTGGAACAATATCTTTTATATATAGTTTGTGGTCTCAGCCACTAGACACACATGTAAATACATATATGGTATGTGTTGATATGCAAGTTGTTGGACCTTTATGTAAATATCTCTAAACATGATGGTAATGTTTTAATCAGTTTTAATTTACCCTCTTTTCTAGTTATGTGGTTAATTAGTAGTTGATTGTGTGTTTTTCTTTGAGTAATCTCATTTACCATGATGGGGCATCACAATGTTAGTTTCTTTATATCCTAGGATAGGACCTTCCCTAGAAGGGGGATCCACATATCAGGATAATAATTGAGGTTGCCTTAAAAGTCACTTAAAGTTTAAGATTAAATGTATGAAGCATGAAAGAAAATATGTTGATTATGATTCTTTGGACACATGTATGCCATCTCTAAGGGACACGAGGAAAAATCACAATGGAAGTGACTGATTAGTATGAGACCAAGCCCGGATAAGAAGGTCTCCATAAGCATAATGAAGGGACATGAAGTGAACTATGTGTGTGCTAAGAGATGAAAGAAATTCAGGAGAAAGAAGTATAATGGACATGTTGTGCTTGGATATTATTAGAAAAACCTCAAGTAAAATATGTAATGAAATAAAATAAAGTTGTGACATCTTAATAGGATCCTTGGGAAGGGTAGGGCCCTAAGTCAATGCTATGATCAAGTAGGATTTTTAAAGGTGGGAAAATGATCATGTATTAAGTGCATAAGGCCCTTAGTGGTCAAGAAGAGATCATTCTAGAGGTACATATGCCTTAGAGATCTTAAGGCAGTGACTGAGGCCAATGAAACTTGAAATGTAGATGCAAGGAATACAAGGAGTTGTGGGACAATGTGTGGGTAAAATATTAAAAGGAGTTAGGAATAAGCTCAGAAATTATGAGAAAATATTGCCTATATGAATGTGTAGAGTTAAGGAAATGGGGGTATTCATGGTTTGGAATCATGTAGAGAATAATTCAACCTAAATCAAAAATGAAAATATAATGTGTGAATGCACCATCTCTACTCTTAGAATAGGATGAGCTTTGTATCTGGATTGTAGACAAATATGTATTTCATTTTGTTATGAGTGTGAGAGGTTCGACAAACACATGCTATATTTAATTAAAAAAAAGGAGAGAGAGAGAAAGATAGTTTATGAGAAAATGAGTACCTAACTGGAAACCTAAATGATATTATGTAGGGTCTAAGATGTTACCACGCCCTTATGAGAGAATAATGAATAAATGGTTTGGGAAACCTAGATGAGAAAAGTAGTTGTCAAGTTAAATCGAAATCATAAATGGAAACATATTTACCAAGTGGATTCAACTCGTTACATTTAAGATTCTATGTTAAGATATAATGGATTTTCATGTTGTGCTCCACGTGTCCAGTCTGGAATGCTACGTGAGGGATCTTGTCCATCTTTTGGACATCAAACCTATAGAACTTCAAGGAAGGTTGACATATCTTGATTCTCCTGTGGGGATAATAGACTCCAAGGTGAAAGAGCTCATAAATAAAAAGATAGAGATGGTAAAGGTTCTTTGGAAATACCATGGTTAGGATAAAGCCACATGGGAGCTAAAGATGGATATGGAAAGGTCTCATCCTGGTCTATTTGTATGATTAGTTGAATTTTGAGGACAAAATTCCTACAAGAGGGAAAGGATGTTATAAAATGATTTTTCACATGTATTTACAAATTTGACATACAAATATTTGAATAATAAGGATATATATTAGAAAATTGGTGTTCTTTGTTTTAAAAGTATGGATTTAATTTGTAAATCTTCCTGTGGAATTATTTTTTGTGGTTTTTATCATTTTCAATGATCCAATAATGGACATGGGGAAAAGTAAGAGAGAAAATTCATTATTAAGTGAAATACAAAAGGTTAAGGGTAAATAATAAGATACATATAGAATTATGTGGAATTTTCTAGAAAAGTGATGTTGAGTCCACTAATGGTTGGTTTTTTTTTAAGAAAGGTAATCAAAATAAGAGATACAAAGAAGTAAGGAAGAGAAAAGAATTAATTTCATGCCTTAAATAATGAGATAAAGAGGGAAACTTGAAGACTAAGAAAAATACTTTTAAGTTGAGTAACTTGGTCTCCAATCTCGCCCACATGTAGAGAAAGGTATTTAAGACTTTCCTTCAAAATTTGGGATTCAAAGGATAAAAGGTGAGAGAGTTATGAACTAAATGGTTTTTCCCTAAAGTGTTGATTTAAAAAGGGATATGTATCAAATGTCACAAGGTATTTCCAGATTTAGAAAATAGGGGCCCACCCCTTTAATGTTTGCATAAACTAAAGACTGTTCAATCAGGGATTGACAAATTCTGCATCATCTCCTACCTTGAGCTAGTTCAGGATAAGAGTCACGTACACACACAAAGGATCCAATGACTCATTCTGTCTCCCCTCACCACCTTTTTCACTGATTCCTTCTCCTTTGGTTTTAGGAGGATTAGACAAACGTAACGGGCCATAACTTGGTAGTTACCTTGTTGTGAAGGAAAAGTGCCCAATTCCCTCTCTCTGCGAGAAACAAGAGTCTAGTAGGACACCCCAATAATCAATCTTTCATGCCTATAGATCACCCTTGACCCCTACAGTCCTCCTCTCCTCTCAATTGTTCCCAGAAACCCATGGACCCCTCTACCCATTAACATCCTTTTTGTCAAAAGAATAGAGATCGCTAGACCAATTGGAAGCAACCCAACCAATTCAGTTGGCACAGAGCATTGCAAGGAGTCAACGAGGGACCCCCATATATCAGGTGAACCTGAGGAAGCATGAGAGTAATCAATGACTCCTGACCCCAATAATTCTTGATGACGATCACTGGAGATGAAGGTTCGGGTCACTGCAGATGAATGCAAGTAGCATAAAGGCTTCAATGGAACCCATACCATCTTCTTGGACCCCCCAAGTCTCTGTAGGATGAGGTAAATTATAACGTCCTCTTCCACGATTGGTCCTAACATGTTAACACCCTTAAACTCAGCTCAGACCACCGCAGTGCCCACTCCATGGATTGTTGGATTTGGCATGACCATGCGGAGGTGATGGCAACCTTGCCATGGCTTCTCGAAGCCAGAAGGGTAGAGTTAACTGGTGCAGTTGACCCTACCATGGCGGGCAAGGACTGTTCCTCTGAGGATGATCAATCTATTAGGTAATCTTAGCCCTTCTCCCTCGAATTTGCATGACATTCATGTCATTGCAAATGGGTAAAAGGGTAATCTTTCCCTACCCAGAGGGGCTAGACCACGCTGAGTAAGCACCGTTGTGGCATGAGCTTATTGGGTGAATCAGACCCCTGTGTAAAATTTGGATAAAATGAATAATGTTGACATGGCATGCTACCAATTGACCATTAAGGTTCAATTTATAAAAATTGTAACAATTACTATGATAATCAGATCGATAGGATATATATATATATATATATATATATATATATTTGTGTGTGTGTGTGAAAGTTGATAAGAAAATGCAAGAAATCTAGAATTAATAGTCTCAAGGCCTAGATATGCTTCAAATTCCAAAAGTGTCTAACTTTAATGTACATAAAACAAGAAAACCTTAATTTCTTAGCTTTAATGGACATAATATGTTTAGATGACTTTAATGGATAAAGCTTAGTTTTTCAGATAAAAAGGACATCATTGACCTTATTTGAGATTAATAATGCATATAACATCAAAATTAGTATTCTTGAATGAAAAGAGCATTAAATGTGACAATTAGGGTTTGGAAAGCCAAAACCCTAATGAAACCCTAATTTGACCCCAAAACCCTAACTTGGAACCCAAGTCAGTCTTCATGGTAGATTTTTGAATAAAATAGTAATACTTGGGTGTTATGCACTAATTTCATGATGATTACTTGCAAAACCTCAAACTACACTTATTGCTTGGACTTTGAGTTACATCTAAGTATGTGGTTACGCCTATGACTAATTGACTTAATCGACTTCCCTGATTTCTCATAGTTTTCCCCAATTGGAATGCAATTAAATGGTTGCATGTTTATTTATGCCTATGGATATCATCTTATATAACTATAACCTATTCAAACCATGTACCGATCTCTGGTGAGTTAAAGAGCATGGGGTGAATAAAGTCATCATAGAGATGACTGGTGATCAAGATCAGAAAATCACTTTAGGACAAGAGAGGAAGGCCTACTTATGAAATGTCCACTGTAGGGACCAAACCCTTAAAAGAGGGTTCTCCATAAATAGGTTGCCCTATAGAGATTGCAAAATTTTGAGAAAGGAGGATAAGGGTGGCAACGTTAAAATAAGAAAATTCTTGTTCAATTTTGTAATCATAATTGTTGCTATGGATTAGTTTTTTGTTACACGTACATGAGAATATTTTGTTTCCTCCACATACCAGTATAACTTGTTATATTGATTGTGTTTTTATTTCATGGTATTTTAGGTTAGACTGTTGTAAATCAGTAAGTATGATGAATAATACATATCTAGAGAAGAAGACACCAAATGAAAAGATCTAAAGTAATTCTGGAGGATTTAGATAGATAGTTTTTATTTCATGTTACAAACATTAGATTTCCATATCATGTAAATCCCATGTGGAGAGTTTATGTTTACCTTTTTACCAAACTCTCTTCCATATAATGAAATTTATGATTATTTTCGTTAATTGCTAAACCTCAATCTTGTAAATTAAATAATGGCCCTTGCCCTCTCGGTCTATATTAATTGGGGATAACAGAGGGAGGGGGTCATTATAACGAGTGTGGTATTGGGTGAAATGAATGTTTCCTAGGGACGGGTCCTCGACCATTCATGTATTGCTCTTGAACTTCCACAATGGTGCTGACTTTCTCCACCTCACTAGGATTTTCCTTTGTATCTACAACACCATCCTACTTTTTCCCCTAAGTCTCACCTTTAGGAATCCAGATGGATGTCTTCACTTCTGGAGTTACTAGGACTGGCCCACTGTTCACAATGTGGACCCTAGTATGGACCTGGTTGAAATGGTTCTAAAAAGGTTGGTTGGGGGTCCACGTCATATGGAACAAATGGCATTGATGAGTTGGCGTATGAAGCTCCTTGTCTAGAGAACCATGAATAATTTGACCCTCCCGCATATCAAATGCTTGGTGGAGGCATGAAGGGGAAATTTTCTAGCTGTCCGACATGCATTGTTGAGGGACTTCCATTGTTATAACCCCATTTTTCCAAGATATGTAATGAGATTGTAAATCTCTATTTAAAGATAAATAAAAATCTATGAGTTGATTTGAATGAATTTCGTGTATGATAGCCTTGTATGTTTTCTTAATGGGCCTTATTGGCCATTGAGCCCAATTGAAGGAAAAAGAAAATGAAATGAAAAAGAAATTCAATTGGATAAGGAGTACATAAGAAAATAAATAAAGTAAGAACAAAAGGCTAAGGGATAATTCCCAAAAATAGGATTTCGAGTTTAATGGATTCCTTGGGGTTCAAGGAACTCAAAATTGGAAAATAATGATAAAAGAAATAGAAAGGACATGGAAAATATGAGTAATTGAATGAAAACTTACAAACCAAGAAAAGGGATCGTACATTTGAGATAATAACTTCAAATTTTGTAGTATGGAATATAAAAATATAATTGAGTTTCCCTCAAAATTGAGTAGGAAAGGAGTTACCGTTTGAGAGTTATGAATTTTTCAAGATTATCATTGAAATAGGAATACAATTTGAATTTATTTGGAAATTGTTTCCTTTTATTCAAACGCTAATAATACAGACCGTTGGATCTTAATCCAACGACGATCGGTCATCATCTTAGTCCTACTGGGACTAGGAATCTGCAGGAAACAGAGGATTCTTCCTCTCTGATTTCCTTGAGATCCAGAGAGAGTGGGCGTTTTCTACTAGTCCCATTGGATTCAAGAGATGAAATCACAAAGGATCATCCCTGGGTTGAGTAGGTTTCATCTTCATTTTAGGAAATCCCCAATTCCAATGAACCTGACCTCGACCCTATATATAGGGGAGGGTTATGGAGGGAACCAACATCCCTTTTGATTAGTTCAATCGCTGCGGAGTGCGAAGTAGAGTGGAACGACGTTTCCAATTGTAGAATCTAACCTGACCTACCCCCTCTACGACCAGCAAGTCGGCGACGACACTCCGGTGACACGTTGGTGGGGAAGGTCGAGCGGGAGCATGCAATTGATCGAGGCAACAAGTTCGGGCATCGCCAGAGGAGCTTCGTGGCTTCTCAGTTGTTCTGCAGGTGGCCTGGAGTTCAGGGTCAACTAGTGAGTTGACCGCGGGACCTTGCTCAGTTTGGAGGTAGACGACGGTCGTGTCACCGTTGGATCAGGGACCACAGTGGTCTCAATCAAAATATAACACTCCAGGGCAGGAGCAGCTTTGGTTAGGCATGTGTGATCGGGATCGTTGGATCCAAGAAGCGGACCACCGGTCCACAGATCGAGCGACCGAGGATTTTTCGGTAAATCCCTCTTTAATCAAATAAATCAGAAAAAGGATTATTTTTGCAAAAATGATAGAAATAACTAGGAATCTCGTATGACAAAACTTTTTATATGAAAGTTGTGTAAAAAATATGAGAAATCTGATAAAAATAAATTGGGAACCTAGTTATGCTTCTTTTTGCAAAAGAACCCTAAATTTCTAGTAAAATGTATTTAAATTGATGAGAACCCTAATTGAATATAAGAAGTGTATTAATGTGTCAATTTGGTAAGATTAACTTTGTTAATGACAAAAGAGGTTTTTCATCAGTTTTGAATACAAGGATACCTAATTTAGAGTTATAATTCATAAAAGAAAGGTAATTATAATAAAAACCCTAATTTAGGGAAAAGGAGATAAAAGCTAAGTTATTTCGGATTAAGGGAGTAATTTGCCAAGATATGATCTTAAAACTAATGGGAATGTTAAAATAAAGGTTTTAAGTGAATTTGATGAAATTAGAAACCTTGATGATTAAGTATTGGAGAAAAACCCTAATTTCCATAGAATCCCTAAAATTGGAATTGAAATTCGAAATAGTGTAATGGAATTGGATAATTATTAATAAAAGGAAATTGGTACTTTTATTTCAGGATTTCTATTCCTCATTGCTTGCTTGATTGGGTTTCTCTGCATACTTGGATCTTTCTTGAAATATGCAATCGAAGGTATGTGGTTATGCTTATGAATATCTCGAATTAGTTTTTCGAGGTTTACCGAAGTTTTCATCGATGTTATGAATTAATTTTTGGATGATTTTAATTCATGCAAACTATAATGTGGATATGACTATCACATAAGATATGTGCCTACTAGCTCAGATCCTGGTCCCCTATGTGGCTTAATAGTTGACCTAGTATATGGCTACCTAGAGGGTAGGTCCATCAGGTCATTGAATGACTTAGTATATGGCTACCTAGAGGGTAGGACCATCAAGTCATATTGAGTTAGATATTGGGATACCTTTGGGTAGTGCCATGCGACTCTATTACCCTATGAATTGGCTACTTGTAAGGTAGGACCATGGGGGTAAAGATCTACCTTTATAGAGGTATCGTATAAGTCCACTGCAGGGACAACACAGAGGTGTAGATAGGTATGGATCGAGTAGTATGGCTTAAAACATAATCTTGGTTGTTAAATGATTAATTGCATGATTAAATTGTTATTATATTTGCATGATTATTGTTTTCCCCCACATACCAGCTTCTTGCTGACCGACGTTTTGTTTGTCGTCATTTTAGGTACAAATGAAAAGAACAAACAGTAAAGTGGCATATGCGGAATTAAATGAGAATTAACGTGCATAGGAGGATTAGTTAGATTGGTATCTTCATGGATAGAAGTTTATAAATCCCAGTTTTTAAAGGGTAAGCAAAGTTTTATTTTATACCATTTTTCAGTTTAGTGGGTAAAGTTTATTAATTGTTATCGATTATTTATCGAACCTTTGATCCGGGTTATTAGTAACGGCTCTGACCTTTCGGTCTCTCTTAATTGGGGGTTACCGGGAGGCGGGGTTGTTACAATTGGTATCAGAGCGAGGGTTCCTCACTTAATCTTTAGTAATTATTAAATTTTACAAATTTTGTAGAACCCAAGGGAGTTATTAGAGGATTACCCGAATGACGGAGGTGTCTAGAAAAGGATCACGACCGGGGGCTGGCAATATTTTCCTCCGCACCGCTAGTCGGAATACGAGGACTCCCAGATCCGTGTGACTGCCTAGCCAAATTCTTAGGGTATGAATCGAAGTAAGATACCTTTAGGACTTTCTCATCTTATTCATCCCTTCTCATCACAATTCTGATAAGGACCTTAAGGATTAGGGTTTTCTCTCTTCTCCTCACCCTCTTGAGGTATGGGTAAGGTTAATAAGGTCTAAGGAATCCTCCATCAAATTAAAGGAAAGCATGTAAATAAGATGTCATGGATATAAGCTTAATAGATTAAGCGCAAACTAAAGGATCGATACATGCTTCGGTCGTATGACATAAGTTGTCATGCCCTCAGGAGAGACCTGAGGCTAGGCCTTCTTGTCAGGAGGATAAATAAGGAGAGTTAGTCTTGGAGATAGAAATCTTCATTGCAAGTAGAGACCTGGCACATCCTCTGAGGGTGATGTTAACCCTAACCCTAAGTGAAGGTTAGAGATAGAGACACCATGATGAGTTAGATGTCATGGTAAATAAGGTGTTTGGATGGACATACCTTTGGATTGCCATACTAGCCATGAGAGGTGGATGACCTAGCACCTTTGGCAACCCAACCCTGGGAAGGGTCGTGTATGTTTAAACAAGGGATAGATCCTTCATGGACGAAGTTAGAGAAGAACCTATAGAACCCTATGGGCTTGTGCAAGTAGGGTATAGCTTGCACCCAGAGTACATCAGTAGTGCTGACAGTAGGATGAAACTCTGGAAAAGGAATCATAATGGATGGCTTATGAGATAAGCATAATGGGTTATGGATAATCTTGAGTAAACATAAGTTCGAGCATAGGCTTCACTCAGGTAGGGGCATGCTTATGGGGTTGATCCTTCATGAAGAAAGGATATCTTATAGAGAGGTTGGTTGTAGGATTAGCTCTAGAGAGCGAGCAGACCCCAGGCAAGAAGGTTGGAAGCCTAAAACCCCGAAATTTGAGGAACAATGGGAGTTGAGGATGATGCGACCTAGGTGGATGATAGCGGTTGTCGTATGCTTGACCCTTAGAGGCTGACGATGTCTTGGATGCCATGAGAGGAACCAAACCAAGAGAGAGGATGAGTCTGTTGGTACCTCTGTGCCTATGGTATAGGTGTTTACCTCCTGAGATAGGCAGAAGAGTTTCTTTGTCACACCCCGATCTCGCATTACCCACAAATCACGAGATTAGGGCGCGACATAGGGATTACACACAAGTCAAACCACTCAAATCTTTTAAAACATTTTTAAAGACATTAAAAGTTAACCTGATTTATGCTGTAAACTAAATCTAAACAAACTGCAGAAGCATTTTTATTAAACTGACTAGCAATATAAACAGAGTCTACAGCATATTACATTGTTCGACATAAAATAAAGCATAACAGTTAATTTACATCTTTATACTCATTCTCTCTCACCCACACCTTGTCCCAAAGATCGATGGGAAAGGACTAAGAGACCTCTAACTACTAACTACATAAACCTTCTACAGACTGAGCGTTAGGATGAAAGGATCCTCCAGATTCCTGTGATGACCTGAAAATGTTTTGAGTAGAGGTATGAGCCTACTCGCTCAGTGAATAGAATTTCACTTAGCTATCACTAAACAACTCATCAGGTTTACAAAATTGAAATAAAACATAAGTGCAGTACAAACAGGGCAGTTCTAATGACATAGCAGGTTTGCAGATAATAATCACATTTCTATGCAACAACAGATATTTAAACAAATAAACAGATATATATAGAATTGGCACAAAAGTTCGAATATATTAATTTACTGTGATCCTATATGATTACATATTTATATTATTGTTATGCCCTAATCATATGCAGTGTACCCTGCATATGAAGATCCATAGAGAACTACGATCCCACCGTAAAAGACTTAGCGACACACCCGGGAAATGCTAAGTCTGACGCCAGCCCTGCTCTGCCACAGGACCCCAGGCTCATCGGCCTTCAGGCTCATCAGCCTTCACTGCACTACATCGAGTGCTCTAGACTCCTCCTCTAACCTGAGTACACAGGAGGAGAGTCTCACGGGGTTACCTCCATGACTCCGCACGGATCTTGTTGCAATAACCCCCAATTTTCTCCAGTGCCACCGTGACATCGCACGCGTTGTTGTTGGACACTGCCTCTCTGTCCTCGTGTCTCCATGACTCCGCACGGATAATGTTGCAACACGAGTTTCACCCCTAAGAAGCAGATCTGTCAAAGGGGTTCTAGGGTGTTAGGGCACCTAAATCTATTAACTGATTAACATATAAACATTTAAACAGGAATATCACATTTACTGATTTCATATCAGATCACAATACACTGCCATTCTAAACCGACAGAGCAATATATTTCAAATCATTGTAATTTCTGAGAAATTCTCATACCATGCATTCAAGTAAATTAGAAATGCATAAATAACCCAACTTATTTCAATTTGGCACATACATAGCGAATTTACACAATTGAACATCTTATTGCACAAATTAAAGAAATTTACTTCACATATGAGAATCATACTCAACAATTATCAATTCTCTAAAATTCTCGAAAAACGTGCACATTAACCCAAATCCTGGTTTGTGCATCACTTATCTCAATTAAGAGTTAACTACATATCACAATACAATTTAATAACAATACTTGAGAATTTCTGCAGAGAAATGTGCCATTTCATGTAAATATCAATTTACACATATTAACGTCAAAAGATATATGCAATTAGGGTTGTCATGCATATTTTATTTATTCATATCAACTTTGAAATCGTACATCTGATAATTTATCAGAAATCTTCATTGTCTGGGTTCATACCCAAATTATACCATTTTCAGACATGAATTTCTAATTTCAACATTCAAATGAGCAATTTAGGTTCCAATGAACCATATAAATCTACTGATTCAATCCATACAGTTCAAATGCTAAATTTAATCATATAACAGTGTCTAGAAGTATTTTATGAAATAAAAAGTCGGGCGACGCCAAATGCTGCCCGACGCCTGATAACGTCCGTTATCAGCGTAATTTGCGCACAAACAGAAAATATTCAGACGCCTGAGTTTATTAATGATAAATAAATGAAACCCTACTCACCGTGATTTGGACTGTCCGGATTCGTCCGGAATTGCGTCTAAGGACCAGTTTCTGGGCGATTTCGGATCGTCTTTAACCTTGGTATAGACCCAAAGTGAACCTACAACAATCGAATAGTCATTTTTCTTCACGTATAGGTTGAAAGGGCTAGGCTAGCCACTAGTTATGGCTATAGACTTCAAATTTGAGCATGAACCTGATGATTGGAGCTTAACGACGCCACTGTATGCTGCTGCTCACACTCAAACGGCCCCTGGCCGTTGCCGCTGCTCCGAACAATAGTTGTTGTTGCTTATCTGGTTGGGAGCGTTGACCCTACTGCTTGGGTGTCATTCCTTGGTTCTTGAGGTGAAGAAGAACGTCGACGATGCGCTACTGGCCGCTGGCCGACGCTAAGGGGCCAAGACACCTGCCCTTCCTCTGCTAGCCCGCCAATCAGGCATTGCAGGTCGTGCTGCTGCGCAGCACCATGTCTGCAGGTAGGCCGACGCCCTTGCTAGGGCTGCGTATAGGGGCGAGGTTGGAGATGGAGAGATGGCAGAGGAGCGAGATGCAGCAGAGACGATCTTCTCAAGCTCCAAAATCGGCTGCCTCACCGTCCATTGCTACTGCCGCTGGCACGCAGCTGCTGCTGCAGTAGGAAGCCACCGCTAGTTGGAAGGGGTGTAGGTGAGCACCGTACTAGGGCAAGGATGAGGAAGGAAATGGAGGAGGAAGAAGAAGGCGAGGCAGGTTGCTGCTGGTCGGAGGTGTGAAGCCCAAGAAATCGCCCCCGATTTCCCCCTCTGGCTGCTGCGATCGGGCAGAATGGTTTGGGGCGCCGCTATTGCTGTGTCCTATTCTATTCAATTCATTCGAGAAGAAGATAAAGGAACGGGGTAACCGACCCCCAAGGGAAATTTGAAAAATCAATTACTAGAAAAATTGCAGCCAGGTCCAAAAACCTTGAAATTGCCATATCTTTTGCCTCGAATGTCTGATTAGAGTGATTCTTTTTACAAACTATCAATCACAAAATTCTCTACAACCTCGAAGCACAAAATCACAATTAGGATCTTGTCACAACTAGTCAAATCACTCATTGCAATAGTGAGTACTTAACTCAACTTAATTAACCTAACAATCATCATTGCCATTATCATTAATTACCTCAGTTGTTTCAATCTTAACTATTGATTCACATATTAGCTCATCTTGATTAACCATGATATTTAATAAGATACCCAACACTAATCAAGGTGTTTACTGATTAATTTAGAAGTGGGTCATAACAATCTCCCTCCCTTATAAGAATTTCATCCCGAAATTCCCAAAAGAGAAAAAGAAACTTGTTATGCATCTCAGACTCAAGCTCCCACTTAGCTTCCTCTGGGTTATGATTTCTCTACAAAACTTTCACTAACGATATCTCATGATTCTTGAGTTTCTTGATCCTCCGCTCAACTATCTGTACTGGTCCTTCAACATAGGACACATTTTATCTGAGTAGTGCAGGTTCTGGGTCCACTATCTTCTCTGGACCAGGGTAACACTTCTGTGACATAGATACATGAAACACGTCATGTAAATTAAACAACTTAGATGGCAAATCCAACTTATAGGCTACATGTCTGATCTTCTCAATTATAGGATATGGGCCCATGAACCTAGGAGTCATTTTGCCTCTCTTACCAAACCTCAATACTCCTTTCCATGGTGAAACTTTTAGGTACACTTCATCACCAACCTCAAACTCAAGAGGTCAACGCCTCTTCTCAACATAGCTCTTGCCTATCCTGTACAACTATCAACTGCTCTCAACATGTCCTTAAGAATCTGAATAGCCCTTTCTGACTGACCATACGTCTGTGGGTGAAAAGTTGTACTGAACCTCATCTTTGTGCCCGAAGCATGATACAACTAATTCCAAAGCCTGGATATGAACTTAAGATCCCTATCTGATATAATTTAAACTGAGATACCAAGCAACCTGACTATCCCATCCACATATATCTTAGCCAAATTTCGAGACATCAAAGGTTGACTTAATATGAAGATAGTGAGCAGACTTAATTAGTCTATCCACAATCACTCATATCGAGTCACAACCTCTAGGTGTCCTGGGCAACCCTATCACAAAATCCATTGTGATATGTTCCCACTTCCATTCTGGTATAGGAAGAGATTGGAAGGTACCTGTAGGTTTCTAAAGCTCAGCTTTAACTTGCTGGCACACCCTACATCTAGCCACGTACTCAACTACATCCTCTTCATACCAGGCCACCAATACAACTCCTTGAGATTCATGTACATCTTGGTGTTGTCTGGATGTATGGCCTACATTGATGCATGTGCTTCCTCAAGAATATATTCTTCCAAATTATTATCTCGAGGTACATGCAACCTGTCATGCTAATACAACAATCCATCAACTGAAAACCTAAACTCTGGTCTTTTCCCCCTGTCATGTCATGTACGATCTGCTGCAACTCACTGTCACTCTGCTAAAGTTCTTTAATTTGGTCATAAAAAGTAGGCTTGACTTGCATTTGTGCAATCAAACCACTTTGTTCTGTCACCCCAAAGTCTAAGTTCAACTTTCACATTTCCACTAGCATGTCTCTTTTGAAACATGCCATGGAAAATACATTCACTATTGAACTAGACTTCCTACTTAGGGCATCAACTACCACATTCGCCTTCCCAAGGTGACAATCTATCGTCACATCATAAAGATAGTGACGCTGTGTCATAAGAGCATGAACTACAACAACTAACTTCAGATCATGTATCGCGTAGTACTCCTCATTCTATGCTACTACTTATTGTTACATTTCAAATTTATATCTTACTCCTTTCTCCAAGTTATTTTCATATTGTTTATCTACCTTTAAACCCTAGATTTTATTAATGTTAGCTTACCTTTCATAGAACAAATCTCATGATCTTGTTTTATAGAGATGCTAGTATTCAAGGTCAAATCACTAGCGACATCCCTTGAACTACTACAACTCTAAACATTCTAGGGAATGGTCCTTATCAGTAACATAGCATTATTGTGATGTGACTTTGCTTCCTTAGTTTGAAATCAAACTTTAGATCTCATAATTTCATCCATCTACTTGTAATGAATACAACAGATATGAATAATCATCAATGAACTATAGATATATAACAGAAATGTAACATCAACCAAGTTCTCTAGCATAACTTATTAACACAAATGCTACAAATAAACATGATACTTGTTACCCAAGCATCACACATGGCTCACAGGGCCATTCATATCTTGTCACCTCTCACTAGGCAACAACTTATTCACATGGCTCACAAGGCCATTCACATCTTTTCACCTCTCACTAGGCAACAACTTATTCACATGGCTCACAAGGCCATTCACATCTTGTCACCTCTCACTAGGCAACAACTTATTCACATGGTTCATAAAATCCGTACACATTATTACTTTTATTAAGCAACAACAACATCAAAACACAAAAAGCCAATCAACATTTATTATATAAATGTCACAGCCCAAACTTGGCTATATTCATCATCTCATCATACCTACATGGTTATTAGGCATGATAACAGTCATACAAGATATTCATCACATCATGTGATACAATAGTAACACCATCATTCCTTAACCAGGAATTAGGGTTCACTATCAAACATGGCTTATCATTCCCTTTTCCCCAAATTAGGGTTAGGGTTCCCCATTTCTCATTAATTCAGACCCTCTTGAGTTAACCAACTTTATCTTGTATTAAGGTATTTCCCCTCTTAATGCATTCCATCACAGAATACTCACCCCTAGCATATAATGCATAGGCCACATATTAGAATTGTTCAGCTATCTCACATGATATGGACTTATCTTAGTTTAAGGCATAACTTTATTATAAAGTTGCCTATAAACAATCGCAATGATACACCTTCAACTAGGGTTTCACAAGGATACACCCTCAACCAGGGTTCACAATGATACACCCTCCACTAGGGTTTCACAAGGATACACCCTCAACCAGGGTTTATAAGGATACACCCTCAACTAGGGTTTACTAATCATGTATTGGATCCATGCATTTGTTATGCATTATTGATTAGTACCATTAAGGGTATTTCTCACCTAATCATTAAATTTAATCTGACCCTTATTGTGTTCCTTTATTTCTAATTAAGGATTGCTCATATGAGGTCCCAATGTTGGGTCTCCGATATCAGTTCCAACTAATTCTTAGTTGTTCTAATCTTTCCCTTATCTCTCAACATCTTAGTGTATATACATTTTTCACCATGATTCCGGTCTAAATTATCCAAAATCTACTTTTATTATATTATTAATAGGAGTCATTAGATCTCAGTAACGCATCCTGCCAGCCGGACCAAGCCGAACCTGTAGTCCTGAAGACAAGAGCTACTCAGGATTAACCAACTCCTATTAATCTCAAACATGTGGAAAGAATATCCACCTAGGGCAGACTTATTTAAACATAATTTCTGGTATACTTAATACAAAGAATATAAACAATAAATAAATCACTTCATGACACACAACAATATTAAAGAATCATATTTATTCTATAAACTGAAAATCTAAATCCATACATATAAGAGCATTTCTAATGAGTTCCAATCAAATAAGCAATATAAAACAAGAGTTGCATCACATCCTATGTTTAATCTCTTACTCCTGCATAAATTTCCAGTTTCTTAACCCTAGGATTTCTAGGGTTTCTCTCTAGCCTATCCTTCCTCTGCATACCTGGCCAGGGCATCCAGAGAAGAATAGACAGAGTAGCTTGATACTGGTCAATCTAAGTATTCAGACACCTGGCCAGGGTATCTAAACACTCATACCTCCCAGAGCTAAAGACATATCACTTCTTATTTTTCTCACTTATAACTCTATCTTTCGACCCTAATGATACCTGACGATTCAACATAAACTCTTTACTTGGTTCTCGTGACCACATCCTCTTCCTGCTATCTGCAATAGTATAACAAAACACTTCCTGTTAGAAAATCGCAGTTAGAAGGAAGACACTTAAGTCCTAATCCTATTGGTCTCTTATCGTCCCCTGACCTTGACTTAGAGTATTCATATACTCAACCTATGCTCTGATACCAAGATGTCACACCCCGATCTCGCATTACCCACAAATCACGAGATTAGGGCGCAACGGAGGGATTACACACAAGTCAAACCACTCAAAACTTTTAAAACATTTTTAAAGACATTAAAAGTTAACCTGATTTATGCTGTAAACTAAATCTAAACAAACTGCGGAAGCATTTTTATTAAACTGACTAGCAATATAAATAGAGTCTACAGCATATTACATTGTTCGACATAAAATAAAGCATAATAGTTAATTTACATCTTTATACTCATTCTCTCTCACCCACACCTTGTCCCAAAGATCGAGGGGAAAGGACTAAGATACCTCTAACTACTAACTACATAAACCTTCTACAGATTGAGCGTTAGGATGAAAGGATCCTCCAGATTCCTGTGATGACCTGAAAATGTTTTGAGTAGAGGTATGACCCTACTCGCTCAGTGAATAGCATTTCACTTAGCTATCACTAAACAACTCATCAGGTTTACAAAATTGAAATAAAACATAAGTGTAGTACAAACAGGGTAGTTCTAATGACATAGCAGGTTTGCAGATAATAATCACATTTCTATGCAACAACAGATATTTAAACAAATAAACAGATATATATATAGAATTGGCACAAAAGTTCGAATATATTAATTTACTGTGATCCTATATGATTACATATTTATATTATTGTTATGACATAATCATATGCAGTGTACCCTGCATATGAAGATCCATAGCGAACTACGATCCCACCGTATAAGACTTAGCGACACACCCGAGAAATGCTAAGTCTGACGCCAGCCCTGCTCTGCCACAGGACCCCAGGCTCATCGGCCTTCAGGCTCATCGGCCTTCACTGCACTACATCGAGTGCTCTAGACTCCTCCTCTAACCTGAGTACACAGGCGGAGAGTCTCACGGGGTTACCTCCATGACTCCGCACGGATCTTGTTGCAATAACCCCCAATTTTCTCCAGTGCCACCGTGACATCGCACACGTTGTTGTTGGACACTGCCTCTCTGTCCTCGTGTCTCCATGACTCCGCACGGATAATGTTGCAACACGAGTTTCACCCCTAAGAAGCAGATCTGTCAAAGGGGTTCTACGGTGTTAGGGAACCTAAGTCTATTAACTGATTAACATATGAACATTTAAACAGGAATATCACATTTACTGATTTCATATCAGATCACAATACACTGCCATTCTAAACCGACAGAGCAATATATTTCAAATCATTGTAATTTCTGAGAAATTCTCATACCATGCATTCAGGTAAATTAGAAATGCATAAATAACCCAACTTATTTCAATTTGGCACATACATAGTGAATTTACGCAATTGAACATCTTATTGCACAAATTAAAGAAATTTACTTCACATATGAGAATCATACTCAACAATTATCAATTCTCTAAAATTCTCGAAAAACGTGCACATTAACCCAAATCCTGGTTTGTGCATCACTTATCTCAATTAAGAGTTAACTACATATCACAATACAATTTAATAACAATACTTGAGAATTTCTGCAGAGAAATGTGCCATTTCATGTAAATATCAATTTACACATATTAACGTCAAAAGATATATGCAATTAGGGTTTTCATGCATATTTTATTTATTCATATCAACTTTGAAATCGTACATCTGATAATTTATCAGAAATCTTCATTGTCTGGGTTCATACCCAAATTGTACCATTTTCAGACATGAATTTCTAATTTCAACATTCAAATGAGCAATTTAGGTTCCAATGAACCATATAAATCTACTGATTCAATCCATATTGTTCAAATGCTAAATTTAATCATATAACAGTGTCTAGAAGTATTTTATGAAATAAAAAGTCGGGCGACGCCAAACGCTGCCCGACGCCTGATAACGTCCGTTATCAGCGCAATTCGTGCACAAACAGAAAATATTCAGACGCCTGAGTTTATTAATGATAAATAAATGAAACCCTACTCACAGTGATTTGGACTGTCCGGATTCGTCCGGAATTGCGTCTAAGGACCAGTTTCTGGGTGATTTCGGATTGTCTTTAACCTTGGTATAGACCCAAAGTGAACCTACAACAATCGAATAGTCATTTTTCTTTACGTATAGGTTGAAAGGGCTAGGCTAGCCACTAGTTATGGCTATAGACTTCAAATTTGAGCATGAACCTGATGATTGGAGCTTAACGACGCCACTGTATGCTGCTGCTCACACTCAAACGGCCCCTGGCCGTTGCCACTGCTCCGAACAATAGTTGTTGTTGCTTCTCTGGTTGGGAGCATTGACCCTACTTCTTGGGTGTCATTCCTTGGTGCTTGAGGTGAAGAAGAACGTCGACGATGCGCTACTGGCCGCTGGCCAACGCTAAGGGGCCAAGACACCTGCCCTTCCTCTGCTAGCCCGCCAATCAGGCATTGCAGGTCGTGCTGCTGCGCAACACCATGTCTGTAGGTAGGCCGACGCCCTTGCTAGGGCTTCGGATAGGGGTGAGGTTGGAGATGGAGAGATGGCAGAGGAGCGAGATGCAGCAGAGACGATCTTCTCAAGCTCCAAAATCGGCTGCCTCATCGTCCATTGCTACTTCCGCTGGCACGCAACTGCTGCTGCAGTAGGAAGCCACCGCTAGTTGGAAGGGGTGTAGGTGAGCACCGTACTAGGGCAAGGATGAGGAAGGAAATGGAGGAGGAAGAAGAAGGCGAGGCAGGTTGCTGCTGGTCGGAGGTGTGAAGCCCAAGAAATCGCCCCCGATTTCCCCCTCTGGCTGCTGCGATCGGGCAGAATGGTTTGGGGTGCCGCTATTGCTGTGTCCTATTCTATTCAATTCGTTCGAGAAGAAGATAAAGGAACGTGGTAACCGACCCCCAAGGGAAATTAGAAAAATCAATTACTAGAAAAATTGCAGCCAGGTCCAAAAACCTTGAAATTGCCATATCTTTTGCCTCGAATGTCTGATTAGAGTGATTCTTTTTACAAACTATCAATCACGAAATTCTCTACAACCTCGAAGCACAAAATCACAATTAGGATCTTGTCACAACTAGTCAAATCACTCATTGCAATAGTGAGTACTTAACTCAACTTAATTAACCTAACAATCATCATTGCCATTATCATTAATTACCTCAGTTGTTTCAATCTTAACTATTAATTCACATATTAGCTCATCTTGATTAACCATGATATTTAATAAGATACCCAACACTAATCAAGGTGTTTACTGATTAATTTAGAAGTGGGTCATAACAATCTCCCTCCCTTATAAGAATTTCATCCCGAAATTCCCAAAAGAGAAAAAGAAACTTGTTACGCATCTCAGACTCAAGCTCCCACTTAGCTTCCTCTGGGTTATGATTTCTCTACAAAACTTTCACTAATGATATCTCATGATTCTTGAGTTTCTTGATCCTCCGCTCAACTATCTGTACTGGTCCTTCAACATAGGACACATTTTATCTGAGTAGTGCAGGTTCTGGGTCCACTATCTTCTCTGGACCAGGGTAACACTTCTTCGACATAGATACATGAAACACGTCATGTAAATTAAACAACTTAGATGGCAAATCCAACTTATAGGCTACATGTCCGATCTTCTCAATGATAGGATATGGGCCCATGAACCTAGGAGTCATTTTGCCTCTCTTACCAAACCTCAATACTCCTTTCCATGGTGAAACTTTTAGGTACACTTCATCACCAACCTCAAACTCAAGAGGTCAACGCCTCTTCTCAACATAGCTCTTGCCTATCCTGTACAACTATCAACTGCTCTCAACATGTCCTTAAGAATCTGAATAGCCCTTTCTGACTGACCATACGTCTGTGGGTGAAAAGTTGTACTGAACCTCATCTTTGTGCCCGAAGCATGATACAACTAATTCCAAAGCCTGGATATGAACTTAAGATCCCTATATGATATAATTTAAACTGAGATACCAAGCAACCTGACTATCTCATCCACATATATCTTAGCCAAATTTCGAGACATCAAAGGTTGACTTAATATGAAGATAGTGAGCAGACTTAATTAGTCTATCCACAATCACTCATATCGAGTCACAACCTCTAGGTGTCCTGGGCAACCCTATCACAAAATCCATTGTGATATGTTCCCACTTCCATTCTGGTATAGGAAGAGATTGGAAGGTACCTGTAGGTTTCTAATGCTCAGCTTTAACTTGCTGGCACACCCTACATCTAGCCACGTACTCAACTACATCCTCTTCATACCAGGCCACCAATACAACTCCTTGAGATTCATGTACATCTTGGTGTTGTCTGGATGTATGGCCTACATTGATGCATGTGCTTCCTCAAGAATATATTCTTCCAAATTATTATCTCGAGGTACATGCAACCTGTCATGCTAATACAACAATCCATCAACTAAAAACCTAAACTCTGGTCTTTTCCCCCTGTCATGTCATGTACGATCTACTGCAACTCACTGTCACTCTGCTAAAGTTCTTTAATTTGGTCATAAAAAGTAGGCTTGACTTGCATTTGTGCAATCAAACCACTTTGTTCTGTCACCCCAAAGTCTAAGTTCAACTTTCACATTTCCACTAGCATGTCTCTTTTGAAACATGCCATGGAAAATACATTCACTATTGAACTAGACTTCCTACTTAGGGCATCAACTACCACATTCGCCTTCCCAAGGTGACAATCTATCGTCACATCATAAAGATAGTGACGCTGTGTCATAAGAGCATGAACTACAACAACTAACTTCAGATCATGTATCGCGTAGTACTCCTCATTCTATGCTACTACTTATTGTTACATTTCAAATTTATATCTTACTCCTTTCTCCAAGTTATTTTCATATTGTTTATCTACCTTTAAACCCTAGATTTTATTAATGTTAGCTTACCTTTCATAGAACAAATCTCATGATCTTGTTTTATAGAGATGCTAGTATTCAAGGTCAAATCACTAGCGACATCCCTTGAACTACTACAACTCTAAACATTCTAGGGAATGGTCCTTATCAGTAACATAGCATTATTGTGATGTGACTTTGCTTCCTTAGTTTGAAATCAAACTTTAGATCTCATAAGTTCATCCATCTACTTGTAATGAATACAACAGATATGAATAATCATCAATGAACTATAGATATATAACAGAAATGTAACATCAACCAAGTTCTCTAGCATAACTTATTAACACAAATGCTACAAATAAACATGATACTTGTTACCCAAGCATCACACATGGCTCACAGGGCCATTCATATCTTGTCACCTCTCATTAGGCAACAACTTATTCACATGGCTCACAAGGCCATTCACATCTTTTCACCTCTCACAAGGCAACAACTTATTCACATGGCTCACAAGGCCATTCACATCTTGTCACCTCTCACTAGGCAACAACTTATTCACATGGTTCATAAAATCCGTACACATTATTACTTTTATTAAGCAGCAACAACATCAAAACACAAAAAGCCAATCAACATTTATTATATAAATGTCATAGCCCAACTTGGCTATATTCATCATCTCATCATACCTGCATGGTTATTAGGCATGATAACAGTCATACAAGATATTCATCACATCATGTGATACAATAGTAACACCATCATTCCTTAACCAGGAATTAGGGTTCACTATCAAACATGGCTTATCATTCCCTTTTCCCCAAATTAGGGTTAGGGTTCCACATTTCTCATTAATTCAGACCCTCTTGAGTTAACCAACTTTATCTTGTATTAAGGTATTTCCCCTCTTAATGCATTCCATCACAGAATACTCACCCCTAGCATATAATGCATAGGCCACATATTAGAATTGTCCAGCTATCTCACATGATATGGACTTATCTTAGTTTAAGGCATAACTTTATTATAAAGTTTCCTATAAACAATCGCAATGATACACCTTCAACTAGGGTTTCACAAGGATACACCCTCAACCAGGGTTCACAATGATACACCCTCCACTAGGGTTTCACAAGGATACACCCTCAACCAGGGTTTATAAGGACACACCCTCAACTAGGGTTTACTAATCATGTATTGGATCCATGCATTTGTTATGCATTATTTATTAGTACCATTAAGGGTATTTCTCACCTAATCAATAAATTTAATCTGACCCTTATTGTGTTCCTTTATTTCTAATTAAGGATTACATATATGAGGTCCCAATGTTGGGTCTCCGATATCAATTCCAACTAATTCTTAGTTGTTATAATCTTTCCCTTATCTCTCAACATCTTAGTGTATATACATTTTTCACCATGATTCGGGTCTAAATTATCCAAAATCTACTTTTATTATATTATTAATAGGAGTCATTAGATCTCAGTAACACATCCTACCAGCCGGACCAGGCCGAACCTGTAGTCCTGAAGCCAAGAGCTACTCAGGATTAACCAACTCCTATTAATCTCAAACATGTGGAAAGAATATCCACCTAGGGCAGACTTATTTAAACATAATTTCTGGTATACTTAATACAAAGAATATAAACAATAAATAAATCACTTCATGACACACAACAATATTAAAGAATCATATTTATTCTATAAACTGAAAATCTAAATCCATACATATAAGAGCATTTCTAATGAGTTCCAATCAAATAAGCAATATAAAACAAGAGTTGCATCACATCCTATGTTTAATCTCTTACTCCCGCATAAATTTCCAGTTTCTTAACCCTAGGATTTCTAGGGTTTCTCTCTAGCCTATCCTTCCTCTGCATACCTGGCCAGGGCATCCAGAGAAGAATAGACAGAGTATCTTGATGCAGCAGAGACGATCTTCTCAAGCTCCAAAATCGGCTGCCTCACCGTCCATTGCTACTGCCGCTGGCACGCAGCTGCTGCTGCAGTAGGAAGCCACCGCTAGTTGGAAGGGGTGTAGGTGAGAACCTTACTAGGGAAAGGATGAGGAAGGAAATGGAGGAGGAAGAAGAAGGTGAGGCAGGTTGCTGCTGGTCGGAGGTGTGAAGCCCAAGAAATCGCCCCCGATTTCCCCCTCTGGCTGCTGCGATCGGGCAGAATGGTTTGGGGTGCCGCTATTGCTGTGTCCTATTCTATTCAATTCGTTCGAGAAGAAGATAAAGGAACGGGGTAACCGACCCCCAAGGGAAATTAGAAAAATCAATTACTAGAAAAATTGCAGCCAGGTCCAAAAACCTTGAAATTGCCATATCTTTTGCCTCGAATGTTTGATTAGAGTGATTCTTTTTGCAAACTATCAATCACGAAATTCTCTACAACCTCGAAGCACAAAATCACAATTAGGATCTTGTCACAACTAGTCAAATTACTCATTGCAATAGTGAGTACTTAACTCATCTTAATTAACCTAATAATCATCATTGCCATTATCATTAATTACCTCAGTTGTTTCAATCTTAACTATTGGTTCACATATTAGCTCATCTTGATTAACCATGATATTTAATAAGATACCCAACACCAATCAAGGTGTTTACTGATTAATTTAGAAGTGGGTCATAACATTCTTAGACTTGGAGAGGTTTAGTAGCAGGATGTGAGGCCTTATACAACTCCGAGGTGCTGCTTAAATAAAAGGATCATGGAAGTGCATGACATATCTTGGACATGCTTGATTTGTGGTTAAGAGATTCAGCATGCAGTTGGACACTCGAAGGTGAACCTAGGGTTCCTAGGCCTAAGAGGGGAAGCAGGGTATCCGATGCTCATGATAAGATTTGAATCTCTATAGTTTCGAGCATGATACTCCTCATGTGTAGAGGTAAAGGAAACCCCTTGAGTTAAGGGTATGTTGATGAACCCCTCACAACTAAGTTGATACAATGTTGAGGAAAGAGAACAAGTACGACCTAGCATGGTTTAATAGGTGGTCTACTTGTGCTTTAGTAGTTGCTGGGTTAGGCATGCTCATGTGAAGGTAAACCCTGAGGACGGTTGTGACCTTAAGAGTGGTAGTTTCCTCCCATCTTGGGAGAGGGACCCTCTTCTAGAGGGTATATCAATTTTGTTGATTTTGAGGTAACCTAAAGAGGTTTCATAAGATCTGGAGAAGCTAAGTGAACCTATAGACCCATAGTTAACCATCTCTAAGTGCGTGTGGATGTGTTACCATGGAGGTAACCGGTATGGGGCCTGACCAAGGTAGGCAGGTCGCCGTGATCCCTGTGAAAGGATGAAAGTCAGCCCATGAATGCAGAAAGAGAGATGATGAATGCTTGGGTAAGGTTCAAAGTTGAACATGTACTATAAGAGAATCCTAAGTCTATCCTAGGGTCAGGTATGGATAAGACCGATGGTAGTAGGAGTTGCCTAAATCCCTAGTTGCACATGACCATAGGGTTGGGAGGTAACAACTATCATTGTCTGAGGGACATGGGTTAGGGAATTGATCACCTTCATGAACTCATGGGACCCAAAGGGCAGATGAGTAGGGCACTCTCTGATGCATGAGGGAAGAGGGATGACCCCAAAACTGCTGGCACCCTATAGACCTAGAGGTGATGACTAAGGATTGTGTTTGGACCAGATAGGTTCGAGACCAGTTTTCCATGGAAGTAACTTTGATATCGAGATGATTGTGATGTAGAGACATAAGTTGCACGTTTCAACCTAGATTTGAAGGTGTACTGGCAAGGTGGGACGTGTCATCTCTACTCTTGGAACAGGAAGAACTTTGTGTTTGGACGGCCGCCAAATGCTTACTTCTTCTTGTTATGGGAGTGAGAGATGGGACAATACGCATGCCATACACCAAGGATAAAAGATGAGGTGGGTTGGAACGTTGCTACGAAGTATGAGGACAGAGATGATAACATACCTTGGTGGAGTGAATGATACATGGATAGGTACAAAACGATAAGAGTATTAAGATAATCACCTTGTGAGAATGTTGTATCATGAGCTATGTGGAATCTACATGTGATACAAGGTTGAGTTTGATAATCAAGAGGATGATCTTAGAGTTTTCTTGATGAGGATAAACTTAGAGTTCGAGATGGGACTTAATCGGAATACATGGAGGTAGTATGTCTTCAACATTACCTAATACCGAAAGATGTGAAGTGGTAATGGATGCTCTGGTAGAGATATAGCTGCCTAGTTTGGCTAGAAGAGGTTGTTAGGCTAACCCTAAGTTTGGAAAGAAGATGTGTTTTGGCTAACACTCAGATGTAATGAGATAGGTTGAACAAGTTAATGATTGTTTGGTTAGCCAGTCTAGTCCTTGACATAATGAAAGGATGGTTTAGAGCCTCAGATGAAACCCTGATTAGAATGGTTTAGGGTTCCCGAGGTATCAGACTTGAGGAATCATAACAATGCAGGAGATCATGATATACCTTGGTACTACCAAGATAGTAAGTGACAATAGTATTTTGGAGGTCTAAGGTGAAGTGCATGTGGCATGTTGCCATGCATGATAGGAGGTGAAGGACGTACACATGTAACCAGTGTATCGATATAGAGGATAAAAGAGTCCCTAAGAGGGAATGGGAGTTCATCACTATGGATGTTGTGGTAAGTCTCCCTTTGACCAAGAAGGTCAAGATGCAATATGGGTTATGGTAGATCGCCTCACCTAGATAACATGAGAAAGAAGGGAATTCTGTCAAGAGACAAATTCTGTTGAACTACATAAGAGAGAGAGATGGTTCAACTACACCATGATATGAGTTTAAAAGTTCTTGAGTATGATCTAATGGTTCAATTCCATGAGGTGGAAGTAGAAACATACAGAACTCAATGTTGGTACAGTTTATCACCCGTTACTAATGGTTAGTATGATCTAGACTAGAGGGCCTGATGAGAGCATGTGTGCTTTGTTCAGGGTGATATCTAGAGACAGTTCTTGTCCTAGGAAAGATGTGATGATGACCACCGTAGCCAGTATCGGGATTTAAAGAAGCTCTGTAAGGGAGGTTGTATCGGTCACCACTTCAGTAAGGTGATGTTGGTGAAAGGACCACGTGATGGTTAGAAAAGGACCACATTGCGTGTAGATGAAGTCGCTTTGATCGTGCAATGGCTGAAAGGAGCCTAGAGATGATAAGAGTCATGAGCATATGCAAAGTAGACTAACATGCAGTTCACTGTGGGAGAATATGCGACATGAAAAACCCGACCCCTCTAAGTTATAGCTAAGAGAGCTGAGTCCCCGATGCATGAGTTTTTTTTGACATGGTTTGGTGGAGAAGGTTAAGTTTGATCTTACCCCTCAAGATAAAGAAATGTGTGATGAGTTCCATGTGTCCAATTGAGTGCACTATGTGAGGTACCCCAACCATGTGCTGAGCAATGAACCTAGTGAGCCCCAAGGAAGGCTGAAATGGTCTGAGTCACCTGTGCAGTTTATAGACGCCAGGATGAAAGAACTCAGAGAAAAGAATATGTGATGATAAAGGTTCTTTGGGAAGTGCCATGGGTAGGGTAAATCCACATAGGAGCCAATGATGGACATGGAAAAGTCTTATCCTAAATTGTTTGTTTGCTTGATTGAATTTTGAGGGCAAAATTCCTATAAGGAGGGGAGGATGTTATAACCCCATTTTTCCAAGATATGTAATGAGATTGTAAATCTCTATTTAAAGATAAATAAAAATCTATGAGTTGATTTGAATGAATTTTGTGTATGATAGCCTTGTATGTTTTCTTAATGGGCCTTATTGGCCATTGAGCCCAATTGAAGGAAAAAGAAAAAGAAATGAAAAAGAAATTCAATTGGATAAGGAGTACATAAGAAAATAAATAAAGTAAGAACAAAAGGCTAAGGGATAATTCCCAAAAAGAGGATTTTGATTTTAATGGATTCCTTGGGGTTCAAGGAACTCAGAATTGGAAAATAATGATAAAAGAAATAGAAAGGACAAGGAAAATATGAGTAATTGAATGATAACTTGCAAACCAATAAAAGGGATTTTACATTTGATATAATAACTAAAAATTTTGTAGGATGGAATATAAAAATATAATTGAGTTTCCCTCAAAATTTGAGTATAAAAGGAGTTACCGTTTGAGAGTTATGAATTTTTCAAGATTATCATTGAAATAGGAATACAATTTGAATTTATTTGGAAATTGTTTCCTTTTATTCAAATGTGGATAATACGGACCGTTGGATCTTAATCCAACGACGATCGGTCATCATCTTAGTCCTACTGGGACTTGGAATCTGCGGGAAACAGAGGATTCTTCCTCTCCGATTTCCTTGAGATCCAGAGAGAGTGGGCATTTTCTACTAGTCCCATTGGATTCAGGAGATGAAATCGCAAAGGATCATCCCTGGGTTGAGTAGGTTTCATCTTCGATTTGGGAAATCCCCAATTCCAATGAACCTAAACTCGACCCTATATATAGGGGAGGGTTATGGAGGGAACCACCATCCCTTTTTATTAGTTCAATCGTTGCGGAGCGCGAAGTAGAGTGGAACGACGTTTCGAATTGTAGAATCTAACCTGACCTACCCCCTCAACAACCAGCAAGTCGGCGGCGACACTCCGACGAAACGTTGGTGGGGAAGGTTGAGCGTGAGCATGCAATTGAGCGAGGCAAAAAGTTTGGGCATCACTGGAGGAGCTTCATGGCTTCTCAGTTGTTTCGCAGGTGGCCTGGAGTTCAGGTTCAACTGGTGAGTTGACCGCGGGACCTTGCTTAGTTTGGAGGTAGACGACGATCGGGTCACCGTTGGATCAGGGACCACAGTGGTCTCAATCAATATCTAACGCTCCTGAGAAGGAGCAACTTTGGTTAGGCGTGCACGACTGGGATCGTTGGATCCAAGAAGCGGACCACCGGTCCACAGATCCAGCGACCGAGGATTTTTCGGTAAATCCCTCTCTAATCAAATAAATCAGAAAAATGATTATTCTTGCAAAAATGATAGAAATAACTAGGAATCTCGTATGACAAAACTTTTTATATGAAAGTTGTGTAGAACAATATGAGAAATATGATAAAAATAATTTGGGAACCTAATTATGCTTTTTTTTCAAAAGAACCCTAAATTGCTAGTAAAATGTATTTAAATTGATGAGAAACCCTAATTGAATATAAGAAGTGTATTAATGAGTCAATTTGGTAAGATTAACTTTGTTAATGAAAAAAGAGGTTTTTCATCAGTTTAGAATACAAGGATACCTAATTTAGAGTTATAATTAATAAAAGAAAGGTAATTACAATAAAAACCCTAATTTAGGGAAAAGGAGATAAAAGCTAAGTTATTTCAGATTAAGGGAGTCATTTGCCAAGATATGATCTTAAAACTACTGGGAATGTTAAAATAAAGGTTTTAAGTGAATTTGATGAAATTAGGAACCTTGATGATTAAGTATTGGAGCAAAACCCTAATTTCCATAGAAACCCTAAAATTGGAATTGAAATTCTAAATAGTGTAATGGAATTGGATAATTATTAATAAAAGGAAATTGGTACTTTTATTTCAGGATTTCTATTCCTCATTGCTTGCTTGATTGGGTTTCTCTGCATACTTGGATCTTTCTTGAAATCTGCAATCGAAGGTATGTGGTTACGCTTATGAATATCTCGAATTAGTTTTTCGAGGTTTACCGAAGTTTTCATTGATGTCATGAATTAATTTTTGGATGATTTTAATTCATGCAAACTATAATGTCGATATAACTATCACATAAGATATGTGCCTACTAGCTCAGATCTTGGTCGCCTCTGTGGCTTAATATTTGACCTAGTATATGGCTACCTAGAGGGTAGGTCCATCAGGTCATTGAATGACTTAGTATATGGATACCTAGAGGGTAGGACCATCAAGTCATATTGAGTTAGATATTGGGCTACCTTTGGGTAGTGCCATGCGACTCTATTACCCTATGCATTGGCTACCTATAAGGTAGGACAGTGGGGGTAAATATCTACCTTTATAGAGGTATCATATAAGTCCACTGCAGGGACAACACAGAGGTGTGGATAGGTATGGATTGAGTAGTATGGCTTAAAATGTAATCTTGGTTGTTAAATGATTAATTGCATGATTACATTGTTATTATATTTGCATGATTATTGTTTCCCCCACATACCAGCTTCTTGCTGACCGACGTTTTATTTGTCGGCGTTTTAGGTACAAATGAAAAGAACAAACAATATAAGTGGCATATGCGGAATTAAATGAGAATTTATGTGCACGGGAGGATTAGTTAGATTGGTATCTTCATGGATAGAAGTTTAGAAATCCCAGTTTTTAAAAGGTAAGCAAAGTTTTATTTTATACCAATTTTCAGCTTAGTTGGTAAAGTTTATTAATTGTTATTGATTATTTGTCGAACCTTTGATTCGGGTTATTGGTAATGGCTCTGACCTTTCAGTCTCTCTTAATTGGGGGTTACCGGGAGGTGGGGTCGTTACATCCATAGAGGCATAAGATTCAAGTATCATTGTAGTTTCTTTGTACTTCTCCCATCCAACTGGCTTATCTTGCTTGTCCCTTTGATGTCTCTATCTAACTATTGGTCTGTGTTGCTACTTTAAGTCATTTAGGTCAATCATATGCAGTACTGGGTGAAGTATGGTCTCCTTGATCTTACCATGACGTCCATTTTTCATATCCATGAGATTTCAAAGCAAGGTGTAATTTGAAATATGAGAATATTTTGTGTTTTGGGATGAATACCTTGACACACATTATATCAGTCAAGAAATTAGGAGACTTCCTCCTTTGTTTAGTAATTAAAAAAGAATACACCTTGGTCCTTTTTAAGTCTCTTGTGATGAAAGATATCTATGATGATTGATCTTGAGTGAAAATACATGCCCCTATCTTAGGAAAGATGGATGGGGTACTCAATTGAGCATGAAATGCACTTGTCAATGCCATGGAAGGAAAAAAATTAAAGATGGAGGACAATGAGATCATATGTTATTGAGTGAGGTCTGATGTGCCTTAGGAAAGAGCCCCATGAGGGTTATTCAAAACAGGAGGGGAAGGTAGAGGTTCTAAAGTTGATCAAGATTAAGGTAGCCCTCCTACGCTAGTGACTATGCTCAATCAAACACTCTCTCCCCAAGGGTTTCCTCATCTGGTAGGATTCCCAAATTTAAGCCCTTGGTAGCATCCATGACACCCTACTTTTCTCTTGATTTGATAAGTTTTCCTAAGGACTCCTGCCCCTAGAACAAGGAGAGTGGTCAAAAGGGAGGGAGCCATGGTTTGGTATATCCTAATTGGTCATGAGATTGAGTTTAGTTTGTATTCTAGTTTTATGTTGTTGATTGAGACCATAGATATAGCCATGAAAGTTGCATGATGGTATAGTTTGAGGTGGTCGTATAGGACCACAGATGCAAGAATGAAAGAGTTGTGTGGTCTATTCTTAAGTCATAGTCAGGGGCATTGGTGATGGGTGGACCCGACATTGGCAAGTGACATCTGAACCTAATTTGAGGAACCACTTGGATCGGTGGAGTTTCAAAGAAAAATACAAAGTCATTTATTCTTTTGGAGACCACTCAAAAATTTTTGGAGAATATTCTCTAATTTTTAAAAGATTATTAATTTTGTAAGGAATGCTACATTTTTGAAGATATTATAAATATTTTTGAAGATTGTTTACCTTTGAAAAGATTGTTATATTTCAGAGATAGCTTGAGTTCAAAAAGATGGTTAGTCTTTACAAACATTTTGATTTTTTAAAGATGTTAATCTTTAAAAAGATAGTTTGAGTTTAAAAGACAATTAATCTTTTAAAAGATTGGTTGATTTTGCAAAGATTATTAATCTTTGAAAAGATTGTTTGCCTTTGAAAAAAATTAAATTTTGAAAAGATGGTTATCTTTTAAAAAGATTGTTTGATTTGAAAAGATGGTAAATCTTTAAGAATATTGTTCGATTTTGCAAAGATTGTTAATCTTTAAAAAGACTTTTTGAGATTTGAAAGATCATTAGTCTTAAAAACTAAAAAGAATGCTAATATTCAAAAAGATTGTTTGATTTTTTGAATGATCATTAACATGCACACGAAGAGGTTAGCAACAATCTCCAATATTTCAAAAAAATGCAAGATGTATACATAGGGAGGGAATAAGCATCCTTTTTTATCCCATGGATTTTGATTTGACTCATATCCTCACTCAAATGTGGCCAACATAGGAGGGGTTGGTTCTTAACTTCTTTATGGAAATATGGTGCTCATTAATGGTGTAAATTGGGTTCAATGGATATGGGTATTTCTCCTGATACACCTAATGACTACAACAACCGTAATATGTTGTGACTATTAGGAGAGGAGGTGTTCTCAAGGCTTTTGGACTTCCACCTTGACGCTACTCCAACACCTTTACTAAAAACTCACACCATATACACGGATATAATGTGAAGTTGGCACCCGTTCCATGATGCATATGTTTGCAAGAGTAAAAGTGCAAGTGTAATCATTTAATATTTTTGAAGCAATCCATAAAAGCATGGGAAATAATCCATGAGCTAATAAATAAGAAATCACATTATTATTCAACAAATAAAAAATTTGATTCCAATTTGTGTTTTTTTTAGGCAAGGTAATGATATATTTAAAAAACACATACAGCTAGCGAAGACCTGCTAATGTGGAGAACCAACATAGAGTTTGTAGGGAAAAGAAAGTAAGCTGAAAGTAGAAAGGGGGAGGCACCCCTTAAGACAAACCTCTTATAAAATATAAAGTTTTAGCAATCTAGAAAATGTGACAAAAAGTGCAGATCTTGTAGGGGATGAAACATCACTAAGGTTGTTGCACAAGACTGACACCCGTCTCATCATCCACCATGGCTTTTAGATCACAAAGGAAAGCTGCTTCCGATTCCACAGCCTCTGATTCACCTTCATCCGAATGAGCTTGGGATTCACCTGCTATTTTTCCTGCAGTTTGATAAAGATGTGAAGATCAGCATCAATATCATTCAAAATAGTCTTTACCAATTTTTTCTTGTTATTGTACAATCTATTGTTTCTTTCCTTCCAAATATTCCAGAAAATGGCTTAGAATAGATCGTTACTATTGTGTTGGCTGTAAAGTCTAGTTGGAGGAATTTGTATAGGGAAATTTGATTCCTGGAGATCAGGAAGGTATTTTCACAGGTAGTGTGAAATGATTTTTTGAGAGAAAGGGCATTTTAAGAAGATGTGACTGGTTGAATCCTCGTTATGTTCACAGAGAACACATCTAAATGGTCCATGGAAGCCCTTTTATGATATCTCCTATAGAAAGCTTGTTGTGGAGGAGAAGCCATATGAATGTTTTATATTTATGTGGCCATTTTTGTTTCCATAGCATAGATGATGTTGGGGTGATACCTCTGTAAGCAAGAAAATTGTAAGCAAGTTTCACCGAATAATCTTTACCCCATTTCCAGGAGATGTCATTTGAAGTGTTTTCTTCTAAAGAGGTTGCGAGATTTCTGAGATCTTGTTGGCTTAAAACAGAGAGGATACATCTTTTTAAGGAGTTAGATCTTTTACTGGTGATAAGGGAGAGGGCTTTATCAATTTTTAAGTGGATAAGTTTTTTTTGGAATAGCCCATGATGGTTTGAGGTTAATAATTGAATTTTTGTTATACCAATGGTCTGACCAGAAAGAGATGTTCTTATGCGAGTGAGGTGGAGTAATAAGCAGCTGCTGAATAGTGTTGATGTTTTTATTTATGTATTTCCAAAGGGGGGAAGCAGATTTCCTTTTGATTTGATGCCAAGGAGGTGCTGAGTGGTAGTATTTATGCATGATGAGATTTGTCCAGATTTTTTTTTTATTTTGGGTGAGACAATCTATGATTTTGGTAATCAGACAAAGGGAGTGTGTTTCAATGTTTATATTCCCCCAACCACCTTGGTCAAAGGGAGCAGTGATTATTTTCCAATTAACGAGGTGGCAGTGTTGCCCCGATTTGTCATTTTTTTGGCATTATTCCAAAGAAATTTTCTCCGAATTTTGTCCAAGGTATGTCTGGTCTTTGAGGGCAAGGGAATGCAGCTTAAGAAATGAGTAGTAATTGGAGTGATGGCATTGTTAAGTAAGGTTAGTCTGCCCGAGAGATTAAGAAAATTGTTTTCCCAGCTAGAGAGCTTTGAGTTTATTTTTGTTATGATGGGATTCCAAATGGCATTTGTGATGTTGTATGGAGTGATGGGAAGGCCCAGGTACTTGATCGGGAAGTCTTCCGATTTGCATTTTAGAAAAAATTTTAGACTCTCGAGGGTGGACTGATGGAGGTTAACCCCGAAGATGGAAGATTTTTGAATATTAACTTTAAGGCCTGAGATATAGGAAAATAAACCTATGATCCCGAAGATGTTTTGAACCGAGGATAAATCAGGAGAGGAAAAAATGATGGTATCGTCCGCAAATTGAATGATATTTTCCTTACAGTCCTCAGGAGTAGAAATGATTTTGTTTTGAACACCTAGATGGATCATCCTGGAAAGGAGGGTAGTGAGGATGATGAAAAGGTAGGGAGAAAGGGGATCACCTTGTCTAAGTCCATTTGTATTATGAAAGTAGCCAAAAGGGACACCGTTTATGATGGTAGAGAAGTGATTTGTGGAGATGCAAGCATGAATCCAGGAGATCCATTTATCTAGGAAGGTGAAACCTTTGAGAGTTTTAAGTAAGCAATTCCAGTTTCCAAAGTCAAAAGCTTTCTCCAAATCCAATTTGATAGCCAGAAGGGGAGTTTTGTTTTTATGGGAAAGATGGATAGTTTCATTGACCATTAAGAAGGCATCTTGGATACTTCTGATTTTGAGGAAGGCACACTGGTTTAGAGGGATGATGTCGTTCATGAGAGGTTTGATTCTATTGGCTAAGGTTTTAGCAATGATTTTATAAGAGGTGTTAATAAGACTGATAGGTCTGAAATGTGTGATTTGATCTGGTTTGGTATTTTTTTATCAGAGAGATGAAAGTTTTATTTATGTATTTTATGATGTTTTGGGGGTTTGGACTGGATTGAAAGGTAGAGAGAAGAGCAAGAAAATCATGCTTGTAATGATTCCAATTAGACAAGTAGAATTCCACATTGAGACCATCAGGTCCAGGGGATTTATCTTTGCCTAGATCGGAGATAGCGGATTGTAATTCCTCCAAAGTGAAAGGTTTGGTCAGGTCAAGGGGGTTTTTGATTTTGTTTTGGCAAATGAAATGCCAAAGAAAGTTATTTAGACCAGCCGGATTGTGATTTGAGTTGAAATTTTTTTGGAAATGGTTTTTTATGTGCGTTATGATGGTCTCTTTGTGGGAAGTGAGACGACCATTTATCTTAAGATGTGAAATAGAGTTGTTTCTGAAGTTTTGATTGCATATTTTATGAAAGAATTTTGTATTTTTATCACCTTCTTTGGCCCAAAGGATTTTGGCTCTTTGTCTCCATTTAGTTTCTAATTTGTTATTTATGATGTCGAGATCAGCTTTGATGGATAGGATTTGACCCGGATCTACTGAAGGATTTTTTTCAAAGTTCAAAAGTTGGTCCTCAAGGTTTTTTTGATCATCCAACAGGGTCAAGGGATTTTTGATCAGCCAGTTTTTTATATGCTTTTTGATTTTTTTGTATTGTTTAAAAAATGAAGGCCCAGGTTTGTTGATTGTGAGCAAGCAAGATCCCAGGACTCAAGGCAAGAAGTGGTAAAACTTTCATTAAGAAGCCAGTTGTTTTCAAAGAGAAAAGGACGGGAACCCCAAGAGGAAGAGACTGTGTCCAGGATTAGGGGAAAGTGGTCAGAGATGGTTCTGTGAGCAATGTATATAGACGAGAGGGGATGTTTGTCCTCCCAAAGGTTTAAACATAAGAAGTGATCAAGTCGGGCAAAGGTTTGGTTTCTTGACCAAGTGTATGAGGCATTTGAGGGAACATGGTCGAAGAGAGAGTAGTTTGAAATCATCTGTTTGAATTTTTTGTCAGCAGCAGATAAGGGAGAGGGGGAAGGATTTAAGTTATGTCTGTCAGAGATTTGGGTGACTAGATTAAAATCCCCACCCAAGACCCAGGGTAAATGGTGAAAGTTTTTGAAGAGGCAGTCTAATTCCTCAAGAAAGAGGGATTTGTCATGACCTGGTTCCCCGTAAATACCAAAGAAAGACCAAAAGAAGTCATCAGAAATATTTTTGAAATCAATAGTTATCGAAAAGTTTAGAATGGAGGAGTTTTGTAACAAGAGGGCCTGGTTGTTGAAACCCACAATGATACCACCTTTGAAACCCTTTGGAGGAAGTTGAATCCAGTTAGTGATTCTATTTCCACCAATCGTTTTGAGGGCAAAAGGGGTGAGGTAGGCTTTTGTTTCTTGAATAGAAATAAGGTCTATTTTGTTTTTATAAATATGGGATCGGATTTTTTTTCTTCTTTGTAAGTTTGAAGCTCCACAGATGTTCCAAGTAGAGATTTTCATTTAGAAAGAAGACAAAGAGAGAACAAAAGACAGATAAGCAAGACTAACCTCGTCTATTTGACCAGCCCATGTAAGATTCAAGATCATTTAGAAAAAAATGAGCATCATTTTCCTTCTCAAAGCAGAAACCAATCTTATTTGGGAAGGATGAAAAACTCTTTAAACTAGACCAAGAGGCTAGATCGTCTATAGTATCAGACTTTTTTTGAACTTGATCATTTAAGAATGGAGATGTAGAAAAAGAAGATGCTGAAGAAGCTAAACAGATAGAGTTGGAAGGAGTCTTACCTTTCTTGGCCCTGTTTGAGATATTTGATCCATTGTTGATGGAGAGACCGGGCTGCAGGATCTTTTGGATGGAGCTTGTGTTGGAATTTTGGAGAGGGCTCTTCTGATCCGCACTCTGCAAGGAGTTAACCTTGAAGTGTTGAGAAGAGTCTTGAAAAACAGAGGTATGATTTGTTTTATCTGGAGAATGCTAGCTTTCCTTTGTGGAAGAAGGGGAATGGCAAGGTTTTTTTATTGGCGGGATGTTTGATGTAGGAAGGGGGAGAATTGGAGATCGATTTCTCTTTTTATTTTGGAGAGGGTATGAGTTATCAGGAAGGGTTGGGTGATTCCTAGTCCAAACTTGGCTTCTTTTCGGGGGGGATCTGGTGAGTGAGGAGTGGTTAAAGCCCTTGTAAGGACTGAACCAGGATGGCGGATGAGAAGAGAGATCAGAAAAAGCGGTACTATGTTTGGTGGGTTGTTCAGCAGCAAGCTTAAGATGGTAGATCGATTCTCCAATTCTAATGTTAATAGAAGGAGGGAGGGAGATAGCAGCTTTAACAGAGAGGAGACAATAGGCTTTGATGTATTGAGAGGGATGAAGAGTTTCGGGACTGATGTATTGAAGAGTGGCCCCTAAAGAATGAGCTATTCCTCTGAAGATTTCTAGCTCCCACAGATGAGGAGGAAGGTTAGAGATGGCTATCCAATCAGAGCCACCCGCAGGGGCCGGAAAAGAACCAGATTCAGCTGACCATTTGGATAGGCGAGCCATAATGAAGTTGGATCCACAAGGAATGGTAAGAACTTGATTGAAGATATGGGTTATCTGAGTTCCTTCAGGGACAGAGTAGATAAGCTGGGTGGGCGAGAGGATTTTTGGTTTGAGGATGGTATGTCTGGGTAGAAGAAGAGCTAGAGCTCTAGTGATGTCAAGAACATTAATAAGGTTGTTGTCCAGGTTGTTCTCTATTGAGACAATGATGCTTCTAAGGGAGAAGACTTTGAGAAGGCGCATCGAATTTGTAGGAAGATCCAAGGCGATGGCATATTCCAGGTGTTCAGGAGTCTTCATAGTTTGGGCGAGGGGAGGTTGATTTTCTTTATGTGCTTTTGCTGATGGGATCATAAGCAGGGGGGAAGGTTGTTTAAAGAGGGGTTGGAGTGGTTTCTAGACGAGGGTTTTGAGGAGGAGGGGTAGGGTTTTGAAAAAGAAGGTATCCTTGAGCTTTCGAAACTAGGTTTTGAAGATGTTGCATGGTCTGGCGGGAGATTTTCAAGGCATGCAAAAGGATTGCTTGAAAGGCAATGATTATGAGCGGGCATATAAAGAGGTCTGTTGGCAGAAGGATGTCGTTTTGGGACCACTGAACAATATTGGGAATGAGAGTGTTGTCTAGACCGGGAGTGCATGCGAGAGAGATGTGGATTTAGCTGTTGTCTGAATCTGTTTGGAGGAAGTCGCTCCAAGCAGTGCCTTTTTATGTGCCCTATGCGACCACACCTGAAGCATGAAAGGCGAGAGAAACATCTGGTAGAGGAGTGGTTGTTTCTGAGGCAGAATTGGCAGAAGAGAGCTCGAAAGGGCTTTTTTGGGGGAACCAATTTCCAAATATGGACGGTGGGGTTTAGCCCCAAGGAATCGTTGATGAGAAGGGAGGATTTTGCTTTCCCCAGTACAGGAAAAGAAAGATTTAGTTGTTCGATGTCCTTTGGAATGATGTCACTATTCAGAGGAGGTTTTTGCACGAGGGTTTTTTAGAGAGATGTGAGTTTGATGTTGGGGACCTTTTTTTTAGGCAAAGGAGAAGGAGAGGGAAAGAGTTTGTACCTTTCTGCAATAGAGCTGTTTGGTTGAAGAAAAGCAGATGAGGCCTCGTCTTCATAATCTTCCGACCCAGAAGAGATAGAGATGGGCATAGACTTAGCACCCATAGGAGGTTGATGTTCTGCTCTGACGAAAAGTTGATCAGCTGAAACTGAAGACGATGAACTGTCCTGGTCATACTTCTTGTATAGAAAAGCGAGAGCAGATGGGGTTTGATGGTTGAAGTCTCTGACCCAAGCTCGGAAGGTACGATCTGCGTAAGGTTGGAGGAACAAAGACCATTCCGACTGAAGCTTGAGTTCCGATCGCATCTCAGTCCAGCTGTCAAAGATTAGAAGAAAGGGGTTTTTTTCCCCCAGATTGAGTCCACAGGAGGGGACCGTGAAATCGTTACCTAGAATGATCGGTGACCAATGTTTATCATACAGATTCCGGGAGAGATATCGTATCTGTGGTAAATCCAAGCTCTTGGGAGCGGGATGGATGAAGAGAAAATTGGATCAGCCAGATGAAGCTCAAGGAAGGGGAAGCACGGGTTCATAGTGGTTATGGAAGAAGGGGTTTTTGGGGAGCTTTCCGATTTCTGGAGTTTGTGATTCATAAGGGCACGACGGAAAGTCTTAACTTTGCCTGATTTGTGCATGCATTTCACTTTTGAGACAGAGGCGAGGATGAAGTTACCACCGGATCTCATAATGATAAAAGATCGTTAGGTGGGGCTATAAAGAAGTCTAACTGAGAACACTAGAGTTTTATCGTGCCAGGAAACCGTTAGAGTTTGGGGAGGGAGGGATAGTCGGCAAAGGGAATGAAGAGGTATAATCAATGAGAAGTAGGTAGTGGAAGCCCGAGACCAGAAGGGGAACTTCGAAAGAGGATGTTGCAGTTAAACGAAGAGTTCCAGCAGTTACACAGGAGAAGAAAGGGCCAGATATTATTGAAGTACCACCGCAATGAAGGGGGGATGTCGGCTGAGGTAGTGAAATAGACAGCTTAAAACCTTTAATGAGAACTAGAGAAGAAAAAGTGGAAGCCACGGTAGAAGATCTTCTTAACACAGACGATGTTGCATGTTATCCAATGGAGAAGAACAATCAGAGTGATGAGGAAGAAGAGGGACTAGGAAACCCTAGAAGGGTAACGAGAGGGAATCAAAGAAAAAAACCGATGAAAATTTGGAGAAGAAAAAGAGCTGAACCACAGAGATGTTGAAAACCGATCAAACCAAAGCAAGAGGTCACCTTAGCTGGGGAGGAGAAGCTTGAGATGAACGGAGATCACCTGGTGGAGCAGCTCGGGGAGCAACGAGAACCGGATGGAGACGGCTAGAGAGAAGCTAGAGCTTTCTCTCACTAACTTACCGTTGCTCCAATTTGTGTTTTATGTTCAGTCCTTTCCTATTTATTTTCTTATTTTTATTTTTATTTTTATTTTTTTATTAAAAATTGACAATGCAAGGGAGGAAAATGCAAAACTCAAAAAAGGGAAGCACACTTGGAAAAATAAAAAATAGAGGAGAAAAGCTTTGAAACCAATAGAGTAAAGAGGAAACTACAAGAAGTAACTAGATACAACATGGTAGGGGGGCAATGGTTCACCTTGATCCATGTGCCAGGGACTTGTGGATTGTAGTGATGCATGACCAGTCCTAGGTCAAATAGAAAAAAACACAAAATGTTGAAAAAGAAAAATAGAAATAGGAAAAGGACAAAAAATAAAACATGCCTGAAAATGCTTAATTTCCTCAAAAGAGAATAGGGGATTTGACCCAGATTGTCTCTATCATGTCCAACGAAGTCGCCAATATGTCACACTCTGTGAAAAAAATGTGTGTCTGACATATATCTTCAATAGTGAAACTTAGTAAGGTTTTTGCATAGAAAATAAAGAAAAAGGTGTTCGGATTCACCACCACATTTTATTTGAAAAATGAGGAATAACATAATGAAACATTTTGAATCCATTGTGGGGGTCTGATTTGGCATCCGAGTCTGATAAAGAAGTAATAAAAGAACAATACAAATCAGAAATTGAGGTCTAGCAATCTTATTATGTGTGGAGAAGGTTTGGTATCCCAATTTTGTCCGATAAAATGATATCAAAATTTCTTCAAGAAATATGAGAACAAGACGATTCGAAACTTATATAAAAAAAGAAAATAGCAAGGAAAGTGATAAAATAAATTTTATTTGTGGGTAGGCCTTTAGGAGTAAAGATGTTTGTGTCCTTTCCATCCTTTCCTAAGAGATCCTATTTTTAAGTAGATTGTGGTCCTAATATCCTTAGAACCTCCCACTCTAATGATCCCTTACAAACGAATAGGACTGATGGATAGGAAGCTCTAGAGGATGATTAGAAGATATAGATTGTAAGAAACATCTAATATTTCCCCAATATCATATAAGCAAGAACATGTAGATGGGTACAGATGCAGTTTTAAATAGATTTGAATAGTTTAGAGGAGTCAGAGAAGTTAAAGTAGTTGATTAGGTTAGTAGTTAGGCCCACAATCAGTTTGTCAATTTTGCATGCTAAAGACATTCAAAAATAGGTGGTGTCAGAAGAAGGATCCTCTGATCATGAATAATACATAAAATAAAAGAGTGAGGTAGACCAATCTTGAAAATTTGGGAGGTTCGAAAGTAACCTGAAATTTGGTGGATACGGGGCATTGATAGGATGGAGTTAGGTTCCGCGATTCTAAAGAGAACCTTCTTGAAAAGGTAGGGCATTGCCACAATTTTCCACACATTGTTATGCACAGATTGAGGCAGTCTGCCATGTGTCACCGGTGGATTGTCCCAATCCACAGGGTGTCCCGGGTGCTATGCAACATGTTTTCTAATTTTCTAGTAATTTCAAAATTGTTCTTAAAAAATAATGGAAAAGTGCATATTTTGAATAAAATAAATATGGGGAGAGATAATTTTGGATCATCCCTTGCATTGATCAGGGAAAAAGCAATTGAATAACCTTGAAGAATGTGAAATATTTTATTAAGGATAATTCAACTAGGGAAATTTTTGAAAACGGAGTGTAGGAAAGAAGAATTGATGAGTAAATTGCAATTTTAGTTAGAAAATAATATTTCTTTATAGAAAGCCCCAAAATGGGTAAAAGTGGGTGAAATTTTGTAGACTAAATATACAAAATATGTAGAAAGTTTTAAGAACAATTATAAAAATGGTAAATTTATGTAATGTGGAATGGACTCTATCATTAGCCAAAGAATTAATATTTAATTATGAATTTATGTCGAGTGAACAAAAATGAGGTGCCAACACCAACCATTTATTGTGTCTGTTCCTGACAAAGCTTCTCCGAATTTCACAAAAGAAATATGTCGTTGAGAAACTCTAGTGCATGTTAAAATGAATTTATCACCGAACCTTATGTCCTAAATCAAAGTTGGTAAAAATGAAGATAGCCTCACACTAACAAGTAATCTACCATAGGTCAAGAAGTTTACCAGCTTCTTGAATAGTTTGTTCGATTATTCATGTTGATTTAGATGGACTGTGTTGCACATGATGGTTAAATTTCCTTAGATGACCCCTATATTCAGTTAGACTTCTTAGATAGTCAGTTGACTGTCCGCAATTTGTACACAAATGCAAATTACTATTTAGAAAATGATTAAAACTACTCCAACTTTGAAGGCCAATCAAACCATGTTAGTAATTGGTTTAATTCTTGGAGTCCATTGGATTAGTATTTTCCAAGCTCCAAAAATTTGTAGCATTTTGTGATTCAAATCGAACTTATTCTTCTTGCATATGTATATATGAACTCTAGGGTTTTTTACAATCTCATATAGATTTAATTCATAGATAGTATTGGTTACTCTGTGTTGCCATTATTTGTCCCAAATTATGGTTATTCCTCTATATTCAAATCCAAACTTTGCAATTTATGTTTATAATTCAATATATGTTGGAATCCAAACCCGATAGCGCTACATTAGGTTTAGCAATATAGTACTATTTTAAATTAGAGTTTTACACTAAACCCTACCTGTGATTGGACTGGTCATGTATTCTTATAAGCAATTAGATTGTGCAAGAAAAGATAAATATGTCACATAACTGAAATTAATGTTCTCAAATTGAATTACCTACTTAGTGGAAAACATGTTATAAAAGTTCGATTCTTCTAATGATCTTTATTTTTCGTGGATGAACATATCAAAATATAGAAACTCCTAAAGCTTAAGGAGTTATAGATGCAACAAATAAATTTGTGTGATCATATGAATGTTAATGTATCTGAGACGTCCAGTTTCTATAGATAAATGTTCGATGTTTTGACTTACAAATCCTATTCAACTTTGATCAAAAAATGATTGAGTTATCACTATTAGTGGAATAATGTCGCAAATATGGCATAAGTGATGTTAGATATACAATTTCCTTTTAGATGTTGTTTTGACTATATAAGTAGGGAATATTTTGATTGGTTGTATATGTATATTAGAGTACTACATTCTAAAATGTGTGGTGATTAAGTTGTTTACCCCATGTATTTTTTTCTACTACGATAATTGTTGTAAAATAAAAATGGTCCCAACAATTAGGTATCGATTATTATTAGTTTAACATGGGACTGATCATACATGTTATAGCCCATGTTTGTAGTGTACGGGGAGGATGACATAAAGAGGTGAGTAGAATATCCTGAACCTCTGTTACAAGGATCTTAAATTTTTGTTGTTCTTTTTCATTGAATCGTTGACCGAGTACATGAACAAGACATGCATGGAAAGAATGAATGAAATATAGCCGACTATATGTGCCCCCATCGGACAGCAGGAACGATGTGGTAAAAAACGATGGTCGAGATCCGTGGATACAGATACTTTCCACTGCAAATCTAAAAAGCTGCTACAGGCGCCGATCCCACCATTGCGGCGAACTCCTTGAAGCTGACGGCCCCATCACCATCTCTGTCCAAAACCCTGATCATGTTCCGACATTCGGCAAGCGTCACGGCAGCGCCCTGCTTCCCTAAAGGCACAACAACCCGGCGGAGCACGCGGTAGAGCTCCTCGGCTGTGATGAGGCCGTCCCCGTTCTGATCATACACTGCGAAAGCTTTCTTGAGATCCTCGTCCTCCTCGTCTTCTGGTGTGGGAGTACTCGACTGTTGAGTGGCTGTCTTGAACTGGATACAGCGTACATCCGGTTTGTTCTTCCTTGTCATGCCACCGGTGACGTATCCCATGGGCGCCTCAAGCTCGTCAATGGAGATCTTGCCGTCGAGATTGTGGTCACCTTGAAGCAAACAGGTGGAGGACGTAGAGGAAGCAAGAGAAGAGGCACCAGAAGGCGGCGACTGGTTGGGACGATCGTGGACGGGGTACGACGATGAAATCGCCGACTTCTTGATGCGGCGCAGTTTACTGAAGATCCCTTTGAGTGCTGTGGCGGCCATTGGTAATGGCCGGGTCAAGCGGAGGATTGAGGTCCGCCGGAGAATATGTAGAACCTAGAGGATATGTAACAAACGGCAAGAGGTGAGGAGGCAATGGAGTTGGGGTGGAGGAGATCGATCGAGAAGGATCAGACGACCAAGCTAGCTAACGGAATTGTGTTTCCTGCAGTGGCTTTGCCTTACTGTGTGTGGGAGATGGTGATTCTAGAGCACGAATTGATATATATAGCGTCGGCCAATAGCTGCAACAACGCGTACACGTGGTGCACACCGAGGTCCTCCTGACACCAACGGTTTTTTAATTATGATTTATTCTTTTCCGTTGTGGATAAAAATCTCATTATACGCGGACAAACCAGCGAGATGTTGTGAGTTTGGAATAATGTGAGGGAAAATAATTTAAAACTTGACAAATGCGTCAACACTTGTCTAGCTGTGACTGATGACACAAGACAAGTGATGTTTGAATATCGATTACGGAGCGACGAAACAATCTGACCTTCTGTCTACACTTGTCTGACTTTGGAACAAGTTCGCCGACCACGGCTACGACCAAGTAATTAGTGTATTTGTTAATTTTCTTTTGACAAGCACGTTACATATATCGATCCTATGAAAAAGAGTGTCTCTGCTTTTCGTAGTTGAGTGCCTGTTAACTTATTTCGTAGTTGAGTGCCTGTTAATTTATGCAAGTCCGGTTCTTATTTTGTTTTGAGCATCAAGCAACGTTTTGGCAGTTGGGTATTCGTTGAGCAGCTTAGCGTTTATTATTTAATTCAGAATGGCAAGCGGTACAATTGTTTGTTATTTTTTATATATTTTTTGATGCCACGTTAATGAAGGAGAATGGATGCTTATAGAAGCATTAATATGTTAGATCTATGTTTATCAGTCTAATTTGTGGGTGTCTTTTATTAGTATAGTTGTGTGTTCATTGGAGTTAGTATGTGTATTCTTGTAGTCTAAATGTACATGTTTATACAGTAATTAATCTAATATGCCTTCTACCCTATAAAAAAGAGCGTATGTGTTCTTTGTGTGCCAGCTTTTCTTAACTGAGTGTGTGTCAGGTTATGCAATTCCATGCTTTTTTTAGGCGTCTCTACTCTTTGTACGCCTACTTTTCGTAGCTGAATACATGTTAGCTTATGTAAGTCTCGTTCTTTTTCGTTCTGAGCAACAAGTACATTTTAGCTATTGAGTATTTGTTGAGCAGCTCAACGCTTATTATTTTATTCTGAATTGCAAGTGGTGTGATTGTTTGTTATATTTTATTTATCTTTTGATGCCACGTCAATGAAGAAGAATAGAGACTTATAGAAGCATTAATAATATGTTAGACCTTTGTGTATCATTCGAATTTATGGGTGTCTTTTATTAGTATAGTTGTGTGTTCATTAGAGTCAGTATGTGTATTCTAGTAGTCTAAGTATACATGTCTATACGGTGATTAATCCAATACGTCTTCTACCCTATAAAAATGAGTGTTTGCGTTCTTTGTGTGCCAACTTTTTATAGTTCGGTGTGTGCCAAGTTATGCAATTTACTGCTTTTTTAGGTGTCTCAACTTTTTATACGCCTACTTTTCTTAGTTAAGTGCATGTTAGCTTATATAAGTCCCATTTTTTTTTGTTTTGAGTAGCAAGCAATGTTTTGGCAATTGGGTATTCCTTGAGTAGCTCAGCGTTTATTATTTTATTCTGAATGGCAAGCGGTGTGATTGTTTGTTATGTTTTATTTATCTTTTGATGCCACATCAATGAAGGAGAACAAAGGCTTATAGAAGCATTAATAATATGCTAGATCTATGTGTATCAATCTAATTTGTAGTGTCTTCTATTAGTATAGTTATGTGTTCATTGGAGTCAGTATGTGTATTGCAGTAGTCTAAGTGTACATGTCTATACGGTTATTAATCTAATACGGATTCTACCCTATAAAGAAGAGCATTTGTGTTCTTTGTGTGTCATGTTTTCGTAGCTCGGTGTGTGCCAAGTTAAGCAGTTCACTACTTTTTTTTATTCTATAAACAGTAAGCAATGCTTTTGACATCTAGATATTTGGTAGACAACTTACCACTTTTTCTTCCAGATGATGAATAACAAGTAGCAGTTTTGTTTGTATCTAAATTATTATTCTATATATATAATTTTTTGGAGCATAGTCATTTCGGTAATTACATGCTACAAATTAGAGGGAGTCAATAAGTAATCATTTGAATTATTCTTTTAATGAGTTGTTTGTGTATTATGAAATTTTTTGAGGAGAGACAATTTTGATAATCACACATAAATGTCAAAGGGAATCAACTAGGCAGACAATAAAGTTGTTTCTTTTTGTGTATTATATTTAAACTAATTTAACGTATTGTATTGTACTATATACATTTTTTTAGGCATAAGTCACTTCAGTAATCGCATTCTCCAAATTTTAGGTAGTCATCTAATCATTAATCATCAACTAACACATTCCCAAGAAGGGGAAAATACATAATTTTACCAACAACCCGCTACAATTTAAATGGAATTTTCAAAAGGTTAGTCACATTTATAGAAGCTTGAAATTTTGTTTATTTATCTTAATTGTCGGTCCAGTTTATGTAAAGAGAGAAGGGGCATTAGAATGGTGTTAACTTCTAAAAAGTCAGATAATAAAAAAAAGAAAAAAAAAACATTAAGACGGTTGTCATTAGAGGATTAGAGGATATTTGTGAGGTACCAACCACTTCTTTCTTTATATAAATAGAATATATGTGTCCACACTAGTACATAAACGACTTTTAGTGTCGGTTATTTAAGGCCTTTAGTGTCAGTTTCTAAGTGACACCTATGTGGGCGACGCTAAAAGCCCAGCTGTTACGCGTCGGTTCAAAAACCGATGCCTCAACCCTTCGCACGCCACCGAAAACGCGCCAGCAGAGCACTATAGGCGTCGGTTATTAGATAAGAAACCGATGCCATATACCTTCACGCCACAGAAAGGGCGCCATCTTGGGCACTATTAGCGTCGATTATTAGATAAAAACCGACCTCATATCACTCCCAACACGGCCGTGTTGGCCAAGTAATTAGTGTATTTGTTAATTTTCTTTTGACAAGCACGTTACATATATCGATCCTATGAAAAAGAGTGTCTCTGCTTTTCGTAGTTGAGTGCATCTTAACTTATTTCGTAGTTGAGTGCCTGGTAACTTATGTAAGTCCGGTTCTTTTTTTTGTTTTGAGCATCAAACAACGTTTTGGCAGTTGGGTATTCGTTGAGCAGCTTAGCGTTTATTATTTTATTCAGAATGGCAAGCGGTGCAATTATTTGTTATTTTTTATTTATTTTTTGATGTCACGTCAATGAAGGAGAATGGAGGCTTACAGAAGCATTAAGGAAAAGTGTAGAAAAATATTTCTAATTGGTGGAGTGTTGTAAAATTAAAAAAAAATATCCGTCGGAGCACACCAAATGGTTAATATTTGTTCTTAAGTGTTCCGAAAGGCTTCTAAAAATCTCCAACTATAAATAGGACCCCTTGGGTTTCATCCAATAGTTAGAAAGTCACTATGAAGGTCCCTATTACATAGTTGAGTGCATCCTATAGTCTGCCCTCTCTCTAAGCTTTATCACTTGCATCATCTATTATAATGAGTAGGATATTTGTAAGAGAGATAATCCTACATGTAATCTTGTGAGGCTCTCACTTCCAACACCTCCCAATCTCTCATGGTGAAGGTACAAGACTCCTTGCTCAAGTGGGTGAATTCTTGGTGAAAGCTTCTCTTTGACGAAGGTGAAGTCAAAGAATGAAGATCCAAGAAGAGTGGGTAATTCCTTTAAGTCTGAAGACTTGTACAAGAGTAGATAAGTCCTTGGTGAAGGCTTAAGACTCTTTGAAAAGTGTGTAAGTCTTGGGTAGGTTGATTTCTCTTAGCTTGGATCGGTAAGTCCTTTAGAAGGTTATGTATTATATGTCTTATGATGAAATATAAGAGTGCAATGGTTAAGAAATTCTAGAGGTTGACCTCTGTAGGTAGTGGACATACTTCTATTTTGAAGTATGGAACCACTCTATATAGCTTGTTAATTGGTGCATGTTCAATCTCTCTCATCCTTGCTATGTATGTTTAGTTTCATATTAAGACCTTATCTTATGAAATACCTTAAAGGTCTAAAGATTTTTGTTTAAGTGCATTTAGCTTTATTCATCCCCCTCCACTAGAGAAAATCTTCCATCCTAGGATCCAACAATTGGTATCGGAGCGGGTCTTCTCCAAGCATACTTATACAAGTAGGAGAAGATGGATGACTACCAAGGAGGGAGATACATGATCAATTTTCCAATCTTTGATGAGAGCAATTTCCTCTATTAGAAAAGAAGGCTACAATTCTACATCAAAGGATCAAGTGTTGAACTATGACAAATGGTGAAAAATCCATACAAGCTGTCGGAGACAAAGATAGAATAATGGAATGAAGCTACCTTGAAAAAAAAACATTGAATGCAAGGGCCATCAACATTCTATATGCCTCCATGACCCCACCAAGTTCAACCTAATTTTTACATGTGAAATAGCCTATGAGGTATGGAGAAAGGTATGTGTCACTTATGAGGGGACAACTCAAGCGAAGGAAAGCAAAGTCTACATCCTCAAAGGTCTACTTGAGAACTTCAAGATGGGAAAGGAGGAGAAGATAGCTAACATATACTCAAGTCTCAACACCATTGTGAATGGTCTTATTATTCTAGGTCATCCTATGAATAGAGGAGAGATCAACTCAAAGATCCTTAGAATTCTCCCCAAGAGATGGGAACCCAAGGTGACTTCCATTGAAGAAGTAAAGTCTCTTGATGATATTCTCATTGAAGAACTCATAGGGAATCTACAGACCCATGAAGTCAAAGTTGACAAGCAAGATGAAGAAGAAAGAAAGGACAATAAAGACATTAAGAGAATGAAGAAGTCTGAAATCAAAGATCAAATTGAGGCTACTGTTGTACAAACTTCTCCACCCTCTTAATTTGAAGAAGATGATATATAATATGAGGGTAGACTCTACAAAGGAAAGTGTTACTCCTCCATCTGGTGCCTCAAGTGTCGAAAGAAATGTCACTTCAAGATAGATTATCGATAAGGCTACAAGACCCATTGTCAAAAGAGAAGAGAAAAGAAGTACAAGAAGAAGGAGAAATGGAACTCAAGCTCAAGTGACTCCTCCAACTCAAGCTCAAGTGACTCCTCCAACTCAAGCTGAAGTGAAGAATCAAGTGGAGGATCTAGATCAAGCTCTAGTGATGAAGGAGAATGTCATTTTTCTCTTATGGCATCAACAAGTGAAGAATCAAATGAGGTAAATCTAAAATCTTTAGATAAAGAATCTTTAATTATTGTTATTCATACTACTCATGCCTCTCTTAATTCTTCTAAAAGGAAAAGGAAAAAGCTTGTTAGAATTTTTGATAATTTGCATGTAGAAATAGATGATCTTGAACATGCTAATACTTTCTTACTTGATGTTAAAAATGTTTGTCTTAGCCAAGTAGATGCTCTTAAACTTGAAAATGCTAGCTTGATTGACAAGATTAGATTTCTAGAAGCTGTCTAACTTTGAGTACAACTGGAGTGTAATGTCGTCTTGGTGTGAGTTCACCGACCACGACTACGACCAAGTAATTAGTGTATTTGTTAATTTTCTTTTGACAAGCACGTTACATATATCAATCCTATGAAAAAGAGTGTGTCTGCTTTTCGTAGTTGAGTGCATGTTGACTTATTTCGTAGTTGAGTGCATGTTAACTTATGTAAGTCCGGTTCTTTTTTTGTTTTGAGCATCAAATAACGTTTTGGAAGTTGGGTATTCGTTGAGCAGCTTAGCGTTTATTATTTTATTCAGAATGACAAGCGGTGCAATTGTTTGTTATTTTTTATTTATTTTTTGATGCCACGTTAATGAAGGAGAATGGAGGCTTATAGAAGCATTAATATGTTAGATCTATGTGTATCAGTCTAATTTGTGGGTGTCATTTATTAGTATAGTTGTGTGTTCATTGGAGTTAGTATGTGTATTCCAGTAGTCTAAGTGTATATGTTTATACAGTAATTAATCTAATACGTCTTCTACCTTATGAAAAAGAGCGTCTGTGTTCTTTGTGTGCCAACTTTTCTTAACTGGGTGTGTGCCAGGTTATGCAATTCTCTACTTTTTTTAGGCGTCTCTACTCTTTGTACGCCTACTTTTCGTAGTTGAATGCATGTTAGCTTATGTAAGTCTCATTCTTTTTCATTCTGAGCAGCAAGTAACATTTTAGCTATTGAGTATTCATTGAGCAGCTCAGCGCTTATTATTTTATTCTGAATTGCAAGTGGTGTGCTTGTTTGTTATATTTTATTTATCTTTTGATGCCACGTCAATGAAGAAGAATAGAGACTTATAGAAGCATTAATAATATATTAGACCTTTTTGTATCAGTCGAATTTGTGGGTGTCTTTTATTAGTATTGTTGTGTGTTCATTGGAGTCAGTATGTGTATTCTAGTAGTCTAAGTGTACATGTCTATACGGTGATGAATCAAATACGTCTTCTACCCTATAAAAAAGAGTGTTTGCGTTCTTTGTGTACCATCTTTTCATAGTTGGGTGTGTGTCAAGTTATGCAATTTACTACTTTTTTAGGTGTCTCAACTTTTTGTACGCCTGCTTTTCTTAGCCAAGTGCATGTTAGCTTATATAAGTCCCATTTATTTTTGTTTTGAGTAGCGAGCAATGTTTTGGCAATTGGGTATTCCTTGAGTAGCTCAGCATTTATTATTTTATTCTTAATGGAAAATGGTGTGATTGTTTGTTATGTTTTATTTATCTTTTGATGCCACATCAATGAAGGAGAACGAAGGCTTATATAAGCATTAATAATATGCTAGATCTATGTGTATCAATCTAATTTATGGTGTCTTCTTTTAGTATAGTTATGTGTTCATTAGAGTCAATATGTGTATTCCAGTAGTCTATGTGTACATGTCTATATGGTAATTAATCTAATACAGCTTCTATCCTATAAAAAAGAGCATTTGTATTCTTTGTGTGTCATGTTTTCATAGCTGGGTGTGTGCCAAGTTAAGCAATTCACTACTTTTTTTATTCTATAAACACTAAGCAATGCTTTTGGCATCTAGATATTTGTTGGACAGCTTACCGCTTTTTCTTCCGGATGATGAATAGCAAATATCAGTTTTGTTTGTATCTAAACTATTGTTCTATATATATAATTTTTTGGAGCATAGTCATTTCGGTAATTACATGCTACAAATTAGAGGGAGTCAACAAATAATCATTTGAATTATTCTTTTAATGGGTTGTTTGTGTATTATGTAATTTTTTTAGGAGAGACAATTTTGATAATCACACATAAATGTCAAAGGGAATCAACTAGGCAGATAATAAAGTTGTGTCTTTTTGTGTGTTGTATTTAAACTAATTTAACATATTGTATTGTACTATATACATATTTTTTGAGGCATAAGTCACTTCAGTAATCACATTCTATAAATTTTAAGTAGTCATCTAATCATTAATCATCAACCAACAGATTCCCAAGAAGGGAAAAACACATAATTTTACTAAAAACCCGCTACAATTTAAATGGAATCTCCAAAAAGTTAGTGACATTTATAAAGGCTATAATTTTTTTTATTTATCTTAATTGTTGGTCCAATTTATGTACAGAGAAAAGGGGCATTAGAATGGTGTTAACTTCTGAAAAGTTAGATAATAAAAAAAGAGAAAAAAAACATTAAGACGGTTGTCATTAGAGGATTAGAGGATATTTGTGAGGAACCAACCACTTCTTTCTTTATATAAATAGAATATATGTGTCCATTTGGGATTTTCCTGTGATAGTTGTGATCAATTGTTTGTTTGATTTAATTGTTTATTAGTTTTCTAGAGAAATTTTTTTATCTATGATGCATGTGTTTATGTTTTTCCAATCTGCTTACTGGTTTGTATTTTTCTTAATTCTAGTCAATATTGTGTTTGTTTGACACGAGTTGTTTAGGACTTTTGTGTGTGTGTTGTATCTCAATAATTTAATAGTTATCACCAGTTGGTTGGTTGATCAAATAGTTGTCTTATAGAAAAAAAATACACATGGTGTGTGTATGTTGTTTTTGTTCCGATGTATGACAAAGTGTAATTAAGTGTGCAATTAAAGTATAAATCAGTACTGTATTGGTTGTGAAGCTCGATTGACTAGAGAAATCAACTTGAATTAATTGCATTATACAAATATAATTATTTTAGATTAACTCAATTATATATAACACACTTAACACATGCTATCTGCTCATATTATCAAAATGAGAACAAAATGTATCACATGGATGCCAATAACATTCTAAATGTTAACAAAGTGGGTAGGCAAGAAGGTTAATGTCTGTGGTAGAGATGTGACATGGTGTTATATGACAAAAGATTATCCAAATCATTGAGTTCTTCGTATGTATATACCTGGAGTGGAGGATAAGATTGTTCATTAATGAGGGAAGGGAAACTTCCATAATAGGTCCACAACAAGAGATTAACAACTTACAAGAGGGGCCACTCGATAGTAAAATCCCCAGGTGTGAGAAGGACAATAAAAATAAAAAGAGAAATGGTATGGGGATAAAAAATGGGATAAGAATTCAGAATCTTTTTGTCCTTATACATGCATAATAGCAAAATAGAGGAGGGAAGTAAGTTACTGTTTTTCTTTATATTGTTGTTATACATGCGTGGGGACTAAAAGAGTCCCAATTCTTCTTCATGTAGCAAAACCCAAATAGAAAGTAGGGAGGATAGGCCAAGGTGTTACTCTAGGTCAATGTTGACTCTAGGTCAAATTGACCAAACCTTTGTTTTGATGATGACTAAATCATTCCAAATAATTGTGTCTAATGCTTCTACTTAAGTGATTTCAAATTAGGTATAGACACACTCCAAATTTCCTAACTTGTGCATCTCAACTTGGAGAAAAGACAAGTAAAAATCAATACAAGTGTACTTTTATGGAATATGATGTAAATCCATTAGAATCATGTTGTAAATCACTTGTAATGATTGTATAACTTGTAATTAATCTTATAAAAAATTGGGAGCACTTAAATTGAATATTTAAGCACATTAATGTCATTTTCCAAAATTCATTACATGTTATTTGTCAGTCGAGTCACAAACTCGATCGATCCCTTAATAGATCTTGAAAATGCCATGATTTGGTCAAGTTGCACACTCTTAGAACTCAACTGATCCTTGCACTGGGCAAAATTGATCTAAGTGATGGTTGAGTTTCATCTAGGATAAACTCGACCAATAGTTCAAATATGCTTTGTCATATAGTGCATTGAAATTTGACCGACTGCATTGTAAGAAAAAGTGTAGAAAAATATTTCTAATCAGTGGAGTGTTGCAAAATTCAAAACAATATCTTTCGCAACACACCAAATGGTTAGTATTTGTTCTTAAGGTTCCCAAAGGCTTCTAGAAATCCCCAACTATAAATAGGACCCCTTGGGTTTCATCCAATGGTTAGAAAATCACTATGAAGGTCCCTATTGTATAGTTGAGTGCATCTTATAGCCTCCTCTCTCTCTAAGCTTAATCACTTGCATCATCTATTATAATGAGTAGGATATATGTAAGAGAGATAATCCTACATGTATATATTGTGAGTCTCTCACTTCCAGCACCTCCCAATCTCTCAATCAACCATAAATATGAAGGTTCTCTATCTTGGCTAAGAGAGGTGCACAAGAATAAGGGAAGGAGTCCCTTGGTGAAGAAGAAGGCAAGGCCGAAGACTTAGAGCAAGGGTGGGTAAGCCCTTTGTTGAAGGTAGAAGACTCCTTACTCAAGTGGGTAAGTTCTTGATGAAAGCTTCTCCTTGGAGAAGGTGAAGTCAAAGAATGAAGATCCAAGAAGAGTGGGTCATTCCTTCAAGGCTGAAGACTTGTACAAGAGTAGATAAGTCCTTGGAAAAGGCATAAGACTCTTTGAAAAGTGAGTAAGTCCTTGGGTAGGTTGATGACTCTTGGCTTGGATCGGTAAGTACTTTGGAAGGTTATGTATTATATGTCTTATGATGAAATATAATAGTGCAATGGTTAAGAAATTCTAGAGGTTGACCTCTATAGGTAGTGGACTGACATACTTCTAGTTTGAAGTATGGAACCACTCTATATAGCTAGTTATTTGGTGTGCGTCCAATCTCTCTCATTCTTGCTATGTATGTTTAGTTTCACATTAAATTTCTCATATTAAGACCTTATCTTATGAAACATCTTAAAGGTCTAATGATTTTTGTTCAAGTGCATTCAGCTTTGTTCACCCCCCTCCTCTTGAGAAAATATTCCATCATAGGATCCAACAATTGATATCAGAGCGGGTCTTCTCCAAGCATACTTACACAAGTAGGAGAAGATGTATGACTACCAAGGAGGGAGATATATGATCAATTTTCCAATCTTTGATGGGAGCAATTTCCTCTATTAGAAAAGAATGCTACAATTCTACATCCAAGGATCAAGTGTTGAGCTATGACAAATGGTGAAAAATCCATACAAGCTACCAGAGACAAAGATAGAATAATGGAATGAAGCTACCTTGAAAAAAAAAACATTGAATGCAAGGGTCATCAACATTCTATATTCCTCCATGGCCCCCACCAAGTTCAACCTGATTTCTACGTGTGAAATAGCCTATGAGGTATGGAGAAAGCTATGTGTCACTTATGAGGGGACAACTCAAGTGAAGGAAAGCAAAGTCTACATTCTCAAAGGGCTACTTGAGAACTTCAAGATGGTAAAGGAGGAGAAGATAGCCAACATGTACTCAAGTCTCAACACCATTGTGTATGGTCTTGCTATTCTAGGTCATCCTATGAGTGGAGGAGAGATCAACTCAAAGATCCTTAGAATTCTCCCCAATAGATGGGAACCCAATGTGACTTCCATTGAAGGAGTAAAGTCTCTTGATGATATTCCCATTGAAGAAATCATAGGAAATCTACAAACCCATGAAGTCAAACTTGACAAGCAAGATGAAGAAGAAAGAAAGGATGAGAAAGAGATTAAGAGAATGAAGAAGTCTGAAATCAAAGATCAAATTGAGGCTACCGTTGGTCAAGCTTCTCCACCCTCTGAAGTTGAAGAATATGACATGTAATCTGAGGGTAGACTCTACAAAGGCAAGCATTCCTCCTCCATCTGCTGCCTCAAGTGTCGAAAGAAAGGTCACTTCAAGATAGATTATCGACAAGGCTAGAAGACCCATTATCAAAAGAGAAGAGAAAAGAAGTACACGAAGAAGGAGAAATGGAAGTCAAGCTCAAGTGACTCCTCCAAATCAAGCTCAAGTGACTCCTCCAATTCAAGCTGAAGTGAAGAATCAAGTGGAGGATTTAGATCAAGCTCTAGTGATGAAGGAGAATGTCATTTTGCTCTTATGGCATCAACAAGTGAAGACACAAATGAGGTAAATATAAACTCTTTAGATAAAGAATCTTTAATTGTTGTTATTCATACTACTCATGCCTCTCTTAAGTCTTCTAAAAGGAAAAGGAAAAAGCTTGTTCGAATTTTTGATAATTTACATGTAGAAATAGATGATCTTAAACATGCAAATACTTTCTTGCTTGATGTTAAAAATGCTTATCTTAGCCAAGTAGATGCTCTTAAACTAAAAAATGCTAGATTGATTGACAAGTTTAGATTTATAGAAGCTCAACCACTCATGCATAGTTCTAATGTAGGGCATAGTAACATTGTGGATTCTCTCATGCTTGATATTAATGTTCTTAAATCTGAAATCAAGAACAAGATTTGACTTTGCAAGGTTTAGAATATGAAAATAGGATCTATTGTTCTAAGATTGCTATGTTTGAAAATGAAAATGCTTCCTTTCTTGACGAAATCAATGTTCTTGAATCTTGTGCTAGTTCTACTAGTAGAGAGAATAGTGTTGCTACTCTTCACATTGATAGAGATTCTTTTATGATGAAAGCTCTTTGCTTAGAAAATAATCTTTTGCATGCTAGAGATAATATCAATCATTTATCTTCTACTATTTCTTCTCTTATGCATGATAGTCATAGTTTGAGATCCTCTTTTCAAATATTCTTAGTTGGTAAAAAAATCTTAATGATATCTTACACCATACTACTAAACAAATTAATAGATAGGGTTTGGGATACGATGGTAGACAAAGGAACAACAAAGGTAAAGGACCTCCAATATTTTATGGAGAATATTCTAGTTCCAAGGCTATGGGTAAATGCCATTATTCTACTTGTTGTCTTTTTAGGAAATCACTCAAGATAAATAGGACTTGAGTTGCTAAACTAACCCCTTTGGACCCAAAAACATGATTGGGAACCATTTCATCGTTCTTCTTGTAGGTATCTTGCAAATGGATTGACATGAGCTATGGATTTACAAATTGACTTCTCAATCCACATGAAAGAAGAGAGGTGAGATGTGTATGAGGTAGCAACAAGTGGAAAAGTAATGGTAAGCACAGAGGTCATGTTATTCTTTCCAATATTTGATCATAGTGTGTTTTTCTAAGTTAGTGTGCACTATATATGTGTTTTTTGAGTCAAAATTGGCATATTGTGATTCTCATCAATTTCTTGCTTAAAAACTACTTCTCATGCCTTCATAGTGCATTACTAACTTGCCTTCACATGTTTGGATATAGCTTATATTTTTATCATGCCTCTAGATATGTTTTTCATATATACATGTGCTTTTTGACAACAGCCTGATCGGTCAAGTTTGTCCTGAGAAAACTTGACCGACAAGGACCAATGTGGTTTTCTAACAGATGTTATCGGTCAAGAAGTTCAACCTAGAAACTTGATTGATAATAGTGTGCACAGGATATACAAATGTCTTATTGAATGAGAATTTTCCTCCCAATTAGATTTTCTCAACCAATAGCCTTACTCTATGGTGCACCCTTGGTACTTCCATATATGCATATTGCCATGCTTTACTTTTCCTATCTTGCTTACAACTCTATATTTGTAATTTCTATAATTTGGCATCCCATAAGTGGTATTCCTTTATCTTGTAATTACTTGTCTTAAGTTGTTATGTAAGTTTTGATGACGATCTCTTTGGATCTCTTGGTTGTGTCTAAAATTGCTTCTACTGTGCTCAAACTTGCTACACTTATATAGTTGTAGATCTTGTTTGGATACAACCTTGAGGTTCTTAGTGTTATTCTTCTTTTGATAATGATGCATATATTCAAGTGAGTAATATCCATTCATGCTTCTTGACTTTCTCATTCCTTTGTGTGGGTATTTCTCTACACGTACTCTTAGCATGCTTTATCTTGTGTATCTTTTGGTATCTCTTGCTATGATCTATATCCTACTAGTAGTCCTAACTTGTGATATCATCTATTAGTAGCTCATACACATGTAGTTCTAGAGTTGTTTATCACTTGATATATTTTCTCATCTAGTGGTATTCAACTATATGATATGCTTGTATCTTGCTCAAGCTTGTTCCTTGACTTGCATGTCTACTATCTTGAATTTCTTGCATATCATTGTGATGCATGATATTTAGAGATACATTAAAAGGACTTCTGACCAAGACTCATTGCTTCACCATGAGCCATGATGCTTTGGATAAATCCAGTAATGCACATTAAGTCAGTAAGCTACAAAGGTAAATCTTTGGATTGAAGCAAGCATCTTAGAGCTGGAATCTTCTATTTGACAAGACAGTCAAAGGGTTTGACTTGAGTCAGAATGAAGATGGAATGTGTGATTACAAAATATTTAGTGGGAGCATATCTATATTCCACATATTATGGGTAATAACTTCCTTATTATGTAAATGTAAGAACCTGGCTAGAAACACCTTCTCTATGAAGGGTTTAGGCAAGACATACTATGTGCTAGGGATTGAGATCTATAGAGATAGATCTGGAATGGTTTTTGACCTAATGAAGAGAACGTACATTGGCAAGTTTCTGAAGGGTTCAACATGCATGCCTTAATGAGAGAGAACATGTCCATATTCCATTGAGTTAGTCTCTCAGGAGCCTAGTGTCCTAGTTCTTGTGAAAAAACATGAACACGAGAATAGATGTCATGTGTTGATCAATTGGATCTATCTTGAATTCCATGTTATGTACTTATCCCATTATCTCGTATGTATTAGACATGATGAGAGGATATCCAGTTAACATGATGAGAGGATATCCAGTTATCTTGTATGTATTGGACATGACGATAGGATATTTAGTCATCTCATGTGTATTGGACATGATGAGAGGACATATATATATACCTACCTAGAAATCTCATATGTATTGGACATGATGAGAGGGTATATGTCAGATGCCAATGATAGTCACTAGACTACTATAAAGAGCATCCTTAGGAGCTTGCAAAGCACCAAAAGGATATGTTCCTTGGTTATGGTAATAAAAAAGAGTTGGGTATAAAGGGTTACATTGATGCAAGCTTCTGAACTGGAAATTAAATTATCACAATCTAAAGTGTGTTTGACCTTAAAACAAGAATATTAAGTTGGAAAGGCTTCCCAAAAAGAGGCAGTTGTTCTACAATAGAAATCGAGTATCTTTGTGTTATGAGAACAAAAAATGATACTATATGGATCAAGAAGTTCATATGGGTGAACTTTTATGAGGTTCCAACCATTGATGACACAGTACAAATACTAATGACAACAATGGAGCTACTGGTTAGGCTAGGTATCTCAGATAGTATACTACAACACATCCATTTCATACGAGATGTCTTACAATGAGAATATGTGAAATTTGTAAAATACTGACTAAAAGCAAATATTGATAAACCTGCTATAAAAGTGCTTGCGCATTAGAAATATGATGGACATGTTAAGATCACTTGGAATATGATTCATGGGTGATTGGCTCTAAGTACAAGTGGAAGTATGTTGGTATGGATGCCCAGAGAGCCAATCATATGATGATTGGAATGTGACATTAGATATTTTCTTTGATAATAATAATAATAAAGATAATTATGTATATTTTGTTTGTCTCAGTCATGAGATGTTGACACATATATAATATATGTCTAAATAATGATGTTACTCAATGAAAAATGTCTTCTGCTTGAGGACATGAATGATGAGATCATATGTATGATAAGAGAACACACATTCTTGTTATGTCCCAAGTCAGTTGTTACTATGGAAGCAAAATAGAAAACTATAATACATAAGACTAGAGTGTGTGTTGACTGATGACAGAGTTGCATTAGGCATGATATGTGATATCAAGTCAAGGACACAAATTCATGTTAAGAGAACAATGTATCAGACAGACCCACCATGAGAGTGATACATGGAGACCATGGAATGGTAATCAAAATCAGCTCTCATAGTGATAGTGGTGATTGTGGTTCTTAGACCTGAAGTCGCTACATTCATCACATGTTGTTCGGTATACTTTGACACCATCAAATGTAACCCTGAATAAGGATTGGCATAACAATGATGATTGGGTAGTTGTGACACATGGGGATTGAGTGTGAGAGATGTAGATGGGATTTGTCCCTCCTGTAGGAGATTGATATCTGGAGCCTCTTAATAAGGGAGACTGAGAAATGTATGGCTATAATCATGAGACTCAATATATTATATGTGAGCTCACATGCATATCAAACAGTCTGCTCTAGTTCAAGGAACATGGATTGAACGTTGAGAAGACGACTATTCCATAACTCGAGTTCAATCTGGATATCAGAGACAAAGGAACTATTCGATCATGATAACCCTAATCATGAATTGTAGGTTGAATTTGTTCTCTAATATTTCAAATTAGTTGGGTAGAAATGATGTGTGACTAGGCACCACTCTTTTCTTGTAATGTCATAATTAGTTACAGACATTCACTGCCAATGTAATTTTGGACCTATAGGGTCACACACATAGTATACACTTGGATTAAAGGAGTTTATTCATGAATGATGTTTTGATTGATTACTAAAGGTGTTTAGATGTTCAATTAAACAAGTGAAGTTCAAAATCGACTGATTGGACTATGAACCGACTAGTTCAAGTGTTGAGATGAACAATTGGAGTGTCTGGTCAATTGGAATCAATATTAGTTGAACTTTTCCTGAACTGGACAAGTGAAACGACCGTCTCACTTGTGAAATGACCGTATCACAATGTAAAATGATTGTTTCTCTATGTGAGATGACCGATTCATTTCCTAGGTCGTATGGTTCAGTTGCCAATTCAATTAGAACAAGGATTGATGTTGATGTCATGTTTAACATTAAATCGGGCATTGAGTACCAATTTTATTCATAACAAGAAACTTACGAGATGACTATTTCACTAAGAGAGACGACTGTCTCACTCACCAAACAACTATTTCACTAAGTGAGATGACCGTTTGGGTGTGTGAAACTACCTTTTTGCAATGCGCAAGTTCTGGAACAATCATGATTTCAATTCCTTCTAGTTCCACACCGATCGGGAACCCTGATCCTGGCCTCTACTATAAATAGAGGGATATTATGGGCTTCCCAAAACACACAATTGAGAATCAGTTGCTCTAACAATTGTTGTCACCTCTGGTTGTGGCAACCAATAGAGAACTTGAGTAAGTCCAATCCGATAAAGGGAGGGATAGCGAGGGAGAGAACAACTGATAATCAGTGGTGGGGAGAGCATGTCAGCGACTAGTACACTGATAGAAGAGGATAACTCCTTCTTGTTGGCTCTGGTAGCACAACATAGAGTTCCCGATGGGCCACATAGACTACTCTAGAGGTGGAAGGTTGTCGTCTACCGCTTGGAGGACATCGTCAACTATTATCTGTAGTGTTGCACCAGGAGGTGGTGGAGATGGATGTTCGAGTGTTGCTGCCTAAAGAATAAGAAGAAACACGATGCTACTACAAGGGTAATGTTGATGGACATGCTCCAGGACCATGTATAAACTTGCAACCTTTCCTTCTTAGACATTTTGTAGTTGACGTGATCTTACCTTCTAGGAGAATCATGATTTAATTTTTTTGTTTCCACTACCATATATGTCGTCCCGATTTCCCTACATTAGACATCCACCAAACCAAGTAAATATCCCTTACTAATTTTCTTCTATTTAATTTCATTTTTTAGCTTCCTTTGAAAAAAATAATTTGTAAAGCCATTCCAAACATGTTTTCATAAAATAGATCAATCCCTACAAGTTTTTTGTGTCTTGTGTTTTAACTCTTTTACCTATTAGAGGTGAATCTGTGACATTATTCTTTTAATTATAATCCAACATATTATAGTATCTTATGATAATGGAAGCAACCCACAAAAGTGGAAGATATGAAGATATTCCACAGGAAACAAGGAGTACGTATAATCATGCATGCAATTCTCAAGATAGAAGCGACATGAATAATGCTAATCGAAGTTCTTAAAAGAAAATTGCAGGGATAGAACTAGTGCATATTAAAGGGGTCAAATATCTAAAATGTTTTTTTAATTTGACAAATTGTTAGTTTTAGCATATTGTGAGGATAAGAAATGTTATAAGAAACATCTTGGAAGAAGAAATGATTTATTCATTATGTTGGAAAATGTAACATGATGACATAAGATTTTTGTATTGGATTTTGATTATTAAATGAATACAATTTCATATTTCCATCATTTGAAGTGTCAAGTGTGGATTAATATTATTTAATCCTTCTGATCAATATTTATAGATAAAATGTATTATCTCGATTCTTAAGAATCTAGCAATCATTGGTCAAGGCTAGGTCCTAAGTAATAAGATTTAGATAGGGAAAAAACAATTTTCAATTGAATACAACTCAAGGATCTCACAAGCAATCATCAAGGATTGGCCCTGACTATGATTATTGATCACTAGATATTCCCCCAGGATACATTGGTTAAGGTCAAGCTATGACCAACATTTACATACGTACTGGCTAGGGATTCGACCCTGACCGAATGATAGTTTTGTTGTAGTATGGATACTTATTTTCTCTTCAACCTTTGTTTGACAAAATTCTCACACCAGAAGTAGATATCCCATGTTACTTTATGTTTACCTATTTTCTTTTTAACTATCCAAACTTGTACCTTGGTTAGTTTATGTTGCACATATATAAATGAGTTAATGTGACCCCCAAGTCAGTCGTCCTCAATACTTTTTCACACGCACTTTACTTCTTATGTATTCTTTTTAATTTAACCTAAGCTATTCTTCTGAACATACATAACCTTTTCTCATGTCTGACATCTTGAGAATATATTGTTCATTAATGAATCAACATCTAGAAGTACACTCACTGTCGGGACCCGCTCTTTTGATCAACATAAATACCAACCATTGGAGATAATCCCAAAACCTAAACCCATATTATGAAATAAAATAATAAATTCTTGACAAAGGTGACTAAACAATATACAAAAAACATAGATAATTTTTTTTCCTTTTTCTTTCTTCACAAATTCATAAATAAATGTCACATAAAGGACATCAAATTTTAGATATCACAAATCTTATTCAACTCCATTAAAACCAGAATCAAATCTTGTTCTCATATGTGGTTCAGTTTACATCACATTCATGTACATTGATGAACAAACTTAGTCTACAACCCATCCCGAGAAAGAGAGAGTATAGGGACATTCTGATCTATCTAGATTATGTTATTTATATCTTCTTTATCATGACCTTGTTGGTATGTATGCCCTGAGAGCCAATCATGGATGATTGGTGGGATACATTAAGATTGATTTGATAAACATCAAAGGCAAGCTTCCAATTCTTTGTGGTTCAATCATATGAGATAATGATAGAACATATTGAATGTCTAGAGAATGACAATACTCAATGATGTATGCTTTCAGGTTGAGGACCTGAATGATGAGATCATATGGATGCTAAGAGTTTGTACATTCTTATTATGTCCCTAGTCGGATGTCACTGTGGAAGGTAGATAGACAACAATGACACACAATAGATTGTGGTGTTGGTTGATGACAGAATCTCATTAGTCATGATATGGAGATATCAAACCAAACACACTTGTTAGAGAACAAGTGTATCGGACAGACCCACCGTGAGTTTGACACATGAAACCATGACATGGTAGTCACAATCAGTCCTCACAGTGATGGTGGTGAGTGTGATTCTTTGACCAGAAATCACTACACTTAACACATGTCGTTGGGTACACTTTGACATCATCAAACGTAGTCCTAAAACATGGGTTGTTATAAAGGTGATGATTGGGTGGATTTGACACATGGGACTTTTGAGGGGTGACTGATAGATATGGGATTTGTCCCTCCTGAGAGAGTTTGATATCCATGGCCACTTGATGAGTAGGATTGAGATAGGCATGCGCACGCATGTGTGAATCAGTATGTGATATTGATGTCACACATATCTCCTCCAATCTACTCTGAGATCAAGAAAGTGGATTTACATTGACAGGATGACTATTCCATGCCTTGAATTATACATTCATTGTAATACCATTCACGGATTGTAGGATTGAAAGTTGTTCTCCAACTTTCTATTTCACTTGGGTAGCACTGGTGTGCGACTAGGCATCACTCTTTTCTTGTTAAGTCATAAGTGTTATGGACTTTCACTACCAACGTGAAATGGGCCTGTAGGGTCACAAACATAGGATTTAACTTGGAAGAGGAGTTTATCCACAAACGATGTTTAGATTGATTACTAAAGGAGTTTAGTAGTTCAATTAAACACTCAGTTAATTGATAGCTCAAAATCATATGTGGAGAACCTGACAAGACTGGGATTTCCCCTGAGCCAAGAGTTGGCTACTGATGTGATACTGCAATCATTTCTAGAATCCTACAGTCAATTTGTGATGAAATACAACATGAACAACTTTCACAGGCCATTGACAGAGTTGTTGGGCATGTTGAGGATAGTTGAGGCACAGATGAAGAAGAGCAAGCCTAAATCTATGATGATGATCAACAACAAGAAAGGCAAGTCCAAGCGCAAGGGCAAGGGAAAGGCTTAGAAAGGTTCTGATGCTAGCCAGCAACCCAAGTCATCTTCTACTCTCAAGGCCAAGGGAGGCATGACCAAGAGAGGCAATTGTCACCATTGTCAAAAGCCAGGACATTGGAAAAGGAATTGTCCACTCTATCTGGAAGAACTAAAGAAGAAGGAGGCGACAGATGTCTCCACCTGAAGGTGTCATGTAATAAACTTGTAACATTTTTGAGGTATATGATACCAAGATATAAAGTGTAAAGCACCCAATAAATGAGGAAAGTGTTGCCGCCATAGATAGGAGTACTTTAGTTTATTTTCAGCCTTGAAGGAATGTAATAGAGTTATGAACTACTATTTCATATTTTCCAATGGATAGAAACACCTTAATTTTTGCATATTGTATGACAATGATGGAAATTAATAAAGTTGATGTTTCAATCTTTGTGGCAATGCCTTGTTTATCTTGTGGTACTTGGTATGCATAAGGTAAAATGATACCTAAAAGTTATTGATAACTCAAACAATCAAATTTGCATAAATCATGAGAAATTCATTTCTAGTTTCCATATGATGGATAAGTCTAGACTCTTTTTGGTTAGAGAACTAGTAAGAGAAATGAATCTCTTGAACATGATCAATCTTCACTAGTCATAGTGGGAGAATGATTATCCTATTAGGTATAATACATGTGATGTATTTACATACCTATTGGACTTAATGCTAGTACTTCAAATGGTGTTTAGAGAAATACCAATATGAATATCTTGAAGTGTTCAAGAATATCGAATTTGGTAAAGTGCTAATTCTTGATGAGATCAATGAATGAAATACTTGAACCAAATGTTTGAGATCCTTATGAGTGATTATAATAATGTGTCATAGTGAGATCGTGATTAAGGCATGGTGATGTCTAAATCAAAAGGAGTCATACTCTAAGGAGTTAGAGGATGATTATAAAATAACTAATTTCTTCTTACATAATGAATACCCCACACTAATAAAGGACATAAAGAATCACAAGGAGTTGTGACTTCTTATATCCTTGACAAATACACCTCGATTATCTATGTGATGAGTTTGTCATGTGATGAATCAACCATCTAGATAAATATGAGGAACCGGATTTTGAGTTATGGTTTATGACCATTACATCCTAAATGACTTCCATGTGAACCATAAGGTATGACCTTGATGGTTGCACCCATTGGGATGAAATCCATAAGTGCAAATGAGTCTTAAGCGTTAAGACACATGGATAACATTTTGAGAAGGATGATGCTTTTTTATTGCAACTTAATGACTAAGAGATTTTCATACAGATACTGAAACTGCTTTCCTATTAGGAATAAAACAAGGATGTGTACGTGACACAACCTATAAGGTTTATGAATCCATTAATGCAAATGAAGTATATAAGTTACAATGGACTAATCAATGTGATTGATTGAGTATAAGCAACTCAGAACTATGATCTTTACTTTGATAATATAGTCAAAGGGTTTGAATGATATTCAAAGATAAAGAAGGGATCTGTGATTTAGTGGGAGCATATTCACATTCCACATGTTGATGTGAAATGGAAATGTTCTAGAATGGAAATCCAAAGTGGAAATTATCTATAGGGAAGATAGAGATGTTTCCTATGTGATAGGAATAGAGATCTATAGAGATAGTTCTCGAAAACCTCTTGACCTGAAAAGAGAAAGCATACATTGGCAATCTATGCTGAAGGGTTCAGTGTGCACAGATTCAGTGGGAGAAAACATATCCATGTTACATGGAGTTAGTATCCTAAGGTCAAGTGTCCAATTCTTATGAAGAATGGAAACACTAAGAATATATAAGGATCTATCATGTATGTAATCATCCCATCATCTTGCATCTATGGACATGTCAAGAACAAAATGCATTTATCATCTTGTATGTTGGACATGACAATATGATATGTTCATCCTGATAACTCGTATGTAGAACATGACGAGTGGATGTTCGTCTAGTTCCAGTAAGGGTTAATGGAATACCATAAGAACTTGATAAGTACTTGAGAAGTGCTAGTTCTATGGAAATAAAGAAGGATTCACTATAAAGAGTTATACTGATGCGAACTTCTGAAAAGGACAAAAAATTAATTGCAAAATATATATGGGATATATAAAAGTGAATGTTTGTTGATAAATGGAAATGTTCCAATAAAGACGTTTAAAAGGAAAAGTCGAGTATATATGTGTTGGAGAACAGTAGTGGATACTATATGCATCTGGAAGTTCATAGAGATGAACTTTTAGATATTCTGGTCATTGATGACAAGTTAGGAGTGCTTGGTCATGCAATGTGGCTAAAGGTTAGCAAGGGAATACTAGATCGCATATTATGACAACTCCATCTCATATGTGTGATGTACAACGAAGAGATGAGAGACATGCAGTTAATACTGACTTTGGCAAGGTGTTGCCATAACTCACTATGTTAGCACTAGAGCACAGTAACATGTAGGATATGTTTGAAGATCACAATTAATATGATTCAAGGGTGATTGGCTCGCAGTGCAAGTGGGAGTTTGTTGGTATGTATGCCCTGAGAGCCAATCATGGGATGATTGGTGGGATACATTAAGATTGATTTGATAAACATCAAAGGCAAGCTTCCAATTCTTTCTGGTTCAATCATATGAGATAATGATAGAATAGATTGAATGTCTAGAGAATGACAGTACTCAATGACGTATGCTTTCAGGTTGAGGACCTGAATGATGAGATCATATTGATGCTATGAGTTTGTACATTCTTATTATGTCCCTAGTCGGATGTCATTGTGGAAGGTAGATAGACAACAATGACACATAAGAGTAGATTGTGGTGTTGGTTGATGACAAAATCTCATTAGTCATGATATGGAGATATCAAACCAAACACATAGGTACTTGTTAGAGAACAAGTGTACCAGACAGACCCACCGTGAGTTTGACACATGGAACCATGACATGGTAGTCATAGTCAGTTCTCACAGTAATGGTGGTCAGTGTGATTCTTTGACCTGAAATCACTACACTCAACACATATCGTTGGGTACACTTTGACATCATCAAACGCAGTCCTGAAACATGGGTTGTTATAAAGGTGATGATTGGGTGGCTTTGACACATGGGGATTTTGAGGGGTGAGTGATAGATATGGGATTTGTCCCTCCTGAGGGAGTTTGATATCCATGACCACTTGATGAGTAGGACTGAGATAGGCATGTACACGCATGTGTGAATTAGTATGTGATATTGATGTCACACATATCTCCTCCAATCTACTCCGAGATCAAGAAAGTGGATGAATGTTGACAGGATGACTATTCCATGCTTTGAGTTCATTCGGGATATCAGAGACAAAGGAATTATACATTCATTATAAAACCATTCACAGATTTTAGGATTGAAAGTTGTTCTCCAACTTTCTATATCACTTAGGTAGCACTGATATGCGACTAGGCACCACTCTTTGCTTGTGAAGTCATAAGTGTTATGGACTTTTACTACCAACGTGAAATGGGCCTACAGGATCACACACATAGGATTTAACTTGGAAGAGGAGTTTATCCACAAATGATGTTTAGATTGATTACTAAAGGAGTTTAGTAGTTCAATTAAACACTTAGTTAATTGATATCTCAAAATCATAGTGTTGAAGGTGTTGGACCAGATGATTAAGAGTATCTGATTGATTGAAACTGCAATTGACTGATTTGCACAGTCTACTGCCCCAACCGATCGGCTCATAGGGTTGAACGGATCGGCTTAGGTTGGTGAACCGATCGACTCAAAGTGATGAGTTGATTGGCTCATGTGTCAATGAAATGATCAGCTCAATTGTTGAACTGGCCGATTCGTGTGACCAACTGAGATCGTTTGGAAAGTCAGAATACTCTTTTTGCAAATACATATTTGTTTCACTTATACAAATTTGATTTGGACAAGGACTGATATTTGATTAGTTGGAAATAAACATAAAAGTCAATTCGAGTTGGACCAGGACGAAGAACCGATCGGCTCATGCTTGAACCGATCGGCTCAAGGGCCCAGACGATAAGTTCAGGGATGAACCGATCGGTTCAACTGGCACAATTTGTCAGATTTTGTGGAAAATCTCGAATCCTTCTACTCCTGCTTTAATCCCGCATTGCCTAGGGTAGAGAACCCTGTCCCATGACCCTCCTATATATATAGGGGTATTGGGGGCTTCTCAAGTACAAATCAAAACACTAGTTGCTCTGTAAAGTTGTCGTTCTCTCTGGTTGTGGTAACCAAGAGAGCCTGAGCAAGTGCTACCCGACAAGGGAGGCACAACAAGGGAAAGACAACTGTAAAAAAGTGACTGGTTGTAGGTGAGTGTGTCGGTGACTAGTATGTCGATAGGAGGTTACGACTCCTTCCGGTGCCTTGTGCGACAAGCCAATAGGAGTTCCAGGTGGTCCGTGTGGACTACTACAGAGGCGGGAGATTTCTGCCGCTCAGAGAACAACTGTCAATCCCGACAGTCTCGGTGACCAGGAGCTGCATAGACACCGTCCATGACCGGAGGTGAAGACCATGCAAGCCACGAGGTAATGTCGTCGAGCAAGCCTCGAGACAAGGTATGTCTCTACAAACCATCCTTCCTATTGTATAGATGTTGACGTGATTCCTTTATTCTGGGTTCAGGGAGAAGAAATTTTTTTGTTTCTACTGCCTTCTCTGCCTCCCTTAAAACCCAATAGACCTCTCCACTGGATATCACTATACCTAAAAACATTTGGAACAACCTCATGAGACTCATATAGAGCCCCAGTGAGTGGATACCTCCCACTCAAGCTAGGTACATGCATCAACATAAGATTAAGTATTAAAACTTAAAAGAAACATGCAAATATTGAAAAGTATAGCAGATAGTTCTATCATAAGTTATATCTAACTTACAATGGTAATCTAATCCAACAGTTAAGGTAATCACTTAAGCGAATTATAACTTTGAAACATCTTTTAGAGCATGTCTATGAACAAATCATTAGATACTTCTTTGTTCAAATTAAGAACCCTACTGCATGAGAAATAAGTCAAGTTCTAAGCATTTTGAATCAATACATAATAATAACATTAACTTTGTGACACTCCACCATCCGGACCAGGAACACATCCTACAGTCCTGAAGCTGAAGTACACAAAATACATATCTACCAAATAATACTATCAAATAGCAAGCAATCCAACTCATATTCAGAATTGATATAAATCTCAACATTTATAACTTGTCAACATGACATATCATAATATGAAATAAAAAATGTCCATAGCAACATGATTACTTTCCACAACAAGAAGCATAATCAACAATGACAAATCATCAAGTAGTTGTATAAGGAATGTAACAACCATTCAAATCATGTACTACAAGGCTTATCATCTTTTATTCATTTTCCCTAAAACTACTTGGCTTGTACCTCACTAAGTAGAAGTCGCCATGCCTGATTCTTGTGTCAACGACTCACCGTCACTATCTTAGGGTTTAGCTGGCCACCCTAATATATCAACAACAGACTTTGTCCATCTCAGGGTTGCCTAAAGAGGCTCTTGTCCTCATCTTGGGTACACGTTATAGGAACTCGAAAAATAGTATATCACATATCACAGTATTTCACATATTTTGCATTTCACATTTCACATATTTCATTTCAACATAGTCTATTCCATCTAGACATAGACTTTCATAGCAAGGATTTAGGGCGAGAGCCACTCCAGATGACTCACTCTTAAATCCTAGTGGTCTAACCTTTAAGGTCTCGATCCACACTCAAGAAATCCCTCTCATAATTCATCGATTACTACAAGGAGATCTGTTTTGTTTCCCCAGTGTGGTCCTTAGGGGAAACTCATGGTGTTTAGGGCACCTAACTAGATGTTCTATCATTTCACTTATTATTAATCTCTTTTACTCATCTTAAAAGAATTCAAAACATCATATATCGTATTTGTATATTCTCGTGTAACTAGAGTAACATGAAACAGATTAAGTTTACCAATAAGGACAATGATCAAAGCAAGAAGCACCATGAATTTGTATATTGCAACACATATTATTATTTCTATATTCTACATCATCTCATAGCAATCATCTACAGTGGGCCTTTAGCCTGAGACATAATCTTATTTTCCATCATTTACCCCCATCAGGGTTTTGTCATCATTAGTGGACTTTTAGCCCTAGACATAATCTCATTATGCAACATTTATCTTTATCAGGGTTTCTCAATGTAAAGAGTGCATATTAAATTCAATTTCAACATAAATCTTATTAGTTCATTGAATATTACAGTTCTGAACAAATATTAGCAGAGGCATTAAAACTAGCAACAATAAAAGCATATAGATATCATGTATCGTTCCTCATACTCAGAATAGATTTATCATACAACATATGCTTGTTCCATCCAATCTGAATAGATGTCAATAAACTTCATGCATATACATGCATAACAGACTTTGTTCTCTTCTTCTTTTATTTCACATTTGTCATAGGGGGTTACTAATCAACACATGCTGATTATCATTTGAATTCCATCAAAATAGTTCATTCTCATACTACAAGTATTCTATCAGACAATCACAATACAAGAACACATTCTTGTAAATCAATTCAAATGATTGAACCTCATCTTTTAATTGAATTAAACTACAATTATGTACATTCCTTAGTCCCTCATTTGAGATTATTATTCCTTAGCACCATTAAGGTCACCATTTTAGGCTTAGAGTTTGTTTCTTATATTTTTCTACTAATTCTCATCTTTTTCCTTCAATTCATATTCATTAATCCCAACTTCTCTCATGCCATGTTCATTAAATTACTAGAACCAATCATTTTTTTGGTCGGTCAAAACTTCTGTTGCTTTTATTTTTTATTTTTTATTTTGAAAGTACAATGTGTGTTAGTTCCCAAATGAGAACCAGCTAAAAGAGAAAACCTATCTATACAACGGAATGGGGTATCTATGAAAAAGAAGAGAAGAAATAAACCTCTTCTAAAGAGAGAATATAGGCATGAATAACCCATAAAAAGAAAGGAACAACATAAAGCTCCAGTAGATGAGCCTCAAACCAAACGAAGATATGAAGCTTCAGAGGCCATCTTCAGAAACTAACTGAATACTAAACAACCATTCCAGCATAACAAGCCCGACATCAGCATAAAGGTACAACAAACCAGCTTCAAAAGAAACTCCTAGCACCAAAAGCATCAAAACAGGTCGAGTTCTGTCACTAACTCACCCCTTGTATCAACAGCCCAGGAAAAAGAACACAGAACCATAAAAGCTTGCTGCCACTTCTCAACAGAAAGAGCAGGAAGAGCACTGCATTAGAACCATCTTCAAACACTCACAAATTAGCAAGGACCAGAGAATAAAAGGAACTCAACCATCACTTCAACCAAGTGATAGGGGAGCATCGACAATTAAAAGGATGGGGCACAGCTATCACCAGAGGCAAGACACAACTGTCACTACAAAGCGAGGGAGCCATGGTAGATTGCTGGGAGCCAAGAAGCCTACTCCTATTGCACGGAAACCTTGAAGTAGAAAAAAAAACTAGTGAGAGGGGAGCACCAGACTCAACCATCACTAGGTACATATCATCAAGAAGCTATCAACAAGACATGCAAGAAACCATCACATCTCATCAGAAAATGCAAGAGCCATCAACAAGAAAGATACAAAAGGCCATCAAAAGGAGCTGCTAGAGATATCATCAGTTAAAGGCTCCAAAGAAACACAGAAGAAAAGAGGCTCGACCATCACTTATCAGTAGTGAGAGGGGAGAAGAAGAAAAACCACCATGATCAGGCAACCAGAAGAAAAGAGTGAGAGGGGAGCATTGACATCCAAGAGGATGGGCTCGAAAATCACAAGAACCAGCTACCCAAGATACATAAAAGATAATCAACCATAATCAAGAAAGCCATAAACAAGAATTGCAGGAGCAATCATCAGAAAAAGACTCCATAGGAACGCAGAAGCAAAAAGGCTTGACCATCACTTATCAGTAGTGAGAGGGGAGCAGAAAAGACCAACATGATCAAGCATAGAGAATAAAAGAGGTCATGCATACAGACGAAAAGAGTGAGAGGGGAGCGTTGACATCCAAGATGATGGGCTCCACCATCACAAGAACCAACTACCCAAGATCCATATAAACACAAGCATCCATCCTCAAGAACTTCATGAGATAACACCAAATAGGCTTCAGAGAATGCAGAAACATAGAGGCTCAACCATCACTTATCAGTAGTGAGAGGGGAGCAGAAGAAAAACCACATGAGTAGGAACACTGATGAAAAAAATGAGAGGGGAGCGTTTGGGCTCAACCATCACAAGAACCAACAACAGGAAGGATACAAAGAACATCACACCGTAAAACCTCAACCATCCATACAGAGGAAGAAAAAAAAACTAAGGTACATCAGCCACATGAAAATAGAAACTCAGAAACCAAGCAACCAACATATCAAATCAAGAAAGTTGTAGCACAACAATGGACTCCATCAAAAAGGAGTGAGAGAGGAGCATTGACATCTAAGAGGATGGGCTCGACCATCACAAGAATCATCATGAGGGAAGAAGCAATAGAACAACAAACCATTAACCAAGCAGGCCATCTAAAAATTGCATCCCATCAGAGGTGAGAGGGGAACGTCGACATCCACATCAGGATGGAAACTCAACCATCACTAGAGAAAGGAACCCCCCAAGCAAGATCCAACACTAATTACTCAGTTATGACAAACTTTGTATGAAAGACACTCAATTATGAAAGAATAGTTTTCCAAATAGTAGTTTCAAACTTGAACTTGTCTTCAAAATATTGCATTCTTGAGTGTTGACACCATCAAGGTGGGGCTCCTTACCACCTTCACAGACCCACATCAGGTTCACACAAATAGACAGCATGTAGGCTTATCACAAGGAAGGATCATCTGAAAGAACGATAGAACATGAACTGCATACTCCAGAAAAGATAACCATCAGGGCAAAAAACACATCAACTATCCTCGAGCCAAGAAAAGAAAAAGAATAGGGAGAAAAAATGGCAAGACAAGACTAGCATCGTTTAGATTCCAGGGAAGAAATAGAGGAAATCCTGGTTAATGACTTTCCAAAGCTGATTAGGACTCTTGTAGATATCTTCATGTACTCTTAGATTTCTTTCAGCCCACGTATGATAATTGATAATGCTCATAATACACTTCATCATCAGATCAGTACCATTTTCATCCTGATTCTAGTTGCAAATCATAGGAATATTAGCAAGCTTCCATAAAGTATCAATATACTTGCATTCGTACAAAATATGGTTGGTATCTTCATAATCATCTTGGCACAAGAAATAAATAGATGACAAACATAGACCCCTTCTCCTTGAATAATCTGAGGTAGGAATCCTATTGTGTCTGACTTTCCAAAGATGAAGCTTAGGATGGTTATAAGTTTTAATCTTCCAAATCCATTCAAAGTTATAGCATCTAATCTTTTTCATTCTGACAATCTCCCAGACATCATCGACCTTAATGATCAGTTTATCAAAAAAGAGAATAGAGTCTTTTTTACCATGGTGAATCTCAAAAGATTTAATAGCATTAAAAATGTCACTTATAACTCACTTGATATCATTAATATCCATCAAAGTCTAGTTTTAGTATGTTTCATTCAATTTGGCTTAATCCACATGCAATAAAAAATAAAGGATTAAAGGCCTCATCATAATAACTTCATTAGTTTCATCTTTAACTTGCCATCACCATCAATACATTTATTCTTCATATCATTTCTTATATTTAGATAAGTGTACGATGTCATTGACTTCTAATGTCATTCCCATAATCAACAATGATCACTCTTTATTATACTAAAACAAATGCATTAAACTTAGATGATATTAGTAAGACCCATCATATTCAATTGAAGTATTAATACTTTCAACTCCAACATTTGATCACATTTACAACACCATATACAAGTTCTAGCTTCATCACTCATAATCATCTTAATAATAAACTTTTAGGGTTTTCAAGAAGTCATTCATTAGTTCAACATATCATAAGAATCATATCATTCAGTAATCCAATCATGACTCAAGGGTTCATTAGGGTTATTCATAATCATGGAAACCCTAGTTTCCATTTTCACACATTTCATTCATCAATCATAAGTATACATTGATTAATTGACTCATTTGATTCACTTCCTCAACACAAATCCTAATCAGGATATGTGGTCATTCAATTCCATTAACACTTAACAATACACGTGTATAATACAATCTAGTACAATTCAAATATGATTTTATACATGTAAATTCAACTCCAAGTATATCAGCCATTGGGCTGATTTTTAGGAAAAATTCACATGAAATAGAATAGTCATCTACCCATAGGAAAACCCATGGATCCTCAATCAATATATTAGGAACTAATCAAGTTTCAATCAATTAGAAATAATCAAAATCAGTATAATTGGATCCCCCAATATCTTTCCCAAATCAAATCTAATCACATACATATGCAAAGAAGATTTCTGATTGTTTTATCTAGATAGAATTAGGCTTTCAACATGAATACAAATCTTAGGAGGGATAAAAACACTTCATCTCCGGTGCCAAGCACCTTAAATTCATTGGTCAAACTCTGAATTTTTGGAAAGCCAATCAAACTCTCACAAATAAATCCAATTCTTTCTCCTCTCAACTCGAAAACCCTAGAAATGGGGATTAGAAGAGAAAGAGTGAGAAAAGGGGGAGATTTGATGTGATTTCGAATCAAGTCAGGGGAGGGACGGAATCTTGACATGTGAGAGAAGATTCACCATGAAATACTATGCAAAGAAGTGAAACTTATTTGATTTCATCATATCTTGGATAGAGAAACCCTAGGTCAACATCTCCACCACTTTCTCTTCTCAAAACCCAAGCTCTCCTCTCTCTCAAGAATTTCATTTCTTTGACGGAAATGACGAGTTATGAGATCTCCTTGTGTGTTAGGTTAGTCATATAGATGAATTGAGGTGCTTAAAACAATTACAAATAAGCCCTTCATTATATTTTTATTTTGCTCAAACTGGTTGGTTGGCTGAGTTATAAACTCGACGTACACCACACTTTTCAGAACTCAAACCTCATCCAAAAAATTGAGTTTATAAGCAACAGTAAAAAAATTAGATCATTTGGAGTTACAAATAAATAATTAAAAATCAAATACTACACTGCTATACTGCAGACTCCAGCATGGTCGGTCGAGTTTGTCCTTCACAGAACTCGATCAACACCCATCTCTGTAGAGACAAAAATCATCCAATAATTATAAAAATTTAATATAATGTCTAGAATGCAGTTTAACAACTACAATTAAAATTTGAGGTCAATTGGATATACCAATAAAAAGATAAAATTCAATTACCACACTACTATATCAATCTAAAAATATAGTCGTTCGAGTTTGACACTCGACTAACAAACAGGTCAGAACCTTCTTCAAAAATTATGATATTTTTTAATAGATTTCAAATTTTAGATATACAAATCATATCCAAATTTAAATTAAATTAGATTTATACATATAATACTAAAAATTCTTTAGTGAGACACTATATTTATCAAATTATGTATTCATATATCATCAAAACCCTAATTTGGGCCAATTAGGGTTTTCAAATCTTAACCCCAATTATGTGAATCAGATTATGATTAAGCCTTCTCATTATATTTAAAACATCAAAACTTAACTACCATCACTAATCAAGCTTTAAACAATGATCAACTTAGTTAAGCATACAATCATCCAAGTAAACCCTAATTAGATGACTAATTTGAAAATAGGTCATTACAGATTCTCCCCTCCTTTTAGGGCACGTTTGGATTAAGGGATTCAGCTGGATAATGATCAATCCCGCACTCTCATAATCCAAATCAGAAGAAACACCGGTTTTCAGAAATTCTGCAAAGTAGCAATTTACGCTTGGAGAGATGGACCAAAGCGGAAGGCAATGTGTTGGAGGTACGAGATAACGGTCAGGAGATGTACGGGTCGCCATCCAGATTGCGGCACCCGACACTTTTGAACTGGACATCAGAATGTAGTTGTTTATTAGTGACCACAGATGCAGGATATTTCGACTTTACCAGCTCCGACAAAATGAACGTAAACTCTTAACTGCTGGGTCTAGGAATACAACCCTTTACGTCTACATACAACAAACCAAACGTCCCCTTAGGATTTTTTCCCAAAATCTAAGAAAAGATATGGAAGAATATCATATCATCTAATCATTTACCTCTCTAGACATCAAATTATAAAGACTTTCATTACTTACTTCAAAGATATTAGCAATACATCATTTATCAAGATCTGATTCACATCACCTTTCTCATCCTTTTAAAATTTTGATTGTGTATCTCATGGATAAGATTATGACTCATTCACATATTATCATCCACATTCATCAATTTCCTTTATGAATAAAATCATCTAGTGTGCATCTTCGTCTATAAGATTTTCTCACAATTTCAGATTTCATACTCAAATCCAAACTCATTAGAGATTGTCTTCATAATCCATTAAGATTTCATCTTTCTTATATGAAATTTTATATTTTCCATAGGCTCCATATTGAATAATAAAAACCTTTTCTCTTTCACCATTTTATCACCATTTTTAATGCATCTTATTATACTACCAAACTATGTTCATCTGGATACTTAGGGCATCCAGAAGAAGTACAGTCGGTAGTTCCATACTAGCTTAGCTCAATACCCAAATACTTGACCAGAGTATCTGGATACTGAATTCAGTTAGTATGCACATCATTCAGGTTATATTCAACATCCAAATTATTATTTATTCTTAGATCCTATTAGCCTTGTAGACTCATCTAACCTAGTCTCTGAAATCATGTTTTTTGGGACCCACTCTTTTGATCGGTGGTGCGATTCCGCTAGAGGTGCAACACACTAGCCGATTTAACCCGACTAGATGCGCCCCACGAGCTCGGAACACACATGATGGGAATTTTCTTTCAAAATTTATAAACCTAAACTAACACACCTACATCTACTAAAACAACTACACTCGCAAGCGCACGGGGTCGTGTCGTAGTATAGGAAGGTGGCAAGTATAGGGTCGATCCACAGGGAAAAGAGGGGGTGCTAGAGCTAGATTCGTTTGGCTAGGTTCCTACTACAGATAAGGGTTTAAAGGTGATTTTGATTGTTAAACTATTATGAACAAGAAAGCAATTAAAGGCAAGAATGAAATCTATGTTAACCCTAGGTTAGATTAAGACTAAGCAAGCAAGGAAAGACTAAGATAGGTATGAAAAGGCAATTTACACTAAGGCAATCAAGAGAGAAGCAAAAGAGAAATCAAAGAGCTAAGCTAGCATGAACAAGGCAAGAGCAAGGAAAGAAGCTAACTAAGAAAGAAAAGAACTAATTAAGCTAAGCAAGCACAAAACTAGGGTTTCAAGCAGTAAAGAGATGTGTGGGATGTTTAGGGGTATGAACTTATCACTTAAGTTGGGGGGGTGACATATGAACATTATGATTCCATTTAGATTATCCAAACCAAACAACAATTTAGAGTCTAATGAATTAACCTAAGCTACTAACTGGCCATGGATATGCTAGGTTGTGTATAGGGGAACTAGTCCCTAACACCCCCTACTACCCTTACGAGGCTCAATTGGGTTAGGGATTAGGTACAATTAAATTAGAGTCTAATCAAGTATAGGTTTCAAGATAGGCATTCCTAGGGAAATTAGGGGCCGAGGGTAGTAATGGGGAGGTGAAATTAGGGTTTTAGACCCCAATTCCCCCACATTCTAGCCTTGAGAAGGCTCCATGCTAATTGCACTAGAATCATCTAATCTAGCTACTTAGATCTCTCACTTAGGTTTAGGGAGATTAATTAGGATGTAGGAAAATGGGAGGCAGACTAGGAATCCAAGAATTGGACCTAGGGGCAAATCCCAAAATTCACACATATAACAAATTTGCCTAAATTCCTAGGTGATTTCACACACAAAACAACAAGTAATCCATGGAAAATGAGTTAGAAATAGAATATAATCATTAACAAATAGAATTACAACGTTTACATATCATTTTCCCCCAACATGGTATCAAAGTAACATACTTTCCCCCAAACAGCCCACCCACAGGGGCCTAGCTACTCATAGAAATGGAAAATACAAAAAGAGAGAAGAAAGAGGTAGAAGAAGCCATGGAGCTCGGTGTAGATGAAGCAATCCTCCTCTCCAACAACTTTAGGATGTCCTCCTCCCTCCTCTAAGGATGAAATGATGTGGAATGATGAAAGGAAGTGGACGGAAGGCTTAGATATGGGGGGTTATGTGGTGGAAATGGTGAAATGGAGTGGATTTGAGGTGGATATGGAGTGGAATGGAGTGGGTGGAGATCTGGGGAGCTAGGAAGGGGTAGAAGGTAGCTAGCCTCATGCCCCAGCCACCACTACTACAGAAATGGCTTATAAAGTCACTTTTCAAGGTGTCGGTTGTATAAATAAACCGACACCTAAACTCTACAGTGTCGGTTGATAACATAAACCGACATCCAATCTATGAAGGGCGAAAAGACACAGGTACCGCTTTTATTAAGTGTCGGTTACTTAATAAAAAACTGACACCTAAAATTAACCGCCAAATCCAAAATTTCCAGCGAAAAAAATTACCTCCAAAATTTGACATATGGCGTCGGTTGACAATTAAAAAAGCGACGACTAAAGGTTATTCACGAGACAGAAATTGGGCACATTTTGGTCGTCGGTTTTACTAAAACTACTGATGCTTATGAGTTTTCCTGCGCTATCCGTGGGGAATTTTTCACACCATTTAAGCGTCAGTTTTAGGTAGAAACCGACGACTATGGTCATAAATCGAGAACGATTTTTTGAATCGGCATATGAATATAGACGTCGGATTGTTTGTAGTTAAAAACCGACGACTATAATCAAGTATTGGTGTCGGTTGTTGTGAAGAACCGACACTATTAGTTTTAGTTGTCGGTTTTTTTGAATAACCGATGCCTATGGTACAGTTAATAGCCCCGCAAACAGAATTTTTCCCCATTGTCTCTGTTTCATTGCGATGTGCGCTAGGTCTGGCGATTTCCCCAATTGCTCCCCACCGTCGTTGCCGGTTGGCTCCCCCGTGCCACCGTACGTCTCCTCACGTGCCACTCTCCGCCGTCGCCGCAATTCTCCTCTGATCCTCACCGCCGACGCTGCCAGCTTCACCTCCAGCTGCTCTCCTCTTCTCCTGCGCTGCCAGCTTCACCTCCAGCTGCTCTCATCTGCTCCGGCCGGGCCTTCTTCCTCTACCCTCAAGGTACGTCGGCTTCTTCCTCCTTCCTTCCTCCGCCTAGGCTAGGTCAAGCCCTGCAGGTGCCCTAGAGCAAAATCGTCAGGTGCCATGCTGGGCATTTTTTTATTTTTTTTAAGTTATTTACTTATTGGTAACTTGATAAGTGTTGAAACAGTCAATAACTATATTCTGTTACGTGATTTATGATTGTATACGTGTGCTAGCTAGCAACAGACCTGGTCTTGAGGATCTATAAATACATTCTTACATTCTATAAACTGTGTAATCTGACATTCTATAAATACAGATATAACACATCATTGTTGTGTGTGCTTGACAGCCCAAATTACTTCTCGTTATTTTCCTTTTAATAAGTAACTCATATCCATTGATGTTGAAGTAAGTTAGGAAGCCAATTTGTTGACAGTGATATCTGATTATCCATCTTATATTTTAATGTGATAGGGTGATCAATATGGTAGATAAAAAATGATTATCTCTTTGTTAGAAAAACCTTGGCTATGACTCCTATGGACATTCCATACTAATGAATAGTTTAACTATGAAATTGGTAACTTGTGTCATTGTTGAGTATATTGAGAATCCTAATCACCCTTCTTGCTTAATGATGAACTGTAATGCACACATGTGACATGCTTGGAATGTAAATGATGAAATTTTCCCTAAATTGCCAATCATGCTTTTAAAGACATCAATAATTAACCTAACTTGAAGAACTAGGATTTTAGGTATAAGAATGACAACACATTATTTGTTGGCCTAGAAACTCGTCCAAGATTATCTCATTAGGAGTAAATCTTGGATAGTCCCCGGTTTGGGACTATTCTTGAACACCTAATCTCGCTTAGGATGTAAGTGTATAATGTGTATTGGGTTTTCAAGAAAATTTCGGCAGCATTTCCCCGTTTGTTCTCTAAGTACATATGTACTTGGAGAACAGTGGGGAAATGCTACCGAAATTTTCTTGAAAACCCAATACACATTATACACTTACTAGTGAGATTAGGTGTTCAAGAATGGGATAGGTGGTACACATTTATTATATATAATAATGACATCACATGTATTTGTTAACCCTAGACCCTAATCTTGTTGTAATATATACTTGTTTTCTCTTTGATCATAGAATGGTTTCATTTGCAATGGTTACTAATGGTTTCATTGTTGAGTATATTGAGAATCCTAATCACCCTTCTTGCTTAATGATGAACTGTAATGCACACATGCATGTGACATGCTTGGAATGTAAATGATGAACTATTCCCTAAATTTCCAATCATGCTTTTAAAGACATCAATAATCACCCTAACTTGAAGAACTAGGATTGTAGGTATAAGAATGACAGCACATGTATTTGTTGGCCTAGAAACCCGTCCAAGATTTACTCATTAGGAGTAAATCTTGGATAGTCCCCGGTTTGGGACTGTTCTTGAACACCTAATCTCACTTAGGATGTAAGTGTATAATGTGTAGTGGGTTTTCGAGAAAATTTCGGTAGCATTTCCCCATTTGTCCTCTAAGTACATATGTACTTGGAGAACAGTGGGGAAATGCTGCCGAAATTTTCTGGAAAACCCAATACACATTATACACTTACTAGTGAGATTAGGTGTTCAAGAATGGGATAGGTCTTAAATCTCATGATTGTCACACTCTAATGCAACAAATATTGCCTGTGGCCATTAGATCTATATTGCCAAAGCATGTAAGGTTTGCAATCACCAGATTTTGTTTCTTTTTCAACAGTCTGTGCAGCAAAGTTATTGACCCTGATACTCTCGATAAATTGCAAAGAGAAGTGGTTGTTACCCTATGTCAGCTTGAGATGTATTTTCCTCCGTCATTCTTTGATATCATGGTACATCTTGTTGTCCACTTGACTAGGGAAGTGAAAATGTTGGGACCAGTTTTCTTGCATTGGATGTATCCCTTTGAATGATACATGAGCGTTTTTAAAAGTGATGTTCGAAACCGTTATCGGCCTGAAGGGAGTATTATCGAGGGTTATGTGGCGAGAGAGGTTATGGATTTTTGCAATGACTTTCTCAGTGGTAATGACACTCCTGATAATGACAAGAATATTGACGAGAAATTTGGCAAAGGAATTTTGGGATCACGTGTGAAAGTAATCAGCCGTGAGTAGTTGGAACAAGGTCACTTGTATATTTTACACAACATGGACGAAGTGAACATTTATATCGAGGAACATACCAATTTCATCAAGAGACAATATCCTCGAGCCAATACAATGTGGCTTGCTAGAGAGCACAACAAGACATTTATTAAGTGGTTTGAAAATAAAGTCTTACATCAACTATCTCAAATACCATATGATATTACTGAAACTATCAAATGCCTCGCCTTTAAACCAAAATTGACTGTTATGTCTTATGAAGGGTATGACATTAATGGATTCACATATTACACAAAGCGCCAAGATGATAAGAGTGTCGTCCAAAATAGTGGGGTCACCCTTCAAGCATCGACTATGTTTTTTGCAAGTACAAAGGATAAGAGTCCACATGAAGCTAAAATGTCATATTACGGTGTCATTGAAGACATATGGGAGTTTGACTACATAGATTTCAGAATTCCGCTCTTCAAATGTAATTGGGTTGATAACACCAAAGGAGTTATAGTGGATGAATTGGGTTTCACTTTAGTGAACTTTCAAAAGATTGGCGAGAAGGATGAACCATTCATATTGGCATCACATGCGAAATAAGTATTTTATATCGATGATCCTGCAAATGATAAATGGTCGGTTGTTCTTCATGGTAAAAGGTAGTTCATTGAAGATCCTATAGATGAAGAACAGTACTATGATAAGTATGATGACTCCAGTCCATTCTCAGTTGGGTTGCCAACACCAAAAAATATTGAAGCTAATGATGACTTGTATGTGCGCGGAGATCACAATGAAGGATTGTTAATTGATAAAAAATTGCAATATTAGAGGCATGTTTATACAATGTTTTTTTATATGTTTTATTTTTCTGAATGTGAACTTTACAATGTGAATTTTACAATGTGAATTACTTTATAATGTGAACTTTACAATGTGAATTACTTTACAATGTGAATGTGAACTTTACAATGTGAATTTTACAATGTGAATTACTTTACAATGTGAATGTGAACTTTACAATGTGAGCTTTACAATTTGAATTACTTTACAATGTGAACTTTACAATGTGAATGTGAATTTTCAGATGGCTGAGCATTCTCCTGATGACCATGCTCGTAATTATCGTGAGGGTGAGGACATCAATGTGCCGCCTCACAATGTAAGTTTTAAAAATATATCATATATTTATATCTATATGTCCATTTATAGTTATATCTTGTAAATGTGTTTATTTTGTCAAATTTTAGGTTGATGATGCACATGTACCATCTGAAGCACTTGAGGCACTTGATAAGCAACACCAAAAAGTTGACAGGAGAAGGGGCATCACTATGATGAAGAAGTTAATAGCATAAAAGGACAATGGACCCAAACTTGTTGTGGATTTTGATGATGCAGGAAATGCATCTGGTGTGAATCGCAATTCATTTGTTTCATATCTTGGGTATGTTACTCGTAGCCACTGCGGTTGTAAGATAGATTCTTGGCATAAATTTTCTAAGGAGAAGAAAGACGTAATATGGAAGGATTTATGCGTGAGTTATTATTAATTTGCAATTATATTTTGTAGATTACTATTTTTTTGGATACTAGTTAATAGCAATTCTAATTTGCAGAGTATATTTGAATTGGATGAAAAGTTGCATCGTAAATGCATGATGCAACGCTGTGGGAGAGTCCTAAGGAACTATAAGACAAATCTCACCCGAGAATACATAAAAGAAGTTGACAAGAGGAAGAAGACAGCCACTGAACAGTGGAACTTCCTAGACAAAGAAGAATGGGACGCGTTTTTTGCTTCAAGACAAACAGATGAATTCAAGGTATTAGGCATCAGTCCCAATCTCATTAATATATGTTGTATTCACCTATTCAAGATTAACATTTACTATTACTAACCAAATCATTAATGTGCATACTAACTAGGCCCTCAGTGAGGCACAAAGATCAAGGCGTGCACTGAATGTGCATGACCACACAATGGGTCAAAAGGGGTATGCATGCATTCGCCAAAGACTACAGTCTGAGGCTACTGCTCAGTCTGCTGCTACTCAGGAGTCCTCCACTATAGGTAGCACACCTCTGCCTCGCCATGATATCTGGATAGTTGGGAGGCAAAATAAGAAGGGAGAAATAAGGAAGCCCGCAACTGCTGAGGCGGCTGCAAAAATGGTAAAATACAACTCTTACAGTAATCGTTCGAATATTGATTATTTTTGGTGTTTACTTAATTACAAATTTTTGTTTTGGCAATTAGCGGGAGCTGCACAAGCTGAGGAAACAAGGCAAGTTCATCCCTGAGGGCACAAGGGATGAATTGACAGTTTCTCTGGGTAACCCAGAGCATTCTAGACGTGTTAGGGCTGTAGGAGCTTGTGTGGGCATCAAATTAAGCTTTTTTTGGGCCATCCCAGTGCAAACATGTCCCAAAAGTGGGACTTTCATAAGAAGAGGTAACATATTTTTTCCTTGTAGATGTTACTGTAAAAGAGAATTCAATAATTAGAATTTGACATTTCTTTTATCCATGTATAGGTAGATAAGCTATTTGATAGGAAACTCGAAGAAGCAATGAAAAAGTGGCAGGCATCTCAGACTGCCACTTACCAGACAATACCTATCGTGTCTCCTACTGCAGGCTCTGCTCCTACTGCAGAGGTTGGGAGTAATCCTATAGACCCACCACCTAGCAAATCCGCTGTAAGTATTTTTATGACATAGTAACTAGTTTTTTAATTCAAGATGATATGTTTTCAAGATGATATGTATATATGTATATAATATTCTTTATACAAAAATTTGTAGGGGTTGAAGCCATGCCATCTAAAAGTTAATGAATATGTCATTGCAGAGGCGTCGGCTTACCCATCCCTACTAGGGGAAATGTTTCACGGGTCTCCATTACCAGCTGGTTGGATTCGGGTGAGCCTGGTACATATATTCCCCAAGTGGATGGATCTTCCATTGCCATATGCCCACCCAGATTGTGAAACGCTTGGTGAGGAAGAAGGCGGAGTGATATTGTGGCTAAAAGCGGATGTCATCTTTACTAAAATTGTATGGTAAATTTACATTACGTTACATTGTTAGTGTGTGTATATGATGTCAGTTGATCTGAAATTATTATATATATATATATACAGGTTAAAAAGAAGACACCCACAACATCTAGGCCTCCACTTCCATCTCCTACATTACCCAGTTGGGTTCCACAGGACCTAACTGTCCCGTTAGGTCCTAACTATAGGGGTATGGCAATATGGTTAGGCGAGCATGATATAAATTTCCCTATAACTATTTCTATAGATTCAGATGTTGCAGGTCAATCATACGAAAGAAAACTATTTATACAAGATATTTTGGAGTTGTTTCGATATGATTGGCTAAATACATCTATGATAGATCTATGGATAAGGTGAGATCTTCTTTATACATCCATATACCTTGTGTAGGATCTGGTGATCTAGTTTCTTATTTATTAATGCATGCGTAATTAATACATATTTTGCAGCTACTTAGACAAGATATGTGCAGATTTTGCATTCGAACATGTAGGATTTTTGATTCCATCTTTGATTAGTCTAGTAGCTAAAGACCCTCCGTCAGTTCAACAATACTCTTGTGAGGCTTTTTCAATTTTTGCTCAAAATAAGAAGATGATGATAATGGCTCCATTCAATGTAAAGTAAGTTTACTTTGCTTATTATAATTTGGACTTAAGAAAATTACATTTTTATTGTGGATTTTGAGTTATTAATTTTTAACTTTTTTACCTCTAGTGGTATGCATTGGGAGTTTCTGGTTATTTTCCCCGAGACGTTCACTATCTATTATCTAGATCCTAAGGGGAGTAAATTGAATACAAAATATGGACACATAATGAAAATGGCATTATTCTGGTGAGAAATATTTTATTTTCATATCCGTTAACATATGTTATTACATTACTATTTAATTATGCAATGTACTGTGTTACATTAACATGTAGGGGTTTTGATGAGTTCAAAAAGACTGGAGGAAAGGTCCCCACGAAAAAGAACCAGCCAATAATTTGGAAGAACGTGAAAGTAAGTTCCCGACTGTAATATATGTATATATTATTTATGTGAACAGTGCTTAATTAGTTGTATTTTTTAATATTTTGTATGTTTGAATTTATAGTGTGCTACACAAGACAACGGATGGGCATGTGGATACTATGTGATGCGATTTATGCACATGATTATCAAATATACCGCAATGGACATCGATTGTATTGCTGAGGTATTATATAGTCTCATTAGATAATATGAAATATATCAATCTTATTTATAGCTCATGAATTATATATATATATATATCATTCTCTTTACAGGTGTTTACAACTGACCACACTATAGGAAATGCCTTACCAGATGTACATGCTCCCTATACGACGGGAGAATTAAATGAAGTAAGAGAAGAATGGTCAACAACCATACAAGTAGCACTACTACAGAACCTACCTTTAGTGTCAGTTATTTAAAGCCTTTAGTTTCGGTTTCTAAGCGACACCTATGTGGGCGACACTAAAAGTCCACCCATTAGGCGTCGGTTCCAAAACCGACGCCCAAACTCTTCGCGTGCCACCGGAAGCGCGCCATCAGGGGACAATAGGCGTCTGTTATTAGATAAGAAACCGACGCCCAAAAATTTCGCGCCACAGAAAGGGCGCCATCTTGGCCACTATCAGTGTCGGTTATTTACAAATAACTGAAGCCATATATTAGGAAATAGACATCGGTTATTTGTAAAAAACTGACACTCAAACATTATGTGTTGGTTTTTTACAAATAACTGATGCCCAAACCCGCGCCATCTTGGCAACGGTCGTGCTGTCCAGCACGAGGAAATAGACGTCGGTTTATTGTAGGAAAACCGACACTATATCATTATGTGTCGGTTATTTACAAATAACCGATGTCTATTGTTTTTTTCTGTCAGTCTGCAGACCTGCTGTGGCTGGTCGTAGGATGAGAAACCTGTTCAGTTCAGTTATGAACTGCAGGTTTTACGACATCCATTAATATCAGCCGACAACAGGCCGCAAACCTGCAAAATTAACAATAAAAGAGTTCCATTCATTCACATATTTATAAACATTCACACATGCTAGCAATCTGTAGTTCCATTCATTCACATTCACACATGTAGAAACATTCATATAGCAACGGACACTTTCATTCATTTTCACTCAGACACATGTAGAAACATCCAGACATGTAGAAACATTCACACATAAATTATAATTCAGAAATTCATTTACAAAGTATCATTGTTTAGTCATTATTCGCTATCAGGATCCCAATTATATTTTAAAGCCCCCACTAATTGTATGGTTGTTGCCCATTCTTCGATTACTTCATTTAATTCTCCCATCGTATAGGGAGCATTAACATTTGGTAAGTCCTTTCCTGTAATGGGGTCAGCTTTAAACACCTGTAAAGAGAATGATGTATATATATAATTAATGAGTTATAAATAAGATTGATATATTTCGATCATATTATCTAATGAGACTATATAATACCTGAGCAATACATTCGATATCCAGTGCGGCATGTTTGATAATCATGTGCATATATCGCATGACATAGTATCCACATGCCCATCCGTTGTCTTGTGTAGCACACTATAAATTCAAACATACAAAATATTAACAAATACAACTAATTAAGCATTGTTCACATAAATAATATATACATATATTGCAGTCGGGAACTTACTTTCACGTTCTTCCAAATTATTAGCTGGTTCTTTTTCGTGGGGACCTTTCCTCCAGCCTTTTTGTACTCCTCAAAACCCCTACATGTTAATGTAACACAGAACATTGCAATTAAATAGTAATGTAATAACATATGTAAACGGATATGAAAAATGAAATATTTCTCACCGAAATATTGCCATTTTCATTATGTGTCCAAATCTTGTATTCAATTTACCCCCCTTAGGATCTAGATAATACACAGTGAACGTCTCAGGGGAAATAACAAATAACTCCCAATGCCTACCCCTAGAGGAAAAAAAGTTAAAAATTAATAACTCAAAATCCACAATAAAATGTAATTTTCTTAAGTCCAAATTATAATAACCAAAGTAAACTTACTCTACATTGAATGGAGCCATTATCACCGTCTTCTTTTTTACAGCAAAAATTGAAAAAGCCTCACAGCAGTATTGTTGAACTGATGTAGGGTCTTTAGCTACTAGACTAATCAAGGATGGAATAAAAAACCCTACATGTTCAAATCCAAAATCTGCACATATGTTGTCTAAGTAGCTGCAAAATATGTATTAATTATGCATGCATTAATAAATAAGAAACCAGATCACCAGATCATACACAAGGTATATGGATGTATAAAGAATATCTCACCTTGTCCATAGCTCTATCACAGATGTATTTAGCCAATCATATCGAAACAACTCCAAAATATCTTGTATAAATAGTTTTGTTTCGTATGACTGACCTGTAGAATCTGAATCAGAAGAAACAATTATAGGGGAGTTTATATCATGTTCCCCTAACCATACTGCCATACTCCTACAGTTAGGACCTAACGGGACAGGTAGGTCCTGTGGAACCCAACTAGGTAATGCAGGAGGTGGAGGTGGAGGCCTAGATGTTGTGGGTGTCTTCTTTTTAACCTGTATATATATATAAAATTTCAGATCAACTGCCAGCATATACACACACTAACAATTGAACGTAATGTAAATTTACCGCACCTTTTCAGTAAAGAAGACATACACTTTTTCCCACAATATCACTCTGCCTACTGCCTCACTAAGCGTTTCACAATCGGGGTGGGCATATGGCAGTGGAAGATCCATCCACTGGGGGAATATATGTATCGGGCTCACCCGAATCCAACCAGCTGGTACTGGAGACCCGTGACACGTTTCCCCTGGTAGGGATGGGTAAGTCGACGCCTCTGCCACGACATATTCTTTACTTTTTAGACGGCATGGCTTCAACCCCTACAAATTTTTGTGTAAAGAATGTTATATACATATATACATATCATCTTTTTCTTAAAAGACTACAATTTCATATATATGTATCATCTTGAATTAAAAAACTAGTTACTATGTCATAAAAATACTTACAGTGGATGTGCTAGGTGGTGGTTCTATAGGATTACTCCCAACCTCTGCAGTAGGAGTAGGAGTAGAGTCTGCAGTAGGTATTGTCTGGTAAGTGGCAGTCTGAGATGCCTGCCGCTTTTTCAATAACATTTCTACAGAGACTGTTGAAAAAGAAACAAAGTCTGGTAATTGCAAACCTTACATGCTTCGGCAATATAGATCGAATTGCCACGGACAATATTTGTTGCATTAGAGTGTGACAATCATGAGATTTAAGACCTATCAACTTCAAATCTTTCATTGATACCAAACTACGGATGTTGGATGAGTAACCATGTGGCACCTTAACATTTACCAAGCATTCACAAAAAGCTTTCTTCTCCTTTCTAGACAATGTGTAACAAGCGGGAGGTAAGTATATTCTTTTATTACCCATTTCACGTAATTCTGTTAATTCTGACCTTATTCCCATTTCACGTAGGTCCAGTCTGGATTTTATCCCATCTTTAGTCATACCTGGTATATTTAATAGAGTACCAATGATGCTATCACAGACATTTTTCTCAACGTGCATTACATCGATACAATGTCTGACTGTCAAAGAACTCCAATAAGGAAGATCCCAAAATATTGACTTCTTCTTGAATGAAGAATTATCACTCTGTGTAGTACATTGTGATCTCTTACCAAATTCATTGACAATGTCTTTTACTCTTTCATAAACAACCTCCCCTGGTAGGTTTAAGTGCACTCCGTTCCTCATTCAATCCATTGAATGCTTTGCACTTCCTACGATACTGATGGAATTTTGGAAGAAACCTTCGATGACCGAGATATACATTCTTACCGCCATGTTTTAGTCTTGTTGAATCAGTGTTCTCTTCACATATAGGACACGCTTTAGCTCCTTTGACACTATATCCAGACAAATTCCCATATGCTGGAAAGTCATTAATAGTGCAAAACAACATAGCATGCAAACGAACTGTCTCTCTTCGTGAAGCATCATAGGTCATCACACCTTCACCCCAAAGTTTCTTTAAGTCATCAATCAGAGGTTCAAGATAAACATAGATGTCATTTCCAGGTTGTTTAGGGCCCGATATCAACAACGACAACATTACATACTTATTTTTCATACACAACCAGGGAGGAAGATTGTATATAACAAGCATGACTGGCCAAGTGCTATGTTGGCTGCTCAATGTCCCGTACGGATTCATCCCGTCTGTACAAAGCCCAAGTCTTAGATTCCTGACTTCTTCACCAAATTTAGGGTACAATAGATCAATCCTCTTCCACTGTGGGGAATCAGACGCATTTCGTAGGATCCCATCATTATTTTTCTTAACATCTGCATGCCACCTCAAATTCTTCGCATCTATCGGATTGGCAAACAAGGGTTGAAACCGTGATATTATAGGTAGATACCACATCACCTTGGCAGGAGAACCAGTTTTGGACTCCCCCGAAGTCGTCAATTTATACCGTGACGCGCCACATTTTAGACAATCTTTCAAATCTGCATAGTCCTTTTGAAATAATACACAATCATTCGGGCATGCGTGTATCTTCTTGGCATCCATTCCCATTGGGCACAACAATTTCTTTACCTGGTATGTTGAGATTGGAAGCTCGTTTCCTTCAGGAAGCATTTCTTTCAACAAAGACAACAATGACGTGAAGCTTTTGTCACTCCATCTATTGTTAGCTTTCAACTTATACAATCTCAACACAGCGCTAAGCTTCGTAAACTTAGTACAACCTATGTATAACGGTATCATGCACAATGTTTCTAAAAATGGGAGGTGGATCGGTGTGCTCTACCCCACAACTATCCAGCATCGCATCAACGATGTCTACTGGAAATGGTTCATTCACATCTACATCATTGTAGGCAATTTCTTCTTCCACACAAGCACTGCTATCGACATCCACTGGTTTCGAGTTTGAAATCTCTCCATGCCAGTGCCATTCTGTATAGCCTTGTATAATCCCGTTGCACATGACATGAGTTTTGATTTTTTCACCAGTGTTGACTTTCAAGTGGTTACCGCAATGCCTACATGGACAGTAGAACCTATCTCCAGGTTGTTTCCTATGTTCCTCGATAAATCTAATAAACTGGTCAAGACCAGAAATAAACTCTGGGGTGCAGCGATTGTGAATGGACATCCATGATCTATCCATTCTATGATCAAAGAGAAAACAAGTATATATTAGGACAAGATTAGGGTCTAGGGTTAACAAATACATGTGATGTCATTCTTATATATAATAAATGTGTACCACCTATCCCATTCTTGAATACCTAAACTCACTAGTAAGTGTATAATGTGTATTGGGTTTTCAAGAAAATTTCGGCAGCATTTCCCCGTTGTTCTCCAAGTACATATGTACTTAGAGAACAAACGGGGAAATGCTGCGGAAATTTTCTTGAAAACTCAACACACATTATATACACTTACATCCTAAGCGAGATTAGGTGTTCAAGAACAGTCACAAACTGGGGAGTATCCAAGATTTACTCCTAATGAGTAAATCTTGGATGGGTTTCTAGGCCAACAAATAATGTGTTGTCATTCTTATACCTAAAATCCTAGTTCTTCAAGTTAGGGTGATTGTTGATGTCTTTAAAAGCATGATTGGCAATTTAGGGAAAAGTTCATCATTTACATTCCAAGCATGTCACATGTGTGCATTACAGTTCATCATTAAGCAAAAGAAGGGTGATTAGGATTGTCACCAAGAATATAGTTAAACTATTAAACAATGACTATAGCTAAACTATTAAACAATAGACTTGCCACACATAAAACACCCTATACAACTATAAAACAAAAGATTATTAAGTATATATGCATGATACAATAACTATTTTGCATCACATTACAACAGACTTATCATTGATACCTTACTAACTTATTGCTACATTTACATATCATCACTTGATCAAAAATTACAGCAGTACATTTAACCAAAGTATGCATTCTAAAATCTATGTCATGATTAGTTACATAGAACATGTATATATTGTATAGACAATAGAGGATTTAGCTCAGTAGAAGCACAAAATCAGTACCTAAACCCTAAAATCACACCTTTTTAGCATTTATTCTATGTACATAAATATGTGTATGACCAGGCAGGCACCTTGAGAGAAGTAAATAAATTAAAAAAAAACACCCAGCAGCAGGACAGGCAGCTTGAGAGAAGAGGAGCAGAGGAAGAAGAAGAAGGCAGGCTAGGGCGGGCACCTTGAGGAAAGAGGAGCAGCGGCCGGTCCTAGCAGCTGCCGGCGGCGAGGAGAGGAGCGGGGGAGAGGGCGGCGAGGCGAGGAGAGGAGTGGCCGGTCCTAGTTGCTACCGGTGACGGAGGAGAGGGCGGCCGGAGGGCGGCGACAACTTCTCGCAGCGACGGCGACGACGACGACAAAGGAGCGGCGGCGACGGGCAGGGAGGGGCGGCGGTGGCTGCAGGGAGCAGCAACAAATCGCCGGAGGTTAGGAGGTTAGGGAAATCGATCGGGAATGAATGAAACAGGTAAAGGGGAAGAATCGGTCGTTGGTGAGCTATTAAGTTCACAATAGGTGTCGGTTATTAAATATACTGACAACTAAACCTATAGTGTCGGTTATTTAGTTATGAACCGACACCTATACTAAGTGTCGGTTATTTAAGAAAACCGATAACTAAACCTATAGTGTCAGTTATTTAGTTATGAACTGACGCCATATGTAAAATTGTGGAGACAATTTTTTCGCTGGAATTTTGGGTTTGGCGGTTGAGTTTAGGTGTCGGTTGTTTATTAATTAACCGACACTTATTAAAAGCGGTACCCGTGTCTAGGCTCCCTAAGCAGATTGAATGTCGGTTTATGCTATCAACCGAAACTGTAGACATTAGGTGTCGGTTTTTGTAAACAACCGACACCTTGAAAAGTGGCTTTATAAGCCATTTCTGTAGTAGTGTAGTGGGGGATTTAAGATATAATTGGGATGTTGATAGCGAATAATGACTAAAGAATGATATTTTATAAATGAATTTCTAAATTATAATATATGTGTGAATGTTTCTACATGTATGGATGTTTCTACATGTGTCTGAGTGAAAATGAATGAAACTGTTGGTTGCTATATGAATGTTTCTATATGTGTGAATGTGAAAATGAATGGAACTACAGATTGCTAGCTACATGAATGTTTCTAAATGTGAAAATCAAATGCAACTACAGGTTGCATTGCTAAATGTGAATATTTTTGTTGATAATTTTGCAGGTTTGTGGCCTGTTGTTGGCTGATATCAATGGATGTCGTAAAACCTGCAGTTCATAACTGAACTACAGGTTTCTCATCCTGCGACCAGCCATACAGTAGGTCTGCAGACTAACAGAAAAAAAAACAAAAAATAGGCGTCGGTTATTTGTATAAAACCGACACACATAGTTACAGTGTCGATTTTATATAAATAACCGACGCCTATTTCATGTGGCGCGAAGGCATATGGCGTCGGTTTCTTATCTAATAACTGACGCCTATAGTGCCCAAGATGGCGCCCTTCTGTGGCGCGAAGGCATATGGCGTCGGGTTCTTATCTAATAACTGACACCTATAGTGCCCTGCTGGCGCGTTTTCGGTGGCGCGCGAAGGGTTATGTCGTCGGTTTCTTATCTAATAACTGACACCTATAGTGCCCTGCTGGCACATTTTCGGTGGCGCGCGAAGGGTTATGGCGTCGGTTTTTGAACCGACGCGTAACGTCTGGGCTTTTAGCGTCGCCCACATAGGTGTCACTTAGAAACTGACACTAAAGGCCTTAAATAACCGACACTAAAGGTCGGTTATGTACTAGTGGATCCAAGAATTGGACCTAGGGGAAAATCCCAAAATTCACACATATAACCAATTTGCCTAAATTCCTAGGTGATTTCACACACAAAGCAACAAGTAATCCATGGAGAATGAGATAGAAATAGAATATAATCATTAACAAATAGAATTACAACATTTATATGTCATTTTCCCCCAACATGGTATCAAAGTAACATACTTTCCCCCAAACAGCCCACCCACAGGGGCCTAGCTACTCATAGAAATGGAAAATACAAAAAGAGAGAAGAAAGAGGTAGAAGAAGCCATGGAGCTCAGTGTAGATGAAGCAATCCTCCTCTCCAACAACTGTAGGATGTCCTCCTCCCTCCTACAAGGATGAAATGATGTGGAATGATGAAAGGAAGTGGACGGAAGGCTTAGATATGGGGGGTTATGTGGTGGAAATGGTGAAATGGAGTGGATTTGAGGTGGATATGGAGTGGAATGGAGTGGGTGGAGATATGGGGAGCTAGGAAGGGGTAGAAGGTAGCTAGCCTCATGCCCCAGCCGCCACCTTGGTATAAATAGGTGTCTAGGGGGTCTAGGGTTAAGTTAGGGGTAAAATGGTGAAAGTATTAGAAAAATGGGTGGATTTTGTGAGTAGCACGGCCATAGTGGGTCACCACGGATGTGGTGGGTATGGTAGACCATGGCCGTGGTGTATGGGCACGGTCGTGGGAATTAAAATGGCTAAATGTCAGGTTGGTGGTCAAATTTGGGCTGAAAAGGCCACGGCCGTGGTGGTCACCACGGCCGTGGTGGGTTGAGGGTATCACGGCCGTGCTACGTAGCACGTTCGTGGTGGGAGATGGTAGCACGGCCGTGCTACATGGCACGACCGTGGTAGGATATGGTAGAATGGTTGTACTGTGTGGCACGACCGTGGTGGGTGATGGTAGCACGGTCGTGCTGCATGGTACGACCGTGGTGGGTGGTCGCAGTACGGTCGTGCTACGTGGCACGACCGTGGTAGAGTATGCTCTGCATCTGCTTCAAAATGGAGATTTTTCTTGTGATTTCTTCATTTGCAGCACGACCGTTTTGTGTTACCACAGCCGTGTTGGGGGCTTTGCTTGCACTTTGAGCTTCAAACTTCGTTATCCATGGGCTTATTTGCTTAACCTTGACTCCTGGTCACTAGGGGTAGGTTGGGGGAGCTTTGGGGCCTTCTTTGGGCCCCTCCATCTCTCTCATCCATTCAAGTGTGGTCCAAGTACCTGAAAAACATGCAAAAAATGTCCATAAGTGCATTTTACACAAATATGCATATTAAGGGAAATAACATGTAATCTAATAGGTATAGCTGTGATTGAAGAGCAAAAAGACACAAGATTAAGCCCTAAAATAGGGTTGAATCACCACACCAAACTTGAAACATACTTGTCCTCAAGTATGCTCTAACTCAATCTCTCTACAAGTTTTCCACAATCGAGAAATGACAAATGCAATATAAAAGATGATTGTTACTGAATGGGATCAAAGATGACAAAGTGCATGCATTTCACATCTCTCCTCTCCTACTTTTACAATCCAACCATGAAAAGAGAACAAAGCATATGAACTTCAAATATAGCGCATAGAATACACAAGTTATCCATACTTCTTCCATAAAGTTCCGGGTAAACCGTTTCATGATGTGTTAATCAAGGATGACTAGGAGTGTTGTTTCACATTCATGCATTCAGTCTTATATTTCAAATCATACCAAATGACCCATGTGGATGCAGAAAAAGGCAAAGTGAGCTAAGTTTGATGCTTCTTATCTCAATGGGTATGAAAGTGGAAGAAAGGGTTGCGGTAAGATTTTTGGAGTGTTTTTACACCCTCATCTTTTCTTTATTTGAATGCTCTTAAACAGGAGCATCCTTTTATTTTATTTTTGCATTTTTTTTCTTTTCCCTTGGGGTAGGTAGGGCATATGGTGATGGGAGTGAAGCGGTGAGATGTAGATGTGGCCACCCCAAACTTTTGGAGGTGGCCACGGATAATATGTGCACTTTGGAATCCTTTCATGAGGCGGAGGGGTAAGAAGATGGTGAGTGAAAAATTGGGTCAAAGAGGGGTCATAGGTATGGTTCTCCACATAAGACATCCTGCATGAAAATTAATCCATCACTTCATCCTAGATATCACACCACATGAATGAACAAGATGAAATTGATATATCAAACAAGTGATTCCACAAGCACTAAGCATTCAAAGCTTGCTCAACTTCATAATTCAGCCAAATCAATCACAATCATAAGAGAGGTGATGCACATGTAAAAAGTCAAACATTGATACCACTTAGCAATAATTCTTGACATTTCACTTGCATTTGTCAAAGGTCGTCATTTTTACTCAAAACAGTAGAGATTGGGTCAAAACACACTTTTTAGACAAGAAATCTCAAATTTGGGCAAAATTGGCCAAAATGGTGCCAAGTTGCCTCCAATCACATCTAAACCTATATTATTGAACTTAAAACAACAAACAAGCAAATCCTAGCTAAAACATGCAAAAATTACCAAAAATCTACATGATATGCAATGCATGGCAAAAAGAGCAAAATTTTTGAAAATTATGCAAAAATAGCAAGGAAGCAAACTACATGGCATGCAAGTTTGAAAAACAAGCACACAAAGTATGGATACACAAATATGAGAGATGGTTATACTGTTCAATCATCTTGAGCAAAAACTTAGAACAAGGAACATAGAAGAAAGTGGGGTAAATAGGGGCTTACCGCCCTACCACCCCAAACTTTTAAACCATGTTGTCCTCAACATGAAATAGAAGCTCAGAATGGTAGGGTAGAGGGCATGGAGTCATGGTAGATAAATGCCAAGAGGGGAGAGAGATCCCAATGTGTCCATTGAGAAGGGGATAGCCTCCACGACTGTGGTGTGCACCGCGCCCGTTTTGGAATGCATGCAACATGACCGTGTTGTGTGGCACGGCCGTGTTGATATCCTTTCTGTAGCTTCTCTACTGATTTGCAATTTTCTCTTCATTTTTTTTCTCCTCCTTATCAATATCATCCATGCATCAATCTCCTTCCAATGTACATGTCCTAAAATGGCATAAACAATAAAAATCATCAAGCATAAAGTGTGTGTGTGTGTGTGTTTTCTTGGAAAGTGTAAAAGCAAAGAAACAGTATCATTGAAGTTTGGGTGAAAAAAATCCCCAACCTAGGTGGGTTGCCTCCCACAAGCGCTAAGTTTCATGCCTTCAGATGGGCTTGTTGTTCTTTCACCAACAACCATGGTCCAAAAACAAAATGTTTTCACCCCCATCATAAGCAATCCTCTCAAATGCTTTCCTTGGTTGATCTTCCTCCCAAGGGTCATGCGAGCTTCGTAAGTCTTTTTCAGCAATTCTCTCTCCTTGGGGATCATCATCATAGATCTTAATCAGCCTTAAGACCCTTAGAAATCTCATGCCATAGGTTTTTCTCTCTCTTGAGGAACGGGTCTTCATAGGCACCAAAGAGAGGGGTCTCAATCATATCCATTTGCTCATGGGAAGTAGGGGGAGCATGTGATAGTTGTGGTGGTGGCATCAGTGTTGATGGCCATTAGACTTTAGGTGGAGGAGGGCATTGAGGTTGGAAGGTGAATTGGTGGGAGGGTTGTGGTGATAGAGGTGGTCGAATGAATTGAGGTTGGAAGGTGAATTGGTGGGAGGGTTGTGGAGATGGAGGTGGTGGGGGTGTGTAAGGCTTATGATAGCCTTGTAGGTAGGGAGGTACATAAAATGGATGGGTTCGTGCATATTGGCCTTCCATCTTGTGTTCCTCGAATGGCTTGTCACATGCACAAAACACAACCAAAAAAAAGAGAACAAGTTAGTAAACCAATATACACAAAGAATGCAAAGAATGATGAATAAAGAATAGCAATGATGGGGGCAGTAGGAAATGTCAAAGCAAAACTAACTAGCTAGGCCGAGCACCTCTATCCCCGGCAACGGTGCCAGAAATCTTGGTGCGATTCCGCTAGAGGTGCAACACACTAGCCGATTTGACCCGACTAGATGCGCCCCACGAGGTCAGAACACACATGATGGGAATTTGCTTTCGAAATTTATAAACCTAAACTAACACACCTACGTCTACTAAAACAACTACACCCACAAGCACACGAGGTTGTGTTGTAGTATAGGAAGGTGGCAAGTATAGGGTCGATCTATAGGGAAAAGAGGGGGTGCTAGAGCTAGATTAGTTTGGCTAGGTTCCTACTGTGGAGAATAGGGTTAAGGGTTTAAAGGTGATTTTGATTGTTAAACTATTATGAACAAGCAAGCAATTAAAGGCGAGAATGAAATCTATGTTAACCCTAGGTTAGATTAAGACTAAGCAAGCTAGGTATGAAAAGGCAAGTTACACTAAGGCAAGCAAGAGAGAAGCAAAAGAGCAATTAAAGAGCTAAGCTAGCATGAACAAGGCAAGAGCAAGGAAAGAAGCAAACTAAGAAAGAAAAGAACTAATTAAGCTAAGGAAGCGCAAAACTAGGGTTTCAAGCAGTAAAGAGATGTGTGGGCTGTTTAGGGGTATGAAATTCAAGAAGTAAAGAGATGTGTGGGCTGTTTAGGGGTATGAACTTATCACTTAAGTTGGGGGGTGACATATGAACATTATGATTCCATTTAGATTATCCAAACCAAACAACAAGTTAGAGTCTAATGAATTAACCTAAGCTACTAACTGGCCATGGATATGCTAGGTTGTGTACAGGGGAACTAGTCCCTAACACCCCCTACTACCCTTACGAGGCTCAATTGGGTTAGGGATTAGGTACAATTCAATTAGAGTCTAATCAAGTCTAGGTTTCTAGATTAGGCATTCCTAGGGCAATTAGGGGCCGAGGGTAGTAATGGGGAGGTGAAATTAGGGTTTTGGACCCCAATTCCCCCACATTCTAGTCTTGAGAAGGATCCATGTTAATTGCACTAGAATCATCTAATCTAGCTACTTAGATCTCGCACTTAGGTTTAGTGAGATTGATTAGGATGTAGGAAGATGGGAGGCAACCTAGGGATCCAGGAATTGGACCTAGGGGCAAATCCCAAAATTCACACATATAACCAATTTGCCTAAATTCCTAGGTGATTTCACACACAAAGCAACAAGCAATCCATGGAGAATGAGATAGAAATAGAATATAATCATTAACAAATAGAATTACAACGTTTACATGTCATTTCCCCCCAACATGGTATCAAAGTAACATACTTTCCCCCAAATAGCCCACCCACAGGGGCCTAGCTACTCATAGAAATGGAAAATACAAAATGAGAAAAGAAAGAGGTAGAAGAAGCCATGGAGATTGGTGTAGATGAAGCAATCCTCCTCTCCAGCAGCTGCAGGACGTCCTCCTCCCTCCTCCAAGGATGAAATGATGTGGAATGATGAAAGGAAGTGGATGGAAGGCTTAGATATGGGGGGTTATTTGGTGGAAATGGTGAAATGGAGTGGATTTGAGGTGGATATGGAGTGGAATGGAGTGGGTGGCAATTTGGGGAGCTAGGGAAGGGTAGAAGGTAGCTAGCCTCATGCCCCAGCCGCCACCTTGGTATATATAGGTGTCTAGGGGGTTTAGGGTTAAGTTAGGGGTAAAATGGGGAAAGCAGTGGAAAAATGGGTGGATTTTGTGAGTAGCACGACCGTGGTGGGTCACCAAGGCCGTGGTGGGTAGGGTAGACCATGGTCGTGGTGTATGGGCACAGTCGTCGGAATTAAAATGACTAAATGTCAGGTTGGTGGTCAAATTTTGGCTGAAAAGGCCACGATCGTGGTGGGTTTCGGGTAGCATGGTTGTGCTGCGTAGCACAGCTGTGGTGGGAGATGGTAGCACAGCCGTGTTGTGTGGCACGACCATGGTGGGATATGGTAGCACGGCTGTATTTCATGGCACGACTGTGGTGGGTGATGGTAGAACGGTCGTGTTACGTGGCACAGCCATGGTGGGTGGTTGCAGCATGGTCGTGCTATGCGGCACGACCGTGGTAGAGTATGCTCTGCAACTGCTTCAAAATTGAGATTTTCCTTGTGATTTCTTCATTTGCAACACGACCGTTCTGTGTTACCACAGTCGTGTTGGGGGCTTTGCTTGCACTTTGAGCTTCAAACTTCGTTATCCATGGGCTTCTTTGCTTAACCTTAACTCTTGGCCACTAGGGGTAGGTTGGGGGAGCTCTGGGGCCTTCTTTGGGCCCCTCCATCTCTCTCATCCATCCAAGTGTGGTCCAAGTACCTGAAAAACATGCAAAAAATGTCCATAAGTGCATTTTACACAAATATGCATATTAAGGGAAATAACATGTAATCTAATAGGTATATATGTGATTGAAGAGCAAAAAGACACAAGATTAAGCCCTAAAATAGGGTTGAATCAATCGGCATAAATACCAACCATTAGAGAGAATCCCAAAACCTAAACCCAGATTATGAAATAAAACGATAAATTCTCGACAAAGGTGAATAAATAATATATGAAAAACACAAATATTTTTTTTCTTTTTCTTTCTTCACAAATTCATAAATCAATGTCACATCAAGGACATCACATTTTAGATATCACAAATCTTATTCAACTCCATTAAAACTAGAATCAAATCTTCTTCTCATATGCGGTTCAGTTTACATCAGATACATGTACATTTATGAACAAACTTAGTTTACAACCCATCCTGAAAAAGAGAGAGTACAGTGACATTCTAATCTATCTAGATTATGTTATTTATATCTTCTTATCATGACCTATCCACTGGATGGCATTATACCTAAAAACATTTGAAGCAATCTCATGAGACTCATATAGAGCCCTAGTTAGTGGATACCTTCCACTCAAGCTAGGTACATGCATCAGCATCAGATTAAGTATAAAAACTTAAAAGAAACATGCAAATATTGAAAAGTATAGCAGATAGTTCTATCATAAGTCATATCTAACTTACAATGGTAATCTAATCCAACAGTTAAGGTAATCACTTAAGCCAATTATAACTTTGAAACATCTTTTAGAGCATGTCTTTGAACAAATTAGCAGATACTTCTTAGTTCAAATTAAGAACCCTACTGCATGAGAAATAAGTCAAGTTCTAATCATTTTGAATCAATACATAATAATAACATTAACTTTGTGACACTCCACCAGCCGGACCAGGAACACATCTTGCAGTCCTGAAGTTGAAGTACACATAATACATATCTACCAAATAATACTATCAAATATCAAGCAATCCAATTCATATTCAGAATTGATATAAATCCCAACATTTATAACTTGTCAACATGACATATCATAATATGAAATAGAAAATGCCCATAGCAACATGATTACTTTCCTCAACAAGAAGCATAATCAACAATGATAAATCATCAAGTTGTAGTACAAGGAATGTAACAACCATTCAAATCATGTTCTACACGGCTTATCAACATTTATTCATTTTCCCTAAAACTACTTGGCTTGTAGCTCACCAAGTAGAAGTTGCCACGCCTGATTCTCATGTCAGCGACTCACCGTCACTATCTTAGGATTTAGCCGGCCACCTTAAGATATCAACAACAGACCCTGGCCAGCTTAGGGTTGCCTAAAGAGGCTCAAGTCCTCATCTCGGTTACATGAGATAGGAACCAGTAAAATAGTATATCACATATCACAATATTTCACATATTTTATTTCAACAGAGTCTATTCCATCTGGACATAGACTTTCACAGTAAGGATTTAGGGCTAGAGCCACTCCAAATGACTCACTCCTAAATCATGGTGGTCTAACCTTTAAGTTCTCGATCTACACTCTAGAAATCCTTTTCATAATTCATCGATTACTACCAGGAGATCTGTTTTGTTTCCCTAGTGTGGTCCTCGGGGGAAACGCATGGTGTTCAGGGCACCTAACTAGATGTTCCATCATTTCACTTATTATTAATCTCTTTTACCCATCTTAAAAGAATTCAAAACATCATATATCATATATGTGTATTCTCGCGTAACTAGAATAACATGAAACAAATTAAGTTTACCAATAAGGACAATGATCAAAGCAAGAAGCATAATGAATCTGTATATTGCAACACATATGATTATTTCTATCTTCTACATCATCTCATAGCAATCATCAACAGTGGGCCTTTAGCCTGAGACATAGTCTTATTTTCCATCATTTACCCCATCAGGGTTTTATCATCATCAGTGGGCTTTCATCCCTGGACATAATCTCATTATGCAACATTTACCCTTATCAGGGTTTCTCAATGTAAGGAGTGCATATTAAATTCAATTTCAACATAAAACTTACTCGTTCATTGTATATCACAGTTCTGAACAAGCATTAGCAGAGGCATTAGAACTAGCAACCGTAAAAGCATATAGATATCATGTATTATTCCTCATACTTGGAATAGATTTATCATACAACATATGCTTGTTCCATCCAATCTGAATAGATGCCAATAAATTTCATACATATACATACATATCAGACTTAGTTTCTCTTCTTCTTTTATTTCACATTCTTCATATGGGGTTACTAATCAACACATGTTAATTATCATTTGAATTCAATCAAAATAGTTCATTCTCATAGTACAAGTATTCTGTCAAACAATCACAATACAAGAACACATTCTTGTAAATCAATTCAAATGCTTGAACATCATCTTTTAATTGAATTAAACTACAATTACGTACATTCCTTAGTCCCTCATTTGAGATTATTGTTCATTAGCACAACATCTAGGTCACCATTTTAGGGTTAGAGTTTGTTTCTTATATTCGTCTACTAATTCTCATCTTTTTCCTTCAGTTCATATTCATTAATCTCAACTTCTCTCATGCCATGTTCATTAAATTACTAGAACGAATCATTTTTAACTCACTTGATATCATTGATATCCATCAAAGTCTAGTTTTAGTATGTTTCATTCAATTTTTCTTAAGCCACATGTAATAAAAAATAAAGGATTAAAGACTTCATTATAATAACTTCATAAGTTTCATCTTTAACTTGCCATCACCATCAATACATTTTTTCTTCATATCATTTCTTATATTTAGATAAGTGTACCATGTCATTGACTTCTAATGTCATTCCCATAATCAAGATTGATCATTCTTTATTATACTAAACCAAATGCATTAAACTTAGATGATATTAGTAAGACTCATCATATTCAATTCAAGTATTAATACTTTCAACTCCAACATTTTATCACATTTACAACATCATATACAAGTTCTAGCTTCATCACTCATACTCGTCTTAATAATAAACTTTTAGGGTTTTCAAGAAGTCATTCCTTAGTTCAACATATCATAATAATCATATCATTCAGTAATTCAATCATGACTCAAGGGTTCATTAGGGTTATTCACAAATATGAAAACCCTAGTTTCCATTTTACACATTTCATTCATCAAATATAAGTATACATTGATTAATTGACTCATTTGATTCACTTCCTCAACACAAATCCTAATCATGATATGTGGTAATTCAATTCCATTAACATTCAACAATACACTTGTATAATACAATCAAGTACAATTCAAATATGATTTTATACATGTCAATTCAATTCCAAGCATATCGGCCATTGGGCTGATTTTTAGGCAAAATTCACATGAAATAGCATAGTCATCTACCCATAAGAAAACCCATATATCCTCAATCAATATATCAGGAACTAATCAAGTTCCAATCAATGAGAAATAATCAAAATCAATAGAATTGGATCCCCCAATATCTTTTCCATATCAAATCCAATCACATACATATGCAAACAAGGTTTATGATTGTTTTAGCTAGAAGGAATTAGGATTTCAACATGAATACAAAGATTAGGAGGGAGAAAAACACTCACCTCAGGTTCCAAGCACCTTAAATTCGTAGGTCAGACTCTAAATTTTTGGAAACCCAATCAAACTCTCGCAAATGAATCCAATTCTTTCTCCTCTCAACTCAGAAACCCTAGAAATGGGGATTAGAAGAGAAAGAGTGAGAAAAGGGGGAGATTTGATGTGATTTCAAATCAAGTTAGGGGAGGATGGAATCTTGACATGTGAGATAAAATTCACCATGAAATGATATGCAAAGAAGCTAAATTTACTTGATTTCATCATATCTTGGATAGAGAAACCCTAGGTCAAAATCTCCACCACTTTCTCTTCTCAAAACCCTAGCTACTCTTTCTCAAGAATTTTATTTCTTTGGCAGGAAAGATGAGTTATGAGAGCTCCTTGTGTGTTAGGTTAGTCATATAGATAAATTGAGGTGCTTAGAACAATTGCAAATAAGCCTTTCATTATATTTTTTTATTTTGCTTAGACTGGTTGGTCGGATGAGTTATGAACTCAACCAAAACCACACTTTTTAGAACTCAAACCTCATCCAAAAATTATCAAACTTTAACTCAATGTTTGAAATTGAGTTTATAAGAAACAATAAAAAGTATAGATCATTTGGAGTTACTAATAAATAATTACAAATCAAATACTACACTACTATATTGCAGACTATAGCATGGTCGGTCGAGTTTGTCCTTCAGAAAACTCGACCGACACCCCTCTCTGTAGAGATCACAAATCATCCAAAAATTATGAAAATTTAATATAATGTCTGGAATGGAGTTACCAACTATAGTTAAAATTTGAGATCAATTCGATATACCAATAAAAAGATAAAATTCAATTACCATAATGCTATATCAATCTGAAAATATGGTTGGGCGAGTTTGAAACTCGACCGACAAATAGGTCAGAGCATTCTTTAAAAATTCTGATATTTTTCAATTAGTGTTCACATTTTAGATATACAAATCATATCCAAATTTGAATTAAATCAGATTTACACATAAAATATAAAAAATCATTTAGTGAGACACGATATTTATCAAATTATGTATTCATATGTCATCAAAACGCTAATTTGTGCTGATTAGGATTTCCAAATCTTAACCCCAATTATGTGAATCAAAGTATGATTAAACCTTCTCATTATATTTAAAACATCAAAACTTAATTACCATCACTAATCAAGCATTAAACAATGATCAACTTAGTTAAGCATACAATCATCTAAGTAAACCCTAATTAGATGACTAATTTGAAAATGGGTCATTACACTCACAATGTGCCTAAGTTTACAAGTATGCATAACTAATTATTCTTATAGAATCCTAAACCTATCACAAGATCTCGAATGGTTCTTATAATTGGCCAAATATATGTGGATATTAGATTTCATTTCCATTTCCATAATCTTGACATTTTGGAATAAATTAGACATATATATTAATATGCATATTTTGAATGCAATGAACTGATGATGGTATTCCTTCAAATTGTTTGTAATGACTTACACTAGTTTAAAAAGCCCAAATTAGGATCTACATTGAGGTACAAGAAATTGAAAATTGGTTTCATTTATACTTGTATGGTCCAACTTATATCTAATGCTTGGGTATTTGGCACACCCTTACATTTATGAACACATCATTCATATTGAACTCCTGTTTGGTTGAGATTTCCATGGGTTTATATATAATTAGGAATTCAGATTTATAAAACAATTGTTTAATATACCTAAACTTTTAGGCTTAAGAGAAATTGAAAATCAAATTAGAAAAATCTAAGTTCCAATATGGACACGCGAATTCCGGATCCTACTTAAAGAAGCCCTTAGTAAAGGCTGATAGACGGGTAAAGAAACGAAGGTGTAAATTTGGGCGTCGCTATGTTTTTATTTGTGTTGGAGGCATTAAGTGATTGTTCCTAAGAAGCTAATCAAGGCTAAGAAGCTTCCTGAAAAAGCAAACCGTTTCTGGTCGTGATATCGTCTGAAATACGAGTTTCCAAAGTTGTATAGAAAAATATCCAACGACGCCATGACTCATGTTCAAAGTATCGTTGACTGACTTTACGAAAGAATTGGAAGAATGTGCTCCAATTAGTTTACGAATGCACATGTCAGATTCCAATGAAATGTGATCAGGTTCGTCCTATACACATATCTATCATTGACAGTTAATTACATCGGCACTCATCAATGTCGTAAACTCCCGGAAGCAAACGACGCCATCGCCGTTCCTGTCCACCGCCATAATCATGCTTCGGCAATCAGCCAACGTCTTTGTATTGCCATCAGGCATAACTCGCCGGAGTACGTGGTGCAGCTCCTCCGCTGTGATGACCCCGTCCCCATTCTGATCGTACACTGCATACGCCAACTTTAGGACCTCCTCCTGGTCGTCGTAGTGCGAGCTGTACTGGCGGGTGTCTTTGGGACCTGAGTCCAGAAGTCCCTTTGGGGAGATGCAGGCGACGAACTCGTGTAAGTCGATGTAGCCATCGCCATCTAGATCAGCCACTTCCATCATCGCCGCAGCCTCCGCTTTGAAATCAGTATCGTGGTCGTCAGGTTTCGTGGCCGTCATGCTTCCCATAGCCCATACCATGGCCTCGAGCTCCTCATGAGAGATTTTCCCGTCGCTGTTGCTGTCGTAATAGGCGAACACCCTACGCAGATCCTTCTCGAGCCAACCTGAGCGAATAGGAGACGAAGGGGCCGAGGAGGAGGAAGTATGAGATGACGGTGAAGTGATCCGGCTATCTTTGACAGGCAACGATGTCGACGCCGGCGACTTTTTCAACTGGCAGAGCTTCTTAAACAAGCTTTTCAACGCTGCAGTGGCCATGAGTGATCGATTGGTTACTAAGGATAGCTAATGAAGTGCAGCAGAGCAATTGGGTTGACGGAAGGAAGAAGGACGATTGAGTCTGAGGAGTAGTATATGGGGGATGATCGGTGTGAGCTGGGGCTGTTGCTTCTCTTGTTGTACCTTTGGATGACTGACACCACAGGTATTTATAGTTTTCTGGATTTTCTAACGCCGTATACGCGTGTGCCACGTGTACAGTTAGAGACGGAGGTCTATATCCTTCTGATTAAGTAAACTAATCAAGAAAAAGTCAGCTTAATACAACTCGACTAGAAATGCGTGGGTGTTATTTTTCTCTCTATATTCACGGTGTCGCGTGTCTCACGACTACTCTGGAAGCTACTGGGATGGTCTGCTCTAGGCAATTTAGGCTGCGTTTGCGTTTGTTGTGCCGTTCTAGTGGAGGCAAGGCAATTAAATCTGATCGGTTATTTTAACCGGTGTTTGCTATGCGAATTAATTAGAAGGTAGATAAGTTGCCGCATGGATAAGTTAATCGAGAAATCTTCTGCGTACCAAATCCTTGCGGCAGAAAATAAGTTTATTTACCGTGGGTATCAATTTTCCACAATATCCCTCTAGATGACTGCTCAAACATACAAAATTGTTTATGTACAGGACATAATAGACTTTGTACCAAACAGCGGACATCTTACACAAAGTTAAGATATCGCTGGTTAATTTAATAAACTGGACATGGCTATGCCAAACACAGCTTTAATAACCGGGTTGACAGTAGTAGTCTAAAGAAGCTAATATCAACGGATGTTGCTGTCTGAATATGTATATGTATCTAAAATATACAAAGCACAAACAGAAAATCTCAACTTAACAGTTACGATGCCTCTATCATTGGCAAACGTGACATACCAATAGTAATAAACCTGAGTGGCATTTTTCTAGTGCTTCTGTATCTTCGTTTACAAATGGGCACTATTTTCATCTTGTGAACGAGACTGCTTCCGATGCCAATCTTAAATAGGCCCTCATATCCTAAATATCAGATGAAAGATACTATTTAGATGAGTTTCTTAACTTTACATTTGACTCACCCCCATTCCCTGAATCTATATGACACTTGTTTTATGGTTGTGTTGCGTAGGTGCAGAGTGCGCACTCTCATTCTGTCTAGATCAATGTTGTTTTTTACGTGAATGCCCACATCTGTCTAGATTTTGGGCTATCTTGACACATCATCATCATCATCATCATCATCATCATCTAAGCTTCAATCCCAATCATGTTGGTGTTGACTATATAGATTTTCTTTCCCAATCAGCTCTGATATGGATCATATTCTGATCAAGATGAAGGGATACGAAATCTCTCTTTATAAGTTCTTTCTAGATTAATTTATGGAAGCCAAGGTATTCAAAATCTCTCTTTGTAAACTCCTTCTAGGTTATGCATGCATTCTCTTCCTTTAATTTTATTTGATTAAATATTATATCTCCGTAAACTCCATTAGTTGATCCACATTACACATGTCCATATCATCTTAGAAGGTCCTCATATAAGTTGTCCTCAATACTCATCACCCCACTTTCTTCCTCATATAGTCACTTCTCAAGCGATTTTTTCCTATCCCCCCACCCATCTATCTCATCATACGTATTTTAGCCACATTTATCTTGTTGAGACCTTATTTCTTCTCCAGTAAACATTCACTCACATATAACATTACTGATCGTATAATTATTCTATAAAGCTTATTTTTTAATATTATTGGGACTTTCCAATCACATAATACTCTAGTTACACTCTTTCATATTAACCATTCTACAATGTGTCCTATGACAAACATCGTGTTGAACAACCCTATCCATTAAAAAAATAGTACTCAGGTAACAATATTTATCACACTATGGTACATCCACTTTGCCCAACCTGATCCCACCATTCTTAATTCTATATGGACTGAGGCATATACTCAATTTTTCTTCAACTAATAACCAATTCATTTGATTCCAACATTTTTCTCCAAAGTTCAACTTTATAATTTAGTTTGTCTTTTGTTTCATCAATCCACATAATATCATCAATAAATAACACTCACCAAGGAATATCATCTTCAACATTCTTTGTCAACTCATACATAGTAGGAACAAATAAATATGGGCTCAGTGCAGATCCTTGATGTACTCCAACTATGATAGGAGATATTGGTGTTTCGCTTCCAAGAGTCTTCACACTTACATTCGAGCTATCATATATGTTTTTTATTTAGTTGATGTATTGGATTGATACATCCTTTTTCTCCAAATCCCTCAAAAAAACTTTTATGGGTACTTGGTCATAAGATTTAAATCAATAAAAACCATACAGAGATATCTTATGTTGTCTATATACTTCTCCATAGGCCTACTTATTAGATTAATGATATATTTTTTTGATTTTCTTGGCATGAAAACAACTTGGTTGTCTGATATTTGTATTATAAACCTCGGCCTTTGCTCAATAATCCTCTCACAAATCTTCATAGCGTGAGTCATCAACTTGATACCTATATAGTTTGTGCATCTCTGATCATCTCCTTTGTTCTTGTAGATGAGAACTATGATACTATTTCTTCATGTATTTGATATTTTCTTGGTCTTTATAATTTTGTTAATGGAATTTGTTAACTGTATCGCTCCTTCATCCCTCATACACTTCCATATATCAATAAGAACATTATTTGGTTTGCATGCCTTTCTTATTTTCATCTTTTTGAAAGCATTCTTGACCTTAAAAAGTGACACCCATCTTGTATAAATAATATCTCTTGTATGCATGTCACTCGAGTCTCGTACATTATTCCATTGAAAAACTTATAAAAGTAGTTCATTCATTGGTTCTGAATATCATTGTCTTTACCAACACACTACCATCTTCATTCTTGATGTATATTACTTCAATCGAGTCTCTTCCTTTTCTCTCTCTAATACGGTCCATTTTATATATATCCTTTTTCCCTTCACTTCTACACAACTTCTTAAAAATAGCTTCAAAGTATCTACACCTTGCATCTTGAACAACATTTTAAGCTTATTTCTTTGTTTTGTTGTACCTATGAAAGGTTGCATCATCTCAACATTTGGGCAAGCTCCTATAAATATCCCTTTCTATTTTAATATCCTTTTCTACTTCATGATTTCACCACCAAGTCTCTTTGTATGGAGGATCACATCCTTTGGATTCCCCCAAAATCTCTTTGGCAATTTCTATCATGCATAACCTCATATTATGCCACATATTCTTAACATTAAACTATAAGTTCCAAGTTCCCTCCTTGATGAGTTTATCTACAAAAGTCAATTTCTTTTTTCCTTTTACATTCCACCATTTGATCCTACTATATTAATTTTAATAATGATTATCTTTTTAATCTCATGTTCATATACAAGACCTCTAACCTATGCTAGGTGGCGAGTTCTTTGCCCTAAATCTCTTTACAATCCTTGAATACTTTACGACCCATCCCCCTTAAAAGGAAGCAATCAATTGGCTTCAACTGCATCTACTATAGAATGTAATCATATGAGAATTTATCTTATTGAAATGGGTATTTTCCAAAATTATATCACACGTATGTGCAATATCTAATATTATCTATCCTTCTACATTCTATTTTCATAATAACCAAAACCACCATGAATTATCTCATATCCAACATTATTGCTCCCCACATGAACATTTAAATCACTCCTAAAAATGGTCATATCCTTTATCACTAACCTTGCATCAAATCATCCAATTATCCTAAAAATCCTTCTTAGCTTCCTAGATTAGGCTAACTTGGGGGCATAAATGCTAATGATGTCAAAAATATTCCCCCAAGAACAACCTTGATAAGTATGATCCTGACACCTATCCCTGTAATATTTACAACAATATCCTTCAACATATTATCAAAATTAATGCCTATGCAATTTCTCATCATGTCCATACATGCATACCAAATTGTGTACCTTGGGATTGCAATCTCTCTGCTTAATCCCTCTATCTACTTGGTTTCCTACAAGCAAGATATATTGACTTTTATTTAGATCATGGTGTACACTATCCACAATTATTTTTGTGTGAAAGAGCCAATATTTGAAGACCATACTCTTATCATTTTTTATTAAACTTTCTTCTTTACATGCCTTTACCGAAAAGATTTCCCTTGCACTATTTTCACTACATCTGAGTAATGATGTAGAAGGAGTAGCTTCTTTACCCACACCAGTCCAAAGTGTGGAAACCCTTGCATTTCCTTAAACATCCTGGTGCCAATGTGTTGAAACCCCTTGCATATTTACCACCACCCTTGCTTCCATGCAACACATTGATGGGTGGGGATGCTCCCTCTAAATTATTATAAGGATCCATGTCATAAAAAGAGTGTCCAAGTTTTATGGCTGACTATCAACCTACCACCAACCCTCCTCCTTTGACTAGCTTTTTGGACCCGAATACATGAACACAAAATGAACATAACATAGGTAGATTTGTCTATATAAATACATACATTGAGGTATGGTTTATGCATTTTTGTTTTCAGGCACAACAAGATCATGTTGGTAAGGTTAAAAAATGACACATGCATTGCATGGATATCAAATTATCAATAGTTTTTTATCATAGAGAAGGCCCCTTCATAATTCTCTACAAATCTAAGTTATTTGTGTGGATATGGTGAAGGGGAATATATAGTATTTTTTTGACCATTCATTCCTAGCCTTTTACATGGAGTGGAGTAGCTTCATAGAAGTTATAATTTACCCCATGTGTAAAAGTCCTTGGGTGAGTCCCATCCAAGTTGTTCCTGAAAAGGGTGGGATCACCGTGGCTCAAAAAGAAGAGGGAGAACTAATTCAATGAGATATAAATCTAAGTGGAGGTGGTGTGTGGAATATAGGAAGTTTAATGAGAAGACGTAGAAAGACCACTTCCCTCTCCCATTCATTGATTAAATCTTAGCGAGGCTTGTGGGAAAAAATTTCTATTGCTTCATTGATGGATACTCGGGATATTTCCAAGTGGTAGTGCATCTTGTGGATCAATAGAAAATGACATTCACATGTCCAAATTGTACCTTTTCCTATAGTAGAATGACTTGGGCTTTGCAATTCCCCTTTCATATTCCAAAGATGTGTCACATCTATTTTCACTGACATGCTTAATATTTCTCTTAAAGTCTTCATGGATGATTTTTTAGTGTTCGAAAAGTCTTTTGATGAATGTTTGTGTCACCTCTAAGTTGTTCTAGAGAGATGTGCTAAGGTTCATTTGGTTCTATCTTGGTAGAAAAGTCATTTCATGGTTCCCGAGGGCATTAATTAGGGTCATAGAGTATCCAAAGCCGAAATTGAAGTTGACAAGGACAAAGTGGGCCTCATTTCTACTCTAATCATCCCTTCCAATGTAAGACATATATGTTCTTTTTTGGTTCATGTGAGTTTCTATCACCATTTCATCAAAGATTTTATCAAGATTTCAAGACCATTGTTTTATTTACTTTGAAAAGATGTTGGATTTAATTTTGAAGACAAATGCATTGAAGCTTTCAACCACTTGAAGCACAAGCTGATTTCTTATCCTATCTTGCAACCCCGGATTTATATTTCTCATTTGAAATCATGATTGATGCTTTGGATATGGTAGTGGTGGTTTTTGCTTGGTACAAGGATTGGCTGGATACCGCATGACAACTATTATCCAAACAAGACACTTGATGAAGCTCAAAGGAACTACACTACCACAAAGAAAGAATTTCTTGTCATGATTTTTCACTTGACAAGTTATTCTCCTATGTGCTACTAAATAAGGTGATTGTTTATATCGATCATGCAACTCTTAAGTATGTCATGCAGAAGAAGGACTCAAAGCCTAGGATGATAAAGTGGATTCTATTGCTCCAAAATTTTGATTTGGAGATAGTTGACAAGAAAGGGGTTGAAAATTCTATCGTTGATCACCTCTCTTGTGTAGAAGAAACCTATGATAATGTAAACAAAATCAAGGAAACAATGCCTCATGAGAATCTCTTCTTGCTTGACTCTACTCAAAGGCGATGGTGCAAGCACATATCCAACTTTTTTGCTAGTGGAAGACTAGCAAGTACATGGACTGGATAGGAAATTAGAAGGTTGTTTGATTTAGTGAAGAAATATGTGTGGGATGACCCACATCTCTTTAAGTATTTCTCCAATTAACTCATAAGGAGGTGCATTCCAGAAAGTGAGCAGTGAGAAATTCTCTCCTTGCGCCATTCTTACATATGTGGAGGATAGTTTTGTGGGAAATAGATAGCATAAAAAGTTCTCCAATGTGGTTTCTGTTACCCAATGTTGTTCAAGGATTCTTGTGAATATTGCAAAACATTCTTGAAGTGCCAAAAAGTGGCCACTATCTCAAAGTGGGACATGATGCCTCTTTCTCCTATTATTGTAATAGAGGTGTTTGATGTTTGCACTATTGAATTCATGGGTCCATTTTCCCCTTCTTTTGGGTACGTGTACATCTTGGTGGCCATAGACTATGTCTCCAAATGGGTTGAAGCAATATCTATAGTAATAAATGATCACAAGGTGTATGTGAGTTTGTCAAATAAAAAGTCTTCAACTAGTTTGGTTTACCAAGATCTATGATTAGTGATGGTGGAATTCACTTCATTTATAGATCCTTCAAAAGTTTGTTGGAAAGGCATGATGTAAATCATCATGTAGCTACTCCATACTACCGTCAAACTCGTGGTTAAGTTGAGTTGGCCAATCATGAGATAAAGCTCATCCTTGAGAAGACCTTGAGAGTGAACCCCAAGGATTTGTATCTATGTCTCAATGAAGCTTTGTTGGCATATAGGACCACACTCAAAGCCCCAATTGGCACCACATTCTTCAATCTTGTGCATGAAAAAAACTGGCATTTACTAGTTGAGTTGCAATACAAGACATTATGGGCCTTCAAATCTATGGATATGGACATGGACATCATTGGAGCTACAAGAAAGCTGCAACTCCATGAATATGAGGAAATGAGACATGATGCCTATGAGTTGTAAAAGATCTACAAGGAATGAATCAAGTTTTTGGATAATAGATTCATCAAGAAGAAATCATTTTACTTGGAAAAATAGGTGTGGTTGTACAATTCAAGGATTAAATTCTTCCCTGGGAATTTTAGATCAAGGTGGGAAGGGACATGCCCAGTGGAACATGTGTGCCCATCTAGTGCTATTGTGATATGTGTGAAAGAAGGTACAAAAGAATTCATAATGAATGGCCATAGATTAAAATCCATTGTAGAATTTGGAACCGACAAGGGAAATCAAAGTTTTGATATGGTCATTCTAGTTGAGGAACTCCCTATTGATGAAGAGATGTGCTTAAATGCACATGAGAAAGAGATGTACTATGCTAATCTAGAAAGGTTCTCAACAAGATGAGTGATGCAAGAATCAAGCCCTACTGAAGGCATATAACATAGCACTAGTGGGCGGTAATCCACCTAGGGTTGGGAACTTTTGCACCCAACCTTCAATTTTGATAGTTTTCATTTTCTTTTACACATCCAAGAAACACATACACTTGTGTTTAAAAGTTTTTGTTTAGTTTAGAGTTTGAAAGAAAGAATAAGTTTTAGTGAAATTGATTGATACAATTTCAAATGGATAAAAGTGATTGATTGGAACATTATTGATTGAAAGAGCTCCAAATTTTGGAAGTTTTTGAACTTCAGAGAGACAATACAATCGTACTGGCATAAAAAAGTGGTGTGTTTCTCAAGCTCTACCAAGGAAGATGAAAATTGATGATGCTTAAGGGGAGATTCATGCCAAAACTAATATGGAGCCATGGCCCTTTCTATCCCCAGCAACGACACCAGAAAGCTTGGAGTGTTTCTCCTAACCCTGAGGTTTACACACCTAAATCAATTGAATCTTGACTAGATGTGCACACCTCAAGGACTATGACACACTTGGGATCTTTCAAAATTATGAGGGGGCCTAAACTAATAAACTCACATACAATAACACACTAATCCATAAGACCACAGGGTCATGTTATAGTATTGGAAAGAATCAAGAATAGGGTCGATCCATAGGGAGAAAAGGGGGAGGGGACTTTAGCTAGGTTACTTTTGGCTTGGTTCCTACTATGAAGTATAGGGTTTAAGGGTTTATAGGTTGATTTTGATTGATTATATAAGGATTGAAAAAACAAACAATTAAAGGAAGACATCAATCAAAACCTAAGTTTTCCCTAGACAATTAGTTCTAAAGATAAGAAATGACAAGTTAAGCAAGAAAAGAAAAAAAATACCCTAAAAAGAAATACAACACAACTAGGTCTTGTGATCAACTGACAGAATGGTTCATGTGTCCCAACATGGCCATGTAGTTGATTGGCCAACACAACTTTAGCATCCAGCACGACCATGCTACATGCAAGTCCAACATTTAAGTCAATCAAATAGAACGATCGTGTTAATTTGATAACTCGACATAACGTGTAGTCACACTCCAACTTTTTCACCTTCAATTTCTCCATATTTTCATCCTAAATAAATTCCTAGTCACTCTATCAACATTTTCCCTACTTCCATTTACCATTTCCACCCCATCTCCACCACCAAAACCTCTCATTTCTCTTCATTCTGCTCCACATACATAGATTTGCAAAAACCTAAAATTCTTCCCATTTCTCCACCCAAAATGAATAAAATCACCCACCAAGTGGTTTTAATAACCAAGGGCATCGTATCCCACCAACATCGTCCCAAATATGGCTCATCTTCAGCTATGGTGGAATCCCCCACTCCTCCACCACCACCGTCCACTTCCGGCTCTCACGACAAAGCATCCTATTTGTTGTCTAATGATCTAGATGCATTGATAAATCCCATTGTGTAAGAGGTCTTCACTCAAACATGACATGCAACACCTTCATCTACAAAGGCATCACCACCACCACCTTCGTCGACCTGACAATTAGTTTCTTCAAGGGTAGCATTGCCACCTTGGTCAGCTCAACCTTCTTCAGTGGGGCCCTTCCTTTGATTTCCCTGACCGAGCCACAATCACAGCTGCAAGACCAAAGCTGGATACTTTTGGATGATGAGAATAAGGATATGCATGATGTACCACATGAGGATGTGCTCGATGAGTAGCATGAGGAAATCACCAAAGTGAGAAGTAGTTAGGTGAAGAAGCCAAGGCACCCAGAGTGCTTAACACATGGGATTATTGCCACCTTCTACGCATGTCAGGAGACAATATAGTCATTATGTTAGTCTGCCAATTATTAGGGTGTAATGGAAGAACTTGGTTTATTCGAGATTTTGACGATAGTTCAAGAGACATAGATTGAGTTGACGCGCCAATTCTTCACCACTTTAGAGAAGACCTCTATTGAAGGAGAAGATGCTACTCGTGTTAGAATTAAAAATGAAACTTGTCTCCTTACCTCATCCAAATCGAATAAGATTTTTTCCCCTAGAGATTAAATGGAACCCCTCCTAGATCAGGGGAGGATATACACATATTCAACTACTAGATACACAATAATGAGGAAAAATTTTACTGACCAGAGCATTTTTTTAGCGGGGAAGTCGAAGACAAGTTTGATACACAATCCATTCATGTGCTATATTCATGAAGTTTTAGTAAACAAAATCTTTACTAGGCATGAAAACCAAGGAAGTTTCACAAAGAAGGAACTTTTTGTTTTGGGATGAATGATTAAGGAAAGGGACATGAACTTGGGAGAATTACTTATTGATCATTTGAGGACAGTCCCCTCCAAGTGTAAGCATCCTTTATTATGGGGGGATTGTGACTTACATTTCCATTGACCTAGGTCTTGATGTCTTTGGCAACACCAAGGAATGTTGGGGAAATCTTGTAGACATGTAGTATATTATTCTTTCATCGATGGTTTCAGTGGTTGATCAAAAATTCATATATCAGGTAAACCCCCCATATGCAGGCATTACGCTGGAGCTACCCTACCATATTGAACCTCTCCTAGGTGAGTATGGATCAACACTAGAGTTATTGGATACCTGAAGTGTTGACCTAGATGTTATACATTGTCCATATTTTGATAATGACTTAACCATTCCATTCATATGCATATGTACCTAATATGTATATTCAAGATTGATTTTAGGCTTTAGGTACATGAAAAGGATCAAATTATACAAGCCCTATCTTGTCCAAGTTCATGTCAAATGCAATGCAAGTGTTCTAATAAGGAAGTCACTTCAAATGACCTTAGAAGATTTTGTAATCATGTGTATTGATGATATGACTTGTAACTAAGATGAGAAAAATATGTGGGACACTTAATACCAAGTTTTAATCACTTTTTAGCCAAATTAGAAAATCGATCATAGGTTTTTGATCGGTCGAGTTACAATCTCGACCAATCCCATGGTTGATTTTCTGAAGATGGAAATCGGTCGAGTTGTGCATTCATAGAATTTGACCGAATGACCTTCTGGCCAAATGCAATTTTGGATGATCAGTTGAGTTCCCCAAAACAAACTCAACCGATAGTTTGAAAATTAGGTTTGTCTTTTAGTTGATTGGTCGAGATACCTTTATTAAAACTTGACTGAACGCGTTGTACGGAAAATATAGAAAAAGTGATTATAATCATTGGTGACTTTTTTGGACAACAATTGATTTGTTGCCTTGAGCAAAAATGACTATATTTTGGCCCTAAGTGTTCCCCAACTCAAGGGAGCACCCCCAGCAATAAATAGGACCCCTTGGAGTTCATTCCAAGTTTGCTCATTCACTACATTCAAGTTCCTTGCTATATTTGAGTGTGCTACTACTCCTTGAACCCCTTTCTCTCTCTAGTTTACACTTCATTTCGTGATTTATGAGTGAGTTAGGCTTATTGTAAGAGAGATCCAACCTTGTGCATGTAAATCTCTCAATCTTCCACTACTTCCCTAATCCCTTCCTACATGAAGAAAAGGTGAAGCAAGCTCCATTTAGTGAAGAAGGAGCCATAGTTGGTCCTCTTTAAGGTTGTTGAAGAGGTGGTGATATTCTCCAAGTGAAGGAGAAGGCAAAGGCTGGAGATCCAAGAGGAGAAGAAAAGTCCTTCAAGGCGGAAGACTTGAGTTTGAGTGGGTAAGACCTTGATGAAGGTTAAAGACTCAAGCTAAGTGGGTAAGCCCCTTGGTAAGATGGATATCTCCTTGTGGTTGGATGGGTAAGTCATTTGGTGGTCTATTGTTGTAACTCTTATTGGTGATAATATAGAGAAAGGAACTTGCAAAGTCCTAGAGGTTGACCTCTCTAGGTAGTGGACTAACTCACCTCTAGTTTGAAGTGTGGAACCACTCTACATCCCTTTTTCAAGTGCTTGCTATCAATCTCTCCCATCCTTGCTATCCTTATTAGATAGGACTTCAAATTGACATATAGCTATTGCTCTAAAATTGATATAATTTGAAGGTCTAATCTGTTTTGTGAGAAATGTTGTAGCTCTATTCACCCCCCCTCTAGAGTCGTTAGATCCAAAAAGTGGTATCAGAGCTTAGGATGTTCTCCAACAATCTCCCATGGGACAAGAAGATGGGCAAAAACCTACTTGGTTCACTCAACCTAGAGGAGGCTTCTCCATGCGTCCTCTGGTCTTTTACAACACCAACTTCCTCTATTAGAAGAGGCGGATGCAGTTCTACATTCAAGGGATGAAATTTGATATGTGGAAAGTGATGGTCACTCCTCACAAGAAGCCAATTGAAGTGGTTGCAACATGGAGTGAAGCTACTCTCAAGGAGGCTTAACTCAATGCTAAGGCCATTAGCATCCTCTACGTAGACCTCACCCCCACATAGTTCAACCGGATCTCATCATCAGACACTGCCTATGAGATTGGGACAAGCTTTGCATCACATATGAAGGAACAAAGCAAATCAAGGAGGCAAAGATCTACATGTTCAACAACCTCCTAGAGAACTTCAAGATGGGAAAGAAAGAAGGCATTGTGGAGATGTATTCAAGACTCAATGTCATCATCAATGGGTTGACTGCATTGGGTAATACTTTGGATAGAGGTGTCATCAACTCAAATAACTTGAGAACTCTTCCAAAGAGATGGGAGTCAAAGGTCACCTCCATTGAAGAAGTGAGGAGCCTTGGTGACATCCCATCTTCAGAACTCATTGGCAATCTTCATGCCCATGAGCCTAGACTTGACAAGCAAGAAGAAGAAGCAAAGCAAGAAGAGAAGGAAGCCAAGAAGATCAAAGATAGTGCTTTCAAAGCATAAGTGGAGGTTGTCATCCTTCAACAACAACTTGCTTGCCAGACTACTCCCTCCTCCTCTAGTGAAGATGAAGGCCCTAGTGAGCATGAAGTGAACTACACCAAGGGCAAGCACTTCAAGGGAAAGCAAGCCTCCTCCTCCTCTACTCCAAGATGCTACAAGTGTGGTCAAAAGGGGCACTAAAAGAGTGAATGCCCAAAGCCAAGAAAGGCACACCACAAGAGCAGCTCAAGGAAAGAATAGGTTTACAAGAAGGAGAGAAAGCACAAGAGGAAGGACAAGAAGGAGAAGAGACACAAGAATGCAACTCATGCGGTTTGGGAAACTTCATCTTCAAGCAGCTCAAGCTCTGAAGAAGATGGAGAGTGCCACCTTACTCTGATGGCCTCTATAAGTGAAGACATTAGTGAGGTAAGTGAGGTAAGTGAGGTAAGCTTGCATGAATTTCCTAAAGAAGATATTATTGGCATGCTTATTACTACTTGTTCTTCTTTTGCTAAATGTAAATCTAAAAGAAAGCGGTTAGGAAAAATTATTGATGATCTTTATGCTAAGATTGAGATTTTGGAATTGAATGAGAAAACCAACCTTTAAAATATTGATAATTTGTAAGGGAAATACATTGATCTTGAACTCCAATACAATGGGGTTGAAGTTAAAAATGGTGTCTAGCTTAAGAACATTGAGAATCTTAAGGAAGAAAACCAAAATTTCCTTTAAAAACTTGATTTGCTTAAAATTGAAAATGTTGAATTTAAGTTGCTTATTGATGCTCGTAGAGAAGAGAGAGATGTCTATTTCAAAGAGATTCAAATGCTAAAATATGAAAATGCTAGGTTGCTTAGTCAAGTAAATGATCTATCTTCTAGACCTTTGTTGCCTAGTGTTAATGTTGCTTCTATCACTCTTGAAAAGGATTCCTATCTTACTAAAGCTTTATGTCTTGAGGCTGATCTTGTGCATGTTAGGGATGGCATATCTAGTTTATATTCTACCATTGTTTCTTTGAATGATGATAACCATAGATTGAGAGCATCCCTATAGAAATTCCTCAAGGGGAAGAACTCCCTAAATGAAATCCTTGACCATTCTACCAAACAAAGTGGTACTAGTGGTTTGGGATTTGTAGGGGGAGCCTCAAAGGGTAAGAGTAAGGCCAAAGGTAAGAAAAAGAGCTAGGAGACCTCTTTCTTTGTAGGAGAATCTTCGGGCACTAAGTATCCTATGGTTTGTTCTCATTGCAAATGTAATGACCATTATTCTACTTATTGTCCTTACAAGCCTAAGGGGACCAACCCAAAGATGAAATGGGTCCTGAAGCTAACTCCAAATCCCAAATTTTGAGTTGGAAACCGACATTATCCTTTCTTATATGAAAAAGAAAGATGGATTGTTGATAGTGGTTGCACAAAGCACATGACCAGTAACATAAGCCACTTGAACAATTTCATAAAGAAGAAAGGAGGATCTGTCACCTTTGGGGACAACAAGAAAAGTAAATCCAAAGGTGAGGGTGATGTAGGCGAATCCTTATGCATCAAGAATGTTCTCTTTGTGGATGGCCTACATCACAATTTAATAAGTGTTAGTCAACTTTGTGATAATGGTTACTTTGTTCTATTAACTTCTTTTAAATGCTTGATTCTGGATTCCCTCACCTACCAAGTTATATATAAGGGAACTAGAAGTGGTAATATTTATGTTATTGCCCTTAACTCTATTAAGCATGTGGTAGGTAGATGCCTAGTAGTCAACTCGAATGATATTTCTTTTTGGCACCACTGACTTGGTGATGCAGCCCTATTTTAGGGCTCCATCTTGTGCCGTTTTGTATATAAGTTGCATCTAAACATGTTAGATTACAAGTACTTTCCCCCAATTTGATTATCATTGCAAATACGCTTATGGATGTTCGTTGCACTATTTTCAGGTGTTTGGACCACAATGGATGGACGAGTGTGATGGTGAGGCCCAAAGAAGGCCCCAAAGATCCCCCAACCTACCTTATTGGCCAAAGAGTCATCACCAAGCAAGGACATCTGAATTTGACAAAGTTTGAAGCTCATCAGCCTGCTCAAGCCCTCACCACGGCCGTGGCCACTGCCCACGGCCGTAATGTTTATTGCCAAGGAGCAGCGGTTCCAACAGGAGAAATGGCCAGAATCATCACGGGCATGGCCCTCGGCCACGACCATGACAAACCAGATTCACCACGGCCGTGGCCACTGCCCACGGCCGTAATGTTTATTGCCAAGGAATCAACATGGGAAAGTTCGCCAGCTGCCACGCCCGTGGCCGCACACCACGCCCGTGGCCCAGCCACTTCACCACGGTCATATTGAGCCACTCCTTTCATTTCCAGTTCCCCTTCAACATAGCCGTACCACCTGACCACGGCCATGTTTTACCCTCTTCACCACGGCCGTGGCCCTTCATCACGGTCGTGGTGGCCTTCATTCCAGCAGACTTTTCCACTGTTTTTCCTTTTTTACCCCCACTTAACCCTAGCTCCTATATAAGCACTAGTGGCTCCTAGGGCTCGAGGACAGCACCCAGAAAGCACTCCTAGCCGACCCTAGCTGCTGCCATTGCATCCTTTGCTCCAATCCACCCATTTCTTTGCAATCTACCCCATTTCCATCCATTTTCCACTCATTTCCACCATAGAAACCTAGTTTCTCTAGGTTTCTATCCATCCATTCCACCATTTTCATGCACCCCTGCACCTTTGGAGGAGGGCGGTCGTTTGCAGCTGCTTGGAGGTGAAGAAGGAGGCCACTACATCGAGCTTCATGGCGTTTTCCCTTCTTCTATCCCCTTCTTTTCCTAGTTTGATCATGTATAGCTAAGCCCCCTTGGGTGGGCTGTTTGGGGGCAAAAATGTGACTTTGATACCATGTTGGGGGAATATATTTTGTAATGAACATATTTCATTTCTATGATGATTGCCTTTGCTTATATCTCATTTCCCATTACTTGTGCATGTGGTTGTTGTTTAATTACATTAATTGCTTGCCTTGTGGTGTTTGAAGACATTTGTCCCTAGGATGTTTTGGTTTCTATGTAGCTATCATAGGATTGGCTCCTAGGTCCTTAATTTGGATCCCTAGCTAGCCCCCTATCTTCCTACATAATCACCTTCTTCCTACATGCAAATGTGAGTTCTAAGTGACTAGTATAAGTGTGATTAGTGCAATTGCCTAGGATTTCCTAAAGGCTGAGGTGGCTAGTGGCATGAGGTCAAATACCCTCATCTCTACTCCCATCCTTACCCTTGATCCTCAATTGACTAATACCACTTATCCTAGAGACCTAGACTTGGTACGTCCTATGAGAATTACACCTAGCCCTAGTTCTCCAATTAGTAGCTTAGGGTAAATTCTCATAGCACCCACCTTGTTGTTTGGTTTGGTAATCTAGAATGAGATATGTTAATTGCTTATTATGGTGACATCCCCCAACTAATGTCAAGGTCACATTCCCAAATGGCCCACCTCCTTCATCTAATTGCTTAAAACCCTAATTGCCTAATTTGCTTGTTAATGCTAGCTTAGTTCATTTGCTTTAGTCTAACTTAGTCAATTGCCTGGTTTTGGTAGCTAGTGTTAATTTAGGTCTTTCATGTTGCTTAGTGATTAACTTAGGTTCTAAATTGCTAGTTGCTTGCTTAGTCTAGCGTAGTTCGCTCTTGCTCTTGTTTAGATAGCTTGTTAACTTAGATTGCTAATTAAGCCTTTTGATAACTTAGTTTCACATTACGTTTCCTACTTGCTCGTCTAGCTTAATCAATCAACAATCAACCTTAAAACTCTAAAAACCCTACTCTCCGCACTAGGAACGTAGCTCACGCTTTCTAACTCTAGCGCCCCCTCTATCTCCGCGGTTCGACCCCGTACTTGCCGCCTCACCTATACTACGACACGACCCCGTGCGCTTGCGGGCGTAGTGTCTTAGTAGACGTAGGTAGTTAGTCTGGGACCTTACAAATTTCGAAACCTAAAGATCCCATCTCATCCCGTGCCTCCCGACCTCGTGGATTGCACTCGTTGCAAGCCTCTAGCGGGAGCGCACCACTTGGTCATGTAAATATGCATCAATTAAAGAAGTTGAGCAAAAAGGACTTAGCCAAGGGACTTCCAAAATTGGATTTTGAAAAGGATGAGTAATTCCAACCTTGTACACAAGGAAAGAAAACCAAGTCCTCCTTCAAATCCAAAGGAGTCATTAGCACTAAGAGATATCTTGAGCTTCTTCATATTGATCTATTTGGACCAATTGAACACAATAATTTCATGGTTCTAAGTATTGCCTTGTTATTGTTGATGATTTCTCTAGATATACTTGGACTTTCTTTCTCGTTTCTAAGAGTGATACTCTTGATGTTTTCTCAAGTGTTTGCAAGCGAGTTGAGAATGAAACTTCTTGCCAAATTGTTTGCATCTGTAGTGACCATGGGGGAGAATTTGAAAATGAGCTTTTTGAGCATTTTTGTCAAGAATCAGGTTATGCACACAACTTCTCTTCACCTCAAACACCTCAACAAAATGGGGTTGTAGAGAGGATGAATAGGTCTTTGCAGGAGATGGCTAGGACCATGCTTCTTGAGTATGATACTCCTAAGAAGATTTGGGCTAAAGCTATCAATATCTCTTATTTTGTGCAACATCATATTTTCACTCATCCTTCGCTTAACAAAACCCCCTATGAGCTATGGTGTGGTAGGAAGTCTTCTATCAAGTACTTCCATGTCTTTGGATGTCTTTGTTTTGTTTTGAATATGAAAGATTCTCTTGACAAGTTTGATCTGAAATCATAAAAGGCTTTCTTTCTTGGCTATAGCACTACTAGCAAGGCTTATAGAGTTTTTATTGTTGATCTTGCTAAGGTAGAAGAATCTATTAATGTAAAGTTTATTGAGACTAATCTCTCTATTCCCAAAGATATTGTTCCAAATGATGATTTTGCAGATGAAGTAATTTCTATCCCTAAAGAACTCAACATCACTCAAAAGGAAAAAGAGGTGGTTGCTCAAGTCGAAGAGAAAGAGATGAAAAGAAGGATCCAACTCCCCAGTTTGTAAACAATCATCCAAAGGAGCTGATTTTAGGTGATCCATTTGAGAGAGTGGAGACGTGGGATACTTTTAACAAAGAACAAGCCAACAACACCTTCATCTCACAACTAGAGCCTAAAGATGTCAAGGAAGCTCTTGGGAATGAAGAATGGATCCTAGCTACGCAAGTGGAGCTGGAACAATTTGAGAAGAACAAAGTTTGGACCCTTGTGCCAATACCAAGTGATAAAAAGATCATTGGTACCAAATGGATCTACCACAACAGGCTAGATGAAAGAGGCAAAGTGGTAAGAAATAAAGCAAGGTTAGTGGCTCAAGTCTACAATCAACAGGACAGTATTCATTTTGATAAAACATATGCACCTATAACCTGACTTGAGTCCATTTGTATGTTGCTTGCCTTTTCTAGTCATAAAAACTTTCTTTCGTATCAAATGGATGTTAAAAGTGTGTTTTTGAATGGTACAATTAAGGAAGAAATGTATGTTGCACAACCTCCGGGCTTTGAACATGATAATCTACCTAACCATGTTTATTTGTTGCAAAAAGCTCTCTATGGACTCAAACAAGCACCAAGGGCTTGGTATGAGAAATTAAAGAAGTTTTTGTTAGATCATGACTATATCATGGGCAAAGTGGATTCTACCTTGTTTCTGAACCAAACTTCTAACACTACTAAAATAATGGTCTATAGCATCGATTTTTTTAAGCCTGTAGCGTCACTTTTTAACCGACGCCTAAGTGGCCTTCGCTATAGAATTTGCTCTATAGGGTCGGTTTTTTAAACCAAAGAAAATCGAGCTTACAGAGTAAAAACTGACCCAAGAGGCTGTAAAAAACCTGACCCAAGCGAGAAAGAAGTGGCTATAAGGTTGGTTATTCCTAAAAAATGACCCTAGAAAGGTCCTGTAAGGTCAGTTATTGCTAAAAACCTGACCCTATAAAGCAACAGAGGTTTGCTCGGTCGTGAAATATGTTGACTGAGAGGGTTTCGGTCGAGAAAATTTTCGACCAAGAAAGTACTGTCTTAAGCTTCCCATATCCTATAAGGTCGATTTTTCATTAAAAAATCGACCCTAGAAAGGACCTGTAAAGACGGTTAATTAAAAAAACTGACCCAAGAGAGTATCAAAAATGAGATTTCTGACCCCATTGTCTATAAGGTCGGCTATTCCTAAAAACTGACCCTATAAAGCAACAGAGGTTTGCTCGGTCGAGAAATATGTCGACCGAGAGGATTTCGGTCGAGAAAATTGTCGACCAAGAAAGTACTGTCTTAAGCTTCCCAGATCCTATAAGGTAGGGTTTTTGTAAAAAACTAACCCTAGAAAGGACCTGTAAGGACGGTTAATTAAAAAAATCGACCCAAGAGAATACTAAAAATGAGCTTTCTAATCCCATTGCCTATAAGGTCAGTTATTCCTAAAAAGCCGACCCTATAAAGCAACAGAGGTTTTCTCGGTCAAGAAATATGTCGATCGAGAGCATTTTGGTCGAGAAAATTGTCGACCAATAAAGTATTGTCTTAAGCTTCTTAAATCCTATAAGGTCGGTTTTTCGTTAAAAAATGACCCTAGAAAGTACAAAAAATGATATTTCTAATCCCAAATCCTATAAGGCCAGTTATTCCTAAAAAATCATCCCTATAGATCTATAAGGTCAGTTTTTTAAAATAACCAACCCTAGAGTTTACAATTTTTTTAATAGGAAAAATATGTAGAATAGAAATCTTCAGAACAAAAACCTGCAAAACATAAATATGCTTTACAAAGATCAAAACTTGCAATCGAAAGTAGACTTGCAAATGCAATGATGCAAGCTAGAAATTCAATCCAAAGCCACATTTGCTAGCTTTTATGTCCAATCCTATTCGAAATGATTATCAATTTCCAAACCACGCACATTCATAACAAAAATAATTCATATATATATATATATTCAGTTGAGACATATTCATACACATAGCACATCATAACATTCACAAAATGATTGATTGCAAGTCTGAGATGATATTAAAATTCATGTCAGATATAAAAGTAAATTTGAAAGAGTTCCAAAACTACATACATAAATGGAGATGACATATGCTATTCAATCCAATGCTATATTGACTTCATTTAGAAAAGCATCTGACCACTCTTCCCGGAATTCATTTAAGTCCTCAGTGTGTAAGGATGAGTTGTAAAGATCTACAACAAAAAATACACATGCTAGTATTTTATAAAATGACTACAACTCACTTGTAAATTTATGATGTTATTCTTTATTTCCTTATCTATAGTCTGAATGTCATGTGATGCTCCTTTGACAATAGTTTGCGTATATTTCATTACATAGTATCCACAAGCCTAGCCATTATTTTGTATGTGACACTACAAATAACAAATAATGCTTAATGTTAGTAAACTACTATAAACAATGTTGAGATAAGACTATAAGAGTTGACATATAAGAGCTGAAATTAATACATATAAGACTAAGCAACCGTCAAAGTAGCTACCTTGACATTTTTCAAAGTCAATGTCTTTAACTTTGTGGAAATTTGTCCTCCACCTTCACGAAAAGCCTTTATACCCCTATCAATTAAATGATTACGATAGTTGGTAAAATAGAAATTCTAATTAGAAATATCATGTTGAATCATAACAAATGAGTAAATTTATGCTTACTCCATAGTTGGCAATTTTAGTTTGTGGCCCCTTGTTATTTTTCCCATTGGATCAAGATAATAAAGAGTCATCAATTTTGGGACAACCACCAATAATTACCAATGTTTATATCTAAGTAAGAATAAAATAAACATTAAAATAAATAAATTTATTCATTATTAAAATTATATTGAATAATAATACTTACTGGACATTAAAAGGAATTTGAATAATTTCCTTTCCCGCACTAACAAAATATTTGAATGTAGTAGAGAAGTACTCATTCACATCCTCAATATGTGTCTCCACCTGACTAGTGACTGAAGGAACTAAGAATCTAACATTCTTTATATCAAAGTTTATGTCCTCGGTATATAAGTGGATGTATAACATTTGTAATCATTTCATATATAGAAATAAGTTAAAAATGTATATTGGAATTTTCTATATTGATAGATCCTTACCTTATCCATACTTCTAATATTGAAATATTTAGCCAATCATACCGGAACAACTCTATAATATCATCAAGAAAAATATAATTTTCAAAGTCCTTCCCAGTTGCATCTTCTGTTAAATTGACCAACATTTGTGATCTCAAGCTTTGGTTGGCTAAGTATCGACACAAACATTTACATTTACTTCCCAACTCATCGAATGTGGATTCTAGAATAAAAGATTGCTTGGTCATAGGAGGATGACCAGGAGAATTTTTACTTTTTGGTTTACAAACTTGTTAATTAAATTACATACTTATATTACACGAGTTCATATATGTAGTCAAATATGAAAAACATGGTAGAATTCATGTATACCTTGTCATTGATAACCAAGTGTCTAGGCCAGCCCACCATAGCACCTTCTACTTTTTCAACTGTAATGTATTTAGGATTATATATGGGTAGTGGTTTGTCCCCCATTCTATTATATACAAGATGGATGGACTCGCAACAAATGTCATCAGTAATTGGTTGGCAATGCAATGTAACACCAAGGTTGTATACCTTGCCCGCTGCCACAACATTATATTTTGGAACTTTCACTACAAGTTTACAGTTCATACCAACCTAGAATTGAAATAATATAAGTTATAAACAAAGAAGTAAACCAAATACCTACTAAAACTATATATATATATATATATATATATATCATACTAATAATACAACATATAGAACAAACTTACTACAGATTGTTGTGGTGGGTCATTGGGAGTGCTCCCACAACCTTCTACAACTGGAGCATTGGCTTGTACCTCATTATCTGAGAGACACATAGTTTGAATAGGTTGAGAAGGTTGACTAGGCTGAAATGAAGACATTATTTCTTTTACTTTCTGTGCTACTAATTCTTCAACTTCCTCTTATGTAAGACCTCCTGTGCGACCTCTTCTAGATTGCGAGGGGCCAAAATAAGACTTGAATCCTATGCTAGCTCCTAATCCCCTAACACATCCAGGATGCTCCTTCGTACCAAGAGTAACTGATAGTTCATCCAAGCGGCCAGTTGGGATGAACTTTCCTTCCTTCCTTTTCTCATGGAGATCAATCTATTCATAGTTAATAAAAATATTAAATCACAATCAATTACATATAAATAAATCAAAATTTGTGGGAGTTACTCTTTACTTAGTTGGGATGAACTTACAATCTTTTGTGCCACCTCCTTAGTTGCAGGGTTGGGAATTTCACCTGCTCAATTTTTTCTAGCATCAATCCACAACAAGTGTCAGGGTGGATGCTCAACTTGAGTTGTACTAGACTCTTCTCCATAAGAGAGTGTCTTCTCTTGTAGTTGGCGGTGGAAGGGGTGATGGTCATGTACATTTTTGGCCCGTCTTTCCTTTTGGGCCTTGTGAATAGCATGATCATTTAAAATAAGGTATTGCAATTTAGACTTGGCAAACACACACACACAAACATATATATATATATATATATATATATATATATATATATATATATATATATATATATATATTAATTGTATAAAAAGATTCATACAATACATCACAATCTTTATTACTTGAAACTCTTCTGATTTCCTAGATGTAAGAAATCTTTCCTACACCTCAGGATCTATAAAAATATAGACGTTTGTTGCTTTCTTCTTTTGATTATGATTATCTATATAATCCCTTTTGAGATAGGTCTTAAAAGCCCTCCATCGTACACCACAATGTTGTAGCACTTTTTTCTTGTGATCTTTTTCATTTAGATGAAAAACACCCTATACATACAAAAGAAGCAACAATGTTATTTCAAAAAGGATATGTCTTTCCAAGCAAACTAAATATCAAGTAAAAAAAACATATTAAAATAATATCACTTCAACTGATAGATATATCTTTCCATAGGAGGTCTTTTAAGGCAATAGAAACATCATGCCAATTTTCTATATCTATTGCCACCTTACTACACGTTGTCACCCCTACGTAATGCTTGAATGCACTAGCATGTTCCCCAATAGGTGCTCCTGTGGCATCAAACTAGATTGGCACTTTCACCCCTTTGGCCCTGAGATCCTGCATCCTACGCATCAGTGTGGGACCCCAACATTTCTTAGCATCACCACTACCATCCTCATGGTGCTCATGCTCAGAATGTTTATCTTCACTTGTCATTTTAGAACAACCTGCAAGTATACATGATAAAAGAAACATGAGTGATAATAAAAGCTCAAGTGGTGATATGATGTGTATTTAAAAGATTACGTGCTTGAATGATAATAAAATGTATAATTCAAAGAATACATGCCTCTAGTATTGGTTAAGTTTTTAGTCAAGTAAAATTCCTTCAGCATGGTCTTGATGTTTATAGTATTCATCAGTGTTAACTTCAACATTTACACTTGGAAAACCAACTGAGAATGAGATGGAATCATCATACTTTTCATAGTATTCTTCTTCATTTATAGATTCTACAATAAACTGTCTTTTTCCATGCAGAATGACATATCAATTATTATTTGTCGGGACATCAATATAGAATACTTGTTTTTCTTGGTCTTCCATGATGAATGACTCATCTTTCTCCCCAATCTTTTCAAAATTCACCAATGTGAAACCCAACTCATCCACTAAAACTCCTTTGTTGTTATCAACCCAATTACATCTAAATATAGGAACTCTGAAATTTATATAGTCCAATTCCCATATGTCCTCAATGACTCCATAATACGACATCTCAACTTCGTGTGGCCTTTTATCTTTCGCACTAGAAAAATACAACGAACAAGCTTGAACAGTGACCCCACTATTTTGTACTTCACTACTTTCATCTTGATGCTTTGTGTAGTATGAAAATCCATTTATGTCATATTCTTCATATGACATGACATCCATTTTTGGCTTAAAGGTGAGCCATTTTATGTTCTCAACAACATTATTTGGTGATTCAAATAGTTGATTAAAGACTTTCTCTTCAAACCACCTAATAAATGTTCGATTATACTCTCTTGCAAGCCACATTGAACTGGATCACTGATGATTTCTCTTGATAAGATCATTGTGTTCTGTGATGTAGCTACTAACTTCATCGATGTTGTGTAAAATATACATATGTTCTTGTTCCCACAACTCACGACTAATTCCTTTCACTCGCTCTCCCAGAGTTCCTTTGCCACAATAAGATTTAGTGTGATAGGATTTTTTTAGATCGCTAGAAGTTTCATTGCAATTCTCCATCACCTCCCTAGCCATATAACCCTCAATAATAATCCCTTCAGGATGATAACGATTCTGAACATCACCTTTAAAAACACTCATGTAGTGTTCAAATGGATACATCCAGTGTAAGAAAATTGGACCCAACATCTTCACCTCCCTTGTTATATGTACTACAAGATGAACCATGATATCAAAAAATGAAGGAGGAAAGTACATTTCAAGCTGACACATGGTAACAATTACATCTTTTTGTAATTTATCGAGAGTATCAGGATGTATCACTTTGTTGCATATTTCATTAAAGAAGAAATAGAGTCTTGTGATTGCAAACCTTACATGCTTCAGCAATATAGATTGAATAGCCACAAGTAAAATTTGTTGCATTAAGGTGTGACAATCATGAGATTTGAGACCTATCAACTTCATATGCTTCTTTAATACCAATCTATGAATTTTAGAAGAGTGTCTTTGTTGAGCCTTAATATTGTACAAGCACTCACAGAAAGTCATTTTCTCCTGCTTTGACAAAGTGTAACAAGCTGGTGGTAAATATGTGCGACGACCCCTAATCTCCAATGATAATTCTTTTCTTATACCTATTAATTCTAAATCTTTTCTAGATTTGATGTTGTCTTTAGTCTTTCCTGGTATATTCAATAGCGTACCAATGATGATATCACAAACAATTTTTTTCAACATGCATGACATCAATGCAGTGTCTAATTGATAAGAATTTCCAATAAGGAAGATCTCATAATATTGACCTCTTCTTGTATAAAGATTTGTCACATGCGAGAGTACGACTACTTGATCTCTTTCCAAATTCATTGACAATATCTTTCACTCTATCATATACAACATTTCCTGGTATAGGTTTAGGAGCACTTTGTTCCTCAGTTGATCCATTAAAGATTTTGCATTGCCTTTGATAAGGATGCACTTGTGGGAGAAATCTCTGATGACCAAGATATATGATTTTACCACCAGGTTTCATTCGGATTGAATCAGTATTTTCCACACAAATAGGACATGCTTTGTATCATTTTATGCTATATCCAGACAAATTTCCATAAGCTGGAAAGTCATTAATTGTGCAAAACAACATAGCACGCAAACTAAATATCTCTTCACATGAAGCATCATATGTCATAACACCTTCTTCCCATAGTTTCATTAGGTCATCAATTAGAGGTTGATGGTAAACATCAATATCATTTCCAAGTTGCTTGGGCCCTGATGTCAATATTGACAACATGACATACTTATTTTTCATACACAACCAAGGAGGAAGATTGTATATAACAATCATAACAGGTCAAGTGTTGTGTTGGCTTCTTAATGTACCATAAGGATTCATTCCATCTGTACAAAGTCTAAGTCTTAAGTTCCTTTTTTTTACCAAATTGAGGGTATAACAAATCAATTTTCTTCCATTGTGGTGAATCAGATGTGTGTCTAGGATGCCATCATCATTGGCCTTTAACTCCCCATGCCAAGACAAATTTCGTGCATCTTCATTATTAGCAAATAAGCATTGAAATCATGGTATTATTGGCAGATACCACATCACCTTGGCACGAGAGCCATTCTTAGACTTACCTAAATTTGTGGTCTTGTAACTTGATGTACCACATTTTGGACAATTTATAAAATTACTATAGTCCTCCTGAAATAAAACACAATCATTTGGACTTGCATGAATCTTCTTAGCCTCCATTCCCATTGGGCACATCATTTTCTTTGCTTGATATGTGTAAATTTGAAGCTCGTTGCCTTCAGGAAAAATTTCCTTTAACAAAGATAACAGTGAAGTGAAAAGCATATCACTCCACCGATTTTGAGCTTTAAGAGTATATAATCGCATCACATCACTCAACCTTGTGAACTTAGTACAACCCTTATATAACGGTCTTTTAGCATCATGGAAAATGTTTTCAAATAAAGAAGGTGGATCAACAACATTGTCCCAACAACTACGTAGCATCTCATCAACCATATCATCCTAAATCGATTCATCATTGACATTATCATCATTATCTATGCCACAACTATTAGTATCGACATTTTTATCCATAATTAAATTTCTCTCTATGCCAATACCATTCATTATAACCTTGTATGATCACATTGCATATGACATGATTCTTAATTTCCTCAATAGTATCAACTTTCAAATTGTTACCACAATTTCTACATGGACAATAGAACCTATCTGTAGGTAGTTTCCTATGTTCCTCAGCAAATCTGATAAATTCATCAAGACCTTTGGCAAACTCTAGACTACAATGGTTCTTGATAGACATCCAACTTCGATCCATTTTCTAGATCACATTAAAATTAATTATAAAATTGAGCATTTAATATTGATATTGTAACACTACTACAGAAACAGCCTTTGGCGTCGGTTGTTTAACCCCCTTTGGCGTCGGTTTCTGAGCGACGCCTATGTGGGCGCCGCTAAAGGTCGAACACTTCGGCGTCGGTTTTTTAACCGACACCTATTTAACATATAGGCGTCGGTCTTTTAGTAGATAACTGACGCCAAAAGGGTTCACACCACAAAAAACAGCGTCATCTAGGACACATTCTGCGTCGGTTATCTACTAAAAGACTGACGCCTATATGGACTATAGCGTCGGTGTTTACTTGGTAACCGACGCAGAAAGTGTCCTAGATGACGCTGTTTTCTGTGGCACGAACCAGTTTGGCGTCGGTTATCTACTAAAATACTGACGCCTATATGTTAAATAGGCGTCGGTTTGACACAAACAGCCGACGCCATTTCCAGTACGGCTGTTGCCACATTAGGCGTCGGTTTTGGTCAGAAACCCGACGCTGTAGGTCTTTGCTGACGGTTTTCTGTAAATAACCGACGCCTATATCTATTTTTTTTCATATCAGTTTGCAGGCCTGCTGTGGCTGGTCAGCAGGATGAGAACCTGCAGTTCAGTTTTCTGAACTGCAGGTTTACGACATCCATTGATATCAGCCTACAAACAGGCCACAAACCTGCAAAAGTCCCAAGAAAAATTTCACACAAGTAGATACATTCAGACATTAATTCAATTCTCACATTCACACATATAGAAACATTCAAATACATGTGTTAACATTCAGAAATATTCATTTACAAAGTATCATTCATTATCGCTATCAACATCCCAATTATATCCTACAGTTGCCACTGCTTATATGGCTTTTGCCCATTCTTTTCTTATTTCATTTAATGCTTCCATCGTATATGGAGCATGTATATTTTTTAAGCGTTTACCTATAGTGTTGTCAGTTTTAAACACCTACAAAGATAATGATGTATATATAAGTAATAATATAAAAATAAGATTGATATATTTCATACTAACTAATGAGACTATATATAATACCTCATGTATGGTATCGATGTCCAATGCGGCATGTTTGATAATCATCTGCATAAATCGCATCACATAGTATGTGCATGCCCAGCCATTGTCTTGTGTAGCGCACTATAAATTGAAACATACAAAATAATACAACTAAGCACAATTCACATCAATAATATATACATTGGAGTCGGGAACTTACTTGTACGTTCTGCCAATTTATTGGCTGGTTCTTTTTCCTTGGGACCGTTCCTCCAGCCTTTTTGAATGCATCTAAACCCCTACATGTTAATATAACACAGTAAATTACATAAGTAAATAGTAATGTAATAACATATGTTAACAGATACAAAAATGAAATATTTCTCACCAGAATAATGGCATTCTCATTACGTGTCCAATTTTAGTGTTTAATGTACTTCCCGCGGGATCTAGATAATAAACAGTGAACGCCCCAGGGACAATAACTAGTAACTCCCAATGTTTACCGCTAGAGGTAAAAAGTTAACAATTAATAACTCAAAATGCACAATAAAAATGGAATTTTCTTAAGTCCAAATTATAAATAAAGTAAACTTACTTGACATTAAATGGAGCTATTATTATCGTCTTCTTTTGCGACCAAAAATTGTAAAAGCATCTATACAGTATTGTTGAACATTATCAGGGTCTTTAGCTACCATACTAATCAATGATGGAATCAAAAATCCCACATGATCAAATGCAAATTGTTTGCAATGATCTTCGACTAAGTAGCTGCAAAACATGTATTACGTATGCATTAATATATAAGAAACCAGATCACCAGATCTTACACAAGGTATATGGATGTATAAACAAGATCTCACCTTATCCATGTCTCTATCATTGATGTATTCAGCCAATCATACATAAACATCTCAATAATATCATGTATAAATAAAGTGTTATGGTATGATTGACCTGCATAATCTGCATCTAAAGAAACAATTATCGGGCAATGTATATTATGTGCCCGTAGACAACATGCCATTCCCCTACAAGCAGGACCTAACGGGTATGTTAGGTCAGTTGGAACCCAAGTTGGTAATGCGGGAAGTGGAGGTGGAGGCCTAGGTGCTCCTGGTGTCTTCTTTTTAACCTGTATATATAATTTCAGATCAGTTGACATCATATATACACATTAACAGTCTAAATCAATGTAAATTTATCTTACAATTTCAGTAGTGTAGACGACATCTGCTTTGGGCCACAATATGACCCCGCCTTCTGCCTCAGCAAGTGTATCAATATCTGGGTGGGGATATGGCAATATAGCTTCCCTCCAATTGGGTAACACACGTAATGGGCCCACACGAACGTAGCCCTGTGGCATTGGAGTCCCGTGAAACCTTTCCCCAGGAAGGGACGGGTAAGCATGCGCCTCTGCAACAACATAGTCTTGTATTCTTAAGCGGAATGGCTTCAATGCCTACAAATTTACTTAAAGAATGTTATACATATATACATATCATCTTGAAAACATATCATCTTGAAAAGACTAGCTACAATGTCATAAACAATACTTACAGCAGACGTGTTAGGCGATGGGTCTCCAGGATTACTCGCAGCCTGTGCATCAGGAGAAGAGTGGGTCGCCATAGGCTGATTGGAAGCCTGAGATGCCTTCCACCGCAGCAATTCTTCCTTGACCTTCTCAGCAACTACAGCGTTGACCTTCTTAGCAACTATATCCTCGACTCTCTTATTCTCCTATACATGGATAAAAGAAACATTAGCTTCTTATTATTGAATTTCCTTTTGCAGTAACATTCTAAAAAAAGAATAGGTTACCTCTTCTTGAGAAAGTCCCGCTCTGGGTTTGCGCTGGGATGGCCCAAAGAATGTTTTGATGCCCACACCAGCGCCTGCACCCCTAACACGTCCAGGATGCTCTGGGTTACCCAGAGCAACTGTCAATTCATCCCTTATGCCCTGAGGGATTAACGTGCCTTGTTTCCTCTGCTCGTGCAGCTCCCGCTAATCACCATCAACAGAAATTGGTAAGTTAACACCACAAATAATCAATATTCAAACGATTTCTCTAAGAGTTGTATTTTACCATTTTCGCATCCGCCTCAGAAGTTACGGGCTTCTTTATTTCACCCTTCTTATTTTGCCTCCCAGCTATCCAGATATCATGGCGAGGCATGGGTGTGGCAGACTCCTGAGTTGGAGCAGACTCCTGAGTAGCCGCAGACTCCGCATGTAGTCTTTGGCGAACGCTTGCATAGCCTTTTGGACCCATAGTGTGGTCATGCACATTCAGTGCACGCCTTACTTTTTGTGCGTCACTGAGGGCCTAGTTAGTATGCACATTAATGATTTGGTTAGTATCACTAAATGTTAATCTTGAATAGGTGAATACAATGTATATTAATTAAATTGGGAGTGACACCTAATACCATGAATTCTTCAGATTTTCTTGAAGCAACAAAATTGTCCCAATCTTCTTTGTCCAAGAAGTTCCATTGTTCAAGGGCTGACTTCTTTTTCTTATCACCCTCTTTTATGTATTCTCTGTTCAGATTTGTCCTATAATTCCTAAGCATCTTTCCAGCGCATTGCATCACACTTTTACGATGCAACTTCTCATCCAATGCAAACACATTCTGTAAAATAGAAATGTTATTAACTAGTATCCAAAATAGAATTGCAAATAATAGAATTTGTAATCTACAAAATAGAATTGCAAATAATAATAATTCACGCATAAATCCTTCCATATCAAGTCTTTTTTCCCCTGAGGAACTTTATGCCAATTATCATACTTAACACCACAATGGCTCCGAGTGGTACACCCAAGATAGTTTACAAAATTATTGCGGTTCACTCCAATTGCATTTCCTCCATTATCAAACTCCACAACCAATTTGGATCCACTGCCACTAAGCGCTATTAACTTCTTCAACAGAGTGATGCCCCTTTTCTTGTTAAGTGTTTGGTGCTGCGCATCAAGTTTCTCCAGTGCTTCAGTGGGTACATGTGCATCATCAACCTAAAATTTGACAAAAATAAACACACTGAATTAGCCCAATATAGAAATATAAGATATATGACATAACTAGAAGATAATGAATTTTATAGAAATACAGGATATGTTTTTAGAACTTACATTGGTATCCTCTCCATGCTCGTCATGGACAGCATGCTCATCATGGACTTCATGCTCATCATGGACATCATGCTCATCATGGTCAGCCATCTGAAAATGTCATTAAAAAGGCAAACATTTAGCATTTGTATTAACTAGAAAAAGGACAACATTTAGCATTTGTATTAACTAGAAAAAGGCAAACATTTAGCATTTGTATAAACATACATGTCTCTAAAATTGTGATCTTTTATCAATTAACAATCCTTCATTGTGATCTCCACGCACATCTAAGTCATCATTAGCTTCAATATTTTGTGGAGTTGGCAACCCAACTGAGAATGGACTGGAGTCATCATACTTATCATAGTACTCTTCTTCATCTATAGGATCTTCAATGAACTGTCTTTTACCATGAAGAACAACCGACCATTTATCATTTGCAGGATCATCGATATAGAATATTTGTTTCGCATGTGATGCCAACATGAATGGTTCACCCTTCTTGCCAATCTTTTCAAAGTTCATCAAAGTGAAACCCAATTCATCCACTATAACTCCTTTGGTGTTATCAACCCAATTACATTTAAAGAGCGGAATTTTGAAATCTATGTAGTCAAACTCCCAAATGTCTTCAATGACACCGTAATATGACATTTTAGCTTCACGTGGACTCTTATCCTTTGCACTTGCAAAGTACATAGTCGACGCTTGAAGAGTGACCCCACTATTTTGGACGACACTCTTATCATCTTGGCACTTTGTGTAATATGTGAATCCATTAATGTCAAACCCTTCATAAGACATAACATTCGGTTTTGGTTTAAAGGCGAGGCATTTGATAGTTTCTGTTATATCATTTGGTGTTTAAGATAGTTGATGTAAGACTTTATCTTCAAACCACTTAGTAAAAGTCTTATTATGCTCTCTATCAAGCCACATTGAACTTGCTCGAGGATGTTGTCTCTTTATGAAATTGGTATGTTCCTCAATATAAACACTCACTTCGTCCATATTGTGTAAAATATACAAGTGAGCTTGTTCCAACTGCTCATGGCTGATTACTTTCACCCGTGATCCCAAAATTCCTTTGCCCTCCTCAATATTCTTGTCATTATCAGGAGTGTCATTACCACTGAGAAAGTCATTGCAAAAATCCATAACCTCTCTCGCCACATAACCTTCAATAATACTCCCTTCAGGCCGATAACGGTTTCGAACATCACCTTTAAAAACGCTCATGTATCGTTCAAAGGGATACATCCAATGCAAGAAAACTGGTCCCAACATTTTCACTTCCCTAGTCAAGTGGACAACAAGATGTACCATGATATCAAAGAATGAAGGAGGGAAATACATCTCAAGCTGACATAGGGTAACAACCACTTCTCTTTGCAAATTATCGAGAGTATCAGGGTCAATAACTTTGCTGCATAGACTGTTGAAAAAGAAACAAAGTCTGGTAATTGCAAACCTTACATGCTTCGGCAATATAGATCGAATTGCCACGGGCAATATTTGTTGCATTAGAGTGTGACAATCATGAGATTTAAGACCTATCAACTTCAGATCTTTCATTGATACCAATCTACAGATGTTGGATGAGTAACCATGTGGCACCTTAACATTTACCAAGCATTCACAAAAAGTTTTCTTCTCCTTTCTAGACAACGTGTAACAAGCGGGAGGTAAGTATGATCTTTTATTATCCATTTCATGTAATTATGTTAATTCTGACCTTATTCCCATTTCACGTAGGTCCAGTCTATATTTTATCCCATCTTTAGTCTTACTTGGTATATTTAACAGAGTACCAATGATGCTATCACAGACATTTTTCTCAACGTGCATTACATCGATACAATGCCTGACTGTCAAAGAACTCCAATAAGGAAGATCCCAAAATATTGACTTCTTCTTGAATGAAGAATTGTCACTCCGTGTGGCCATACTACATTGTGATCTCTTACCAAATTCATTGACAATGTCTTTTACTCTTGCATAAACAACATCCCCTGGTATAGGTTTAGGTACACTCCGTTCATCATTCCATCCATTGAATGCTTTGCGCTTCCTACGATACGGATGGAATTTTGAAAGAAACCTTCGATGACCAAGATATACAGTCTTGCCGCCATGTTTTAGTCTTATTGAATCAGTGTTTTCTTCACATATAGGACACGCTTTAGCTCCTTTGACACTATATCCAGACAAATTCCCATATGCTGGAAAGTCATTAACAGTGCAAAATAACATAGCGTGCAAACGAAATGTCTCTCTTGCTGAAGCATCATAGGTCATCACACCTTCAGCCCAAAGTTTCTTTAAGTCATCAATCAAAGGTTCAAGATAAGCATCTATATCATTTCCGGGTTGTTTAGGGCCCGATATCAACAATGAAAACATAACGTACTTATTTTTCATACACATCTAGGGAGGAAGATTGTATATAACAAGCATGACTGGCCAAGTGCTATGTTGGCTGCTCAATGTCCCGTACGGATTCATCCCATCTGTACAAAGCCCAAGTCTTAGATTCCTATCTTCTTCACCAAATTTGGGGTACAATAGATCAATCTTCTTCCACTGTGGGGAATCAGACGCATGTCATAGGATCCCATCATCATTTTTCTTAACATCTGCATGCCACCTCAAATTCTTCGCATCTTTCGGATTTGCAAACAAGCGTTGAAACCGTGATATTATTGGTAGATACCACAAAATCTTGGCAGGAGAACCAATTTTGGACTCCCCCGAAGTCATCAATTTATACCTTGACGCACCACATTTTGGACAATCTTTCAAATTTACATAGTCCTTTTGAAATAATACACAATCATTCGGGCATGCGTGTATCTTCTTGGCCTCCATTCCCATTGGGCACAACATTTTCTTTACCTGGTATGTTGAGATTGGCAGCTCGTTTCCTTCAGGAAGCATTTCTTTCAACAAAGTCAACAATGAAGTGAAGCTTTTGTCACTCCATCTATTGTTAGCTTTCAACTTATACAATCTCAACACAGCGCTAAGCTTCGTAAACTTAGCACAGCCTGTGTATAACGGTATCTCAGCATCATGCACAATGTTTCTAAAAATGGGAGGTGGATTGGTGTGCTCTACCCTACAACTATCCAGCATCGCATCAACGATGTCTGCTGGAACTGGTTCGTTCACATTTACGTCATCGGAGGTAATTTCTTCTTCCACCCAAGCACTGCTATCGACATCTACTGGTTTCGATTTTGAAATCTCTCCATGCCAGTGCCATTCTGTATAGCCTTGTACAATCCCGTTGCACATGACATGACTTTTGATTTCCTCACCAGTTTTGACTTTCAAGTTGTTACCGCAATGCCTACATGGACATTAGAACCTATCTGTAGGTTTTTTCCTATGTTCCTCGGCAAATCTAATAAACTGATCAAGACCAGATATAAACTCTGGGGTGTAACGATTACGAATGGACATCCATGATCTATCCATTCTATGATCAGAGAAAACAAGTATATATTAGGAAACAAGTATATATTAGGAAAAGATTAGGGTATACACTTACATCCTAAGTGTATAATATGATGTCATTCTTATATATAATAAATGTGTACCACCTATCCCATCCTTGAACACCTAATCTCACTAGTAAGTGTATAATGTGTATTGGGTTTTCAAGAAAATTTCGACAGCATTTCCCCGTTGTTCTCTAAGTACATATGTACTTAGAGAACAAATGGGGAAATGCTACCGAAATTTTCTCGAAAACCCAATACACATTATACACTTACATCCTAAGTGAGATTAGGTGTTCAAGAATAGGTTAAACTGGGGACTATCCAACACTTACTCTTAATGAGTCAATCTTGGACGGGTTTCTAGGCCAACAAACACATTTGATGTCATTCTTATATATAATAAATGTGTACCACCTATCCCATCCTTGAACACCTTATCTCACTAGTAAGTGTATAATGTGTATTGGGTTTTCAAGAAAATTTCGACAGCATTTCCCCGCTGTTCTCTAAGTACATATGTACTTAGAGAACAAATGGGGAAATGCTACCGAAATTTTCTCAAAAACCCAATACACATTATACACTTACATCCTAAGTGAGATTAGGTGTTCAAGAACAGTCCCAAACCGGGGACTATCCAAGATTTACTCCTAATGAGTCAATCTTGGACGGGTTTCTAGGCCAACAAACACATTTGATATCATTCTTATATATAATAAATGTGTACCACCTATCCCATCCTTGAACACCTAATCTCACTAGTAAGTGTATAATGTGTATTGGGTTTTCGAGAAAATTTCGGCAGCATTTCCCCGCTGTTCTCTAAGTACATATGTACTTAGAGAACAAACGGGGAAATGCTACCGAAATTTTCTCGAAAACCCAATACACATTATACACTTACATCCTAAGTAAGATTAGGTGTTCAAGAACAGTCCCAAACCGGGGACTATCCAAGATTTACTCCTAATGAGTAAATCTTGGACGGGTTTCTAGGCCAAAAAATACATGTGTTGTCATTCTTATACCTACAATCCTAGTTCTTCAAGTTAGGGTGATTATTGATGTCTTTAAAAGCATGATTGTCAATTTAGGGAAAAGTTCATTATTTACATTCCAAGCATGTCACATGTGTGCATTACAGTTCATCATTAAGCGAGAAGGGTGATTAGGATTCTCAATATACTCAACAATATTGAAACAAAGATAATCATTTTTTTATTAATATACTGCTGCTTCAGTTGTGTACCAAACATGAAACATGCATAGAGTAACATCACATTAAAATATAAGAAGTATAACTAGAGATTTCAAAAAAAAATCAAGCAATTCACTCATTTGAGCTAAATTTTCACCATTGTGATGTACCCATTATACATGTTCCTACTCCCAGTTCTTCAGTTACTTATTCTACATGTTTTGATAAGTTATATTGCAGACAAATGTTACTTCCCCTAGTTGACCACAGTATGAGGCAATGCCACCATGATTAATAGGATGAAGAACCAAAAGTCAGATGGATAATCAGATATCACTGTCAACAAACTGGCTTCCTAACTTACTTCAACATCAATGGATATGAGTTACTTATCAAGTTACCAATAAGTAAATAACTTAAATAAAAAATAAAAAAAATGCCCAGCAGCAGCCTTGGCACCGCCCAAGCAGCTGCCTAGGCGGAGGAAGAAGGCAGTACCTTGAGGGAAGAGGAAGAATGCCTGGCCTGGAGAGCAGCGGCATGAGCAGAGACCTACAGGCAGCCGGCGCCGGCAAGGACAACACCAAAGAAGCCACCGGCGGCGAGGAGAGCAGAGGCACGGTGGTGAGGAAAGCTGAGGAGAGGAGCGGCGCGGCGGCGAGGAGAGGAGCAGCGGCGCGGGGGAGAAACAGTGGTGGCGGCGCAAGGGAGGGGGCAACGACGGCGGGGAGCACCGGCGGTAAGAATCGCCAGACCTAGCAGGAGGTTCGCAATGAAATAGAGAAATGGGGAAGAGTTATCTGTTTCGCGGGGCTATTAAGTTCTCAAATAGCGTCGGTTGTTTCAAACAACCGACGCCTATTATCTTCAGCGTCGGTTGATAGTAAAAAACCGACCCCAAATTAGTTGGTGGGAACTATTATCAGCGTCGGCTATCCAAGGATAACCGACACCTAAAGTGGAACTTTCCGCGCAGAATTTCATTTTAAATAGACGTCGGTGAATTGTTAAAAACCCGACGTTGTATGTTGCCCAAATTTTTTTCGGTCGAAAATTGGATTTCGCGGGTGCTTTTAGGAGTCGGTTGGTTATAGTAAGTCGACGCTGAATACAAAGCGGTACCCGTGTCTGGCTGGTCTTCGAATATAGACGTCGGTTTTCCTAAATAACCGACGCCTGATATTATAGGCGTCGATTTTCCTTAATAACCGACGCCCAGAAAAGCGACACTGAACGCTATTTCTGTAGTAGTGTAAGTTGTAAGTTTTTATTGATAGGAAGTTAATTACTTTTATACTAAAGTGTACCACCTATCCCATTTTTAAATATTTAATCTCACTAGTAACTGTATAATGTATGTTAACTTTTAAAGAAAAATTTAGCATTATTTCCCCTAAGTTCCCCAAGTACACCGATGTAAATGGCAAATAACCACTCGCATATGTACCCAGAGAACAAATGAGGAAATCCTACTAAAATTTTCTTCAAAACTAAACATACAAATACACTTACATCCTAAGTGAGATTAAATATCCAAAAATAGTCCCAGACTGGGGACTTATCCAAAATTTACTCCTAATGAGTAAATTTTGAACGAGTTTCTAAGTTAATATATAAATGTATTATTTTTATATTTATATATTAAGTTAAACATCATGCATTGATGATCTCATCTATAAACCCTAAACTGTCAGTCTGGGAGTACACATGTCTAATCTCATATTTCTAGAATGTATACAATGATTACATATGTGACTGATAATAAAATGTAGATATGAAAAAATACATGTTTTTATTATTGGTTGGGATACTATTCATATAAAATGAAAAAACAATGTAACTGACCTGAGCCGCCGAGATGAAAATGAGAGAAGACTATGGGCAGTGGATGGTGCACAGGTGCCAAAGAGAAAGAGGATGACCATCGAGCGTCGGAGCTTCTATAAGCAAAAGGATGATTGTCGTGAACAATATTGGGGAAACCAAGAGTACTTCCATAGATAAACATGCATTATATGAACTGAATTGAAAATCAATTAGGTGTTCTTGGAAAATAATGTTTAATCATGGTATTAAACAAGATTGTCCAACTAAAAGTCAAACATTAGATTGTAGAAATACATCATGAGACAATTAGGGTTTTAGTGCACAACTAGCACAATACAAAGCAATTGCACCAGATGTACCATAACCTACTTAGAAGATGTACCATAACTCCAAGAGGGTACACTAGTTAACCCCCAACTCACTCTTATTGAACTTATCATACATAAGTATAGTTGCTTCAACACTCTTAAGGTTTAGCAAAGATGCTAACCATGCTACTGACCACTTCTGGAATACTTTGAGATGTCATCATTTGAAGCTTGTCACAACTTATAAGGCATAACCTAAGTATGACACACTGTTCGAACAAAACGTCATTAACTAAGTGGAAGTGTATCATTTGCAGTGGATTAACAAAAATCACTAAAAATTAAAACCATTTACAAAGAGATCGATTCTTAGGAAAACTCTTTAAATAAGAACCATAGTATTATAATTACATACTGGTCCACATTGTACATTCCATGTATCATCTCTTCTTGAGGAATATATATACAACACATTGCCTTGATAAAAGCACAAGTAACAAAATCCTCGAGGTATTCAAATCAAAATCTCATATCAATTATAAAAACACTATCTACTGACTCCTAGGACCTGAGAGTACAGAGATGACACATAGGACTTTATATAAAAAGCTTGATAGCCAGTATCCCCACCTGGGATATCACTGTTGTCCATGTTGTTGTTGTTGTTGTTCTTTCCCTGCTACAGAGTTTCTACCTCTTTGTCTATTTCTACCTAAAAATGTTGAATCCCACGGGGGTGAGACAATTGTAAATTGTCCCAGCGAGAGATATAACTCTCCGCCAAAAACATTACTATTGCAGTTTAATAGAAATAAATTGAACTGTGGGATCATATATTTCAATAGCAGATAAATCAATATCTATGCAGATTAGAGCAACATTCCTATTTAAGTATTTCATCTAGAACTTGATAAAGCAGCATGTCTCTTATTCAATACGGAATTAAAGAACATAAGTAACATTTATGTATCAAGGACATGCTAAGCAAAATAACATCAACCAGTGGTTCTCGTATTTCAAACTTATGAAAATACGCTACACGGTTGATTACATTTTACAAACACACTTAAGCTCTGAGGAGATGAGATATACCGCTCATACTCCAACCGACCATTGCGAAGTCGAAATCGGTACCATACAAAGTCAATGGAAGAGACGGCTTCCATGACCTCCCACATCTTGGTCAGTGTGAGATCACATGCAGGACATATTGTGTCTCTGCTACATAGCTTTCCAGGGTATAGTGGCATCTTCACTATAGAGCTACAGCGGTGGATGTACTCTCTTCGCAATCGAGAGATTTTATGTTTACCTCCATCGATCCGGTAATAACAACATCGGGAGATTTGTGATACATCCATCCCAGAACATATAATGAAGGATTGAGAGGTTTAATGTTTACCTTCCATCAATTCCCCCCATTAGGACGTACGGATATTTCACCCATTGACCCCCACATATTCAAAAATATGTGAACTCCAGGAGATCATGTAGGAAAACTTGTTTCACCATCACCAGCTACTGATGATGATGGATCTATGGTCAGAGAACTACATGAAAAGATTTCACTTGATTAATTAAGTACATTATCATATTCTTTTAGCATCAGTCAAGTTTTCAAACATAACTTATTAGGACAAATGCTACAAAGAAACATGGACTGTTTTCATCAGTTACTTCTAAGTCTTTATAAGACATTGGGATCTCAGTCCCTCATTTAAATAATGGGAATACTCATCCCTTCACAAATTTAATGCCATAAACATATGGTTCTGGGCATTCAAACCCTTAACTCATCATTGAGCATTGTTACCACTTTTTCAGGTAACTATCACCTTCAGATCATCTGACCAAGGTAAACATGATACTTGTTATACAAGCATCTCTCATGGCACTTAAGGCCCATTAATTCTCTTATTACCTCTTACTAGGCAACAAGGCATATTATGGCACATAAGGCCCAATAACAATCTTAATAAATAAAACATCATAGCTCATACCTGGCTATGTTCATCATCTCATGATACCTGCATGGTTAGCACACATGATAACAGATATAGAAATCATATTTTAGTTCCATTCTATTCCAGAGTAACACCACTATTCCCTTATCAAGGTTAGGGTTTCCCATTTCATTTCAATCAGGGTTACACACCCCCTTTGTTCAATTATGACCAATGATTCATCATTTCATTGTCCAAGATTAGGTTTTCATGCTATATAGTATAACCTAGAATTAGGGTTTCACACACCTTCACTCTATTAGAATTTAGAGTTTACTATTCACATCACATCACCCCAGATTAGGGTTTATATTCAATAACCCACAATTAGGGTTTACCATTTACCCTAAATATGGTTTATCATCAAATACCGTGAATTAGGGTTACTCATGTCATTACCCTAAATTCATATCACATTATCCCCTTAGATTAGTGTTTCACTCAGAATTGCCCTAAATTAGGGTTTGAGTTCATCAATTAACTCAATTAGGATTTCATGATCTCTTTATCAAGGATCATACCCTAATTGTATATCACACTTATTTTGAAAGTGTTAGGTTTGATTGCTACATGATTATCTTAGATGTATGAATCTCTCTCTCTCTCATCCTATTCAGGATGTCCATTACTCAATTTGTTGTTCCTACATCTTCAACCATTGTCTAAAAGCAAAATGTTTCCATCCTCATCGTAGGCAATCCTCTCAAATGCCTTCATTGTTTGATCTTCTCCCAAGGGTCGTGTGAGCTTCTCAAGTGTTTTTCAACAATTTTATCTCATTTGGGGTCATCATCATAGATTTCAAAGTAAGAATCCACATCAATAAAACTTTTCAGCTCATTCAACATGATCCCCTTAGGAAGATTTTCTCTTGTCTTCTTCTTGAAGGTATACACATCCTTATGCAACTTCACCTAAGTTGGGACTTGATGATGTAAAGCAATGAGGTGTTTACCTTAATTAGCATTAAGACCTTCAAAGTTTTCATGCCATAGTTTTGCTTTCCCTTGAGGGATGTGTCTTCATAAGTGTCAAAGAGAGGGATCTCAATCACATTAGATACTTGAGAAACTTGAAATATCACATTGGGATATCTTGGATCACCGACTGGGGTACTTGGTGGTATAATCTCAAATGAAGGTGGGCTTAGTGTGATTGATTTAAAAGGAGTTGGATCAATAGATTTCTAGTGCCCCTGACACTCTCAATAGAATGTGGTATGATAAAATCTCTAGTACACTTGGCACTCTTACAAGGACTTTCCGGAAAGGGTACTCCATCATGCTCTTTATCAAATTGCTTTCCCTCATTTTTGGACTCCTCAATAACCTTCTCACACCTCAAGATTGATACCATCTTCACTTGCTCATGGGGAGGAGGGGGAGCATGTGATGGTTGTGGTGGTGTCCTTTGGTGTGGTGGATTAGTATTTTGAAGGATGTAGGATGGTTCTTGTAGAGATTGTTGTGGAGATGGTTGATATTGGGGTGTTTCTTATGGTTGATAGTGTGGTGGTGGTTGTAAAGTGTGTTGGAAGTTGTATGGAGGTTGAGGAGGTGGTGGAGCATAGAGGTTAGGGGGATCTTGATATTATTGCAAGCTAGATACTTGCCCTTATGGTGGAGCATAGATGCTTTGAGGAGAGCCTTTAGAACCATTTCCATTGTTAGGGTTGGCCATGGTTTGGGAAGGGAGTCTTCCCTCCTCACGGTGGGCAAGTGACATGGAAATATGGTATAGCCTTTTCTCAAGCCGATCAATGGTTTTTCCATGAAAGGACACCTCTCTCTTAACTTCTCAAGGCTTTTTAACCTTGCAAGAACTTCTTCTTCAAACATGGAGTTGTCTCTTGGATCGTGATCTCCTTATAGCTCCCATGAAAAGTTTGGATGACATCTCCATTCTAAAGTGTAAGAGCTCTACATGGATCCTTGGTTGTTCCAGATGCCATAGGATTGTAGATCTTGTACATCTTCACAAAGAGCCTCCATGGAATTGGCAGAGTGATTAGACGAACCTCCCACATGAATGTTCATGAGATTTACCATGTCTGCCAATATTTTTATCATGTAGTGTAGTTGAGTAATTGAAGGGGTTCATGCATGTCGGTCTATTGTCTTGACTTCAAAGGGTTTCTTGTCACATGCACAAGGCACAACCAAACAAAAGAGGACAAATTAGCAAACCAAGATACAAAAGTAACACAAAGAATAAAGAATAGCAATGGTGATGGCAGTAGGAAAATCAAAGCTACACTAACTAGCTA